>CM076979.1:32081673-32159173 GCA_039105355.1 Benthosema pterotum | reverse complement strand
GCTGGTCTCGGGGACCACAGTCTCCTCTGGATGAGACAGATTCATCTTCCACATGCTGTCATATCGGCCGGCCCTCCGTGGTCATGTTAGGCAACTGAGCGTGAGTGACGGTTTAGGAATGTGGAAATGAGTTGTGCTTATCGAGGATTAGAGAACCTTTACTCAAACAACATGTTCGTGTGGAATGTTTAGCGCACTACAACTCACAGAAATTACATTACTGCCACTTTCCGAAGCATTATACGTGACCGTCTACCAAGCTGTAGGTGTGTGAGTGTACTACATGTCTAACTAGAACACTTCAAAAGTTTACGATTGTATTTTTGCATTTTTCATAATGTTGCTGATTCGGACTCTGAGGTGGGCGGGTCTTTCAGTAGCTTCAAGATGCTCAGTGACATCATAAAAAATAACACATTTTTCTCAGATTTTGCCCCCCCATTAATATTTTTTGTTTTAGTTTTTAGTGTGAAAAGTCATGATGAAATAAAGAAGAGTACCCCAAGTTGCCATGTATTAGTATAATTCAATGTATTGTGATGAGAAATATTTTTTATTAAAATAGTTTACATCGGGTAAAATATACCCATGTTTAGTGATGGCATAACAAAAATTAAGTGTTCTAGGTTTAATCTCACAAACCACTACACTGATCAGCATTCAATGAGTTATGCACAATGCCATTTGCCCAAGGGAACTCGATTCACTAATATTTTTCAAAAATATTTTATTGTTTCTGTGTCTAAGCAGACTGGAGGCAGAAAGCAAACACAAAACAAAAAGAAAACAGTAGGCATTTTAAAGCAGGTCTGTGCAGAGGTAAGGACAAAAAGGAAGGACAGATGAGGTTGAGGCAATGGTATCACTAATTATGTCCATCAGCAGAACTGTAGTGGAAGAACGGCCAGAATGAAAGAGGGAGGTATAGGGATGACATATGACCCTCCATCTCATGTGACCTGGCTCTAAGCAGCAGGTACACAGCGAAACCCTCGCTGTTTATTTAACCACTTTCAACCTGGCCTCGCCTCAGCGTTTCACTCATCTCTGCCAGCATAATGCATGAGTACTGTAGGCCAGTGGTTGTCTTTTTGATACCAGGCCCCACTATTTATTCAGCATTTGAGTCAGGGACCACCATTTGATGACATTTTAACCCCACAGACCCCAAAACTAAAGTTTTTTTTTTTTTTTTTTTTTTTTTTTTCTTCACAATTCCAGGCTGGATTTCAAAACAAAACAGTTAAACACCCAGACCAAAATGACCCTTAATATTCTACCCTATAGACTTGGGCTAATTCACATGATGAATATTTTAACTCTTGAGAGCATAAAAATGAAGCCAAATGGACCCGCAAGGATCCATTTGGTTTCATTTTTACGCTCTCTATAGAGTTACCTCTGGTTAACCAACTTTCCATCATTTAGCCTGGGGACCACCTGGAACTCTCTCAAGGACCACTGGTGGTCCACTGCAGTAGGCTATAAGCTGGAAAGATACATGTTTTATTGTAATAGATGCAAACTAGACTAAATCCATATTTATCTATATTGCTGAGATGTGTTTTTGCTATGTAACTAGTTGTTCGGTGGAAATAACATAACACACACACACACACACACACACACACACACACACACACACACACACACACACACACACACACACACACACACACACACACACACACACACACACACACACATTCTGCGTTTGCTAGTCCTTAAGAAAAGTCACATATTGATGACTAGATAATGTATAGTATCAATAACAGTGAAATGTTGAAAATTGGCAGAATTCACCTTTAATGCATTCTGGATTTATCTGCGTTATGATGCTGCTTGTTTTCACACATCTAAGAATCTAATTTGGGCCCTGTTGGTTCTGGTTATACCATAAATGAAACAAAAACAGAACTTCAGGGCTTATGTAGGCTAAGGTTTTCCGGTGATGATGAAAAGTTTCTGCATTTCCTTTCACAGTCGACACACAGCCTCACACAGATCTGTGTCTGAGGTCATCTGAGGTCACCAGGGAACATGCTCTGTGGGTAAGGCGGCGTGTCGCTGCTTTTAGAGAGACTCATCAATACAGTAGAGCTGCAAATATCCATTTGTTCTCAGTGATTAATATATTGATTACTTGTTTGATCAATCTACTAATCTTGATTCTATTTTTAAATAAGTATTGATACGTTGACATGAAATAAAAAAATAATTCAATTGATTATTTATTTTTTACAATGGTGTCTAATCGATTTAGTATATTCACCATATAAGGAGTTCCTCCTTGTCCCTAGTTATACCCTGGGGTAGAAAGAAGCGTGAGAAAGCCTTCGTCCAATCTGGGTGAGAGGGACATTTCTGCAATCATCATCCAGTGGGTGTATGCCTTGGTGCACGTGCTGTTGGCCTGTTTCAGAGAAAATATGAATAAATATAATAATAATCAGTCAGACCAAAACCTTGCACCCCTCTATAATCTTGGGAGATGGTGCAGCCCAATTGGAGTACCTCCCCTATAAAAGGACCCTGGGATACCATGGTTACTCTTTTCCATGACCAGAAGCAGAAATGAGGTGTGTAAGTATAAATGTTTGCCAATGGTTTGAAAAGAATACAGTTTGCTTAACCAATTGATTCTGTGTGTCGTTATTATAAACCAAATTAAATGAGGTGAAACGCTATTTGTTAACCCAGGCGGCTGGAGCAGAAAACAGTGTTTGTTTGTTAGTTTGATGTGGACATGTGAAAATGAACACAATTGATTTATACAGTTGGTAATGAAATGAATATATTTATTATAACCAAAAAATGAACATGAAAAATTGACAAATGAAGGCAAACTGAACATGGGGGCTTAGGAGAAGTGGTGAGAAAACAGTTCATCTTCCTCACACACCCCTAAAGTGTGCAATTGCGTGATCAGTTTCTGAGAAGCAAACTCTGAAATCACTTAAGACTAATAAAGCATGAAACCATGAAACACTACTTTTGGATCCTTTGTCATTTATGTGCAAGTGTTTAAGTCCTTAGATCTTATTATGATATTTTTGCACTTTAACCATTATATTTTTTTGGGCTATTCAAAAATATAGGTGCAAGTTCATGGCTTGTGTCACTTTGTGCAGCACTTGCATATAATCTATTTTTAAACAAATGTGAAAACATGGTCAATTTTTGCAGGTCTTCGTATTTTTTAAGCGCAAATCTTGCACTTAAAACAAAAAATATTTTAACTTATTGGGTGAAAGGTGACATGTTGGTTTACCTGTCAGCGTATAGAGATGCCACTGGGGACTCCGTGCACAGCTTAAAGGTCACATCAGTCGTATGAATAATGAATTTATGTATGGTGTAACTGTACTTGTAGGTCTGGGACTCCAGAATGTGGATCTCATTAGTCCTGCCAAACCATGCTATGATGGAGCAGAATATGTACAGTGTTCCATTTAGAATGAAATACTGTATTATCCTGAATATAAGACAACTGTTATATAAGACAACATTGCATTTTTCAATACTCATTTGGGGAGAAAAAAGGATTGAATGTCAAATATTCTAGTCCCTGATTATAATACCAACCTGTTGTTTCCATTGGGGAAAAAACACAAAATTCCCAAAGCTAACAACTTGTTGCATCATGATGTGTTAAGAGTAGACAAGTACCCGCGATAACCATTCAAACTCGTGATGTGATTCGAATTTTCAGAATTTTTTACATAAAATATTTATTTATTTTATTGTTTCTTACACAAATCAAATATGGTCTTTTTCTTTGACAATACTGTTTGGTTTCAATATACTGTAGCCAATTACAGGAAACCTTTTATCATTCTTCAGCAAATCTTAATTCTAATATCATGATACATGTTTTATTACATCGGTTTCAATTGTGCCCTGTTTAAATCAATATACTGTATTGTCACAGGCCTATATAGTTGTAAGCTTTAACCCACAATGGGGAGGACTGGGTCAATGTGCTGAATACATCATTAATTATATTGATGCATTGGGATTATCTCAAACATAAATATCAGACATGACCCAAAAAAGAATTGGGTGTACGGTGTGTAATTCAGGAATAAAACATACTCACCCATTACAGAATGAATAAAATGTGGGGGTCATGAGCATAGGCATGGATATAAAAAAGAAGTCCTTGTATTTAAATGTGTATTTTATTATATTTATAAATGCCTTTTCTGTAAGGTGCACTGCATCTATTCTGTCCAATGCTTTTGTGGTGTCCATGTTAAATACTGTGTGTTTGATAAATAAATGACTAAATAAATACTAAAAATAATGACAAGCAAATAGGTTCAGATTGTATTTTTAACCATCACATAATATTAATAATGAAAGACACAAAACAACTTAACTGTAAAGTACTTGCACTGTTCTTGCCATCCAGCTGGTTGCAAAAATATTATAAAAGCAACACAATGAGTGCAGCCGTATTTTTTTTTAATACTTCATAATGTAGAAATGTGGAATTAATAGAATTACTTTAGGTGTACTTCTACAGTGCTCGATAATATGGATGGTCATATGATAGGACTTCCATATGTGCATTCTGTAGAGATGCTGACAAATCATGTGTGTGCATGCGTGCGCTGTGTATGTTGTGTATGTACACATTTGTGTGTGTTTGTCTCGCTGTAGTGTGCGTGTGCGTGAGGATCCTTGCGGGGCATTTGCCCTCTGAGCTCAGGCGGGGTTAATAAGGAGTCACAGTGGGGCTCAGATGGGATGTTTCTGTGCTGGTCTGATACTGAATGTCATAAGACCAGTTTTGATCAAATATTCATGAAGCATAAAGCAGCTTGCCTGTGCATGTGTGCGTGTGGGTGTGTGTGTGTTGGGATGGGGTGTGATGAGTTTGGGTGTGTGTGGGGGGTGTTACAGCACTCGATGGGTGGTCACTCTCAAGAGAGAGGGGAAAGGTGCCTAGTTACCTAGGAGACAGTTCTCACTTCAGCACTGTATTGTGACACCCCCTCCAGCATGTGTGCCCCCCTCTCTGTTTCTCGCTCGCTCGCTCGCGCGCACACACACACACACACACACACACACACACACACACACACACACACACACACACACACACCTGCACCTTAATACTTCAACAAGCTGACACTCCTTTCTAAAAAATGTGAAAATAGAGCTGAGTGAAAAAACAAGAGTTGAAAAGCTATAAGTTAGTTTAAATTAAAGTAATTATAAGTAACTTAATGAAGTGAAAAAGTAAGCAGTCATGTCGGGGTGGCATACGTTGTACAATTACAGCGGGACTGATAGGAGAGGCAGTGATTGACTGTAACTCAATTGAGCTGTATTTTAGTGCCATGCAAATCACTAGAAGTTGTCTGACACTTTTTTAAGAGCAGGGACCCAGAATTGTCCCATCCACCTGCTGTGCAACTGTCGCAATAAGGAAAAACGGTCCCTAAATTCTAAAAGAATGTTTAGACCCAGACTGCTGGGGAGGTATTGTGACCATCTGCCTCCACCATGCTAAGTCTAGAAGTGCTACTATATCTTGCAGCTAATTATTTACAGTTATTCCCAACCTGTTCTGGCTCCGGGCCCACAGGAAAATGTCAAAAACTTAGCATGGCAGGCGGACATATGCATTTTTAGAGTTTATAACTTTAAGTACTGTTTTTCGATTTGTGTTTGATTATGCGGTCTTTAGTCAGTGGGGCGCTTTTTAAAAACTTTGGCTGGTTTATTTGATGTAATGGTGACACAATTATTTGATATCTTAGTAAGTTAGTATCAAGTATTGTCATAGGCATTTTCTCCTGGAAGTGTTGAGGGCACTCTGCTCGCAAGTTGGCAGTCGACAGTTTTATTTTTACTAATCAATCGAACCAATGTTCTTTAACTATCTAGAAGAAAAAGAAACAATAAATGCCATTCTTTTTCTTCCTCTTGTTCTTCTTTTCTCCTACTTCTACATATTTGTTTTAAAATAATGAATAATGAACGTATATGTTTAATAAAGACTTAGTGTTGTGCCAGTTACTTGGGGACCAACCTGAAAAATCTTCACAGCCCACATGTTGGGAATCTTTGCTCCAGGAGATTGAAAAGAGTCAAACAGCTTCATTCATTCCCTCTGTTTTCTCATATTTCACTTTAGCTCTCCTCCCTCTCACCAATGTCTCCCTTCTTCCACTGTTGGGTCATCTTGTTTTCCATTTATTTTGCTTTTCGGAACTCTAAACCATATACCCCAGGTTATCCCCCACCCCCTCCAATTAAGCGTTTATTTCCCATGACTCTTATTGAGTTGTGACACGGAGCACATGTACACCATCCACAGAGAATAAACATCGTCTATGATGTGTGTGTGCATGTGTGTGCGTGAATACAGTGAGTATCTACACTGCCGAGAAAATGCCCCTTCAGCGCATATTAATCACACAGGAGAAAGCGAAAGAGAGACAGAGACATGAGGCGAGAGAAAGGAAGAGAACAGGACAAGAGAGGAGAGAGAAGTTACAGTAGGAAGGAAGCAGGAGAGTGGAGGAGTAAGGCAACAGAAGTATGAAGGGATTTAATGAAAGAGTAGAGAAAATGGAATAGGTTATTGGTTGAAATAAACAGTATTTTATCAACTCACATTATATGCAACCCTTGTTATATGCCACTTGACAAATAGTGAAATTCTATTCTATGATGCAAGTTAGTAGAACTGATATTTTGATCACTAGTGTTTGGACATTTTTGCTTAAAATAGCCTGCATTAAACGTAACATATGGGCCCATCAATTGTGTCAGTTGACTGAAGAAATACTTCACCCCCCAACATTACTGACAAACTACCAGGTTTCTTGGACAGGTATTCGCTTACATCGTTGCGCATGCAGGGTCTTCACTTGTCCCCCTCAGAGCCCTGTACACTAAATAACTTGGCTCTGTTATTTGAGATGACATCTATCTTATCTCTGTTATGCCAACGACACAACTGTTTCTCCTCTTCCCTGCCACTCAGGTCAAAGAGTAGGCTGCATATCACAGTGGCGGGTCTAACTATTTTCATAGACAATACTTTCTGGACTCTAATTCAAGACACACACTGCAGCGGTCACTCGATTCTGTAGACTATAAAAATAGAAAGATCATAACCATAGGCGGCGCTACAGGGGGGAGCTTGGGAGCTCCAAAAATTCCCATAGCACCCCTGGAGCACCCCAAGAAGTTGCCCAGTGTCAATGAATAAAATTAATTTCTGTTAGGGATATTTCACTTTCAAAAAAAACTTTTGATAATTTTATGGTCTACTCAGTCTCATGTGAACACTGTTCTGAACACCCCAGACAGTTTAAGTTTTAAGTTTATTTAGCTGCTTTGTCCCCTTACTATACAAACCCATTATAACTTAAAACTCCATTTTAACCATGATAGATGAATTAAAAATATTTTTCTTGTGACTGATATTGTCCTTATATGTTTGTTTTCTCATTTGTTGTTTTAATTTATTTTTTATTTTTTTAAATATTGTTTTATTCGTTTGGCTGGCCAAATATTAATGCTGTTTGTCCTAGCTGTCTTACCGTAGTTTGAGTTGTGGTTCTACTGCATGCTCAAAAGTGTCTGTAGCCTATACAGGTACAGGTATGTTGTGATGATCCAGTGTGTTTTCCATAGATACTCTAAGGTGTTTTCGCTGCTACTCCCAGTTCACAGGCAGTGTGCTCTGCCTCTTATTCAAATACATTAACAGGTGTATTTTCCAAAACCATATTTTTAAAAATAGGCCTAAATGAAAACTGTAAATGAAATCCCATGCCTCCCTCACGTAGGCTATTAGGAAGACAATATCAATCACCAGGAAAAAGATTGGATGTTTTTGGTGAATCTGTTATGGTGAAAATGGAGTTTTTTACGTTATAATTGTAAATAGGAATACTGAATGGAGTAACTTATAAACTGTCTGGGGTGTTCACATGAGGCTGAGAAGATCATATAATAATAATGACCATTGACCAAGAGTTTTTTGAAAGTAGAATATTCCTTTAACATCAAGTTTGTACACTCGTATGCATCGTGTCATTCGCGTAAAGTTACGTTATTTGCGTAACGCTACGCGAGCGGCGCGCACCACCTGCCGTGCTTTGAACCAACCCGGTGGAGTGTTTACTAATTTGTTTAGCATGGCGGCGGCGGGTGGTTTTAGTTTTGCCACCCAGGACAGTAAAAGAACAACAATGAGACAAATCATAACGAGATAAAACTGACAAGTTTGTGGTCAGTCAGCTTTGAGTTGTGCAGCATGAATCCTGCTCCTGACTTGGAGTTGAACATGATGGGGAGCAGGACATTATTCAGTGCGAAAACAGGAGCTACAATAAACACTGGTTTGATGACTATCATGTCTGGCTGGAATACAGCGTTCCAGAGATGGTGCATTTTGCCTGCTGCTAAAGATGGTGAGTCACTGTTTTATTTCTTTACCATTATATGCAGTTTGTAAGGTGACCAGAAGTCCCTCTTAACGTGGAACAGTCCTTTCCATTCGTCCCACATTGTGACTGACTGCCGTCAGTGTTCATATTGAGACTGTCTGTCTGTCCCACATTGTGACTGACTACAGTGTTCATATTGAGGCCGTGTCCCACATTGACTGACAGGTGTTGTCTTTCTGTTAGAACTCCCTTTGTTCCTGCTAGATGTGTTTCTGTCTGTTAAAATGACATGAGGAATGCTACCCTGCTGTCACCATATTATCACACTCACTCCAGAGGGGCAACATTGCATGTGCTGTGGTAACCTATCAAAAATAGCCGATCTACAAACTCAAAATGAGTTTTGAACTCGGGACTTGAGATCTGGCATTATTCTGCTATCTGCTTTCCAAAAGTCTTATTCTTGTCTTTATGTGCAGAGGCAGGCCTGCAGGCCACTGGTGGTTTTCATCTAATTTAAGTCTGATTCCGTGCTGTTGCTTTCTTGTTTTGTGTGTTGCTTGTGTATTTAGTTGTGGTTTATTGATAGTATTGGTTATTGGCTATAGTGATAGTCCCAGTTAAAAAAAACATGATTAGAGGTTGGTTGTGGGTAGCTTGATGTAGTGTTGGTTGGTTAACTCTGTCTGCTATTGTGTTTCTGGTTTCCCCTACATATTGTAGATTACATTTGTTACATGTGATTAGATAGACACAGTTAGGTTAGGGTTAAGTGGTGCTTTATGCGGTTACTAATCCTAAACATAACCTCAGTAAAACCTTGCATCTCCCCGCCCTACTAGTAGTAGCCGGCAGGGTAAAACAAGCGCTCCTTCCCAAACCCCCTTTTTTTTTTTGGGTGGAATCCGAAAAATCACGTCTGGGCTCAAAACTTTTGTTTTGATCCATGGTTCAATAAAGTTTGGATATGTGATGACGTCAGTCTGCTGCACACAGGCCCCCGGGAAGAAAAAGTAGCCTGGAAAATCTGGTAAAAACAGTACTGTGTATGTACATGTATCCTATGGCAACGACAGAAATGAACAAGGCTGGATCGCCACTCTTATCTCCCGGTTCAGCCTCTGCAGGTGGGGGAGCGCCAGTGACAGCTCCCGGAGTATATGTGAGCCATGCCGGAATGCAAGTAGCCCATGCCGGAGCAGTGCACCGGCACAAATTAAGCCCTGCCTTACTGCAACAGTTTGCATTTATTTGGGGTAGTTATTCTAGCTGTTTATTATTTTTAAGCAATCTCTTGCTGTAAATCCTGCTGAAATGCAGGTGAATATTGCAGGCCTATATGTCATAATTGATATGCATATGACACTATGCGCTACCCAGGGAAGATATGCTGTGGGATAAGGCTTAAGGCTTTGGCTGAACTATGGGCCCAGGGGCCCATAGTTCCTAGATTGGCCTATGCACATGCAGGACGTAGCACCTCTATTGTTATACTCAGGCTCCCTATAGCACCCCCATTAAAAAATGTCTGGAGCCCCCAGATCAAATCAGACCCTTCCTTACACAGGAGTCCTCTTTAGTCTCCATCTCTCCGTTGCCTCTTTTGGGTCCCTTTGCTGCCCACACAGAGTACAAAACACTGATGTTAATTGGCTTGCAAAGCAAGCATGGCACCCCATATCCTCAAAGCCTTATCCAACCCTACAACCTCTCCATCTCACTCAGATCAGTAACAGAGGGAAGCTGTATGTGTGTAGCAGTAGTGACTTGTATCTTGTACTTAACTGTATTTGCTCAAAGCATTTGCCTGAAGTCCTAAAAGCCTAATATCCAGCAGCCTACAGGGAATTCCTCTTTTGACTAGTGGTTAAGATGTTGCCGGCGTTGCATATGAACCTTCCCTAAAACAAGTGGGGAAACACTCCACACATCTCAGGCTATTCTTCCTCCTGGGAGCAATCTGACACGTTCATTTTTACACTCTCGGATAAATTAACTTAGCACTATAGATTCTGCTGTCTGTGTGGACAGTGGACTGTTTGTTTCCATTAAAACAGGTTACAGTATATCTCTATTGCGATAGATTCCTAAAAATGGCAATTTATCTCTACAGGTTCAGGGGCATCCCATATGATTTTCATCGTGTTGTTTTGAGGTAAAGACATGAACTTGAAGTCACATTGTTCTGGGTGGGATCTTCTTCAGTTTGAACCATAATCAAAGACCTCAACAACTAGCAGACATCTCTATCAATGTATACTGGAGCTGTAATATATAATTTCCAAAGGGAAAGTGTTGGTCGCCTTGGTTTTGAGAAAGTTGCTGCCCTGTTACTCCTGAGCAATAAGGGAAACTGGCAGTGACTTCTTGGCACTAGGGCTCTCAGCAGGGGCGAAATCCAAAAGCGACCTCGCCCGCGGGCGCCCGGTTTCAAAAGCGGGCGCCCGCTTTCACAAAAACGGGCGCCCGGTTTCACAAAAACGGGCGCCCGTTTTCAAAAGGTTATGGTTAGGGTTAGTTAGGTTTAGGCATAGGTTTACTGAGGTTAAGTTTAGGGTTAGAGTTAGGTTTAGGCATAGCCTAGTTTGTGAAAACGGGCGCCCGCTTTTGAAAACGGGCACCCGCTTTTGAAAACGGGCGCCCGTTTTTGTGAAACGGGCGCCCGTTTTTGTGAAACCGGGCGGCCGTTTTTGTGAAAGCGGGCGCCCGCTTTTGAAACCGGGCGCCCGCGGGCGAGGTCGCTTTTGGATTTCGCTGGCTCTTAGGACTCTTTATATCATTGACATGAACGATATTGTTTGCACTAGAGCTGTTAGCAATAAAGATTTAATTTACCAATACAAACTTATGCCATTTCCTTTTCTGTTAGTAATCAAATTAATTGAATATAGAAATGGTCTGCAGTTAGTATAGTAAAAATTATGACTGACTGTAGTCATATACTGTAGGTACACTTGTTTTTATAGATGGTACTAGTCAGTCACTATAAGTAGGTTGTGAGAAGTTAACACAATGCTTCATCACATCGGATTTATACTTGGTTGCGTGCCGGTGTCTATGTACCAAAAATATCAGCTCTATAAGCTTTTGAAGATGTTCTATTTTTGGCGCAAGATGAGACGTGCAACAAGTATAAATATCTGGCTAGAGAGTGATTTTGAAGGAGGGAGGGACTGATCAAGGGAGAGTTGAAATCTTACCAGACCATTGAGTGAATTATTCACATCAGCCTTTCCCATACCTGTCATCACCCCTCTCTCTCTTTTAATGTCCCCATTTCTCTCTGTCACACAAGACAAAATTTAGGCTATACACGCACTGATACTGTGTCTGAGTTACAGTACATGTGACATGTTTGCTGTGGCACCAGAATTAGGATGAATCTCAGGGCCGTGATATGGTAAGGTGGCACGTAAGATGGCACGGTTTATACATTTTACATTTTTCTCCACATAAATTATTAGAATTTTAAATTGCCAACGTGATATGTTGTCATGGGAAGCAGAAGTTCAGTCCCTTCCTGAGTGTGCTTCTTCCAAAAGTTTCACACCTTGACATGACGTGCCCATGATGAACAAATGTGGTTTTATGCCGTAAGTGTGAGTGCAGTCTAAATGCCAGTGTCCTGCCCTGTGACAGAAGTGTATGAAGGACTGCTCAGAGTAGCGTGAGGGATAGGCAGCTCTAATGGCCTCTGTCCATCTCTTTACCCCTCCATCTGCTGAATTATTGAAGGCAGGGGTAGATCCAGCTGCTGTGCATGAGTGACAGATGTACACTCACCTGAAGGAGCTAGACTCCCCCCTACCCCCTACTCAGGGGCAGATCTAGGCATGGGCATGGGGGGCAATGCCCCCCTAAATGCCCAGTCTGGCATTCAAATTGAAGTGCTTATAATTAAACTGATTTGAAACACTACTACTAGTACTGCTACTTAGTAAATACAGGTGTGACACCACTAAACTAACAGCATTTCATTATTGAAAACAGAAAACTCTCTGAGTCAGACCTTTATGCTTTATGCTGTATGCATGCTGCATGTCTGTTGCAACTTCAACAACAACTGATGTTACTATTGACCCTTAATTGCCTAATAAAAGTCCTGTAACCAAAAATGGTATGGGTGCACCATTTTCTCCTGCCCCCCCAATTGGGAAATGTTACATCCGCCCTGCCCCTACTCTTTCTCTTTCTCTCTCTCTCTCTCTCTCTCTCTCTCTCTCTCTCTCTCTCTCTCTCTCTCTCTCTCTCTCTCTCTCTCTTTCGCTCTCTCTCTTTCTCTCTTCTCTCTCTCTCTCTCTCTCTCTCTCCTTCTCTCTCTCTCTCTCTCTCTCTCTCTCTCTCTCTCTCTCTCTCTCTCTCATGCTCTCTCTACCTTCCCTGTGGTGTGGTCTATAACGGCACAACCTATTCGTCTCACTCTATATACCTCAATGGTTCTCATGCTATCCTATCTTATGACCCCTTAACTCTATCAGAAAAAAATTAAAATGAAAGCAAGTAAGGGTCCATTTGGTTTCATCGTACCTTCTTTCAGTTACAGTTACAGACAGACCTGTAGAGTCCATTCGGACCACAACTCACTGCGGACCACAAATTCACTGCAAGTGAATCCTGTCATTAATGTGGAAGGTGTTGCCATGATGTTTGAAGTTCTCTTGAGCAGCCGCAGGTTCGCGGAGACTGTGATTTTTATCATTTCATTGCAGACGTTATATAAACACAGACAACGCAATCTAATGTACAACATAGAAGAACATATTTAACAATTTAACATCATTGCCATTGATGGCACCATTGCTCATTCTCATCATCGTGCCCATGAACTGCTATTATCTGATTCTTTCAACCGCCTGTATCTCCTCTTCCTTGTCGCTGTTGTCATTTTTGGGCAGTCAGAATGGAGGCTGCCATTGCATGATCATGTTGAAGAGACTAAGCATCGTCCAACACACTAGCATAAGATGCTAATTTGGCTCTTCAAAATAAGACCTCTTAAAGGGGTATTCCACTTCCAAAAAAAAACACTTTGGTCATTTTATGGTCTACTCAGTCTCATGTGAACAAGCCAGACAGTTTATATGTTACTACATTCACTATTTAGATATTCGATGTTCATTTTAGTGCATCTGCCTCCTTCCTATACAAACCCACTAAAACTTAAAACTCCATTTTAACCATGGCAGATCATTTGAAAACAAGTTAAACAACCCATCTTTTTTCTGGTTACTGATATTGTTCTCCTAATACGTGAGAGGGCCGTGGGATTTCATTTAATGTTTTCATTTATTTTTAAAATATTGTTTGGAAAATGACCAAATGTTTTTTTGAAAGTGTAATATCCCTATAAATGTATATCGCTGGCAGTATCAAACCACAATTAAGTATTAATGGAATGAGAGGAATGAATTATATGTCTTCACCACAACAGCAAACACTTAATCCTGTTAATTCCCATTTATTTATACAACAATTCATTGTCAACTCATATTTTATAATCATACAGTCTAGAGAGCTGAAGTGAGATCTGTCAGTTCATTACTATACCATGAACCAACAACACAAAGGTTGCATGGTGGAGCCCAGAAGCACTGGCAGACTCCCTGGAGGCCTGCATGGCTCAGGCCTGTGTGTGTGTTAACATGCATGGGTCATATTCGGTCCTTTCATTGGAAAAAGGCTCCAGTCAGCATTCTCGGGTCATCATCCATATTAATAGGAGCTGTTCAGAGAATGCATAAGCATTCATTAGGCCTCATAAACACTAATCATGAGCAGCATATAAGGTCACAGGACGCCAGTGATGGAAAAAGTACTTAAAAGAGGAATAACATGAAATGAAACTTTTTTCAAAATTATTTATTGTGTTTTTGGTAATCCCATGTTTTATATATTATATACGTTTATATGATATCATATGCTTTAATGGAAATTGTCACCATTCACCCTGCTTTGTATAATTCCTCCTCTTCCTCCTTTTCATTTCCACTTTGTTTACAATGTCCAACATTGTTGATTGTCCAAGCTGGAAACAAGCCTGATTTTCTCTAGCATCAGTATTATAATGGCCTCGACACCCAGGCTTTCATTTTCGTTCGCCTTGCGCGAAAACGGAAAGCCTGGACTAACGCACGTTGGAAAGTGGCCTTGGGGGGGGAGTGAACCTTCCGGGGTGGGCGTCGCTCTAAATGATGTGACGTAGAACAGCAGTGGACGGGAGGGGGAGGGGCCGGAGATGACGACACGTTAGTGAGATCAAATCAGAGCGCAGCACTTCCGCCGTGTGGATCCCACGACACCCCCGCCCCCCAAGGCCAAAATCATTGAGGGCTAGACAGGCTAGTATTATACTGTAATGACTTGAATATTAAATAAATCTGCATATCAGCGCCATCATCACATCAGGACATTGTGGTACTGCAGCTAAGCTGCCCAGAAAGAAATGACAAAACTGGTTATATCACAGTGGTGATTGAGGCCTTAGAAACCCTCAGAAAGTGACACTTCCAAATGTCGCCTGCAGGGTGCTGCTGCACTCTGGCTGTCGGCCACACGCCGGCTTGTACTTGTAGCCTACTGCTGTCTTTGTATACCAAAAGTGCTACTCACACGGATGATAAATGGTATGATTAATTGGTAGCATAATCAGAAATGGACATATCGACTATAAAAATTCCATCTGTACTAAGTTAGTGTCAGAATAATACAGAATATTTAATTGGTTTTCAACATTTGTGTACTCATCTCAGTTGTGAAAACAGACACTTGGGAAAGTGTTATTCTATTTATTTGTTGATTGAGTACTTTGCAGGCCTTGGGGCAAGCGCCTAGGCTAGGGCCATATATTTACGTATAATATTGGACTCGGTCATAATCGGTATCTGCAGAAATTACCCTGCACAATTTGCTCATAATCGGAAATTGGATAGTTAGTGTAATGGTTAACATCTTCTTTATGTGTGTGTGTGTGTGTGTGTGTGTGTGTGTGTGTGTGTGTGTGTGTGTGTGTGTGTGTGTGTGTGTGTGTGTGTGTGTGTGTGTGTGTGTGTTAAACGAACCAGCTGACACAACCTTTGAGGTGTACTGTATGTGCCTCATGTATAGGCATACTGTAGATGTGTTCAGGGAAGGCCTAAGGCCTTCAAACACACACGTACTACAGTATACAGAAACATATACAAGTTATACACCGCAGCGATAATGTAAATGTGTGCACTTCTGTCAGAGTCAACTTTGAAGGGGTATAAGGAGAGGGGAAGAGTTTCCACTTTGACACCTTCAGTGCCTGCGTGGTATCTCAACTGGACAGAGCTGGTGTCAGCGGGTTGGTTTAACAGAGAGTATAAACACACACACACACACACACACACACACACACACACACACACACACACACACACACACACACACACACACACACACACACAATCGCGCGCACACTGAGCTGAGCAAACAAACCGCACCAGCACATAAACAGGTGTAATCAAACGCGCAAAGTGCTGAACGTGGGGGAATCTCCGACGTGCTTTGATGGAAGAAGCGGGGCCCTCTTTGAGACGCTCAAGAGGAGACATGTAAAGACCACAGGGAGAGCACAACAACAACAACAACAACAACAACAGAGAGACCATGCAGACACCTACAGAGAGAGAGGCCCCGCAGGGCTCCATGAACTGACGGCCGTTTGCATCTCTAACAGCAGTTTGTTTGAACCTCTCGCGTGGCTCCACACTTGACGGCTTCTCCTTCATCACCCTGCCAGGGGCCCCGCGGGGACTGTGTGTGTGTGTGTGTGTATTTGTAAGGGTGGGGGGGTGTATGGTATGGTAACTTCTTTGACAGGACGGCTTGAGTTGCTCCTGGGCCTGCAGGGTGTGGGGAGCCGGTCCTACCCCACCACCCCCAACCCAACCACCCCGCCCCACCACCTCCAGCCCCCACCCCATCCATCCAACGAACGTTACACCCCCCCCACCCCCCACCCCCCCAGCCCCAGAACAGAATGGGGCGGCAGCTAAAGCGCTGATGGTTCGCCGACGCAGCTTCCTTTGTGCTGAAGTCCAAGGTTTGAAAATGCTGCGTCTGCCATCGAAAAACATGGGCGCACGCGCCGCGCAGGGGCTCACGCACGCACACACCTCAGCAAAAAAGAAAAACAAACGCACACAGCTACCCCCCCCCCACCCCCACCCCTCACCACCCGTCCACCCCAGTCATCAATACTCACTCATCACCTGTGAGCTAGCGCCCCCGGTGTGAACCCGACTACACCAGCAACGCAACACACGCCAAGCAAACATGAGCATCTATTGCACCCGGAGAGCTGACTCCGTCATCGTGCACGCACAAGCACAAACACACACGCGCACACGCACAGGGAGCTCACCCCAGGTTGTGCTGGATGCTCCCGGGAGGATGGCCGCTGCCCCAGCAGCACTGATCGGGTCATCAGTAGGGTCATTAATTGTGCTCTCCCCCATGGGGTCCTGCAGGCTGAGAGGAGACCGGACAGGGACCAGGGACCAGGACAGGAGGAGGAGGAGGAGGTGGGAGGCGAGGACGAGGGTCCGATGCCCGTTGGATTCAGGCAGGGCTGCATCTGGTGAGGCCTGGACATTTTGCTGGTTTAGCATTTCAGCACGTTGGTGCTGGCCTTGAACGTGTGTGTGTGTGTGTGTGTGTGTGTGTGTGTGTGTGTGTGTGTGTGTGTGTGTGTGTGTGTGTGTGTGTGTGTGTGTGTGTGTGTGTGTGTGTGTGTGTGTGTGTGTGTGTGTGTGTGTGCAAGCACGTACTGGGGACTGCTTGTGTATACTGTACATGAAAAAGTGTGCACATGTCTTGCACATCTATTCGACAACATGTTCATGGAATGACTATAATGCCTGTGTGTGTGTGTGTGTGTGTGTGTGTGCGTGCGTGTGTGTGTGTGCGCGCGCACGCACGCATGGGCGTGCGTGTGTGTGTGTGTACTGTATATTGTCTGCTGGTCCAGCGGCGTGTGAGTGCCTGACAGAGAAGGATTGTGCGTGCGTCGTGCTGTAAATCCCGTCTGTTTGTCTGGTTTCTCCCTCATTAGTGCGAGAGAGTTAGCGTTAGCACAAGTGTCCCGCGCTGGACCGTGAGATTAGTAATTAACGGCGAGTCTAACGAAGGGAGGAAAAACAACACCTCAACAAAGTCCCACCGTCAAGCGCACAGCCAGACCTGCTGACAGAGACAAACTTATACCACTGACACTCCCAAACGTCGCCTGGAGGGGTGCTGCGCTCTGGCTGTCGGCCACACGCCCGGTTTGTACTTGTACTGCTGTACTATGTACTTAATTACATAGACCTGCATGGCTGGATCAACCAACAATAGGCCTGTATGTTAGATGATAAACGGTAGGGATGTACTACTAATCGGTAGCATAATCGGAAATGAAAAAAGATGATTTAATTGGTTTTCAACATTTGTGCACTCATCTCAGTTGTGAAACCAGACACTTGGGAAAGTGTTCTATTTATTGATTCAATACTTTGCAGACCTTGGGGCAAGCTCCTATAGGGCCATATAGGCTTGTTTCTATTGTGTATAATGTTGGACTCCTAATTGGTTTTTGGCAAAAACGACCCTGCACATAATCAGAGATTGGATATTGGTCATAATTTCATAATCGTGCAACACTAATACAGTGGTTTTCAACCTTTTTCACACCAGGGCCCACTATTTATTCTGCGTTTTAGCCATGGACTACCATTTGATGCTGAGTTTAGTCTCTCGCTCTCAGTTGTTGTCCACAATTTTGGAGAGAACTTGCAAAATGTTGGTCAAAATAACAATTCTTCGACATTTTCTAATTATGTAGATTCTTGAAAATGAAGTAGTGTAAATGTTTAAATATAATTTAACTCTAAATTATATTTAGAGTTAAATTATAGAGTTGAAGAGCATAAAATTAAGTCAGTTTACGCTCTCTACAGATACAGATCTATAAGGGT
This sequence comes from Benthosema pterotum, assembly GCA_039105355.1. Lineage (NCBI taxonomy): Eukaryota > Metazoa > Chordata > Actinopteri > Myctophiformes > Myctophidae > Benthosema > Benthosema pterotum. The sequence goes on along the minus strand of CM076979.1, from coordinate 32,140,776 downwards.
CTGTTTGGTTACCAACAGTGCATCATTTAACTGGGGACCACCTGGAATCCTCTCCAGGACCACTGGTGGTCCCTGGATCACTGGTTGAAAGCCAGTGAACCAGTGAACCATCTTTACACAGAGATTGTGTATTACTTTCAAGCATTCAAACATCACGATGGTGGAGGAAATTTGAATGCAAGTGTTTTTCAGAGGACACTAAAAGACACTTGGACACTAACTCACGTTCAAACTAGGAGGAACCTTTCTCTACACTGAGCGACTGCCGCCCAATGAAATAAATGGTCGCTTGTGCTTCAGTCCAGGCAAGCTAAGGCATTCATCTTAATTTGTGCGTGCAAGCGTGCGTGCCTTCATAAATATGTGTGTCTATTTAGTATTGTTGTCAGCAAGCTCAGAACGATGCCTACCGGTATATGAAATGTAGCACAAACATGGAACAACATTAAAGCAGACGGATCGTTCTTACGACATACTCTACTATATACAGTTCTTGACCTCCAGCTGAAGGAAGCTCTCTGTTGGCTGGAGTTTCATTCCAGAACTCGTCATTGTGTAAAGGCGGGTAGATCGTCCAATCAGACGCCCAGCTCTGCCCAATCTCGTTGGACGTGCTTCCCGGACCAGTTGACCCCCCTCCCCAGGATCCCCAACCCTCCTCCTTCCCTGGCTTACGGAAATCCCAGAAATCCAAGCGGATGGAAGCTGCACATGGTTAATGATGTCACCGGATGATCCACTCCTGTGTCCGCCACGCTCCACACTCAAATCCCACCAACCCCCTTCTCTCCTTCCCACAATTCCCATGTGTGCACACCACGATAAGTCCCATCATGCCTTTCAGCTGACCCCCCCCCTCTATCCTCCCCCTGCCTTGGCCCTCTTTCTCATTTTGGTCCCTTCTCTCCCTCAATGGTTGAGCTTGGATTTGGGGCGGACCAGGGACCCGCTTTGGAAAGGGTTAATAAGAAGTTAAAAGGTAAGAGATGGGTAGAGTGAGAGAGTGAGAGAGAGATATTCCACTCACCTTGGGGAAACAAGACATATATTCCACGGCGTCATCAAAAGGAAACAGGGAGTGTGCCGCCATCCTATATAGACAAGGCTATGAAATCCTTTTATTAGCCCAGACTGGGCCAGGAATAGGAGGGGATGCAGGCTGCTGGCTGAACCAATCTCCTGGTGGTTATGTGGATGAATGTGGTCAGACTTTCGCTCCCTGTCCGTCCGTCTGTCCGTTCACCGAAGCACTGAAGATAATCCCTAGACACGCACACTCATTTTTTGCCGTTCATTGTGACTCGAGTTGTTGAGAATCCATGTAAATTTGCCAAATTACATATTGGGCCATGCAAATGCGTCAGGCTGTTTTGGCTTGTTCATTCAGCTGAGGATGTGTTGTTTCACTTTGTGTGTCTGTAGAATGTCATTTCATCATCATGATGTTCCTCCAACAGCGTAATTCAAGTGTCAAAGGAGCTTTTTGGAGAGCTTTTGGGGATAGTGTTCCGGTGCTGCTATGGCATTAGTGTGTGTGTGTGTGTGTGTGTGTGTGTGTGTGTGTGTGTGTGTATGTGTGTGTGTGTGTGTGTGTGTGTGTGCGTGTGCGTGTGTGTGTGTGTTAGGGCATTAACGACTTGAGATCTTTTCAAGTCGACTTGTCAGACAGTCAAGTCGAAGTTGTATCGATTTATCGTTTTATGGCGCGGGGTGGGGGGGGGGTGGGGGGGTCCGTCGTGGTGGTTCCCCGAGGGGGGGGGGTGGGGATCAAATGGTGCCGCTATATGCCGGCGCAGTGCCTATACAAAACACATCGCGAGGCAACGCATGGCGCATGTGGCAAGCTTAATATGAAAGCAATATTGGCACACAGCTGCACATCGTCCACTCCCAGGCCAGCCATAAAAACACATAATATTATCAATACGCAGCAGCCCAAACGTTAGAACGCAGAATACGATCCATTTACATGTAGCCGCCGCCTCCTCCTCCTCCTCCTTCAACACCACCATCGCGCCGCTTTTCTTTTATGATTCATTCAGTAAATTAATGAGAATGACGCGGACAGAAGCATGCGTCCCGTGCGGTAGCCTAATGCGAAACTGTAGCACGGGGAGGTGTTGGTTGATGAAGTTCTGTATTCCTCTGACACTGTTTGCTGTTCGATCTGATCCGTGTATGTACGTAATGATCAGTGGAACGCCGCGCGCCCAGAGCGCAAGAGCCCGCTGCGCATGCAGCTTTAAAGCTTAACTCCGATAGAGTTGCAAAGGAAACTTCAAAGGAGACTTCTGTCCGTGAGTGACAGTAACCAATATTACATTTGAATTATATACACACGCACATATACGCGTCGCACATATAGAAAAAGAAAAAAGGGGAAAACAAAGGTAAATGTTTAATTCCTCCTCTTTCCTCCTTTCCTTCGGAGGAAGGGAAAAAACAACTTATCGACTCGGGCTTTTTGGAGTCGACACGTGTTATGCAAATCGATGCATCGATGTATCGATTTTTTGGTTAAAGCCCTAGTGTGTGTGTGCGTGCGCGCGCATATGTGTGTATGAGTGTGCGTGTAGACAGAGGACCATGCCTGTAAAGGAACTCGAATTTAGCCTGCACCTGCCATATTTCTCAGAATGAGGAATGAGAAAGAGAGAGTGTGTATGTAGCCCAAGAAAGAGGTGTGTCTGTGAATTATTGATAATAAGTATATTTCAATAGGCTGAACATGTCCCTCCTGATGAGTGACACGTCAATCACCAGGGACCTCCCCTGTCATCAGTGGGTGGGTGCAGGGGACCTGGAGGAAAAGGAGGGAATTAAGTGTGTGTTTGTGTGTGTGTGTGTGTGTGTGTGTGTGTGTGTGTGTGTGTGTGTGTGTGTGTGTGTGTGTGTGTGTGTGTGTGTGTGTGTGTGTGTGTGTGTGTGTGTGTGTGTGTGTGTGTGTGTGTGTGTGTGTGTGTGTGTGTGTGTGTGTGTGTAAATATGAGTCTGGAATGTATGTAGAACATGCCATTTCTAAGGACTTCATTAAAGGGGAATTTCACCGTTTTTGCTGAAACATATATGTTAACTCATTGACCGCGAGCGGATCTTCTTTGTTTTCTCTCCATTGCCGCGGCTCAAACCAGTTCGATCGGTAAAAAAGCCCTTATTTTGAAGCTCAGATCTCCTAAACAGGATGTGCTGTTTCTGTCATGCTGTTTCTGTTGTCTTGGCTGACCCCTTGTCTGACGATCTGAGCCAAAACATCCGGGTCACAAGTCAGGAAGAGCTGTGTAGCCCTGGCTGCTTTACCCATGCGCTCACGACATTCAGGGGGCAAACCGGAGGAGAGCCGCTTGAATGCATTGGATTGAATGAATGTGAATGGGCCAATTCTGTCCCAAATGAAAGTCAGCAACGGGATGATCATCAGACGATGCGCACGGACTAATAGTTGGATTAAAGAATGAAATCTACATCTCGTCGTGATACGAGCCGTCCGCGTGACCGGCAGGAGTAGTCTAACGGGAAATCCACGAGCAGCTCGAGGACGGCACGAAAACGATTAATAACATTTAAAAGATTTACAGTAGAGCCCTTTCCTGGGGCGTATGTGTGTAATATGTGGTTTTAGATATTTTATAGTCTAGCGATGAGCCTTGTGTCTCTGATACTTCCTGAACTACTTCTCAGTAAGTCAGCCCTAGTCCCTATCCACAGGGAGGTGCAGTGCAGCATAGAAATGTGGGAAATGTAGTCCAGGAAGTAGCTGTCAATGACATCAGAGACTCACTGCTGAAACCTAAAATATCTAAAACCACATATCACACACACAAAGACCCCCAGAAATGTGTTCTGAATCTTCTTAGCATACATTATATATATATATTTTTTTCTTTTGCAAAAATGGTGAAATGTCCCTTTATCTGACTACATACAGTATGAGCTAAGAACAGACCAGTATACAGTATACTGTGATATACTGTGTAGGCTAATCGACCTACACTGTACACTATTTACTTCTATAAGTCTACATACTCTGCTATCTAAGTCTACATAAAAATGCTACCCTAAGATACATACGCTGAGACTTTTCATGTTGGAGGCCATGGCTAGGAAGAGTACTACTGCAAGTGCTATTACATAGGCTAAGATGGATTCTGGTGCTCTCTGGTGATTCAGGCGCTTATTCAGATTACGGCATAAAATGGGGACTGAGGCTGCAGTTCTGATTGCACTGGGAATAGGCCATAGGCCATAGTTTTGGTGGCTGCACAGCCTCACAACGTCATCCTCCACAACACCAAGTTAAAACTCCTGTGTGTGTGTGTGTGTGTGTGTGTGTGTGTGTGTGTGTGTGTGTGTGTGTGTGTGTGTGTGTGTGTGTGTGTGTGTGTGTGTGTGTGTGTGTGTGTGTGTGTGTGTGTGTGTGTGGCAGGGAGGGTGAGCTAATGGCAGTGGCTAGTGGTCCATGTGCTGTCAACTGAGCCTGAGCTAACCTCAGTTTAGGGCAGATTAACACAGAGTGACGTCCTGTCGTCTTTCCCTTCCAATCCCAATCTGACCTGACGGCTTCACACACTGTGGGGAAAATGCCGTCAAGTGTGGCTTAATAAGCTCTTTCACCAGGCGTGCATACAGAAGTGGAGCATGGAGTTTGTCCAAAAAAATCCTGCACTAAAACGAAGTAAAGTCACCAGTCAAATCCCCTGTTTTCGTTTAACTCAGAGTTACCAAATGCTGTTGTGCCATACTTTATTGGACGTTGACAAGTTGTCTGAGACAGAAGTTCTACAGCAAAAACTAAAACATGTTATAAGTGTTAGAAAACAACATGTTAGAAATTCTGAGCATGACTGCACTGCATTGCATTGGATATGTAGTATAGCCACTGTGCATGTAGAACACATGACGTGGCCTAAACTTTATATTTGATATTAATTAAGGAACATTCATGATTTTTCCTGGGATGTCCTCGTAATCTAGTGCCCAGTGGGATCACCGACAGTTGATCATTAGGATAGTACACCTCTCCAATCAAAAAGTGTGGGCAGTGCTTTAGACATTACCATTGCATGTGTATATACACTACTGTACAGTAACACACCACATGGGAGCAGTCAAGCCTTCACTGATTATTGGATTGAAGTGCGCGCACGCACGCACGCACGCACGCACACACGCACGCACACACACACACACATTTATGTGTAGTAATTATACAAGGTAGTAGCCTGCCTTATTTTAGTTGTCCAGTCAATATACTGTACAGTTCATGCTCCATGCAGAGATATCAAGAACATTTATTTATGTAATTATTATTCACATGTGAATGTAATAGCTACTGTATATTTGTGTGCAACATTGTGACAGTGACAGCCGCTAGTATATGCCATCAAGCAAGTTGCAAGTTGTGTAGAGTACATTAAAGCACAATGACTCTGTGGGTTTGGGATGTGTAGTTAACTTGGCATATGGCAACTCCGAATATTGACAGTATTTCTTTCTCTGTTGCTCCGTTGATTAAAAATGGATTCCAAAAATAGTCTCCTTATTGACTTACTTTGCACAGCAATCAAAGCCACTCTTTTTAGCACATTGCTACACTACTCAAATATTGAACTTGAAAATCATGGTCTTTAATGGGGCTCATCTCCCAACATGTCCCTATACTGGTTTGACTGATGCTTATACTGGTTTTTAGAAAAGTTTTTATCCCACGATTTTGTAGCCCATTTTTCACCCATATATGTTGTGATCCTGGGCAATGTGATCCTACACAGTACACACCTCTGCCAACCTTGGGGACTGGCCTCATGCTTCCTTCAAAGCATATGGATTCCTTCTTTTCTTCTGACAGGGGGAGTTTCCCAGGTTGGACGTAGCGCATGGAAGGAACACGTTATTCCAACAAGTTCCTGTCCCCTCCATCAGGTGCCCCGGCTGGCCAGGGGGAGGCAGTCTAGAGACCAGTATTACTGCATGTTTTTGTGAAGGTACCTACCTACCCTAGATGGCACGGGGAGGACATGCAAACTAATGACCCCGTCTATGGGCACCTCTATGGGCACTGCTGATGCGGCGGAGGACATACACCGCCAGCAGCCACACCTGTTGGCGGCTTTCATGTTTCTACAATTTAGACTCACCCCTAGTCCTTATCACTACCAACCAACCACAAACACATGTGGTCTCCGAGGTTACTGCCAGTTAATTCTTGTTGATCTGAAGACTGAGGAGGATGTAGAGATTGTAAACAAATGTCTCTTCTCCTCTGTGCTTAAGAAGTCACAACTTACTTCTTTGTTGCTTTTTGTCACCTGGAGGACATAAACACGTGTGGAAGAGGAACACACTATTATCTCCCACCCAGTTCCACCTCCTTGTGAACATGCACACTGGCCAACCAGTATAGATCGTCTCAGAGTATTTATTCAAAGACATTTACTCCACAGACAAAGTCAACTCTTATTGTGACAAATCATGGCATTGTGTTAAATTGTCATGATTCCATCACAACAGTTTGTCTGCAGTGTAAAAGCATCTTGAAATAAATACTTTTTGTAAACTCAAGAAACGCAGGAAATGAACTGAGAATTATCTTCCGATGCTCTGTAGTGCAGTGACAGCGATCACCCTCGCTCTCTGGCTTCCCACCCGTGAACACAGCCGATTTGTGTTCGTCCGAGTGCCCCGGCCAAACCATAGGGCACTGTGGGGGAATCAAACCCCACGTCTTCATGCAGGCGGGCAGGTACTTTGCCCCCTGTGGCCCCTGGACGCACGTGTTTTCTTATGGGGAACAACACGAGCGCGACACCGAAAACACAGCCGTGCACACATGAGAGAACACCTGCTTCTTTGGAGGTCCCTGAACGCATTGTTTCAGGTGAGTGGAGCCGAGTACCACTGAGTCTTGTTGAAAAATTTAAGCTTGACAAATCCACCCCAACGCACCACCACCCCGGCACTAACCGTATTCTTTCTCTCTTTTGGAACGCCTCCTTTCTTTTTTCTCACAGTTAGTTCTCATGCGCAAATAGCCTCTGCTTGATCCTTGAGAATAAGTTCTAAGGGCAGTTTAGCATGCTTGTGATTCCACGTATCCTCCTGTTTGTACACATGATCATATTTGAATGGTATATTACACACACACACACACACACACACACACACACACACACACACACACACACACACACACACACACACACACACACACACACACACAGTATATCTTAATTATCTTCATACTGTCGTCTACAATGTTGTTTCAACATCTCACCATCATTAGACATGCATTCCACAATCACACACACACACACACACACACACACACACACACACACACACACACGCACACACGCGCGCACACACACACACACACACACACACACACACACACACACACACATACACACACAGTGGGTATGTGTGCGTGTGTGTGGTGTGTGCATGCGTTCATGTGTACGTGCATGTGCCTCATCTCTTTGATGCCCTCCATGCCGTGTGATTGTATTGACATCACTTATTCATAGCCCTCCTCTCTAGCATAGGCCCACTTAAGCCTATTGTCACTACAAGGAGTTTGACTTGTACCGATCTGTGTCTGTGTGTGTGTGTGTGTGTGTGTGTGTGTGTGTGTGTGTGTGTGTGTGTGTGTGTGTGTGTGTGTGTGTGTGTGTGTGTGTGCGTGTGCACCTCATGACGTCGCCCCTGTTCCAGAAACGTATCCACCTTTTGATTATGGCCCATAATGCATTGTGATTGTGTGTGCGGCAGATCCGGGGGAGTGGTCGCGGGAGGAGTCGAGGAGGGAAGCCTCGCCTTCATGGGGACATGCTTTCCACCTTGTCCCCTCCTATGATCCCCTCCCACAAGTACCGGCTCAATTGATGTTTGTTGTAATGCCGATGTGATGTCAATGACAACAGAGCCTCGTTAGTCTAGTGGACTGCTGCGCAGGCTTGAAATCTGTGCATCTATCGTGGGTTCAAATCCTGCTGTTGCCACATTTATTTTTTCCTCCAGCAACCGCAGACTGTTCAATAAATATAATCAAAGTTAGGTTTAGGAATAGTTTTATTAAGGTTTTCGGTCCAAAACACAGCCCAGCGCTCCCTTCTGCACTGACAACCAATCACCAATAACAGACCCATCCGAGGAAAAAGAGTGTGCGCTGCGCACACTCTAAAGCCATTTGGGAGAGGACTTGCGACATTAAGGGCGTCAGAAAGTAAGCGCTCGAGCGCTGTTCATGCAGCCTGAAAGAGGGACAACCTGGATACAATGTTTTCACTTTTCAACGAGGGCGGTGCAAATAAGAACTATTTTAGGCATGCGTACAGCATGTTAACTGCTTTAACGTGTTGAACAGTAACAACTAAAGTCTTCGTAATGATTATGTTGTGAATAAAGGGATTTAAGATCTTTAAAGCTAGGCTGCTGCCTGTGTCCATTGCACCGCCTACCTCTGGTACAGGACTTGTCTCTATTTGTTGTCCCCATTCTCAGTAGAAGTGTAGGCCTATGTAGAAGATCCGCCATTGGACTGACCCGACCAAGTGAACGGAGTTTGCGTATCTCTGTCTATACTATATGGCTCTGACTTTTCCCGAGCTCTTTGCCATCTATGAAGCGAGAAACAATGGAAGCCTTCCGAGGTGTGGGTTCAGGTGAAATATACCCAATCTGCAAACTGTAATATACTTAAACCAATCAATCATTGCACGGCTATGTAGATATGTAATCCTTATTGTGAATGTGGGTGGGACAGTGGGGTGCCATGCGACAAGAGTGTCCGCCCATGCGAGCATGTAAACACTGTGACGCTACTTCCCACGGCACTCCCACCGGATGGGTCGCACACACAACTTTTCCCCCAGCACTTTGGCGGGGAAAAAGGTCAATAGATCTATGACACATGTCAAAGTCAAGGCCCGGGGGCCAAATCAGACCCGTGAATGAATTATCTTCGGCCCACAGGATGATATTGAATTAGTATTAGAACTGGCCCTTTACTATATTAAACATGCCACAATAAGAAATTAATGCAAATAAATATTTTACTCCCTCAACTCAATTAATTTACTTTCTCATTTTACTATGAAAGCACTGCTTGTAGAGGATTATAGAACAAGAAACTGAGCGTTAATAATGCGTTTTCAGTTTTTAATGCATGCAGTTTCATCTTTACATTTACTGGAATTTGATTTTTGAAGGAAATTTACTTTTTTGCTGTTTCCTGGGAGGCCATCGTAAACCGGCCCTGACTTGTACCAATTTTTCTATTTTGGCCTGGCGTATATTTGAGTTTTACATCCCTGATCTATGAAATGTGTAATTGTGACTGCACATGGCCCTGTGAATGTGGAGTGATATCTGTAGTGTTGTTGTGACTGCACATGGCCCTGTGAATGTGGAGTGATATCAGTAGTATTACTGTGACTGCACATGGCACTGTGCATGTGGAGTGATATCTGTAGTGTTATTGTGACTGCGCATGGCTCCGTGCATGTGGAGTGATATCTATCTGTATAGTGGTGTGCGGTTAAATGCAGGAAGGATGTGAGCGAGACGCGCAGTTAAGAAACCAATCAATATCAGCCAATACGAGCTGACATAAATACCATGCCACGCCCCCACCCCCACCTCACGCTCACTGCCCAGGTCTTATCACACCATTGCAGTGGTAATAATGATAATAATGGTGATGGTATTGCGACCAAAGCCCGTATTTACTGACAGTGATGTCATCAACATTGGCCAATGGCTATACATCTCGCCTCCAGGCTCCAACCCATAGATCTCCATATATCCATATATGTAGTATATGCAGCTGACCTGTTATGACATTCCATAAGTTGATCCTTCCCCATCCATCCTTCCTCTTCGATGTCCAGCATGACCCAAAGTTATTAATGCAGCCATGCCCACCCGGCAGCCGGCCAAAGCACCAGCACTCACCCAGCAGTCCGCGTGCACGCAGACGCCATGCAGATGGCTGACGGCAAGAAGTGTATTTCAGGCCCTCAAGTGTACTGGTAATTCTAATATAAACAATTATAATAAAGCATACTATTATGCCTCCCTCTGGTTATATTTGTACACTCCCAGAGTTACGGGTGGATAACTGAACACCTGAGGATTTTACGGTGTAACACTTGCCAACCTCATTCATCCATTCTCTCTCTCTCTCTCTCTCTCTGACTCTCTCTCTCTCGTTCAGCCCCGCTAAGCTGGTGAGAGTGGTCTTCTTGATCCGGTGCAAGCTCCTTCAATAGTTTTCAGGCTTGGCGTAGAAAGTAGAGCTTCCCCCACCCGCTGTCCTGACTGACAGCCAGGCTCTTCTCTGGCCAAGGCCCCTGGCCCCTGCATGAATCCCCAGGCTTTAGGGGGCCCTTCTCTCTCTCTCTCTTTCCCTCCCTCTCTATCGGCCGGCCCTGATCCCAGGATAGGAGCAGTGTGATACCGCCAGGACGGATTTGAGAGTCTCTCTCTCTCTCTCTCTCTCCCTCTCTCTCTCTCTCTCTCTCTCTCTCTCTCTCTCTCTCTCTCTCTCTCTCTCTCTCTCTCTCCTCATTCTGGCTATGTCCAAGGAGCTTTCACACTCAGCCCCGTCCCCCTGCCAAGCCAAGTGTGTGTGTGTCTGTGTCTGTGCCTGTGCCTGTGTGTGTGTTATGTACTGTTATGTGCGTCTGATTCCAGTGATGTCAATGTGCTTGTTGTTGGGTATACCCACAATAACATTCATGCTATTGTCTTTATTTGGTGTGTGTGTGTGTGTGTGTGTGTGTGTGTGTGTGTGTGTGTGTGTGTGTGTGTGTGTGTGTGTGTGTGTGTGTGTGTGTGTGTGTGTGTGTGTGTGTGTGTGTGTGTGTGTGTGTGTGTGTGTGTGTGTGTGTGTGTGTGTGTGTGTGTGTGTGTGTGTGTGTGCTGTGCTGTGCTGTGCTGTGCTGTGCTGTGCGTAGTAGTCAGACAGAACATTGACCGGGGCCAGGAAGTGGCTGTAGAGAGGGAGTGTTGTTTTAGACAGAGGAGAAGGAAGGCCACTCATCCTCATGGATAAGGCTCTTCATCACTCCGGTCCGCCTGGGGCCCTTCAGCCCTTCAGCCTAGACCAGCAGGGAGGGGAGACACTTATAGATCCACTATTGGGACAGGGACTCCAGCCCTCTGCCAGCCATTGATCAGGATTTGCGATCAATCAGGAAGCAATTGAACAGCCGGATCCTAAAATAGAGTGTAAAGGATCACCAGAGAGAGACAAAGAGAGTGGGGGGAGTGGTGTGGATGGGGGTCAGTGTGGAGTCACAGAGCTGACCAGAGTAGACCCCCATTCCTACTAAGCACAACATCTCACCTGGCTTGTTGCTCACTCAAACGATCCGATACGATACGATACGATATGATGCGTGAGCAAGCAGTGTTGGACAGAGTATTAAAGTATAATCGCATTAAACGGTCGTCCCTCGAAGTATTCCAATTGGCCGGTGTAGGTGATGCCGTACTGTAATGGTGACATCAGTTAAAGCCCTTTTTAGCTAATGTTTCCTGCAGGTGATTCTTGCAAAAAGAATTATTCATCATTTTCTAAGAGAATATTTTAGTGTTTGGTTTTGGATCGCTCACTCTGCTCACGCAAAAGAAGGGCATGCCCTACTTGTGCGTAATACAGTACGCAAGTTGGCATTCTACTGAGTGCAGATCTAGTTGCGTATGTAAAGGTGTGTTTTGTGCTGGAATTCTGTTCGGCAACAGCTTGTGAGCTTGATATCACGCAATACCAACACATGATGCAGTAGTGGAACAATTTGTGTTTTCTAAACTAGTCCTATACCCGTTGTGTAATATATGATCTGGATGTATAGGCCTAGATGACATTGATTGGGACTTGTTGATGTTGGAAAGCTGGATAGAACTTTATGTTGTAGACACTATTTATTCAGGATTGTAGCCTCGGAAGACCACCATCTGATGTTGAGTTTAATCTGTCAGACCCACAATCAAGGACTTTCAGGTTTTTGTCCACAATTTAGGAGAGATAAACTGGCAAAATGTTGGTCAAAATAACAATTATTCTACATTTTATAATTGTTGAAAATGACCAAACCATTTGGTTTCATTTGAACTATTTGAAGAGTTACAAATCTATAAGGGTCCATTTGGTTATCAACTGACCATTTAGCATTTAGCTGTATGTGGAATACCTGGAATCGTGTCAAGGACCACTGGTGGTCCCTGGACCACCTGTTGAAACCTCTCTGCTGAATGGAATTGCAATAAACCCTGAAGGTCATTACAATTAATATGAATATTAATTTGAAGCGATTTGTTCCTGCACGCCTGCCGTGTTCCTGTGGGTTTGCAAGTTTGGGGGACCCCCCAGAGACCAAGTTGTAGACGACCCGGACCGTCGCACGTACACAGACGCACACCACGCGTAAATGTGGCGTTTGAATAGTAAATTTGGAGAGAACTGGATTCCGTGGGCTGCCGCGCGTTAATATCCAGACGTTGCAGTGTAGTGGTAGTAGAAATAAGTTGTAGGCGACCTGGACCGTAGTAGCGTGGGTGTCACCGCGCCGTGCCAAGAGTATAGCAATATTGGTCAGTCGCCTAGCAGCAGCGGAACAGCGGTTGCAGTGTAGTGGTAGTAGAAATAAGTCACCGCGCCGTGCCGAGAGTATATATTGCCTGTGTTGGTCAGTCGCCTAGCAGGCGGAACAGCGACAACACCGCTCCGTGCGGAGAGAACGTTGCCTGTGTGGATCAGTCGGCAGTCGCCTGGAAGGCGAAACAGCGAGAGCAGAGAACACTGTACCCCGCGCCAATGGCTGTACCCGTAAGGGGAGGTGATACGGCAAACTGTGACCTCAATAAATGTGTCTCCGTGACACGTGATGTTACACGTGATGTTTTTTTTAATCTGTATCCGGCGACACGTCATATGCGCGAAGATTAGTTTTTGACACAAAAGTATTAAAATTAAAATGATGGGTATAATATTTTGTGCTTCTAAGCCGCGCATATTAATGCTGGATGACAGGGCTGTGTGACTCGAGGTTCATTTAGGTTGTCCGTGCGCCGTGGCGTTACGCAAATGGAGACAAATGACAGTACATTGCACAGGATGTAACAGACAGAAACGATTCCTAGAATTATATAGAGAGATAACAATGTATCTACCGGTATGTATTATACAGCAGCTGCCTAAAGAAGGTCTTTGACCAAAATGATGCCTAATAAAGTGTTCAGATTAGATGTTGTGCAGATGGTGTGCACTTCATGTGCATGTGTCTGAATACGTGGAGATGCAGTAGAGTGTAAAAGTAAAAGTATTGCAAATACTCAAGTAGAAATACCTCAAAATTGTATCTAAGTACAGTACTGAATGTATATACCATTGCCCCTAAGGCTCCCATCTGCCCCCTCTGTCACCTGTGAGACGTTGCTTCATAATGACACCCTGTAGTGCTTTATTCCACTTGACCTTTGACCTCCTCATGTTATTGACATGTTTCCTGGTTCCATGGGTCAACACGTTGACACTGCCATGCCTGGGGCCTGTTAGCCCAGTGTGGCAGGTAGCATGACCCCAGGACAGGGGGAAAGCAATTATTCTTTACTCAAGATTAAATAGTTTGTCTTACGCATGCATCTGTTCAATAATGCTTTGTATTGACTTCATGCAATCATACTGGGAATACAAATGCTACTCATGAAAATGGCTAGCCATCCTGAGTTTTGGATTCCAATGAAAACTATTTGGTGCAAAAACGGTTTGTAGACTGGACAAAATTTGACTTTAGGTCCGTACAGACTGGATGCTGGCCACGGTCCACCATTTGATGACATTTTTGCCACACAGACCCCAACACTAAAGATTTCTTTTGCTGTTGTCCACAATTCCAGGCTGGATTTCGGAAACCAAAAGGGCAATCAAAATGACCATACATCTACATTCTCTAGTTTTGTAGACTCTGGGCTAAATCAGATTTCAGAATTTGGTTTCATTTTATGCCCTCAAAGAGTTACATCTGGTTAATCAATTTTCCATCATTTAGCTGGGGTCCACCTGGAACCCTCTCAAGGACCACTAGTGGTCCCCGGACCACCGGTTGAAAACCACTGTGTGCACACTCCTACAAAACAAAAACACCAATATTCATCCAGTGAACGTATCCCATAGTTCAGAAGCCACAAGAACAACATTGACTCTGCAAAGTCAAGCTGCATGCTGCCCTTTAACTGCGTCGGCTGAATTTAGGATCCGTTGGGGAGATGATGGCAGGTAGAGAGTAAAGTGCAGAGTATAATTCCTCCTGGGTTTGCGGTTCAAAGCCCTGTGCAGCAGCAGAAGGATAGAGCAGGTCCATGGAGCCTGCCAAAGGTGGAGCTGAGGATGCGCCGTAAACACGACCAGAACCTGCCCACAGGAGATAAGTGTCCACCGCTCAGCCCCTACACCAGACCCCCAGAACATACACTATATGGATATCATATGGAAATACAAACACACACACACACGCACACACACACACACACACACACACACACACACACACACACACACACACACACACACACACACACACACACACACACACACACACACACACACACACACACACACACACACACATACACACACACACACACACACACACACACACACACACACACATACACACACACACAAACACACAAACACACACACACACCGTAGCACACACACTATCCAGATTATCTGCTGTAAGAGGTTTACAAAGACCCTGCGGGCCTACACACACACACACACACACACACACACACACACACACACACACACACACACACACACACACACACACACACACACACACACAACACAAACACACACGCTAGGGTACTTCCACTCACGCACACATACGGTGCAGTGCATATACTCACGTGCACATATTGATAGGCAGTGTTTAATGTGGCAGGGACACTGCATCCAGTGGTGGCTGTGTGGAGAATTGTCCTGACTAAGCTCAGAATTTACATGGCTAAGCAAAGTTGTTAACCCTGAGCGGCAGGGCCACAGGGAGAGCTAATGGGATTTCTCTCTTAATGAAATTTATGAAAAAGAGAGAGGGAGAGAGGGAGAGAGAGAGAGAGGGAAAGAGAGGGAGAGAGAGAGAGAGAGACAGACAGATGGACAGTGGGATAGATGGACAGATATAAGGAGTGAAGTGGCGGTAGCTGAAATGAAAGGTGGTGGTGATTGTCGTGGTCACTGGGTGAAGTTACACAATTTCTGCAAGTCCAGAGAGAGGGGAAGGGGGTGATGAGAGACAGTGAGAAAATCTATATGAAAGATAGACAGAAAAAAGATAAGGGGAGTGGGAGAAAAAGGAAGAGAGAGGCAGAGAGAGAGAGGGGGAGAGAGAGGGAGAGAGAAATAAAGTAAGATTCGGATAGCAGCCAGCCCATGAGACCGACTGCCAAAAGATCACTCTACTGTACATACTGTACCGTACTGTGCCAGGATGTTGTACAACCACAGTGGCTCCTCAGTCGTCTTTATAGCCTGTCTGAAAGCACAGAGGAACATCACACACACTTTTGTTAAATCTCAAATTGAGATCATAATACTTGCTCTTACTTACTCATTCACTCACTAACTCACTTACTCACTCGCTTCTTTACTAGCCATGGTCCTATAGCTTAGTCATCTGCGATAAGAAAAGCCTGGTCACAATATAAGGCAGATGCGCTTTCGGCGGAAGTGTCAATCGGATGTATCAGTATTTCCCCGATATTTGGCAGTAGTTACATCTGGCCTGCGTGTGTGTGTGTGTGTGTGTGTGTGTGTGTGTGTGTGTGTGTGTGTGTGTGTGTGTGTGTGTGTGTGTGTGTGTGTGTGCGTGTGCGTGCGCGCGTGTGTGTGTGCGTGTGCACGTGCGTACGTGCGTGCGTGCGTGTCAGCCTACCAGGTGTTTTTGTTCAAGACTTTTTTCTCATTGTGGTTCCAAGTCAGATCCCAATGTCCAATTTCATCCTCTTCCATAGGTAATGCCGATCTTGTCTGGCCAGGATTATTTTCAGGATTCAGGATTATTCTGAGACATATACTTAAACATTGATTGAGGTTTGCACTTTATTTGCTGTGATCTTTGTCGTTCTGCATGCCTCAGAGCCATAAAGCAGGACTGAGATAGATACTGCTGTATCTCCTCTTGAATGCTAGATGATGTTCTGGAGCAGTATAGGTAGGTAATTAGGAATATTGTTATTGCCCTGCCTGTCTCCCCCCGTTAGAGAGTCCATGCCCTGCTCCCACCTCTAGGTGAGTGGACAGTAGTCTCTGCTTACTATACATGCGTCCTATATCTGGGTGAGTGAACAGAAGTCTTTGACAACCCGGGTTGGAGGATTCGATGAAGTTTGGGGTTGGGTAAGAGCCATACTGGGGAGCATGGGATTGGTATACATACAAAGTAGTTATACCCCCAACATCTGAGAGAATGTTCGGGTGCACAGACACTTACTTGCTAGGTCTTTATCTTTCTTTTTCTCTTTGTCTGTCTGTCTGTCTGCCTGTAAGTCGGTCTGTCTTTCTGTCTGTCTGTCTGTCTGTCTGTGCCTGTAAGTCGGTCTGTCTTTCTCTCTTCCTTTCTGCGGCGCACACACACACACACACACACACACACACACACACACACACACACACACACACACACACACACACACACACACACACACACACGATAATATTGCACATATGGCTACTGCAGTAAGAAAACACACAGTCATCATTATATATCATTATCATCATCACTATAACAATCCTGCATAGACACACACAAGCAATGCACGGAAGCACGTGCACACAGATGCACATGTACGCGCACACACTGCACGCACACAGCCACACACACATACCCACGCACACTCACAAAGATACAAACGTACATTCATTCTCTTATACTGTAGGTCTGGCTTGCTTTTTCAGGTAGATGCTGAGGCAGACCTCTCCATGAATAACCCAACAAACAAACAATCAGACACACAAACATGCACACACGCGCACATACATACACACACACACACCCTATCCAAACCCCCCCACACCCATAACCGCTCCACCTTTTCGACACCCCCCCACCCCTCTCACCCTCCGAACCCGGCGCACTCAGCATCGCCGTGGCGACGCCAATCGATGCTCCTCGGCCCGCTGAGCGTGTCCACGAGGGCCGAGCGAAGGGCCCCTCCGCAGGGGATTGTGGGAAATCTGATTTATGACGCCCGCGGTGTTGCTGACCACTAACTTTGGTCTGTCTCTCTCCCTCTCTTTCTCTCTCTGTCTCTCCCTCTCTCCCTCTCCCTCTCTCCCTCTTTGTCTTTGCATCTTACCCGGTTTTTATCTCCCTCTGTGCACCTCCTCCTCTGTGCTTGACTCATTCAGCCCTCACTTTCCACAGGGAGTTTTGTTGCATTATGAAAATGTGAGCCAGCATCAGAGAGGCATGGGGGGAGATAGAGAGAGAGAGAGGAAGAGAGAGAGAGAGAGAGAGAGAGAGAGAGAGAGAGAGAGAGAGAGGGAAAGAGAAGGAGAGGGAAAGATATGTGGAGAGAGAGATAGCCAGAACAGACAGACAGACAGACAGAGAGATACCAAATGGAAGAGGAGGAGGGACTGATTGATTGAATGATTGACCGATTGAAGTATTTACAGTTTGAATAAATACAGAATACATTTTAAGCGGAACTCAATGCAATTACTGTTAACTGTGAGCGGACCAGCCAATAAAGCATTACCGTATTGAATGGATCCAATGTAGCCTAATTGTAACATCTCTCATGTTAGTAATTTTCATGGGTTCAATCATTCACCTTCAAACATTAGTAAACAGAAGAATAAACCATGCAACCTTGCAGTACACTGGGATGAGACCCATTGTGCACGATAGCAAACATGCATGTGCACACTTATGCGCGCGCGACCACACACACACACACACACACGCACGCACGCACGCATGCACGCACACACACACACACACACGAGACAGTGTCTGGATGTGTGTTTAGACACCAGGGGGGCTTCTGACCCCCTGCTGTGTCAGAAACTCAGCCTTCACTATACCTCCCTCCACTCCAGGAACAAACGGTAAATTAAAGCCTTAATGCACTGATGGGGTAGGAGATTGCTGTTCCGCTACACACTGTGAAGTCCTGAGAGTTCCTTTAACTCACAGAGTGTACAAATTGAACCAAATGGACCAGAAAAGTGCCCGTTTGGTTCAATTTGCACACTTTCTGAGTTAAATGACACTCAGATTTTTACTGTGGGTATCAAGGCTTGTGTGTGTGTGTGTGTGTGTGTGTGTGTGTGTGTGTGTGTGTGTGTGCGTGTGCGTGTGCGTGTGTGCGCGCGCACGTGCGCGTCAGCAGTAAAAGCAGCTCCCCAAACAGCAGGAGATATACATTAGACTAATGTGTGATTAAACACACCCATGCATGTGATTGGTTGATTTATATGCCCTGACAGTGGTAATTGGTCGGTTTTATAGATCCATCATGCCGGGGATTGGTTGGGGTTGGAGAGAAGTGGGCAGGTGTTACATATGTGTGGTCTGATAGTAACATGTTATTATTACTTTTATATTCCATGACTCATATTTCATGACTTGAATGGAATGTTTTTGACCGTAGAATCCCATGGTATGTGATGTGTGATGTAATCATCTCATGACATCAACATTTCACAGAGAGCACTTACAGCACATATGTTATATTCCTGAGGAAAACATAAAGGAGAGAAAACATTTTCACCATACACTGTCTATCATTCGTAAAGCCTTCCTCCTTTATTTGGCCCTACTGGGCATTATTTTGTGCACCAATGAAATCTAGACACTTACTGAACAGTAGGTGGCAGTAATGCAAAGGTAAGAATGCAAGTTGCCCTTAAAACGAAGAAGAACACAAACATGCGCTGCACAGAGCACTTTATAAACAAACATCATATGTTTCATAACTTTCAACACTCGTATATTGCATTTTCAGTTCAGTTCAGTTTTTGAGACATGCATGCTACAGCGTAGCACAGCACTACTAATGGCAGCAAATCAACAATAACATGTTGGCTGCATGGCTCATTTTTATAGGATATTTTGGGTCTACACCAGTAATTTTCAATAGGTGGTTCCGGGGACCACCAGTTGTCCTTGAGAGGGTTCCAGGTGGCCCCAGCGAAGTAGTTTAACCAGATGAAACTCTTGAGAATGTAAAAATGAAACCAAATGGACTCACCAGGGTCCATTTAGTTGTGGGATCAAAAAGTGGGATCAAAAAGGTTAAAAAACCTCTGGTCTAGACCACAAATGTCGACCATTTTTTCTGTGTATTTAAGTTTTACATCCCTGTTCTGTGCAAGGACTATCTAATAAGGACAGGACGCCAAGACATGGCTTCCTGTCCTCATGGGAGGAAACAGACATGCGCACTTGCGCAGTTTATTCCAGGAAGTTTGACTCTTGCAAACCATGCATGCCATTGGTCTCTTGGATGGTTTGCCAAGCGTCAAACTTCCTTGTCTGTACTGCGCATGTCTGTTTCCTCCCATGAGGACAGGAAGCCATGTCTTGGCGTCCTGTCCTTATTAGATAGTCCTTGGTTCTGTGGATCCATGATGCATAGCCTGCAAGGTTTGTGGTTGAGTGGAGCTGTCCGTGGTTCTGAATACTACTGGACAGGTGAGCTCTGTCCATGGTACAGTTTTTGGTACAAAAAGAGCTCCCAACATGATTTGTGTGAGTTTGCAGTTCTTCTACTGTATGTTCACTGTTTGACTCTTGGGCTCCATTGCATGTCGAGCTGAAAGCTTTGACCACTGTTGTAAACTACGGTATATACGGCCCCCTTATCCATGGAGCAAACCACTGTTTCTCCTGCATGTTATGACATTTAAACATGATAACATTTAGGGCTCCATTTTCATTACCATCTAAATCCCTTATCCTAAACCCCTTATCATTTTTTTTTACTATTTTGAAAAAACATTTGAAATACTTCAACGTGCCAATCTATTGACACATTGTGAGGTTGTAGACTGACCATTTAAACTATTGAAAATGTTTTTTTAATAGTTTAAAAAGGCAAAAAAGTTAAGGGATAAGGGGTTTAGCGGTAACGAAAATGGAGCCCTTAATGTTGTGGTACATTATTTATGTAAAGTAGTGGTGGACTTTAAAGAACTCATCCTACGCAGGGACAGCGACTATAGCAGCAGTATATGACGCTAATCAAGACTACATTATACAGTATATCATAGTTACAAAGTATGGAATAAATAGTGTGTAGGTTATCTATTTTTCTATGTGTGTAGGAAAAAAGTGTAAGTATTCAAGTCTAGGTGCTCAACACAAGTGAAAAGTTGTTCTCTAGAAGTACAGCTTACACCTTACTGATCCGAAAAAACATTGGTACCCCAAACCCCGCAAATCCTCCTCGAAGCTATAGAAACTCTACATGTTGCTGAGTGAGGAAAGCAAACTGTAATACTTCTTCTCAAGAACACTATCCAACTGCGGGGCTGTCATTTATTGTTCATCCACAGCTTTCTCTCCGTCTCTGGGTTGTAATTCTATAATCATTGTGAGACGGAGACGTATATTTAATATCCGATCAGCCCACTGTGATGATGTGGCATGTTTTGAGACATTGGCTTTGATGACTATATCAATACCTCATCTCTTTTTCATGCCATTGACAATCGTTGCCGTGCGGTCGCAACATCCGCCTCAGAGGCAAACACAAGCACTTAAGCCCTCCACTTATTTCAATATCCGATTTTTCCCCCCTCCTCCTGTCGCATTGTTTTATTAAGACGCCATTGTTCATCAGGATGTTATTATCATAAAGCATGGGGGAAAAAAACATTTTTATTTCGCAGTCAATCTAATTTAACTACTGCAGGAGACTGATGGAAGTTCACGGGAGGGTAAATTAATGAACACCGAGCAGATTTGCGGAACGCGATCTTTATTTCCTGGGCAGTTTACCAAGGATTCTTATTTTGCCGTTTGTTGCCACAGTGTGCTTGCCTTGTGGCGCGTTTGTTTCATCCATGTGCGCGTGCCGTGCACGGCTGCACGGCTCCTCTACCACTGTACCAGGAGGGAACATTTGTTTTCCTGGAGCTCCATTTTGAGACTAAGTAGTTGTGACATCTCTGCTCTACCCACAATCCCCTGCGGGAGGAGCTGGCTGTTAGCGATATTTCCCCCGGTGACGGCCTGGGCTGGGGCTTTACACCGTGTTAGAGCAATTAGATCTCAATTAACTCTGGAGTAAACACACACACACACACACACACACACACACACACACACACACACACACACACACACACACACACACACGTACATACGCAGGAGAGTGAGAGAGAGAGATAATGTCTCCCAGGGAACAGTGTTGGGGTTAACAGATGTAAAAAGGCCTGTGATCTCTGGGGTCTTGTTTGTCCGGACCCCTGTGTGCACTGTGCATGTAGCCCTGCGGACTGGATTCAATCTACCACCCACACCACACACATGCTGGATATGCACACACGCACACACACAGACACACACATGCATGCATGCATGCATACATACACAAATAAGATTATAGTGCACAATATAAAAGCTGTCCGGAAAGACACATGTTAACACATGCCGCAGGCAGGCAGGCAGGCAGGCAGGCAGGCAGGCAGGCACGCGCGCGCACGCACGCACACACACACACACACACACACACACACACACACACACACACACAGGCTTCTAAAACATACTTTGAATATGTTTGGAACTTTGGATCACTATCCGTTTCAGTGCAGGTATACTGTATATTAATTGTCACTCTGCTAGACTGAATGAATGATTCACTCCTTAAATCAGCACCTCTACTGACCCCTCACCTTCTATCTCCTTGCCTTCTCTCCTTCCTTCTCCTGACTCATGTCTCCTTTCTGCATTGACTCTCTCTCTCTCACAGAGGAAAATATTGTATTTTATTTCACCGCAATTACTAGTTAACTTTGTAGATTTTATTCTAAAACAGCAATCAGCCCTTTTGACCATTTGAAAATAGCAGATCTACAAGCTCACAATGTGATGTGATGCGATTACATTTCAAAACCTGAGAAATTCTGCACAATGGGTACTTTTTTACTTTCGATGATACTTTTTTTACTTAATTTTTTTTCTTAAGTTCATTTTAAATTTTACTTGATGCTTTTACTTGTAGGTATAACATGTGCATCACTTTGCCACCACTGCAGTGTACCTATAGGCTCAGCATGATCTACTCAAGTGCCGCATGCATCGAGGGTCTGTAGATCAGATATTTCTACTTGTGTGACTCTGTTTTACGGCGAAGTCAAAATCCGTCATCGTAGTCCTACAGTCTCTCTCTCTCTCTCTCTCTCTCTCTCTCTCTCTCTCTCTCTCTCTCTCTCTCTCTCTCTGTCTCTCTCTCTCTCTCTCTCCCGGGTCGCTGTGCTTGTCGCGGGTGATAATCCGTGTCACGGCGGCTGATTGGGGATTAGGACTAGCGGTTTATTCACGGCGGGGAGAATGATACAGCGCTCAGCGGCCCCCCGGCTCCCGCGGCTGCCGCTCTCTGCTGAATTAGCAACATGTTTGAATGAGATAAAAGGCACAGCTTAGCCTTCCGCTCTCCACCACCTAATCCCCCATACAGCTGTGAAATGAGCCACACCACACCTATAGTATAGGCTATGGTACGTGTGTACACATGTACGCGCACACATCCACGCACACACACACAAGGTATACTCCCTCACTCCGTGTCCCCTCTCTCTATCTCTTAGACAGACAGATACAATGCACAGTAGTTAAACCTGCCCCCCATGTGCACACACACACACACACAAACACACACACACACACACACACACACACACACACACACACACACACACACACACACACACACACACACACACACACACACACACACACACACACACACACACACACACACACACACACATTCATGTCCTTCTCTTTCCCTACCTCTCTCTTTCTCGCGCAGTGCACAGTACGCACACTCACGAAGATCACTAAATGTATGCTACTACTGAACATGAACATGTATTCTACGTTGTTCAATGCATTACAAAGCCTATTAGCGGCTGTGTTTATATCAGCAACAAATCAATCAGCTCCTATTGAGAGGCCCTCATTGTCAACAGGCACTGTGGGCCGTGACGATATTGCATGTGGGCCTTCAATTAATGGGCAAAACATAATATAATGTACATGACAAAATAATGTATATGAAAATTAGAACTGTCAATCGATTAGAATGTTTAATCGCGATTAAATATCGCAAGATAAATGGCCAAAGTCAATGAAAATAAGAATTCTTATAACTCTTGAGAGCGTAAAATAATACCAAATGGATCTGTCTGGTTTAATTTACCACTGTCAGCATTAAATGAAACCGAGTGCGCATGCAGAGCAGTCTGACCTGGGGTGGTGATTCTTGTAAGAAACTAAGTTACATTAGACGACACACAGGTGTTTTTTTAATCTTCTTAATATAAGCCCAATTCCGTTGAAGTTGGGACGTTGTGTAAAATGTAAATAAAAACAGAATGCATTGATTTGCAAATCGTTTTCAACCTCTATTCAGTTGAATACACCACAAAGACAATATATTTAATGTTCAAACTGATAAACTTTATTGTTTTTTGAAATTATACAATCTTTTGTAAATTGATCCCTGCAACACGTACCAAAAAAGTTGGGACGGGGGCAACAAAAGACTGGGAAAGGTCATGAATGCACAAATAACGCCTGTTTGGAACATTCCACAGGTAAGCAGGTTAATCTTAAACAGTTTAATATCCTGATTGGGTATAACAGGACCATCCCAGTCATTCACAATCAAAGATGGGCGAGGTTCACCACTTTGTGAACAATTCTGTGAGAAAATCATCCAACGGTTTAAAAAACAATGTTTCTCAACATTCAATTGCAAGGAATTTGGTGATTTCATCATCTACAGTCCATAATATAATCAAAACGTTCAAAGAATCTGAAGAACTTGCTATACTAAAGCGACAAGGCTGAAAACCAACACAGAATACTTGTGACCTTTGATCCCTCAGGTGGCTCTGCATTAAAAACTGACATCATTGTGTAAAGGATATTACTGTGAGGACTCAGGAACACTCAGAAAACCATTGTCAGTTTACATAATTTGTCGCTACACCTGCGAGTGCAAGTTAAAACTCTACCATGCAAAGCAAAGCCATACATCAGAAAGGTTGGTTTGAAAAAACAACCAGAAAAACAACCAGAAATGCTTTCTCTGGGTCCACTATCATTACAAATGTGGACTCATCAGACCACAGCACACTTTTCCACTTTGTGTCTAACCATTTCAAATGATATTGTACCCAGAGAAGGCATTTCTGGTTGTTTTTCTGGTTGTTTTTTTTCAAACCAACCTTTCTGATGTATGGCTTTGCTTTGCATGGTAGAGTTTTAACTTGCAATCGCAGGTGTAGCGACAAATTATGTAAACTGACAATGGTTTTCTGAGTGTTCCTGAGTCCTCACAGTAATATCCTTTACACAATGATGTCAGTTTTAATGCAGAGCCACCTGAGGGATCAAAGGTCACAAGTGTTCGGTGTTGGTTTTCGGCCTTGTCGCTTTAGTATAGCAAGTTCTTCAGATTCTTTGAATGTTTTGATTATATTATGGACTGTAGATGATGAAATCACCAAATTCCTTGCAATTGAATGTTGAGAAACATTGTTTTCAAACCGTTGGACGATTTTCTCACAGAATTGTTCACAAAGTGGTGAACCTCGCCCCATCTTTGATTGTGAACGACTGGGATGGTCCTGTTATACCCAATCACGATATTAAACTGTTTAAGATTAACCTGTTTACCTGTGGAATGTTCCAAATAGGCGTTATTTGTGCATTCATCATCTTTCCCAGTCTTTTGTTGCCCCCGTCCCAACTTTTTTGGTACATGTTGCAGGGATCAATTTACAAAAGATTGTATAATTTCAAAAAACAATAAAGTTTATCAGTTTGAACATTAAATATATTGTCTTTGTGGTGTATTCAACTGAATAGAGGTTGAAAACGATTTGCAAATCAATGCATTCTGTTTTTATTTACATTTTACACAACGTCCCAACTTCAACGGAATTGGGGTTGTTTTAATCTTCTTAATATGATAGGCCCATTTCTCATAAGGCCAAGCCTTGTCAGCGAGTGTGACACGCCAATATACTGTACAAGCTCTATTAGAAGGACTGGCCTATAGGCGTGCCCTGGCATAGTGTACTGTACATGAAGAAATATAATACCTCTGCTATCGTGCAGAAACCAAGCTGACCTGTTCTGACATTCTATAAGTTGATCTAACCTCATCAAACTCTGTACACTCAAGACACACTCTGTGGGTTAGGCACCTTGCGCTGAGGTGTCTTACTCAGTGGTGGTATAGCGCAAAGCAAAAAAAAAAAAACACTATTCCATCAACTCTTACTGGTTAAGTTAAAGCTCTATATTGTGAACAAGCTGCAGTGAACAACTAACTATGAAAATGACATATGGTAATAGCTATAGTGATGAGGGATGCTCTTGTCCAGATCTTGAAGCAAAGATAATTCAGTCTAAGTTTATTGTTGTTGTTTAAACTACTATAGGCCACAGGCAAGTTGCTATTACTTAGCAACATGCCAACATAGTACTTTATGCCATATGTCATAAAGTACTTTATTTGCTTGTTTGAGTCATTGAATGTGTTTCATTGCCATTCAATCTTTGTGTTTAGGACACTGTTTCTGTCTGTGTAAGGCCAAGAAGAGTTCACATTTGTTTGCTATAAAACAACCTGCTGTGATGGAGCATATAGACAAATGTGGCGCATCTTTCTGCTGTAGGTGTGTGTGTGTGTGTGTGTGTGTGTGTGTGTGTGTGTGTGTGTGTGTGTGTGTGTGTGTGTGTGTGTGTGTGTGTGTGTGTGTGTGTGTGTGTGTGTGTGTGTGTGTGTGTGTGTGTGTGTGTGTGTGTGTGGGGTTGTCTCACTGGTTTGCCCACACTGATAAGACAGCGGAAGCAGCTGAAAAATGCCTGCTTTGCTTTCTGAGGTGAAGGGGAAAAAATCATCCTCACCTATGGTGAAATCCTGCCGTGGTGATACTACCACACACACGCACGCACGCGCACACACACACACACACACACACACACACACACACACACACACACACACACACACACACACACACACACACACACACACACACACACACACACACACAACCCTGTAATTCCTCCCTATTTCCCACCTCTTATTCCCTCTCCTTCTAACTCTCCCTCTTTCCTCCTCCCTCCACCCCGCCGCTGTCCGCTCTCTCTCTCCTTCATTACTTCTCCATATGTAGATAGCCACGCATTATTATTATTATTATTTCCCCTTGCCTTATTCTGCTGACGCGACGCATACAGCCAAATGAAGTGAGATATACGGCGGGGCTTATTGGCGGGGATGGTCCATCCAATCCCTCCTGGCCCCTCACCATTAACAAAATGGACCACACTTTGTCTCGCGCTGATTTTCATATTGTTGCATGTGTGCGACTGTGCGTGTGTGTGTGTGTGTGTGCACGTGTGTGCGTGTGCGTGTGTGTGTGTGTGTGTGTGTGTGTGTGTGTGTGTGTGTGTGTGTGTGTGCACGTGTGTGTGTGTGTTTGTGTGCGTACGAGAGAGAGAGGAGATGACGGGGGGCTATTTTTAGAGCTTAATCACGTGTAGGAAATAATAACGGCTGAATCAACTCAGGAGAACAACAACGCTCAGCTGTCCAGGTCATTCTATTATCCGTTAAGCCTGAATTACTATACTTAGTACCAAAACATCAGATTTACAAACTCACACCGTATACACGTCTGGGCTCCATTTTCGCCACACCCTAAACCACTTACTAAAAATATTTTGACAAACATTCCAAACTAATCTAC
Source organism: Benthosema pterotum (assembly GCA_039105355.1). Classification (NCBI taxonomy): domain Eukaryota; kingdom Metazoa; phylum Chordata; class Actinopteri; order Myctophiformes; family Myctophidae; genus Benthosema; species Benthosema pterotum. The sequence goes on along the minus strand of CM076979.1, from coordinate 32,113,760 downwards.
ATTGACACATTGGGAAAACAGTGCCCTGACTTCCATATGCTGAACATTTAATTTGCATATACATAAAAAAATAGTAAACAGTCCTGCCAAACATCAACAATCTGCACCATAAAATACATGTAATTGGAGGTTAATTTAAAACTGCGACGGACGGTGACATCTTTATTTCTCCCTGCAGTCCTCACCTCTATATAGCTCCACGCTGTGGTATTCCCCCCATACATCTCTCCCTCTCTCCCTGGACCCCACATATATACAGTATATATATATATATATATACCGGTATATACACACACACTGAGTGTCCTCTGGCTGAGGGGGCCACGCAGGGGACAGTCCTCCCCCCGAGACGTCTCTGGTTACCAGCGGAGACGGAGGAATAAGCACTTTTCCCCACTGATTGGTTTAGCCAGCGCCTCCTAATATCATATTGATGATAATTTCCCTGTAATGCGCCATTTGCACTAATTGTGATGCAGGGAGTGAGTAATGGCATGTGACTGCGGACCCCGGCCGCGCGTGGTCTCTCTCTCTCTCTCTCTCTCTCTCTCTCTCTCTCTCGCTCTCTCGCTCTCTCTCGCTCTCTCTCTCTCTCTCTCTCTCTCTCTCTCTCTCTCTCTCTCTCCAACCGTCGCTCCTCAACACTTAATCTCCTGATTGTCCCAGAGAGAGAAGACGTGACATGATCGTCATAAACAACCTGCTCTTCCACCCCTCCGCTACCCCCTCACTTCCCCTCCTTCCCTCTCCTCCCACCTCCTCCCCGGCCAACCACCACAGACCCCAGACCTCCTCGGTCTGTTTCATTCTTGACCTGAGACGCTTCACCCTCGTTCGCTCCTCTCCTCTCCTCTCTCTTTTTGTCTCTCCCCGTATCTGTAACGCTTTTCACCCTCTGCAGTTCCCCATGTTTTGTTCATATTTCATCGCCACCACACAAGTCCCTCCACGCCCTCTCTCGCACACAGGGTTTTATCCATCCATCCACCCACCCACCCACATGCACGCTCACGCATGTGCTCACATGCACACACACATGCGCGCTCTTACACGTGCTCACACGCACACACATGCACACGCGCACGCACACAAACACACTGTGCCCTCTCCCTCACTCTCTCTCTCATAATTAGTGTCTATGTCTAGCTGTCTGCCCCCTCGGCCAGTGTATATGTGACTTTATTCCCGGCGCGAGATAAATTGATCTTGATTCCTTGTCAAATAAGTAACCGGAAATATGGACAAGTCTATTCTCGGGGGTGGGCCCCGAGACACATATAACCAGATATATATGCTAATACCACTTAAGCAAATGAAATCGTATAATTGGCCATAACAATCTAACCTTTGAACAATGAATTACAGCTTGTCTGCACTCCATATGCAAACCATTTACATAAGAGTTAATAATTTAAATGAACACTTTTTTTTCTCCCCCCATGCCTTTCCGGTGTGATCTTTGTCTTACCAAACATTTAGACTCACGCGCGTACACACGCACGTACACACGCCGTGTACACAAGCTGTGTGTAAGTGCGCACACACTGCACGGGTGCACGGCACGCAAGCACACTCAGCTATAGCAGTGGTTTTCAACCGGTGGTCTGGGGACCACCAGTGGTCCTTGAGAGGGTTCCAGGTGGTCCCCAGTTAAGTTGGTTAACCAGATGTAAAATTGGTTAGCCAGATGTACTGTAACTCTTGAGAGCGTACAAATGAAACCAAATGGACCCTTGCGGGTCCATTTGGTTTCATTTGTACGCTCTCAATTGGTCAATTCATCATCTGAATTAGACCAAGTCTACACAACTACAACTTGAAGATTAACATTATTTGATCAGATTTTTTTCCCAAATCCAACCTGGTATTATGGACAGAAGCAAAAGAAATCTGTAGTTTTGGGGTCTGTGGGGCTAAAATGTCCTCAAATGGTGGTCCATGGCTCAAAAGCTGAATTAATAATTGGCACTGTTATCAAAAAGGTTGGAAAACCCCTGTGCTATAGGCAGAAACACGCTGTAAATCACCTTTATTTTGACCCAGAAAGTGAACAAATGTACAGAGTAGTAGGCAGGCCAACTGATGAAGAAGTGCAATGCACTTTATCTAAGCTGTGATTGTCTCCATGAAGCACTTTATATGGGCTGTGATTTGTTCCCATATACATTATCTGAGCTGTGATAGTCATTGTCCCCAACATGCAGTTTATCTGAGCTGTGATCGTCTCCACACACAGCTGTGAAATCAATAGAAGCGGCCCATCTCCTGCATGCTCCCACGGATGGAGAGGACGACGCTGCGCTGGTCGTCCCCTCCGTCTGTGGGAGCATTCAGAGAGAAGGAGCAGCTGGGACACAGACATCAGGGGAAATGATGACAACAATCAGCAGACAGGTAATACGGTCAGTCATAGTCTGGGAGAAATGCAACCAAAGGAAAAGGATGAACAAAAAAAAAAGACGGTCACACTTTTCTACATAAAAATCGAATTGACAATATGATATATGATTATTATCAGGACGGAAGGAGAAATATTTGAGCTTAAAGTTGTTTTTTCAATGTATTTTACCTGGACTGTAAGTGGACTGTTTCTTATCTTTTTCATCTAGAGAGGATGAGCTGAAGAGAGGGAGAGGAGAGTATGAGGAGAGGAGAGGAGAGTATGAGGAGAGGAGATGAGAGGGAGAGAAGAGGAGAGGAGAGGGAGAGGAGAGGAGAGGAGAGGAGAGGGAGAGGAGAGGAGAGGGAGAGGGAGAGGAGAGGGAGAGGAGAGGAGAGGAGAGGAGAGGAGAGGAGAGGAGAGGAGAGGAGAGGGAGAGGGAGAGGGAGAGGGAGGGAGAGGAGAGGAGAGGAGAGGAGAGGAGAGGAGAGGAGAGGAGAGGAGAGGAGAGGAGAGGAGAGGAGAGGAGAGGAGAGGAGAGGAGAGGAGAGGAGAGGAGAGGAGAGGAGAGGAGAGGAGAGGAGAGGGAGAGGGAGAGGGGAGAGGAGAGGAGAGGAGAGGAGAGGGAGAGGGAGAGGGAGAGGAGAGGAGAGGATAGGAGAGGAGAGGAGAGGAGAGGGAGAGGGAGAGGAGAGGAGAGGAGGCGTGGAGAGTTGAGTCAGGGACTGCTAACCCCAGGGGAGGTTCAGAGCATCGGACCCCTTATTCCCAGAGCATCTCATTGTTCCCTAGCCCCCCGGCCCGTAATTTACGAGGAGACGAGCGTCAAAGCGGCCCATAAATCCTGCCATGCCGAAAGAGTCCCAATCTCAATCTATCAACGAGTCACCGGTCAGCCGGTAAATACCCCATCCCTAGCTCTTCACCAAATCACATATACACACACACACACACACACACACACACACACACACACACCACACACACACACACACACACACACACACACACACACACACACACACACACACACACACACACACGCGCACACACAATGTATTCTTATGGTTACATACAAGCACAAGAACCTCCCCACTCTCTCAGTCTCTCACACACACACACACACACACACACACACACACACACACACACACACACACACACACACACACACACACACACACACACACACACACATATGCGCTCACACGCACACACACACACACACACACATGCACACACACACAGAGGTACAGTTTTTGTTTGCCTGCATATCTACTTTTCGAGTTCTGCATGAGGAAACTGCTCTTGCTGAGGCGGCAACTTTGCAAGATGAGTGGCTGAGGCACACGTGCACCAGCACTGCCTCACACATGTGCACGGGTCACTGCTGGAGGCACGAGGTCCCAGGTATTCATTGTTTGTTGCTGTTTTTTAATGCAGAGGCAATGCTTTAAGCCTGCAAGGGAGAAGAACAGCATTTAACATGGTATTCACTCCACTTACACTACACTACAATGTTCCACAACAATGCACTGTCCACTGAATGATCTGATCCGTGGGCTGCGGCTCGAATCCTGGCTACCTCTGTCTACATGTCCAAGTGTCCTACTGAAAATTGCTCCCGATGTGCTGGGTGCATGCATTCCACCGCAATTGGTGTATGAATGTCTGTGAATGGGTGAATGTAATCCGCTATGTAAAGTGCCATTTGGCAAAATGAGCTAAAATACGTATACCAGCTCAACACACACTGTAAAGAATATTTACATGCTGATGATAATCTTTTTCTGCCATAAACCATCCATTTAAATGAGTGTTTTTCAACCAGTGGTATGGGACCACCAGTGGTCCCTGACAGTGTTCCAGGTCTTCCCCAGCTCACTGATTGAGAGCTGGTATAACCAAATGGATCCTTTAAGTCTTGAGGGCGTGAACAGAAAGCAAATCGGCCCTTGCGGGTTCATTTAGACAATGGCATCACTTTACAAGTCTACATAATTAGAGAATGTTGAATAATTGTCATTTTGATCAATGTTTGACTGTTGAAATTGGCTTGAAAACCACCAATTTAAATCAATCCAGCTGGCACTCAAGACGCAACCCTTCACCACCACATCTAGGTAGTCTTCCATTGCTCCCTATTCTTTATTTAATGTGGGATAATTTTGTGTTATCCTGGATGTAACAACATTTGGCCGCAAAAGCTCTCCTTCAAAATGTTGTGGCATCAAATTATTTACGTCTTTATTTGGAGTCGCTGCATCATGCTCTTCTACACTTTCTCACTGCCCTTCCTGCTCGTGGGAACATCTTATTCAAGCACTTTTGCTCCATCTTTCTCCTTTTTTTGTAGTATTCTTCCTCTTCTTGTGGGACTTCCTTCGGCTGTGTAGTGTGAGGTGTGCTGTAGCGGAGGAGCAGAGGGTCAGCCAGGGCACTGCAGTTCACTGGAAGCTACAGCAGAACACATGCAGGGTTACTGTTGTTGTTGGACACTCACTGCCAGATCCATTACTTAACTTAGGATCTCTGGATCTCTGCCATTAACCCTGACATGAACCTTCACATACCAATGGAACTCTCTCTAACTCTCTCTCTCACTCATACACACACACAAACGCACGTGCACATGCATACACACACACACACACACACACACACACACACACACACACACACACACACACACACACACACACACACACACACACACACACACACACACACACACACACACACGCATAAGCACATAGAGAAAATATTTAGGTTCTTCATGATTCTCACGTCGTCAGAGTCATCACCAACCACTGTCTTCATCATTATAGTGCACACACACTTGTGCACGCATGCATGCATGCATGCATGCATGCATGCGCGCGCGCGCGCGCGCGCACACACACACACACACACACACACACACACACACACACACCACACACACACCACACATAGAGAGAGAGTGAGACATCCACGTGTCGATCAATAACCCTCATAGATTGTCAATTACAGCCTGGAAGGGGGAATGAATGGGATTTGCATATATATAGAGCTGGGTTTACCCATGCGCTCACGGGACATCCTAAAACTGCTGCCCTCAGCACACTGACCGACAGGAGGAAGTGAGAGCCAGGGGTGGGGTTGGGTGGGACGGCGTGCCGTTTGTGACCACCATGGACACAGGGGACAGTGGGTTCCTAAATATCAGAGGGCAAGCACCTGCATTGCTAATATAAATACTATACTATTATTATAGAGAGATGCTACAGTACATACAGTATCTGCTTGAATTGAACATGCACACTTGTGCACACGCAGAAGCGCACATGCACGCGCGGACACACACACACACACACACACACACACACACACACACACACACACACACACACACACACCATTCCTCCCTCTTTCCTCCAACCTCCAATGGACAAGTGTAGAGATTTATACCAGACACACTTTTGTTTTTTGTTGTAAATGTAAATGCACTATACCGTACCTTTCTCAAGAATTCTCTCATTCAGACTTTGACTAAAGCCTGAAAATGTCTTACAGCCTTTATTTAGAAGGGTACCTATACAATTCGTCTCATTATTTTGTGTATACCGAGACGCACATCTACTTTTTTCCCCTGTGTCCCCTTGCACGTGCAGTGTGTGTTTCGTATTATACAAATATTCATTGTTCTGTACTTGAGTCACCGCTGTGGCAACAGGGGCCAATTAACAGGGTTGATTATGTGTCTGTAGCCAGTTCCCACGGGGACTCACAGGGAACAACACACAGGCCATGGCAGCTATAGCAAAGGTAGGGAGGGGGGACCACACAAGGCCACACTCATTCACACTCATACTCATCAAACACAGCATTGTAACATATCCTATACATACATAGTGTCCACTGGACACTATGTATAGAATATGTTACCGGTAGAGCTCCTGCCTTTGTAAAATAAGTTTGTGGGTTCAATCCCACCACCGCCAACTCAGCATATGAGTAGCACGGCTTGGTGCAGCAAGTCGTGCAGGAAGTATTTGGAGCTGATGGTAGGTGTGGGCTTCACCTCAGCAATCCACCTCCCAGGGGTCTAGAGTATTGTAATGGGGATAAACTCACACATGTTCGCGGCCCTTGAGGGTTTTCCACCCTTTTCCTATCAAGGTCCATTATTTATTCAAAGTATTTGAGCCACGGACCATAGTGGGTCCAACCTTTGCTGAGATTTAGCCCGAGTTGAATAAAACCCTTTCCACAATTACACGCTGTATTGACGTGGTATAGCAATAGCAATTGAATGGCAGAATTTATGTTCTCAGTTAAATATCTAAGGGTCCATTTGGTTATCAGCTATCTGTCATTTAGCTGAGGATCCTGTGTGCGCTTGTGTACGGTACATGCATCTTTGTATGTTATTGTACAGTATGTATTCTTGACATGTGCTTCTTTTTCATGGTCTTAAGAAAGACAGAGAAATAAGGAAAGAGTCAAGAGTGAAAGAGAGTGGGTGTGTGAGTGAAGGAAACTGTGGAAGAGTATGTGAAAGCAACAGCACATAAAGGTATACAATAAAGCCAGTAAATTGAATTAAAACTGCCCTTCAGAAGAGACGGCTCTCATTAAATCACACAGTCTTCACAGCTCACTGCATGAAGACCAGAGTTATTTGAACAACATTTCACTGCGCAGCTTCTAAAGGCTCCATTACTATACAGTAAATACAAGTAGTAGAGGAGTCTGTACACATAATGGAAATACACTTCTGCAAATATAATGAGCTGCATTCATCCTGAGAAATTGGCTTCAATGAACTTGCGCGGAAACAGTTGTTTGTGCACGGCTGCTATCACTTTCCAGCAGATTTTTTTTTTACGCACCATTATGTCACAGAATTTCGGTAATAACTGCTTTGAGGGTGGCTTATTTGTGAATCCTGTGATGTATATCACTGTATCAAATAGCTAGGCAGAGCTGTTTCTTCCCTGTGAAGATTTTTAAAATAAATTATATATTTCTGGTATGATGGTACTGTAGGCGTATGTATTTTGTGCTGGGTAATAAATCTTGACACGTGTGCCACGGTATGAACAAAAGGCTGGGAATATTTATTGGCATGTCCTTTTTGTAAAGCCATGCTTTGATGGTGTGTGACAAACCGCACAGCTCATTGGAGGTAGCTAGATAAATGTAACTGCCAACAGACCTGTTATATTTGTATTGATTAACAGCCCACAGTGTGAAGCTCATTCAGCTCATCCTAACTAGCTAGAGTATGGTTCAGGGGCGGATCTAGGCATGGGCATGGGGGGGAGGGCAATGCCCCCCTAAATGCCCTGATTGCCCCACCAAACAAGATGGCATACAAAACAAACAACCCAAATTTCAAAGATATTTCAAATGAAAGTAGCTTTATACATGCTGCGTGTCTGTTGCAAAATCAACAACAACTGATGGTATTGTCGATGCTAATACTTGCCTAATAAAAGTTCTGTATCCGAAAATGGTATGGGGGCGGCTTCATCGCCAGTGGCACGAAGTGACATGGGCGATGATGCCCCCCCCCGGATTGGGAAATGTTACATCCACCCCTGGTGTGGTTTATGAATAACCGCTGCTCAGTGGCTGTGCTAGATCTACTGTAGTGATAATAGTATGCAGTAATAGTATTAGCTCTCACAGTATGGTCCGGGAGCGCTGGCTCAGCGCTCAAGCAGACACATGGCAACCGCAAGGTTGACAGTTCGATCCCGGGCTCCACAGTTTTCGAGTGGAAGTGTTCTTGAGAATGACACCGGACCCCAAATTGCTCCTGATGTGTAGGTTGGTGCCTTGCATGGTTTCCGCTGCCATAAGTGTATGTTTGGGTGAACGTGATTCACAATCTATGTAATGCGCCTTGGATAAAGGCACTATATAAATGCACCGTTTACCATTCTGACAATGCTCCAGAGAGTCTCCAGCAATATTAGTTTGTTAATATGGCACTTTAGCTAATGAAAATAGACCATATACAAATGTGTCTCAATGTGATGACAAACCAAATTCACAATTGTCCTGTTTTCCCCAAAATCCAGTTCATTTAGGAGGGGTGAGTGCCCCAAAAATGAGAACTTATATATACACTTATTATTGTTAATAATAAAAAACTGTAGTTAGTAGCATCTGCTGTCTGCTGTCAGTGCAAGAAACTTGGATCTCGCTCATACTTTATAAAATGTACAATATCATGCAGCGTACTGTATAACAACTAGGGATTAGTGGGAGGAAGTGCAGTCAAAGGCGTAAATAATCTCAGGGGAGATAAACAAAGAAACATATCCCCAGAAACATGGAGGACGTGACCTCTATGTCCTCAGTGGTAGCCACTGGCATGGGGTTGAGCTGACTCATTAGAAAAGCAGACTATTGGGCCTGAATATTGTGGTGGTGGTGTTTTTTTCGGAGCTTTTAAAACAGTGTGAGCATCTCCTCGCTTTCTTTTTGCTTGACTACTGAAAACTTGACTACTGGACCAATATCCATTAACAGAAAAACAACAATTCTCTCTGTACCCTTTACATGTATCGGCCAGTGCCCGGGTTTTTACAATACCTGTTGTGTCCATTGTCAGGGAATACCGATTTGCATTACCATACTTCCATAGTGTATTCATAAGTACTCTGGATGGTTCTAGGCTTATTATCCTGCCCTCAATTTCTTCACATAACATTTTACAGTTATTTTAAATCACATTTATATTCAGGCACATTTCAGCCAACTAGTTTACCCATAAGGACCCCTCTACACAACATCATCACCCAGCAACGTATTATAATTTTCCCTCATAGCACTTTAGCAAGAACGGCCGCATCATTATACAAGTCCCACTTTTCTGCGTAACACTTTTTTGGTCTGTCACACGGCCGGTCGAGCTTATAGTGTATTGAAAAACAATGCTATATCACAAAAACCTATATCTAAGGAAGGAAAATGAAACATGACAAGGTGAGCTGTGTGTGTGTGTGTGTGTGTGTGTGTGTGTGTGTGTGTGTGTGTGTGTGTGTGTGTGTGTGTGTGTGTGTGTGTGTGTGTGTGTGTGTGTGTGTGTGTGTGTGTGTGTGTGTGTGTGTGTGTGGAGGGGTGTCACAGGGACGTTATCACTCCCTGGCAGCATCAAGCTAATATTGTCACCCTGTTAGGAGGTCATGCTATGGCAAATCTGCAGCGACGCAAGCTGAGGGGGATCAGTCTCGTGCTGTTGGGTGGGGAGGGGAGGGGGTGTTGGCCAGGGGGGTTAATGTGTCTGATAGGGGTCTCTCTCTTCCTCTCTGACTCCTTTTTCTCTTTCCCTTGCAGGCGCACACACACACACCCCTCACACTCCATCCGTCGCTTTTCGCCAAGCACTCCTGGTGTGGTTATGTGCCTGAAGAAGCTTCAACAGGAAGGAGGTACACACACGCACACACACACACACACACACACACACACACACACACACACACACACACACACACACACACACACACACACACACACACACACACACACACACACACACACACACACACACACACACACACACACATAAAGGCACCCACACAGTGCACCATGGTGCATTAGGATGGTGATTTGGCCTCCTTCATGCCTATGCCATGGCCCTACTTATCATAATGCATCATTTACCATACCCACTCCCCTCACTATTCACATGGGCATTATCATATTGTACTGTGGCCACAGGGTATAGCGTGCAGAGCACAGATGTAAGAGTATACACAGTGTGTCTGGACGAGAGCTCATCGCCTTAAATACTTGCCTCAAACAGCTCTTAACCGCATTAGAAGTGGACTTTTGTCAGGGAGATGGCCATGGGGAAGTATTGGATCAAAGCATGGAAATACAGGCAGAAGAGAGTCTGTTATGCATCATGCCCCTCTTCTGTTGTAAATTTTTGGAGCGGCCATAGCTGAATGGTTAGAGACTAGGCCGCCTGGGATCCATATCCAAATCCCAAGGTCTCTGGTTTGTCTCCCTTCCAACCAGTCTAGTGTCCAAATGTACCTGATCGAGTCCACCCTACCTGAGGACTGAACTATAGCAATATCAGTGTGACCTTAAAGAAAAAAAAAAAAAACACTTTTAACCGTGTTTGTAAAAGCACTATATAGAGTAGTAACTGTACATACAAAGCTATAGCTGAAGCATTCATTTATTAGCCTGGAACCACCCTCATGCTGCTGGCAACATTCAACTTATGCATGTGCATGTTACTGTCATTGTTACTCGAATTTCCCTGATGTCACCTTTTGTGTAGCACCCTTGTCTCTGATTGGATGTTGTTCCAATGTTGTTTTTTCAGAGTCCAATCAGAAGTCTTGACATTATTTCAACCTTCAGCCACGCCCACTCGTGTAGATAGGCACAGTTCGCACAGTTGAAGTTGAATTTGAAGTTGAGTTGAATTTACATAACATTGATGTCAGGAGGTCCATTTGGTTACTAACTTTTTGAGGTGTTAGATTTGTTTTTGCGTAAATCAGATGCATTTAAACACCCTTGACGTATGTGAGTTGTTTAAAAAACAATGAAGCAGTAAAAATCGATTGGGATGAAACCTCTTGATTGAAACATCTAACTTCCCCACATTAGTCAGGACAAATTAGTCATGTCACATGAAGATCCACATTACAGGCATGCCATTATCCTGAGAACCATGTGATTCAAATTTATAAATGTGACTTTTTTTATATAAGGCATTGTGAGATCGTACTCCTCATTTTTTCCGTGAATTTATTTGAATAAGTACAAATAAATCCGCCTTGGGAGGACAAACAAGCAGCTGTTGGAATCCTTCAGCGTTATTCTGACAAAGAGTTATAGGAATAATGTAGATTAGATGATTATCTTAATTAGAGCAAAATGAGACAGAAGCATTGAGTGGGATTAGAAGACTGCACCACAGACAGACACACACACGCACACACACACACACACACACACACACACACACACACACACACACACAGACACACACACACACACACACACACACACACACACACACACACACACACACACACACACACACATGCTTTTGCACACACATGCACTGAAATGCAGGCTCATTCAAACCTCAGTATTACTTTGGTTTTCAGATCCTAATGAGAAGAGAAAAACCTAATTTGATCCATCTCACCCCCCCCCCCTCCTCTACCATGTCCCCCGCTCTGCCCCCTCCCATTCCTCTCAGTCACGGCCTGTTCCCTGCTGCTCTGATTATTGTTAATCTCATCATATGTCTCTTTCCGCTCAATAAAGACCCCCCCCCCACGCCCCCAGCTCTCTCTCTCTTCTGCCTCTTACTGTTCCATCAGTACTCTCTCTCTCTCTCTCTCTCTCTCTCTCTCTCTCTCTCTCTGTCTCTCTCTGTCTCTCTCTCTCTCTCCGTTTTCCCTCAAATCAAATTGTTACCGAACATAACCTGCTGGCCGAGTCCCCAGTGCGCGCCGCAGCGCTAATGCAGTTTGTCATAATTAAGTGCCTGAGCCTAATTAATTAAATGGTCAAAGGGGGGCTAATCAGGGCCTCTCTGATGGTGTATGGATGGAGGGATGGAGGGATGGATGGATGGATGGATGGATGGATGGATGAACGGACAAACAGACAGACAGACAGATGGACTGAGTGAAGCATATTACTACTCAATGGTTGAGCAGCAATGGCAAAGTTAATTGTACAGGAGTCTTGGGTTTGCAGCTGTATGGCTGTGCCTGCGTGTGCGTGTGTGTGTACACGCACACACAGTGCATGAATGCATGAGTATACACATTCAAATTCACATGCATAGACATACACAGACAGACAGACAGACAGACAGACAGACAGACAGACAGACAGACAGACAGACAGACAGACAGACAGACAGACAGACAGACAGAGACACACACACACGCGCACACGCACACACACACACACACACACACACACACACACACACACACACACACACACACACACACAGACAGAGATTAACTACACTCAAATGCAACACAAATACACATACACACACATGCATGCATACACACACGTGCACACATCCACGCACGCATGCATGCACGCGCGCACACACACACACACACACACTCATGACCCCCACCGCCATTCCAATCCAACCATCACATAATAGTTTTCATTGAATTGCTTGAATACACAGTGCGTATTGATTGAGTAAATGTGCTAATGAAAGTGATGCACAGAGACAGTTCATTAAAGTTGGTCTTGATTAAAGGAGAGAGTGAGCCCACAAACAGCCTTATTTATTCTTAGTTGTGCAGCGTGGTGTCGCACAAAAATACAAGCTCCCAATGCAGTGCCCTGCCACACATTCTGAGCTTGTAAATTGGCTATCTTCAGTGAACAAATATGCAGCTATCCCAAACACACTGGGGCATGAAAAATTAAGAATCTCAAAATCTGAAACACTTACTGTTGGATATTACAAAAATAGTCATAGTTGGTGCTTCATTCACTTTGTTCACAGTGTGGTTGCTCTGTCCATATACACTCTATATGTATATTGTATATGGTAAGCAAACAGCCCATATATGGGAATGACAAAATACTGTATGGCCGTATTGTGACAGTGTTATGATAACCAGTGTAGCTGCCAAGATGCAAGTCACACTTGCAAATGAACCAAGTTGGTACAATATGGATCTTCAAGCTCTGCTGTTTTAGAGTGACTTATAGGGCAATATTGGCCTGGTTCAGAATAGACCCATCCACCTGGTTCAGACCAAATCTCTTGGTCTGGCCTTCTATTGCCAACTTCTGTTTTCCTTTGGTACCACGATGTGTTTACCAATAAGAGTTGGAGGTTGGTCTATAACAACATAATCTGTCCATTAAACCTACCTATGACAATTAGTTTCTTTTAAGAAGCGTTGGGTTGTACATCATCATCCGACATATTTTGCTACTTTTGTTCACATAGCGAACAGGCTAGCCAGGTGCGTAATTATCGCCGGTGCCGCCGGTGCGGTGCACCGGGGCCCAGCCCCCTTGGGGGCCCACTGAGAGGGAAGGGGGAAAAAGAAAAGAAAGGCTGCTGACAGCGGGCCCCTGCGACTACATATGGACCTGTGGCCGGTCGTTAGGGGGTTAAACGCTGAGAGTGGCTGGGCCTACCAACTATTAACATCGTACATGTTGTCATCGGTAGCTAAGTTTTCTACTGCCCTGTGATGTGACTGACATTAGTGAATACGTCAGTCATGACACCGCTGTCCTTTCTCTCCTTTCTGATGAGACCGATCCGACACAGCCACGGGTAACACGCCGTTTTGATTGCCAATAAATGCCGTCCGTCGGCTGGTTTAATTATTTGTTTGCCGAGATTGGACTACGTTTCTATTGTATATATAGGCTTAAGCCTGCTGCCCACCAGCCTGCTGCTGGTGGTCAGTGAAACATAAAACCAACCTTACCAAAGGCTGGTTTAATTATTTGTTTGCCAAGATTAGACTACGTGTATATTGTATATATAGTCAATCATGCCTGCTGCTGCTGGCTAGCCTGCTGCTGGCTAGGTAAATACCATACCATAAACGTAAAACCAACCGAAGTCGTGCAGCTCTATATAGTACAGACGGAGTTGCGCAAACTCCGTTCACTTCCTAGAGCTAGTGCTGTGTTCTTGTCGTGGTGGTGGTTTCCCGAGGGGGGGGGGGGGGGGATCAAATGGTGCCGCTATATGCCGGCGCAGTGCTTATACAAAACACATCGCAAGGCTACGCATGGCGCATGTGGCAAGCTTAATATGAAAACAATATTGGCACACAGCTGCACATCGTCCACTCCCAGGCCAGCCATAAAAACACATAACATTATCAATACGCAGCAGCCCACACGTTAGAACGCAGAATACGATCCATTTACATGTAGCCTCCTCCTCCTCCTCCTCCTCCAACACCACCACCGCGCCGCTTTTCTTTTATGATTCATTCAGTAAATTAATGAGAATGACGCGGACAGAAGCATGCGTCCCGTGCGGTAGCCTAATGCGAAACGAAGAACAAGACGGTCACTGTAGCCCGGGGAGGTATTGGTTGATGAAGTTCTGTATTCCTCTGACACTGTTTGCTGTTCGATCTGATCCGTGTATGTACGTAATGATCAGCTGGAACGCCGCGCGCCCAGAGCGCAAGAGCGCGGATGCAGCTGCATAAGATTGGTAATTAAAGCTTAACTCCGATAGAGTTGCAAAGGAAACATCAAAGGAGACTTCTGTCCGTGAGTGACAGTAACCAATATTACATTTGAATTATATACACACGCGTCGCACACACAGAGAAAGAAAAAAGGGGAAAACAAAGGTAAATGTTTAATTCCTCCTCTTTCCTCCTTTCCTTCGGAGGAAGGGAAAAAAACAACTTATCGACTCGGGCTTTTTGGAGTCGACACGTGTTATGCAAATCGATGCATCGATGTATCGATTTTTTGGTTAAAGCCCTAGTTTGTGCGCACACATGCGTACAAGTTGCTCGTTTATGGCAATGGTAAATAGGGGCCCACAAAATATTCTTGCACCAGGGCCCATCATCTGCTCCCTACGCCACTGAGGCTAGCCCATTAGCCACATGATTGACAACAACCTCTGCTTTGTTGGGTATGAACCAGACCCCTCCCCCTTGAAATGTCACAGACAGCGGACAATTTCAGAGTCTATGTAGTTATGTAGCAGAATCTAGTTTACTGAATATTTCGTGAAGATTTTTGTAAACCATGTTTTTTCTGTTCTATGAACCGTATGGAACATGAAAAAAGTGGTTTACATTTTTTATCTTTGCCCAGAAAATATTTACCCATAACATCCCATATAATGTAATAATTAAAAATATAATCATACTTTAAGAAGCACATGTGACATGTCAAACTAGGGGTTTTTCATGCTTCTGAATCCATCCCAAGCATTAGTTTTGCCCAAAAAACATTCCTTGGGTTAAAATTGACCATAGAGATAATGGAAAAATATGATGAGGTCAGCACATTTGGGCAAGTATCTATGGCCGTTTTTAGGCCAAGGAATGTTTTTTGGGCAAAACTAATGCTTGGGATGGATTCAGAAGCATGAAAACCCCCTAGTTTGACATGTCACATGTGCTTCTTAAAGTATGATTATATTTTTAATTATTACATTATATGGGATGTTATGGGTAAATATTTTCTGGGAAAAGATAAAAAATGTAAACCACTTTTTTCATGTTCCATACGGTTCATAGAACAGAAAAAACTTGGTTTACAAAAATCTTCACGAAATGTTCACTTAAATACACAATGACATGGACTTTTATGAACTCGAGTCTTATAATCAGGCTAGGGCAATATCACTTCTCACCCTACGGGCCTCTCACTGGTATTACACACTTTATCATGATTGATTGATTGATTGATTGATTGATTGATTGATTGATTGATTGATTGATTGATTGATTGATTGATTGATTGATTGATATTTGTTACATTCCAGATTGCAGGTTTAAAAACACTGCAGTTGTCAAGCATCTTTTCTCTGCATGCCCGCGGCTTTGCCAAAGCATGTTAAAACTTCAGTTGGCCATTTTGTAAACCAAAACCTCTATATACGCACTATGGTCTCTGGTTTTAGAGCTTCGTTCCTGCCTGCCACAACTAGTCATATATCCATTCCTCCATTCCCTCCACCTCTCCTTTCCATCTCAGCCCCCAACACACACACTCTCTCTCTCTCTCCCTCTGAGGGCATTGTGAGAGCAGTAAGTGCTTGACCACTGGAAGGGTGAAGTTGGCCGAGAGAAGGGGAAATGCTTGCCACAGCAAGTCAGGGGACTAAAAAACTTTGCTAAGTTTCTCTCTCTCTCCATCCTTTTCCGTCTCTCTGCCTCCCTCCTCTCTCTCTCATGTGCGTGTGTGTGTGTGTGTGTGTATGTGTACATGAGGCACGCACGCTCATGCACCCTCCCTCCCTCGCTCGCTCGCTCCCTCTCTTATTTCTTCCCTTGAAATTTCTCTTAGGAGATTATCCGCAGGTAAGCTTGTTACCTCTGCCGGGCCTGCGTCAGCAGCTCTCCTCTCCCCCTGCACTGACCACTGAGGGGTGGGGTGTGTGGGGCGCAGGGGTGGGGGGTTGCGTGGCAGAAGGAGGGAGTGGGCAGGGTGGCAGGGGGGGGGACTCACCGCTCCTTCACTAACACACCGTGACGACATCATAAGGCCGGGCAAATGACTCTCTCTCCAGGGAGCCTGTGTGTGTGTGTGTGTGTGTGTGCGTGTGCGTGTGCGTGTGTATGTGTGTGTGTGTGTGTGTGTGTGTGTTTGTGTCGCGGTTGGGATAGGGGGGGCTGGAAGGGGTGCACAAAGCTGCCAGAGCCGAGCGTATAAAGGGAGCTTCATTTCATCCACGATGATTAAGATACCCCCAACCCTACACACACACACACACACACACACACACACACACACACACACACACACACACACGCCAGCCCCATGCAGCCGTGGTGTGCAGGTAGCGCCAGTAGTCAGACACGCTGGAAATAGGTCTAAATTGATTGCATACACTCCTCCACAAAGCACATTAATGGAGATGACAAACACAAAGAGGATATTACCAGGCTCCAGCTAAGCCATATCGACTGTGTATGTGTGTGTGTGTGTGTGTGTGTGTGTGTGTGTGTGTGTGTGTGTGTGTGTGTGTGTGTGTGTGTGTGTGTGTGTGTGTGTGTGTGTGTGTGTGTGTGTGTGTGTGTCTGTGTGTGTGTCTGTGTGTGTGTCTGTGTGTGTCTGTGTGTGTCTGTGTCTGTGCACGGGCAGGTACTGTATGTGTGCGTGCATGTGCGCATGATAACATTTTTTCAGCCTATACAGTGCAGCCTCAATTTTCCCTTTCCCCGGTTTGGCACATATACAGTATATACACCTGAAAAATATCAAGTCCTGGATTTGGCACCGGATGTGTGCGTATGCGTGTGTGTGTGTGTGTGTGTGTGTGTGTGTGCCTTCTTACTTACACGTATAGTGTACGTACACACCTGTACGCGTGTCCATGAATACCTGCAGGTTTACAGCACAGTTCCTGTGCATCAGGGGGCTTACGGGGTCTTCACAAATAGACAGACAAACCCCCTCCCCTCCTCTCCCCGCACTCCCTTTGCCTGGCTTTGGAGGGGAGTTTGGGGGGGGATGGGGGGGTTCTACAGGGGAGCGGCTGAGAGATAAACGGGGGGAGAGGTAAGAGGGATGAAAGGGATGTGTTCCTCCCAGACGCAGGGAGAGGAAATCTGCCCAAATCTTCCCTTGTTAGAGGGAGTGGAGAGAGAGGATCAATAGCTCTACTCTGTGGGAGGAGAGAGTCACTCCTTCAGCTCATAACATGTCTCCTTCCACCCTTTTCAACCAGTGGTCCGGGGACCTGCCAGTGGTCCCTGAGAGGATTCGAGGTGGTCCCTAGCTAATTGATGGACAGTTGGTAACCAAATGCACCCTTATGGATCTGTAACTCTTGAGAGTTACAGATCTCTTGAGAGTTTACATATAATTTAACTCTCAGGAGTTAAATTATATGTAAACATCTGAATTACTTAATTTTCGAGAATCTACACAATAGAAAATTGTTATTTAGACCAACATTTTGACAGTTTATCTAATTGTGGACAAAAACTTGAAAATCCTTAGTTTTAGAGATTAAATTCAACATGGTCCATGGCTAGAATGCAGAATAAAAAGTGGGCCCTGGTATGAAAAAGGTTTAAAACCACTGCTTTCTTTCTTTCTTTCTTTCTTTCTTTCTTTCTTTCTTTCTTTCTTTCTTTCTTTCTTTCTTTCTTTCTTTCTTTCTTTCTTTCTTTCTTTCTTTCTTTCTTTCTTTCTTTCTTTCTTTCTTTCTTTCTTTCTTTCTTTCTTTCTTTCTTTCTTTCTTTCTTTCTTTCTTTCTTTCTTTCTTTCTTTCTTTCTTTCTTTCTTTCTTTCTTTCTTTCTTTCTTTCTTTCTTTCTTTCTTTCTTTCTTTCTTTCGTCCTGTCTTTCTTTCGTCTGTCTTTCTTTCGTCCTGTTTCTTTCGTCTTTTCTTTCTTTCGTCTTTTCTTTCTGTTCGTCCTTTACATCTTCCTTGTCTCCCTCATCCTCCTCTCTTTTCTCACCCGGTGTCTTCCTCCTCCTGCAGTTTCCACCTCCCTCCCTCCCTCCCTCCTGCCCTTGGTTCCGTCTTGGGGTCTCTTGATCCCACCGCAACGTTTTCTTTCTTTTTCTTTCTTTCTTTTTTATCCTCAAACTGTCATTTCTGAATATAACATCATCCAGCAGCAGCCCAGCTGCTTGGATGCCTCTGAGGCAGAGAACACAGAAGTACTGTAAAACACACACAAAAGAACTCGTCTGAGTTTAATTAATAAGCCTGTTTCCCATTTTGTCTCACCGTGTCATCCCAGAGGACGAGAGAGAGAGAGGAAGAGAGATAGAGGGAGAGGGAGAAACAGGGGCGGATGTAACATTTCCCAATTGGGGGGGGGGGGGGGGGGGGCGGAGAAAATGGTATGGGGGCGGCTTCATCGCCCGTGTCGCTTCGTGCCACGGGTGATGAAGTCGCACCCATACCATTTTCGGTTACAGGACATTTATTAGGCAAGTAAAGCATCAATAATAACATCAGTTGTTGTTGAAGTTGCAACAGACACGCAGCATGCATAAAGCTAAAGGTCTGACTCAGAGAGTTTTCTGTTTTCAATGATGAAATACTGTTGGTTTAGTGGTGTCACAACTGTAGTTACAGTAGTTAGTAGCAGTAGTAGTGTTTCAAATTATTTTAAATATAGGCACTTAAATTTGAAATATCTTGGGTTGTATTGGATGCCATCATGTTTGGTGGGGCAGACTGGGCATTTAGGGAGGCATTGCCCCCCCATACCCATGCCTAGATCCGCCCCTGGAGAGAGAGAGAGATAATAAAGGTGTCACAGGGAGGGGAGGGGTCCTGGGGCGAGGGGGACTGAGGAGGCTGGTTTTAGGAGTCACAAGGGGAGGAGCATGGCAGTGCCCTCAGGGCAGGGTGGATGGCAGTATTTGCACTGAATTAATCACATATACGGTTTCTCTCAAATGAATTCATTAGCAGCTGTAAATGCCTGGCGGTTCATTATATAAATGCATAAAATTAATGTGAGACAGAGTCTACACAGGGTTCTTAAAAAAACATGATTATTCACCTCTTTTGTTTCAACTTGAGTGAGGAACTTTAAAATGCTCTGTAATACACTGACTATGTGTGGCACTGGTGCCAAGCCCTAAAGTGAACTTTGAGGTGAAAGATTACCATTTAATAGTACAGAATTTATAACCACTTTCAACCTATGGCCTCCAAATTCCATGGGCATATACAGGTCCTTCTCAAAAAATTAGCATATTGTGTAAAAGTTCATTTTCTCCCATAATATAATACAAAATGTGAAACTTTCATATATTCTCCATCGATTGTGCTTTAAGTGAAGTATTTAAAAACATTTTTTGTTTTAATCCTGATGATTATGGTGTACAGCTCATGAAAACCCCAAAATCTTATCTCAATGAATTAGCATATTTTTACAAGGCCACTAAAAAAATATGTTTTAAACAAGAAATGTTGACTATCTGAAAAGTATATTAATGTGTGCACTTAACACTTGGTCTGGACTATTTTTAACAAATTATTTCATCAATGGGGCGGGGCATGGAGGTGATCAACCTGTGGCACTGTTGAAGCGTTATGGAAGCCCTGTTTTGCTTTGATAACAGCCGTAAATTAAATTGTATTGTTCCGTCTTATGTCTCACACCTTCCTCTTGACAATACAACCCAGATTCACTGTTGGGTTAAAGTCAGGACAGTTGGCTAGTCAGTTAAGCACGCAGTAATACCATGGTCAGTACAGCAGTTAGTAGTAGTTTTGGCTCTGTGGGCAGGTGCCAAATCGAGCTGGAAAGGAAAATTAGCATCTCCATGAAGCTTGTTAATATTCTGAAGCACAAGGTACTCTAAAAAGATGGCTGTGTTGAGACCACTGTTAAGTTTTCACTGTCAGTGGATCAACACCAGCCGATAACATTGACTGGAGCCTGGACATGGCAAAACACATGATTTAGGCCATGTTATCGGCTGAAAACTGAAAACTCAGCCATCCTTTTAGTACCTTGTGCTTCGGTATGTTGACAAGCTTCATGGAGCTGCTAATTTTCCTTTCCAGCTCGATTTGGCACCTGCCCACAGAGCCAAAACTACTACTAACTGCTGTCCTGACCATGGTATTACTGCGCTTAACTGACTAGCCAACTGTCCTGACTTTAACCCAACAGAGAATCTGGGTTGTTTTGTCAAGAGGAAGGTGTGAGACATAAGACGGAACAATACAAATTAATTTATGACGACTATCAAAGCAAAACTGGGCTTCCATAGCTCCTCAACAGTGCCACAGGTTGATCACCTCCATGCCCGCCCCATTAATGAAATAATTTGCTCAAAATTAGTCCAGACCAAGTATTAACTGCATACATTAATACACTTTTCAGATCAGTCAACATTTCTTGTTTAAAGCACATTTTTAGTGGTTTTGTAAAAATATGCTAATTCATTGAGAATATATGAAAGTTTCATGTTTAGTATTATATTATGGAAGAAAATGAACTTTTACACAATATGCTAATTTTTTGAGAAGGACCTGTACTGTAATAGAAAGTGTATTGAACATTAGTGATCGATAATAGTAGATCTCATGCTGGATTGTGTTAACATTGTTTGAATGTTAAATGAATTTAGAGCTTCAGTGGCCACATGTTTAGGTCAAGATATACGTATAAGTGTGTATATTTCTGTTTATTAAAACATCCCATTGACTGCAGAATCTTAGAAAAGTTCAGCTATGATCAAATGGGTTTTGTGATAGGTTGACGAATGCCCTGGATCTTAACTCAGCTCAGCTCATGGACTCTTTACAGGACCGCAATCAGTGAGTGTACAAATACACCCTTACAAGACCGGCTTGCATTTATAGGTATATTCATCGTCTTGTTAATCATTTTGTTTTGCCTTTTATTGATAGAAGTACAGTAGACAGGAAACAAGGAGAGAGGTGGAGGGAAGGCACACAGCAAAGTTTGTCATTGGATTGGGACTCGAACCTACAACACCTGCACTGTCAATCTGGGTTACCAGCCAAGGCGCCTGCACTAATTTAAGATGGCCTTTGCCGTCTGAATTAGTTTGAGAACGGTTGAGCTGATCCTTACAAACAGCAATTTGTGTGTGTGTGTGTGTGTGTGTGTGTGTGTGTGTGTGTGTGTGTGTGTGTGTGTGTGTGTGTGTGTGTGTGTGTGTGTGTGTGTGTGTGTGTGTGTGTGTGTGTGTGTGTGTGTGTGTGTGTGTGTGTGTGTGTGTGTGTACAGTATATACTCTGCACCTCTCTCTCTCACACACATTAGGCTACTGGCCACTCTCATCCTTGGAGAACACAGCCACGGCCAGAGCTATTCCCCCGGCTCCCCCCCTTTTTTTGCTGACCACTACGGCTAGATTAACGAGCACAGGATCTTTGGAATGTTAATTAATTTGATTATGTGTGTGTGTGTGTGAGTGTGTGTGTGAGTGTGTGTGTGTGGAAGGGAGCGGTGGGGAGGTGGAAGTGGAGTGGGGCGTGGGTGTGTGTGTGTGTGCAGTATAGTAGGGCCCTAGCTGTGTGTTTTTATGGGGGGAGCGAGCTGCATGGGGGCCATACAGCAGGCGTTGTGGACAAGATGAATAGTTCCTCTGGCTTGTGGACCCTGGCAGCCTGGCGATGCCTGCATGGCGCTTAATTTATAGCATGTGCTGCCACATAGTCAATGCGCTTTTAATTCACCCGCTTACCACCACGGCACACGCACACATCTGCATGTTGTGCACACATGAAGGCATACAACACATGCGCACGTATAAGCACGGTTGAATGCACATACACACGCACGCACACACACACACTAACACAAACACACACATACATGGGCGCAAATGATTGTTCACACACGCACGCACGCACGCACACACACACACACACACACACACACACACACACACACACACACACACACACACACAGACACACAGACACACAGACACATGCATAAACGCACTTGTGAAAACACATGCAGACATTGTGCATGTATTTCATGCATATGCACACACATTGCCTTCATTACCCTGCTTACTAATGGAAATGTAATCATTATCACATGCGCACGTACACACACACACACACACACACACACACACACACACACACACACACACACACACACACACACACACACACACACACACACACACACACACACACACACACACAGAAAGAGACGGGCTCTGGTTTATTTAACATTGATATCCCCTTGTGTATTAAGCCTGGGACCACTGGGGCTGTTTATATGCTTATGAAGCCGCAGAGCAAAGCCACACTAATTGTATTAAGCAAACCAAAGGAGAACCCTGCATGATTCTGACCTGCAGCTGTTTATGACCCACAGATCAATGGACCTCCTCCTCACTGCATGGGAAATCCTCTCTGTTCATCTGAGTCTGAGGGAGTGTAGAATAAACCCTCAGCAGCACATTCTTCTGTGTGTGTGCGTCAGGGGCGGATCTAGGCATGGGCATGGGAGGGCAATTCCCCCCTAAATGCCCAGTCTGCCCCACCAACATGATGGCATGCAAAACAACCCAAGATATTTCAAATGAAAGTGCTTGTATTTAAAATGATTTGAAACACTACTACTGCTACTAACTAAACTACAGTTGTGGCACCACTAAACCAAAAGCATTTCATCATTGAGAACAGAAAACGCTCTGAGTCAGACCTTTAGCTTTATGCATGCTGCGTGTCTGATGCAACTTCAACAACAACTGATTTTATTACTGATACTCATTTTGCCTAATAAAAGTCCTGTAACTGAAAATGGTATGGGTGCGACTTCATCGCCCGTGGCGCGAAGCGTCACGGGTGATGAAGCCACCCCCATGCCATTTTCTCCTGCCCCCCAATTGGGAAAAGTAACATCTGCCCCTGGTGTGCGTGTCCATGCGTGTGTGCGTGCGTGCGTGTGTGCGTGCGTGTGTGCGTGTGTGCGTGCGTGTGTGTGTGTGTGTGTGTGTGTGTGCACTGCACTTGCATCAGAGCCTCTGCCTGATGACCAAAAGCCTAATCTCTCCATGTGGGCGAGGAAGAGGAATTCCCCTTTAGGCTATAGAGCACCACAGTCCCTCACCCCAAAACCTGTTCCAAACGTGAATTCCCTGTTCGTTTTATCCCCCAAACTTTTGGAAAAAATAGTATTTATAAAGATGTTTACACCTCAAGCTGTGACAAACCATAACACCAAATACAATTCGAAAGACTTTTTTTGTTGTGATTTCTTCGTAATTATTTGTTCAGTCCAAAATATTGTGTTTGTTGTCATGGTTTGTCATGACAAGAGTTGGCTTTGTACAATGCTTAAGATGTATTAAAATTACCCTTTGGGAAAGTCTATAAGAAAAATGAATGGGTAATTCACTTCTGGGACAGGCGAGGGGGCAGGACTGTGGTGCCCTGCAGTGCTCAGGTTGTTGGTCCTCTCCACGCTCAGCCATGCAGGGAGACCTGGCTGGCTTTGATTTCCCAGGGCGTTACATAATGTACGTGTGTCTGTATGCGTATAGCGCTGGTAGAATTATGTGTGTGTATAATTCTCTGCCACTCTGTTTTGGTGGCATCTAAATCACGGTCCGGGGCAGTCTGCTGTCTAATTACCATCATCATTAAGATACTGTATATGATGGACTGTTGACCATAAAAATGGAACCAGTAAAACCCGAGCGAGGGAAAACAAGCATGGCCTTTACTGCGCGGGGCCTGGCTGCGCTGATACGGAACGCCGCTATATGGCCATTTGGTAGCGATCCCTCTGACATTTTAATTCCATATTTAATTGCGCTATGGCGATTATGGCACTTAAGGTTTTATTTTGTATTTATCTAATAGCGCTCCGCATGGGGGATACGGCCACTGTTACGGTGTTATTCAGTGCTTAATTAAGCCGCGCCAACGGCATGAGGGGTGCGGCGGGTGTGGATTTACTACCAAGTAACGTTGAGGCTTTCAATAAAAGTCTGTTGGTTTTATCAATCGGATGTATGATATACAGTATATATATTTAGGTCTAGTGTTATAGTTCTCGAGACATTGTCTCATCTCGAGGCCAGTCTCAAGACAAATTTTCGTTGTCTCGGTCTTGTTTTTTCTCACTTCAATTTGTCTTGATGTTGTCTCGGTTCTCACCGTTGTCGCACTTCATTTGTCTTGTGGTCTTGTCTTGGTCTGCCCACAATTTGTCTTGTTCTCGTCACTGTCTTGGAGCAAATGTCTTGGGTCTCTTCCACCACCAAGACCACTGGAGACGATACAATGCAAAGGAAATGTTATATACTGTATCTATTATGAGGACCGAGGAGCCAGTTCATAAAGACAGCAGAGCGGTGCACAACGGATGCATGGATGACATGCAGTCCACAACTACAGAGAGAATTTAGGCATGGATGGAGCAGAAAAAATAATGATTGACTTTGTCTTGCCTCGCAGTGGTCTTGGTCTCTGTCTTGGCCTCAGCCTCGGTCTCGACCCCTTTAAGTCTTGGTCTTGGTCTAGACCCCATAGGTGCTAGACTCTGGTTACCCTGGTTGTCACGGTCTCGTTTTGGTCCTCGACCCCCCTAAAGGTCTTATCATGTCTTGATTTTTGGTGGTCTTGACTACAACAATATTTAGGTCCCCCAACATTTAAGATTCTCATGTAAAACTGTAAAACTGTAGTGCTATAGCTACACCTGTCTCATAAAATAGCCTACCCAATCTGTAATTCCAGCAAACACCACTGCTTGTGAGCGTTTAGATTTGCTATTTGTGGTATTACTGCCACTGGGGCCCTGAGTGTGAATCAGGTGCCATGCCCTATAACGGTGCATCAGTGTGCGTTACAACACAAAGTAGAGCAGAGCATACAGGATGCATGTGCATGACTGTGTCCATTGCACACTCTGCAGTACAACAGTACAACAGGCAGGTCCGCGTAGACGCCGCTGGTCCGTTTGTCCAAGCTGCGTCTGACGGCCGGCCTGTCACAATGAACAGACAGAGGAGACACCGCCGGGCAGGAAGAGGACAGCGCTTGTCACAACGGCCCAGCGTCCTCCCCCTCCCCCTCCCCTCCCCGCCACAGTCTCTGAACCCACACAGAGCTTGCAGTCAGGGTACATCGGCTCAATGCCCGTCTCAGAGCAGTCGAGATGGTTTGTGTCTGAGCTAAACGACAGCTTGGCGGAGAAGAGATGAGAGAGAGATAAGAGGAGGAAATGAGGAGTGGATAGTTGGGGTGCGGGGGGGGGGGGTGGAGGTGTTTGGTAAAAGGCTTTTTGTTTGTGCGGAAACAAATCATTAAAACATGTGACATTTTTATTTTATTTCCATTGGCGTTTTGCTGTGATCTATGTACTATGCCTCCATATAGCGGTTATAGCGGTGACAAGTTAGCGGCAGTTCGTTAGCGATGCGAGCGCTCACACCGCCCCATCCAGTCTTCTTACTTGATTTGTTTACGGGTGTAGATGGGTGGGGGGACAGCTATTGTGCTCCATCCCCCCCCCCCCCCCCCCACCCCAAGTGTGTGTAGGCCCCCGAGTGAGCGCGCCAGGCTCCAATGCGGCTCTGCCGCCTGAGTAGAAGGAGAAGAAGAAGCGAGCGCTGCATGTATGACAGCTGCCTCTGTTTTATTAATAACGGCTCATAGCATTAAAGTAGACAAACTCCTCTTCTGTAGAATGGGCCATTTACCTTTTTTTTTGTTTCTCTACGTCTTTTGTTCCTTTCCCTTGGATTCACTTAGAGAGACGGCTGTATGGGGTGGGGGTGCCAGAGGTATTATATACGCATAGCTGATGAGGAGAGGCAGAGGAGTCGCTCCAGCGACTTGACGGGTTGTTGGAGATGCTGTATAGGGAGACAAAATGCCTTACTGTGGTTGGATGTGAGATTCACAGTGACGTGGATGTCCAAATCCAACATCACATGGACAGTGAAGGGTCCTTCCAAAGGCAGAAAGTACTCTAGTATGAACTAGTTTTGAAATGTATTTAAAAGATAAATTGAAAATACAGATTTACAGATCAATGTCATTGACTTTGAGGAATCATCCGACACTGTATAGACCAGTGGTTTTCAACCAGTGGTCCGGGGAACACCAGTGGTCCTTGGGAGGGTTCTGGGTGAATGATGGAAAGTTGGTTAACCAGATGTAACTCTTGACTCTTGAGTTATGAAAGCCTTGCAGGTCCATTTGGTTTCATGTTTTCACTCTAAAGAGTTAAAGGTAGGGGAAGTGATTTCACTTTTTTCAGATTTCACCCATTTCTGTTAAAATGCTCTATTATAAGGTGTGCAGACCATATATGTAGTTCCCCCTCCCCCACGTTAGCAGAGGAGCTAATAAAAGTTCGCCAGGTGGAGGGTGAATTCTCCTCCAATCAGGATCGAGCAGCAGGTTCACATAGTGTAACTACTCATGGGCGCCCCTAGTGCACCAGGCTGGTACTACACAATGAATTTCAAATCACTTACCCTACCTTTAAAATATTCATCATCTGAATGAGCACCACTTAATTAAAAAGTCTACACTAAGTTTTGTTTGGAATTGTGGACAAAACCAAAGGAAATCTTTCGTTTTTGCTCACACGTCGTTAAGAGAGAGCAGAGCTGAGGGAAACCTGAATACACCTGGAGTAAGAACATAGAGCTAGACTTCCTAGAGCTCTTTCCAACAGCTGGAAAGGATGGCGCAAGCTAGGCAGAGAAGGGTGGAAACTATTCATCAATGGCCCATGTTCCGAAGGGAATAAAAATAGTAGGCAAAAAGTTAACTCCTGGAAATTGGAAATAATTGGAAATTGGAAAAAATTGTACTGCCTGCCTGGTATGGTGGAGGCCATGCAATCCTTGTGGCCGGCCTCACCTGTGTTTCTCCATCTCTCGCTGTATTACTGTACTGCACGCCTCCAATCAATGATATATCAGCATGAGTCCTATATGTGCTACAGCAGTGGGCCCGTGGCCTACATCACCGCTCAACCGCACGTCTGCACAACTTGCTGTAAATGCTCCGTAAGCACTTCATCACAAAGCCGCTTGTTCTTTTGGTCTTTTTCTGCTTTCTTGTTGTTTTGTTGTTTCAAACCCCTCCCCCGTCCCCCCTCCTCCTCCTCCTCCTCCTCCTCTCCTTAAAAAAAAAAGAATCCAGCGTTCTGACACTCATTAAAACAGAAGAGAGAGAGAGAGAGAGAGAGAGAAAGGGTGGATCAAGAACAAGAAGATGGAAGCGAGGCGCGCGCCTCCTCCTCCCCAACCTGCGGTCACGCAGAGCCGTCAGCGCACGGGGAGGTGCGCTTGTTATCTGCTGCTGCGAGATCACACTCCCGCTTCCTCCCGCCGCGTTGCACTCATATGAAAGACGATCAATTATGGATCAAATGGGGCCCGGCTCTTTAATTCATTATAGCCTCCCATATACGGTATACAGCGTGATGCTGTGACGCCTGTACCAGCTGCTGGGGATATTACAGGGACACAGAGTGGCCTAGGGGTGCAACACTTTATCAAACCCATTGCTTTAGTCAATTAGTAAAACCAAATAGTCCATTTAAAAGTAGTACAAATACTGCAAAAAATTGCAGCTCTACAAGCTCACAATGCACAGTGATGTGATCCGTTTTGAGCTTGTCGATCGATGTAGTGCTACACTATATACAGTAAGTCTAAAGTAGGGCTTAAGTGGTTCATTTGGCAGATTTCTCTAGTCTACAACACAAACACACTACCTGCACAGAGAAAAAACCAATGGTCAAAAACAACCTAACTTCGGTCAAATTTCAACCAAACGTAGAGGTTGAATAAGGACCAACTGGGTCTTTGGTCAATCTGACCGAATAATGCGTGTTATTATATTTGACCGAATGCATTTGGTTACATTAATAACCCAATTATGAGGGTCAACATAACCTAAGTACCAGTTGATTTGACCGAACATATTAGCTTGCATTAATAACCTAATTTGAGGGTCAAGATTACCCAACTGCCAGTTGAATTGATACAGAATATTCAGTTAACCCATTTGTTTTATTAAAGGGAAATTCCACCCATTTAAAGGGGAACTTCGCCACTTTTCAACACTCTTTGTGTGGTGTTGGTCATTAGCATACATGCTAATGGCCTCCTGATTAATAACATTGGGATTCTGTGGCTCCAGCGCCGTGCTTCCCAAGTTGTCAGATTCTGACCCAGTGACGTCATTGGGTCAGAACGTCCCACTGACTTAAACTACAGCGAGTATGTGGACGGGTAAGGTTACCGTACCGGTCTGAGTAACGGTCTGAGTGCCGGTCTGAAGGAAAAGTCGTTGCAGTGTTGTGTTTACAGTGTTGGATGCATTCCTCGGCATTAGTATCCTATCTGTTCCTGTAAAAAGTATAAATAATTTCATTTTTCGTCATTTTGTCCGAGAAATTCTACAATACCCACAGTGCACCGCGGCATCAACCAAAGTCTGTGACCTAACAAATTGGTTACCGTACCGGTCTGAGTAACGGTCTGAGTGCCGGTCTGAAGGAAAAGTCGTTGCAGTGTTGTGTTTACAGTGTTGGATGCATTCCTCGGCATTAGTATCCTATCTGTTCTGTAAAAAGTATAAATAATTTCATTTTTCGTCATTTTGTCCGAGAAATTCTACAATACCCACAGTGCACCGCGGCATCAACCAAAGTCTGTGACCTAACAAATTGGTTACCGTACCGGTCTGAGTAACGGTCTGAGTGCCGGTCTGAAGGAAAAGTCGTTGCAGTGTTGTGTTTACAGTGTTGGATGCATTCCTCGGCATTAGTATCCTATCTGTTCCTGTAAAAAGTATAAATAATTCATTTTTCGTCATTTTGTCCGAGAAATTCTACAATACCCACAGTGCACCGCGGCATCAACCAAAGTCTGTGACCTAACAAATTGGTTTTTCTCATTAAAACAACCCAAAACCAATAACCAAATAAAACAACCCATGAATTCGGTCAAAATAAAATCCCTGCAACCCAGGAAAAGGTTATGGCTTCAAGAAATAACCCAGGAAAGTGACCTAACACCATTGACTGAAGTGTTTAGTTGCAATTTTGACCGATTAGTTTTTTGTGTGTGTGCCCTCATCAAACCCTGCATACTCAAGACACACTCTATATATAGAATATATTCTATATATTTGGCCAGGACAGAATTCATTCCATATGTTGATCTGACCCCACTCCCCAAGAGGCCAGACTCCAGAGGTGGTCTGTACTGAATGATGTTAATGATGTGTTGTGAAGGTGGTCCATTTGGTACAGTTACCAAACTAACTGCTATAGCTTACATAACATCTTCATACCTGCGCAAATACAAATACAAATGTACATGTGTCTCCATATGTGTGTGTGTGTGTGTGTGTGTGGGGTGGGGGGGGGGGGGGGGGGGGGGGGTCGTGTGTGTGTGTGTGTGTGTGTGTGTGTGTGTGTGTGTGTGTGTGTGTGTGTGTGTGTGTGTGTGTGTGTGTGTGTGTGTGTGTGTGTGCGTGCGTGCGTGCGTGCGTGTGCGCGCGTGCGTGCGTGTGTGTGCGGGAAAGAGAGAGAGTGTATGGGGCACTCATCTCCCTTTCAGAATGTCCAGCTGTTTCAGTATAACAGGAGATAAGACCATAACGTCATACTGCCATGCTTCCATCTCTCTCTCCTGCCATCCTTACTACCTCCTCTCCTCTCCTCTCCTCCTCCAGGACGCTCATTCATAATTGATCCCGGAGGCTGACTATTTTTCTTTTTTGTCGACACTACCCCTGCAGCGTGGCGGCGAAAACACTCTCTCCAGTTTCACTCCGGCCATGGTGCTGCGTGGCCACTTCCTCCTGCAACAGGAAGCAGCCGTCGATAAGGACAGGAAGTGAAAGCCGGCACCGCGCCTCAGGTGAGTCTGTCCTCTTAGGTGTTGGATATCACCTTACCGCCTATCACACATCACTGACGCATGCACACGCACACGCACACACACACAGTGTGTAAACACAGGCGCTGCTGTGCAAAGTCAAACACGTGGTCGTGCATGTAGTGGTGGAAGAGTTGTCAGATTGTATTAAAAGCAGCAAAGTCCCAATGTACAGTATCAGTACAGTATCAATACAGTAGTGATACATTACCAAATTAAGTATAGCAAGAAGTGAACAGACAAAGCACAATAATAATGACATTATAGGGCATTGTAATAATGTTTTGTAATAATAATATACTGTATGTCTGCAAGTAAGTAAATAACTCTAAACTTTCCAATTTTAGTGGAAAGTTTAGCTGTTCACTTCCCATATCCAAATATGGACGCCTTTGAGTGAGGAGTACAAGTATGCAAAAACAACTACACAAGAAAATTAAATGTAATATGATACTGACAAGATACTGAAATTGTACTCTAAGCTTTACAGTATATACGGTATACATCACCAATGTGAACACTGTTTCCTGCACAAGTGCTGACATTTTACCATTGAGCCAATAGAGCATGCCTGCTTGCTTGGATAAATTGAACCTTACCATCAGGTTAAAAAAAAAATGTGTCGGAGCCATTTGTCTAGTCTAGACCTTTGACACAATCTAAATGTCTCAATAGAAGCTATAACACATCTGTGAGACAAAATACAACCTGCCCAGTTTTATCTATTAACATTAACATGCTCTATGGTACAGGTTGGACAAAACTGAAAATGTATTCATGAAAAGTTACATACGTATAGTGCTCTTGAACAGCACTTGAGTAAATGTACTTTATTGCTTTTCGCCTACTGTCTGCAACTTTATGCACAGCTAAAAGCATGTGAACACACACACACACATGCACGCACACGCACGCACACACACACACACACACACACACACACACACACACACACACACACACACACACACACAACACACACACACACACACACACACACACACACAAACATATACTCTAAGACACACACACAGGTGAGTGTGTCCTCGGTGTTGAATATCCCTTACCTGTGGGCTTCACTAGGACAGTGTGCATGCATGTGTGTATGTTGCTTCCACACACATGTGTGTTATATTAAAAATATACTGGAGGCTTGGCTTCCCCACAAAAAAGCAAACATTGATCATTCATCTTTTAGTTGAAAATAGGAATGGTAAACTGACACATTTTAAACATGAAAATATAAAACATAAAAATGGCAGGTCATTTTTAATTGGTCATTTTTATGTACTGTTTAGCACAATTCAATTTCAATTACTAAGTTGAGCTTTAAATCAAATCACAGAATATTTGCAATTTAAGCATTGAGAAAATAATTATCCATAAACAACAAGCTAAACGGTCACATACAGTAGTGTAATCATGTAGTGCAATGAGAAATGCAGTGCCATTAGCTGAAATCTTATGGTTGAGAAAAAACTAACGCATGAAACATGAGAACATATCTATCCGCAGAGTAAACTATAGCATCAAGAAGGTATACAAGTAGAAAATAAAAGTAAAGTAAAAATAAAAGTAGAAAATAAAAACTAAAAGTCACTTGTATTGGCTTGCTTTGAATTAAA
>CM076979.1:32056673-32076673 GCA_039105355.1 Benthosema pterotum | reverse complement strand
GTTTATCTCGTTTAATGTAAACTCTTTGGCAAACAATGAGATGTTTCCTAAATTATAGAATCACAAGTACAAATTTCAATACACTTTCAAACCATTTTGAGTATTTAGATACAGACAGTATAGAGAGGTACCACTGGATTTAGACCTACAGTACTTGGCTCAGATGCAGTACCTTGACTTTGACATTGGGTCCTGTACATCACATCAGGACCGCTGTCTTCCTCAGCAGTCGATTGGACATAGAACTCCCCCTTTCTCCTTGACCTCTGAGAATTTGATATGGAAAAGACGAGCGCACTGCATTCAGGGGAACTCTTTTTTTCTCCCCCCCCCTGAGGGCCCCGAGCCATTTGACCTTAGACATTGTTTCTAGTGTTGGCGGTCGAGGAGTTTGAAGATGTGTCTGTGGCTGCACGTGTCGTGAGTCACTTTGGATGACAGTGAGAGTGTGAGCTGCACCCGTACACTGTGATATACTGAGTGTTCATTTCATCCTGAGGGTTCAAAATGGATACATCGCCAACGGAGGATTTTACTGCGTACAGAAGCTGGCCAAATTGTGACACGAGAGCCAGTAGGTGGTCTGTGCTGAGTTTAAACGGTCTGTTCAATGGGTCTTGATGGAGTTTTATATATCCCACTGATATTCCACAGCGTGGACCCCCTGGGGAGAGATCAGGGAACAGCGCCTGGGATCCCAGAGAGGGTCGTTAGTGAGCAGCTTCAAATTAAACCCATGGCAGGCTTGAAAGAAGGAGACAGAGTGTGTGTGTGTGTGTGTGTGTGTGTGTGTGTGTGTGTGTGTGTGTGTGTGTGTGTGTGTGTGTGTGTGTGTGTGTGTGTGTGTGTGTGTGTGTGTGTGTGTCCTGCTGGCTGATTAGGAGCTTCCGCCCCTTAATGAGTTGCAGGAGACCTCATATTTATTTACAGTATGGGACCTACTCTCAGCCAGTCGATAGGCTGAGAGAGAGAAAGAGAGAGAGAGAGAGAGAGATAGGGAGGGGGTTGTATGGGCAGAGACATCCCTGTTTGAAATGGTCACCATCAGAAACATAATGAGCATCATTATTTGTAAGTGGAATGTGTGCAGTTCGGTTATCATGTTATCCTTTCTATATTTTTCCTTCTATTTGACCGCGTCCGAGTTCATTTCTCGAGTAATTTGTGGTGGATTGTATTGTCATATCTCTTAATTAAGTTCAATCCACTTATTTAGGAAAACTCTGCCACTATCTCCCGTAGTATATCCTTGTAATTGCTTTGTGATAACATAAAACATCCAAGTGTATTTAGGTTTTAGTGTCCCAGGCTCTGTTCGCTTCCATTTCCCATGAGAATAATATAAGAAGCCAACGGTCGGGCTGCAAAATTTATAGTTATAGTATAAGAGCAGCGGATTTCTCTCTTTTATTACTGGCTGACTTGTGGTCTTTAAAAAAAGGACTCTTATCTCAACCAAGGCAGTAGTTTAGGTCGCAGCGTGTGTGGGCGTGTGTGTGTGAGCATGTGCGCGTGTGTGTGAGACGTGTGCATGGATGCATATTTGTGTGAGAGAGATAGAGGCAGAAGACACAGTTGCGCAGTGGTAGTGTCGCCTCACAGCTAGAGGGTCCTGGGTTTGATTCCCGCTATGGACGCTGTGGGTGCTGGAGGCTTGTGTCCTCTTCCACGACACATCAGTGCAGGATGTGAAGTTTGCATGTTCTCCACCTAGGGTAGGAACCCTCACAAAATGCAGGGGAAAGGAACTGGTTCCTACCTCCCACTACGTCCAACGAGGGAAACGCCCAACTGTCAGGTGAAAAGAAGGCAGCCCGACTCTTCATGCATTGAAGGAAGAATAAGGCCAGTCCACTGTCTCTGCAGGTTGATGGAGGGTGTGTAGAGCCCAGGATCGCATTAGCACTGGGTGAAAAAAATGGGTGCAAAATCATGGGATAAAAAAATGAAACCAAACTCTCTCTCTCTCTCTCCCTCTCCCTCCCTCACTATTCGCGGTGGCATTCCCAGGAGACAGTACGGGGGGTCTTCCCCCGAAGTGGGCCCTGGACCGGGATGGGATGGGCTGGGCTGAGAAGAGCTTCTGCATCTCTGCTCCGTAGGAAGACGTGTTTGGGAAAAGGAGCTGCCTCAGCAACCCACCCGGCCGGCCGGCGGCGAAAATCAAAATATCAATAAGCTCTTATAGCATTAAGGAAAATGCCTAAATCTGACACTTTCTCTCGCCGCCATATACCTTCCCCTGCCCCCCCTAGCCACCGCCCCCCCGCTTTCTCCCCTTTGCCAATATCACTCAACCACTTACGCTTGGCATGCGCCCACCGGAGAGAGTTTTACATGTACATTAAGAGTGGCTCTCTCTGCTTTTCCTGCGTCTTACTTTTTCTTCATCCTCTCTCCACTATATCTATTAAAGAGTATATACACCAGGCCAGACGCATAGTCCATCCTCATTCATTTTTGAACAGGTGATTGACAGGCCAGAGTTATCGCTGTGCGGTTAAAGATATGCCAGTCATTGATCACTGCGGCCTGTCGCTCCTTAATGTGAACCTTTTATTACACGACTGGATGCGAGGGAACTCCTCGCAAATGGAAATCAGTGTAGAGCCTCTCGGCCCATTATTACGCTTTAGGCTTCACAACGTGTGTGGGAATCACTCGTGTTTTGGTAATAATGCATCCCAAAAGTTTAAAGAAAAAGAAAAAGGAGGCTAAAAAAATGGTAAGAGCATTGAACACTCTGAACAAAGTGCAAGGCTGTGAGCAGAAAAAGCAGAAGACGAAGCACGCACATCAGATATGAGAGATAAAGGATTTGAAAAGTGGGCCGAATAAGCAAAAAGAGATATCAGCAAGTCCAAAGAGGAGTTTAAGGTGAGGAGGGGGGGAGTAAGAATGGCCTAGGGCAGGAAGAGGATAAAGAGGAGAGAGAGATATGGAGAGAGAGAAAGAGAGGGGGCTCTGTCTGAGACAGAGGGAGAGAGGGAGAAAGCGGGCGGCTGTGCGAGACAGAGAGAGAGAGAGTGAGAGAGAGCGACAGAGTGGTGGTATAGCTGAATGATTGCTCTGTGAGAATTATTATTGATGATTCAGGCCATGTGAATTATTAATGGCGGGCGAAAAGCATCTTTGAACGTGTCTCTGACATTCAATACTGACAGAGATCAATGAGCTGGCATGGACACAGATGCAAGAAGAGAGGAGAGGAGCGGGATGGAGATGGGGAGCAGAGGTGGCGCTATATAGGCCTACCGTATACACACTAGGACAGCTCAGCCACTGGTGGGCTCTCAGCACCTTCAAAGTGGCAAAACATTAACACATGCAGCTAGGGATTGACTCCTCCCATGTGCTATGCCCTGCCATCGGGTGGAGGTACGAGGTCCACGTGTGTAAATAGGACAGGTATAGGCATTCCTTTGTCCCTCTATCAGTCACACTTCTTAACCCAATCCTTGCAGAGGGCTAGAAGGTTGTGAGGTGATGCTTTCCTTGGCTTTTTTTGGACTATAGGTACAGTATGTCAGTGTGTATGTTATTGAAATCTTAGTTGTTCCTTGTGGGGCCTGCCACAGAAACGATGGAGAACCACTGGTACAATGCGGGAGGCTAACAGGTTCTGTATGCACAGCAGGAAGGACAGGGGAATGAAGTTAAGTATATTCAGATAGTTAGAAGTATATTCGGCCACACAGTGTTTCAGTGGGGTATTAACAGGCCACAGAGTGTTTCAGTGGGGTATTAACAGGCCACAGAGTGTTTCAGTGGGGTATTAACAGGCCACAGAGTGTTTCAGTGGGGTATTAACAGGCCACACAGTGTTTCAGTGGGGTATTAACAGGCCACACAGTGTTTCAGTGGGGTATTAACAGGCCACAGTGTTTCAGTGGGGTATTAACAGGCCACACAGTGTTTCAGTGGGGTATTAACAGGCCACAGAGTGTTTCAGTGGGGTATTAACAGGCCACAGTGTTTCAGTGGGGTATTAACAGGCCACAGAGTGTTTCAGTGGGGTATTAACAGGCCACAGTGTTTCAGTAGGGTAACAGGCCACAGAGTGTTTCAGTGGGGTATTAACAGGCCACAGTGTTTCAGTGGGGTATTAACAGGCCACAGTGTTTCAGTGGGGTATTAACAGGCCACAGTGTTTCAGTGGGGTATTAACAGGCCACAGTGTTTCAGTGGGGTATTAACAGGCCACAGAGTGTTTCAGTGGGGTATTAACAGGCCACAGTGTTTCAGTGGGGTATGTGGCCTGTTAATTGCTGAGTCTAAATTCAATGAATGGGTTCAGTGGGCGTATAGTCTGTGGGTGACACCCGACTAGTCAAGTGCAGAACAGAGGTGGTATATAGGAGGGGTCAGCAGGTCACACAGGAGAGCCTGATCCTACGGGACACACTGCCATGGCCAATCAGGCACACACACACACACACACACACACACACACACACACACACACACTCACACACACACACACACACACACACACACACACACACACACACACACACACACACACTCTCACACTCACACTCACACACACACACACACACACACACGATAATAGATTATAGATACATAATAGCCAGGCATAGCTCCACCCTATAAACCAAAAACTATGCTTTTCATTTTTTAGCTCAATTGCACACAAAAAAAACTGAATTCATTCAGTAGATTTTCTGTGGTCTGGAGGTTTTCAGGCTCAAACATTGCTGATGTCATAACCTGCAAATGAGATTTGCCAGCAGATGTAACTGTTTTCACTGCTTTCCCTGTTTTCATTGCTGTTCAAAAGCAAAAAACCCAGACCACAGAAAATCCACTGAATGTTCAAAGTTCAGGTTTCCCTGGTGTAATTGAGATCATAAAACCTAAACGAATAATGAAAAAATAAATGAAAATGAATGTCATGAAACCTGTAATTGAAAGCACAATCTAATCTTTAGGCAATGGACCATGTGTCAAGGTTTGTCCTCGCAACATGTCTCAAATTGTCCTGTACATGTGGGGACATAATGGCCCTCACAAGTATAGTATCACATGTACTTAAACTGACGCAGACACACAGCCTGTCTGCTGCGTCAGCGTGGCCGCGGCGAGACGCGCGTCACCTCGGCTGACGCTAACAGGGGACAGGGATCAGATCCTATCGTCACGGTAACAGGCTGATGGGCAGACAGACTAAACAAGACGCCACACCTGATCATGTGGACACATACATGCTCACAAACGCACGTACGCACACGCACACAGACAAAAGAAAGTTATTGTGCGAATAAGTGTGTGTGTGTGCGTGCGTTTCAGTAATGCCTGAAGCCCTTAGGCCACATTCAATCACTCTTTAGGTCTGATAGTTTAGCTTGTCACACTTGCCGAAACACTCACGCACGGCCCATATGAACACAGACACACAGACACAGACACACACACAGACACTTAAGACAGCTCCCTACAATCTCAGTCACTTGTGCTTCCCTCTCCCTTACAGTCATACAACCAGACAGGACATTACTCTCTGATGGTTATGGTGACAAACACATGGACATTTTGACGTGTGTGTGCATGTGCGTATGTGTGTGCGCGTGTCTATGCACGTGTGTGCACATTTTTACTTGTTCAGCAACATTTCTGAGGTCTAATGCCACTACACCACATAGGCCTACTCAGAAACACAAAAGACCTTGATGTGCAACACATGCCAAAAAGCCTTTAGAAATCAGGGGGATTAACATGATCAGATCTCAGGTGCATGGAGTGGTGCATACAGAAAAAGTTGAGAGGCATGCACTGCTGTAGTCGCTTTACCCAATGAAAACGACAATGCTCACAGTTTCACTAGTATAAGAGACACAACCAAGTTGTAAGAGTAGTGGACAAGTGAGATGTACAGTAGGTGTATTGATGAGGAGACCGAAGAGGATGGGGGTAGTCTCTGAAGGCTGACGACCGATGTGCGGTGCCTGGGAGTGTTCGGTCGCTTTGGCTCTGACACTGCCTCCCATCAGAGCTCCTATAGGAGACGGAGAGAGGAAAAACGTTAGTGGAGCAAGGCTGAGGATGACTGGGGTTAGTAGGGGACCAGTATAAAACAGGTGACAGACGACATAGGAGGTGTATTTATGCTGTGGGGAAAGTTATGCGATTGGCTGTATTTGATTCGGAGATATAAAAACTGGGAGTGATCAGGTTGAACAGTGTGCAGGGCTTGACACTAACACTTGCCCTCTTGCCCGGGGCAAGTAAAAAAATGGTCGGGCAAGTGAAGACTGCTACCTGGTTGCCCGATCGGGCAAGTGCATGACTTAGTGCGCTATAACACAACACAAGATATATTTGTCTTGAAGGTGGTCATTGCACTTTGCCTCTGCGTTTTTCCTGGCTTTCTAGCTATCTCTTATCTCTCTCCCAGGTCCATTTGGTTCCAAACCTATCATTTTTCTGTGGTCACGGAATATATTGAATATTCACTGTAGTTGATTGTGACTTAAAACAGTCTTTGACTGCGAAAGGAAATGTTTAAAGTACCCAATTAGAAAGTAAACTTAAATGCAAAATTTACAATATATTTTGGGAGGCAAGTGACCATGACCTGAGGGCAAGTAGAACCTAACTTGGACTTGCCCGATGGGCAAGTGCCTCAGAGACCTTATAGTGTCAACCCCTAGTGTGGATGGGTGGTCTCCACTCCTGAGCCGGCATTGAACACAACTTCATTTAGATACTGTACAACCCACACACTAATCCCAGTAACTCTTACTTATGCACTGCAGGCCATTGCGTGCTCTCTCCATCCCCCTCCCCAGGTCTCCTTTCTGTCCATCACCTCAGAGCAGTATAATATGAAGGGACATGTACGATTGACCTGCCGCCAGAGCTCTAACGGAACGCTCCGGAGCTTTATATAGCCAGTAAAGAGGGGGTGGAGGGGTGGGGGGGTATAGGACGCACTATTAACCTCCATCACCCCGTCCCCCCTCCTCCCTCCCTCCCTCGACCTCTCACTCACGCCCCCCCCCCCCTCTCTCCGAGTGTCCCCCCCACTCCCCTTTTACACACAACGTCTCCTGTCACCTCTCTGGAATCGCCTGAGGGGGTGACAAGATGGGGTATAGGGATTGGGTGTCGGGAGGGCTTTTTGTATACGCCATAGAGAGAGAGAGAGGGTTAATATTGAGAACATACAGTATAGTAGTGGCTTAGTGTTTTATAGGCACACTGGGGGGGGGGGTCGCTCTGCCCGCCGGTGTTCTTTTATTGGATTGATACAAGCAGTCTATACATCAGAAATCGTGTCGTGTGGCCAGTTATGGTCAGCCGAGGCTAAATGTGTTTCCAACCAAGCAGGCGGCCGTTCGCTGCTTCTGTGTAGGTGTGTGTGTGTGTGTGTGTACAACTGTGCATGCATGCGTGAGTGTGTTGTAAGTGGTGAACTCACTTAAAACTCGTGACTTATGGTTATCCATGGGCAAACCTGGTGAACGGTCTACTATTGGTCGGCCGTTTACCATCAGTCGCGAGCGATGGATCATTGGACGCTACTAAACCTAACCCTAACCCCTAACCCTAAACAAAACCTCAGTAAAACCTGTGCCTAAACCTAACCTTAACCCCCGACCGATAGGATACCTGCCTTGACAGATAGGATACCTTTCACAACCGATATGGGATACTGCTGCATCCAAAGACAGTCACTGGGTTTTGCTGTTGCTGTTCATGACCAGAGACCTTGTATGCCCATATTTCATCTTTTGTTTATTCATAAATGAATGTCCTATTTCATACGTTGTCACAATAATGACAGTAGTGTGTGTGCTAACTAGGGAAAATAGACACATTTGAACTTGTAGATCTGCTGTTTTTGCTATTGCCTGTACATGACAGGCCCAAAATGAGGAGTCAGTTTGAAAGAAATCCAGGGAGGCATTCAGGTTTTAAAGTGCTGAAGTCTGTCTGAGGGAATAACACAAATAATAACGACATTGGACTCACTGGAACACATATAAGGTTATATTTTTTGTCCATTTCCTGAAAAGTAACACGTTTAGACACGGCGTCACGTTTTCCACCCGACGCGGGCAGCGACAACACGCCACTTCTCAGGAATCATCCAAAAACACCCCACATGCACAATCCCCAGACGTACCGTACATGTGTTACGATTCTGCATCTGTCTTGCGGAGGCATTTTGGACATGCGGTATATGATTCATAGATGTGGGTCAGAGAAGATCAAAACTATATCCTCCGTGTCCCGCCCCCACGCGCGTGATGTATTTTGAAGTGACAAATAGCCCAGATCCATCACACACGTGTCTGCTAGAAGTACACATGAGACCTTGTCTGTGTCTGTCAGCCGTGCAGCCGCTTGCGCTGCTGCCCTCTGTTTGACTAACAGCCTGCGCTTCAGGGAAGACAAATCACTCCTCGTTTGGAAGCCGTTCCCAGCATGCATCATTTGGCCCGTTCACGGGGCGTTAGCTAAGAGGAACCCTTCGCACACGCATGTATACCGACATGACATGACGTGTGTGTGGGTGTGTACACTTGTGCACGCACGCCCACACACACACACACACACACACAGTAGGTGGACAGACACATGTGCTCTCTAC
Organism: Benthosema pterotum; assembly: GCA_039105355.1. Lineage (NCBI taxonomy): Eukaryota > Metazoa > Chordata > Actinopteri > Myctophiformes > Myctophidae > Benthosema > Benthosema pterotum. The sequence goes on along the minus strand of CM076979.1, from coordinate 32,068,056 downwards.
CCTGCGCACATTTAACTTTTGCTCACACAACACATGCAGACTGAACGGGAAAGTGTGTGCACACATAAACACATGCATGGTCACAAATATGTCAGCACACCAACACAGAATCACATAACACACATAGGCTATGCATACACACACACACACACACACACACGCATGCACACATACACACACACACACACACACACACACACACACACACACACACACACACACACACACACACACACACGCATGCACACATGCGCGCACACACACAAGAGGTAGGAAGCACAGCAGTGAGTGTCAGAGGAGTCCCCATAAAGCCAAGGTTAATTCCTCTGTTTCTCTATCCATCAGTGAGCAGCTGAGAAGGAAGAACTGTGTGTGTGTGTGTGTGTGTGTGTGTGTGTGTGTGTGTGTGTGTGTGTGTGTGTGTGTGTGTGTGTGTGTGTGTGTGTGTGTGTGTGTGTGTGTGTGTGTGGTGCGTACGTGTGTGTGTGTGTGTGCGTGTGTGCGTGTGTGTGGTGCGTGCGTATGTGTGTGTGTGTGCGTGTGCGCTTCAGGGGTATTACTGTACAAATAGACCACTCTGTATCACACACACAGACACTTTCAAGGGAGGGGACGTGAGGCTAAGAGAAAGGGTATGAAGGCGAGAGGATGCGTGGCAGAGGTGGAGGTGTGTGTGGGTGGGTGGGTAGGTGGGGGGTTTGCATCGGCCCATTGTCTCCCCAAGCACCCATAAAGGGCATAGGAGGCGAGGGATCATAAGCCTCGTTTGTTAGGGAGTTATGGCTGCCAACATCACCTCCTGGAGACCTCAGTCGACTCCCAAACCCCTTGTTATAGTGGGAGAGAGCAGGCAGCCAGGCAGACAGACTGGGAGACAGACTAGTGGTGGAACCCCTGGCCAAAGTAGTCTACAGGAGTCAGGAGGGTCTGTAGCTGTCAGCCCAGAGGGTGAGGAGCAGGAGAGATTCTGCCAGGGTCAACAGTATGTTGTCTCTTTATACTTTTCCAATTGCTCTCTTTCTTTTTACAATTTAATTCCCTCAATTCCTTCCATTATTAATGGATTTATTACCAATTTTTATCTTTGATTGTTTTCTTCTACCATAAAGGTTTTATACCCCCCCCCCTGTTTACAAATACAGATTTGGTACATACAGACTAAAGTTGCCTATATTACAATGTATTTATTTCTCTATATCTTTCTTCTCCTATTTCCTTCCTTCCTTCATGTCTTTGCCCCCCACCTTGCTCTCCCTGGCTCTCTCCCTGTGTGTCTCCCCATGTCTATGTCTCAGAGGGTCATTTGGCTGTTCAGATGAGATTATGAGCCATAATGGAGGAGGTGTGGAGTGCTGAGACAAGGAGAAATGGCCCGCCGCGCAGATAGGAGATTTGATGGTTAGTCGATAGCCCTGCTTCCTCGTCAGAGAGAGAGAGAGAGAGAGAGAGAGAGAGAGAGAGAGAGAGAGAGAGAGAGAGAGAGAGAGAGAGAGAGAGAGAGAGAGAGAGAGAGAGAGATGGCATGTATGCATGGACCATAATATTATATAGGAAATGCATTCTTTTCTGTACATTATACCTGAAATGGCCTTACAAATGGCTTTGGCATGAACTAACCTTGAACATCCCCATATACTTATGTAAATGATAGCCATCAATGGTAATCAATGAATGGAGTAGCCTTGAGGCGTGTGGATGCTACTGAGACAATCTCCAGTTTAAATCATATTACCTTGTTGGGTTTATCGTGCGAGGCTCACACAACCTTCCTTTAGTTTTAATTGAGCATTAACGTAAAACTGTATGTTAAGGTTAGGCCTATAATGCATTATAAGCACATTTATAATGCATTGCTGTGTGCTTATGCGGCATAACACTCCTTATACATGTTTATAATTGTGGATAGTTTTCACAAGGCGTTTGAAGTGCATAATATGTATCATTAAATATAGGCCCAGTAGAACAGCACCAGGTATCGCTTTAGTTTTAATTTGTGTGTCTGTAATGGATACTTACTATAAATGTTTATAATTATGTTCATAATTATATTATGTTTGGTGGCCAGGCTGAATGCTTAATACTGTGTGTTATTTTTGGATAATGACAGATGAGTTGTATAACATACAGCTGTCTAATCAACTACTCAGAGCGTGAGCTGCTTGAATTTTTAGGTCATTCCAACATGACAACCTGTCCTGGGTTTGGTGCTGCATCATAGTATCTGGTTCTCAAGACCATTTGAGAACCAAGACCATTTGATGACCTGCAGTCATTCCCTATGGTGACACAAATGAGATCCTTTGGGCCTCTCTTCCACCACCCCTTACTTCTTATCCTTAAACTTATTTGCTTTTTAAAAAAAATATATATTTTACTATTTACTATTTCAGATTGGTAACTTTAGCTATTTTAAAAGTATTTTCCAAAGCAGTAAAAACAAAGGCAAATAAGTTAAGGGATAATTAGGGATAAAAGCTAGTGTGGCAAAATATATAGCCCATTATTGTCCCCCTCAGCAGGGCAGGGTGAGAACACCTAAAATCCCTGTTTTTACTACCCTGTGTGGGGATGTGCCTGTGAGCATGTGTAGTCTGTATTATTATTTTATTTTATTTTACCCTGTAGTTCACCCTGTGCCAATTATCTAATGTGATCCTGGGCTCTACATAGCCTCTGGCAGCCTGGGGGGCAGGAGACATGACCTCATGCCTCCTTCTATGCATAAGGAGTCCAAGCTGCTTCTTCTCACCTGACAGTGTGGAATTTCCCCGGCTGGACGTTGTGAGTGGAAGGAACATGTTATTCCGACCAGGGGGAGGCAGTCTAGAGCCCAGGATTACTGTATGTTTTTGTAACCCTCGGTGACATGGGGAGAACGTGCAAACTCCACACAGAAAGGCCATTTCGCCAACCCACCACCACCTCTGATGATGCAGCGGAGGAGACATACCGCCAGCACCCACGGCACCCACGGGAATCGAACCCAGGACTTTCTACAACGTAGCTGTAAGGTGGCAGAACTACCATTGTGCCACAGCGCCTCCACATACTCTGTACGGGCAAGAATACTGCATGTGTGGCAAAGCATGTGATTTATCTATCTAACGCGTGTGACTGGATGCATGATTTTATGTGTGTGCGTGCGTGTGTGTGTGTGTGTGTGTGTGTGTGTGTGTGTGTGTGTGTGTGTGTGTGTGTGTGTGTGTGTGTGTGTGTGTGTGTGTGTGTGTGTGTGTGTGTGTGTGTGTGTGTGTGTGTGTGTGTGTGTGTGTGTGTGTGTGTGTGTGTGTGCGTACATGCATGCAGCCCCATTCAATTCCTGGCCTTTTTGCAACAGCTGTTAGGAGGCAGACAGGCACTCTGGCTCTGACTGTGTGTCAGGTGTCATTCAAGCCAGCTGGACAAGTGGCCCTCTCTCTCTCTCTCTCTCTCTCTCTCTCTCTCTCTCTCTCTCTCTCTCTCTCTCTCTCTCTCTCTCTCTCTCTGTCTCTGTCTCTCTCTCTCTCTCTCTCTCTCTCTCTCTCTCTCTCTCTCTCTCTCTCTCTCTCTCTCTCTCTCTCTCTCTCTCTCTCTCTCTCTCTCTCTCTCTCTCTCTCTCTCTCTCTGTCTCTCTCTCTGTCTCTCTGTCTCTCTCCCTCTCTCCATTCAGCCAAACACTGTCAGGGATGAATCATTGGAGAGTGCCAGGGGGAGGTAGACACCATCATCATCATCATCATCATCCTGGATGATGTCGTACAGGACATCCCGGACTTCCCCCTGGCGCTGTCACACCACGTCCTCCTGTCTGTGCTCACAGATATCACCGTCATCAGGACAGACATATGGTAAACATCAGCACACTGTCAGTCTGCTCCAGATGTGGACTACATGGCAACACAATGGAGCCACGCAGTCTCTCCCCAACGGTGCAACACAGACATCGTCATTCATGGGTTCACCGCCAGACTCCCTTCATCATCATATCTTTAAGAACAGTTTGCTTTAAAAGACAACACTCTGTGGACAACATCATGCATGACAGATGTAAACAAACAGAATATATTGAGCAATCTAAATTAGTGATTTAGCGATTGACCCGCTGTGAACAGTCTGACCCGGAGAGCGCTTGACATGGATTTAAAAATATATAAAATAAATTGCCTCTTCCACTGATTAATGCATGATACATTATCATAATTCAGAAAGAAAACAGCTATACCCAGGAATTATCATTCCTGGATGAAACCTCATGAATGTCGGATTTTAACCTGCTGCGTCCAAAATAAAGTTGGTACTTTGGCTATCGGTGCAGCCACTTTTATCAAGATTCAGTCGATAGTTCTCTCCCATGGGCCTACACACCCAAAAAGGAGTTTGGAGTGCGTGAGCATTTCTGTGCACTAAGTTCATCCCATGCCAAAGCGACCACACTCACCCAGAAGTCTGATGTCACCCAGGCAGATGCGGCACACACCAACCTGTCCCAGCCGTATGACCTCACAGAGAAGACTGGTGACGTCCGGCCAGAACTATACAGTTATAAATAGTTCAGTGTCATCAGTGCCCATACCCGAGGCAGGGTTGGCGAAAAGGCCTTTCTGTGTGGAGTTTACATGATCTCCTCGTGTCCCCTAGGGTAGCTGCCCTCACAATGACCAATGGCAGCAGGAAACCATGCAAGGTGCTGATCAGCACATCAGGAGCAGGGACACATCTGCACTAACTCTGGAGGAGCCCGGATTCAAACTGGCAACCTTGTGTTTACCATCCAGCAACTTTACCCCTGACCCCCCTACCCCTGTTCTGACATTCCATATGTTGATCTGACGTCATTACACCCTGTGTGTTCAAGATACATCTCACGCCCTAAAGCATCTTATGTTTAGAATCATTGTAAATCACTTTGGATAGCCTGTGACTGAGGGCTAAACGGCAAAAAAAAAAAGCCAAACATTGTAACTTTTAATGAAGCTGGTAGCTGACGGACAGTGTGCAGTGCACAACGGTGTGGTGTGGTGTGCACGTGGACCAAGCAGGGACTGCATCTCAGCTCGATAATGTTGTCGGTGTGTGATGGGCGGCCGGCGGTGCCGCTTCTATTCACGGCAGTATTGACGCGGTAACAGAGCTGTCCAAACAAACAGGGACGCCCCCCACGGCCTCCTCAGCCATGTCGCAAATTAATTGCCAGAGGTAATTGAAGTCAGTTTATTGTGATGCAAGTGAAGCGCTGCCTGTGGATTTAATGCTCATACACCAACGCAGGTAGTGGTGGGGTGGTGGATGCACATATTAACATAGACATCAACACACAGATCCAAACCAATCGCCTGTATTTGTCCACAAACACCCAGGTACATGCAAGTAGGCACCTCCACTTTAACCCTAGAACACTGAATGTGACTGGATTTCACCTGGACAATTATATTTTTACAATTTTCATAATGTTGCTGATGTCTGAGTTGAGTTGGTCTTTCAGTACCTTGATGATGCTCTGTGACATCGTAGAATGTCAGTTTGTGTCCCTGCACAGTGCACACACCACTGTTTATGTTGTTGTTGTTGTTGTTGTTGTTGTTGTTGTTGTTCGTTTTTCACCTATATTTAGTGAGGCAAAAAATCCTATACACCCACCACAATGGATTTTTTGTTTGTTTTACTTTGTTGTTACTTTTTCCCTTCATTGGACCATTCTCATTTGTAAAACAAATATCTTTTATGAACATTTTACATTGGGTAAAATATACCCATGTTTAGTGATGGTGTGTTCTAGGGTTAAATACTAATTTCTCTCCAACTACTCCCCTATCCGGGTCGGTGTGCAGGCAGCATTGTGTGTTGAGTCCTGCACGTATACGTGTGTGTGTGTGTGTGTGTGTGTGTCATGCTTAAAAATGTGTTTGGATGTGTGCAGTGAGCTGAGTGAACATGCATCATCGCACCCGCTCTAATGCATGTGGCCTACCTGCTGCTTATTCAAACACAGTGCGTATATACACAGTATATATCTACAGTATGCATCACAACACACACACATCCCACATGGTCACCACAGCACGAAACCACAGCTTATCGCCATTGTGTGCATTATTCTAGGCGGACAGTCTGCAAAAAATAGCCGGTCGACAAGCTCACACTGGCTATTTGCGGGGGGCATAAGGGAAGCATGGACAGGACCCCAGGGTCTATATAGCATTTATGTGCCCAAACCAACATGTGGTACAGTGTGTGCTTGTGGGCTGAAGATGGATGTGTGCCGAAGATAACTGGGGGTGAAGATAGTATGAGTTGTGACTCCCTGAAAGAATTGTTATTAGTGTCTAAATTGGCATCAATATAGAAATTATTATTGCTGTAAGAGTGCTAGAGCAGCAATATATTTTACTGTGGCCATTCCTGGGGCAGAAAGCCAATGTATTCTTGCAGTTTAATTTCCAGCTATTGTAGAGTGGCTACTTTAATACGGTATATAATATATAGGGCACACACAGATAAATGTGTGTGCGCACACACAAGCATCCGCACACACACACACTCTCTCACACACACACACACACACACACACACACACACACACACACACACACACACACACACACACACACACACACACACACACGCTTGCACGCAGGCACACACACGCACACAGACATGCAAAGCTTCCCTGTCATTAAGTGTATTGACTTGGCGATCAAGTGGAAGCGAGGATTATCTTAACCTTCGGCCTCCAGCCTCAAATAGCATCAGTGAGGCCAAGATAGAAACACTCATTCACCTTATTTGCATGTTAGAATACAAACTGCTCCTGTTTGTTGTCTCCACCAGGCCAAAAGCTGTTTTGCACTCCGTCCGTGTGTGGGTCCGTCCGCCTGTGTACAGCTTATCTCCGGCACCGTTAATCCGATCGCTGCCAAACTTTGCACACACAATCCCTGGATGCCAACAATGAACCTCTGCCACATTTTACATTTTCCAGAACTTTTTCCAGTTGTACATGTACAACTGGAAATATATATGTACAATTGCAGAATGCAATTGTACATATATCTGCATCGATCTGTATGAAATGTTGCATGTACACTCCTTAGAGGACAAAGATAAACCATTGACCTGTATTTTTCCTTTCAGCGTTTCATAGCGCCAAAATGAGGTCAGCGCCTGGTGGACCTGGTGGTCAGCGCCTGTGCACTTTTTCTAGTTTCTTTCTTTCTTTCTTTCTTTCTTTCTTTCTTTCTTTCTTTCTTTCTTTCTTTCTTTCTTTCTTTCTTTCTTTCTTTCTTTCTTTCTTTCTTTCTTTCTTTCTTTCTTTCTTTCTTTCTTTCTTTCTTTCTTTCTTTCTTTCTTTCTTTCTTTCTATTTAACCCTCCCTCTCTCCCTCATTCCCTCACAATAATATCTCCCCCCTCCCCTCATTTCAGCCCCTTCTTCTCCCTCCCTCAATCTTTCTTGTTCTCTTTCTCTCCCAGCCCCCTCCCCTCTTATCCATGCCCCCCTCCCTCCCTCCATCCCTCTCTTTCTCTCTCTCTCTCTCTCTGACACCCCTGATCAATTCCCCATCAAATCGTAATGCTCCGGTTTAACTCAAGTGTGGCATCTTAATTAGAGCGATAACTGCACACTGTCAGGGTCATCGACTGCGCCCGCCGCCGACCAATGCTTCCCATCGACAGGCTGCCAAGCCACAGACAGCGACAGAGAGAAGGGGACAGATAGACAGGGGCAGGGGAGAGGACGATGGATAGACAATGGGGGGAGGGGAGGGGGGATTTATATAGCTGAAACGTGGAGGGGGGAGAAATATGCTTCATACACGTTGTGAGCTTGTATAGATTTATATATACTATTTGCAGCTTGCAGTGCCACCGTGTCACATAATACACGTCAGACTGCAGATGGACGAATGGATGGGAAAGTCCCTCAAAAAAACGACATACAGTGAAGGAGGAAAACAGTGAAAGGTGGAGAGGAGGGGCTCTGGGGAAGGAACCCACGTGCAACCCAGATTTGGCTCAAACAAGGGACTTATATTTGCATGCTAATATGCCACCAAAATGTGGAACATTTTACCAACAGTCATTAAGACATGTGAATCCATTGACTCCTTCAAAACCACTCTCAAAGGAGACCTATGGACGGCTGCAATTCGGAACTGGCCTCCGTAAAAAAATATTTAAAAAAACAACCTCCACTATGATTCGTCTGTCTGCAGGAAAACAGCTGCAGCATCAAAGTAGAAGCAACATAGTTGAAAAATACAAAAAATATAGCTATTTTGATTTTTGGAAAAAGTTGCCTCTATTACCTTTAACTAGTGTGTCTATTCATAGTTTTTCAGTTATGTTGTAGTTGTTCTTGTATTGTAGGCTACTATAAATCTACAAAGCTGTCTACAAAGTTTTGTTGTAATTGTACTTACCCAGTAACTTGTACTGTAATTCTCCATTTTTGTCATTCATTCATTCACTCCTTGTCTGACATGCATTAGTGTACAGACAGAACTTACAGTATATCTCTGGGCCCCCTAATTTATATTGTAAAATCATTATTGATTTAACTCTGAGAGTGTACAAATAGAACCATATGGCACCATTTTGGCTCCATTTGTACACTCTCAGAGTTACAGACCCATAAGGGTCCATTTGGTTCCAAACTATCATTTAGCTGGGGACCCCCTGGAACTCCCTCCCAGACGCCACTATGGGAACCACTGGCAAAATGCCCAGGTCATGTGTTGAGATCCTGGCAGACTGAACACATTTTTTTGGGGGGAAAACAGCTGAAAAAGCTGCCACAGATTGTGGCAGCCACAGTTTGTGTGGCTGTGTGCACTGCACGCGCATGTGTGTACACACCCACATACATCAAAAAGGGAATCCCACTCTGTTCAATCTGTCAAGTGGCGATTTGTCCTGTCTGCTTTTTTTTTGGTCAGGGGTTGAGACGACTGAGAGGAAGACACACAGAGAGAGAGAGAGAGAGAGAGGGGAGAGAGAGAGAGAGAGAGAGAGAGAGAGGGTGAGAGAGAGAGAGAGAGAGAGTGAGAGAGAGAGGAGAGAGAGAGAGAGAGAGAGAGAGAGAGAGAGGGTGAGTTTCCCTTTTTATGTGACAAATAAAGAAATCAATAAATCATTGCGGGGCCTTTGACAGGTTGTGGTGAGGGGGGGGGGGGGCATTCCTCATGGACTATTTATGAAGCTGTCACCGCTCTCTCTCTCACTCTCTCTCTCCCCCCTCTGCCTTTAAATCTCTCTCGGCCTATACCGTACCTATGTCTCTCTGTTTTGTGTGTGTGTGTGTGTGTGTGTGTGTGTGTGTGTGTGTGTGTGTGTGTGTGTGTGTGTGTGTGTGTGTGTGTGTGTGTGTGTGTGTGTGTGTGTGTGTGTGTGTGTGTGTGTGTGTGTGTGTGTGTGTGTGTGTGTGTGTGTGTGACTGGTGGCAGTGAGAGCACTGTGTGAAATATTTAAACGTTTGCGTGCATTTCTTACTGGACTTGTGGCGCAATGGAATGGACGAACTGCGCATGGGTGGGTGGTTGCTGAATGTGTGTGTGTGTGTGTGTGTGTGTGTGTGTGTGTGTGTGTGTGTGTGTGTGTGTGTGTGTGTGTGTGTGTGTGTGTGTCTGTGTGTGTGTCTGTGTCTGTGTCTGTGTGTGTGTGTGTGTGTGTGTGTGTGTGTGTGTGTGTGTGTGTGTGTATATATATATATATATATATATATATGCTTATATATATGTATATATATACTTATATACTTTATTATACTGTATAACATATACAGTATGTACTGTACAGTGTGTAGACAGATAGATAGATATATATATATATATATATATATAGACATATATATACAGACAGACAGACAGACAGACACACACACCACACACACACACACACAGACACACACACACAACACACACACACACACACACACACACACACACACACACACACACATAAGTAGGTATAAGTTAGCACTGCACTACACATGTCTCAAGCACAGTGGTTCAGTATGAATGAGCAGTGAAGCTGATTGAGGCCTCACCTCCCAGAGACACACCTCCACAAATTCCTCTGACAACCCGAGAGGGTGCTGCTTATTGAGCATTAGTTGGTTAATGAATTAGAGAGTCTGGATCCAAAAGTGAGGTCTACTCAAGAGTGCAATCTGCCTAACCAGCTGTAATCCAGCTATTACAGGCAGATTATCCTGATTAGAGCGATGGTGAGAGGCCTTGTGGGCCCTGCACTGAAATTACTCGAGAGGGGCTGGTTTAAAATGTGAGAGGTTTTCTTGTGTGTGACTGTGCGTACGGTATGCGTGTGTGTGTGTGTGTGTGTGTGTGTGTGTGTGTGTGTGTGTGTGTGTGTGTGTGTGGTGTGGGGGTGTGCGTGTGCGTGTGTGTGCATGTGCGCGCGCTTGTGTTGGGAATGTGTTGGCCATGTATAATCCCAAAATGAGAGTTGGTCCTCCCTTGAACGCTCACTGAATTGCACACAGTGAAATTCAACTGAGTTAATTTGACTCAGGAAGTGTAAACATGCACTGATCTGACTACCAATTCCCAATTAAATTATAAGCATACAGATTTGATGGCATTACCATAACATTTGTGTTGGCTGTTAATGTATGTGTGACGTCATCATTTGTTATCAAATGGACCATGTGGACTCTCTGAGTTAAATCAACACAATGCAGAATTGGGCACCACAGTGTGATGTAATTTTACACATCTTTTACCTTATTTGTTTATTTGCATCCTGAATTCCCATACACTTTACATTGCCCATATATCCCTATAAAGCTTCGGTGCACTGCTTCTCCTTGTGGAGTGGAGAGGGCTGTTTTACTGAGACAGGTAGTGAAGTAAGTGAGCCCAGTGTCCATCATAGACACTAAATATGTAAAATATCTAAAACCACACATCACACACAGTGTTCGAAAACGTTGAAATGTCATTCACATATATTTTTATATTTCCCTTTAAAAACAGAGCCGAAAAAGACATTTTAAGTTTGCCTGGGACCCATACTAGTGACAAATAAGTAGATCCTGTAGCTCTTGTATTTCACAGCTTCTTCTGTTTTCATGGGCCTTTCTTAGATTTCTTCACAAAAAACTTAATAATCCATTTGTTTGCTTTATTGGGGAAATGTTATTCATTTTTAAATGTTTGGAAGTAATAATAATAATTCGAAAATGTAGGAAATAAAGAAAGCAACCCATAAAAATGTTTCTCCAACCTATAAACAAGTGGGTCCGGTCCCACTGGATAGGAAACAGTGGTATGGACTATAGAGGACAACCACAGCATAATGTTGCTGCTGGGAGAGTCAAACAGAAAAACGTATAAATAGTTCAGTCTAAGTTTCAGTCATACGAGGACCGGACCTGGTACATGATT
>CM076979.1:32031673-32051673 GCA_039105355.1 Benthosema pterotum | reverse complement strand
CACATAAAATATACATCCACAGAACAAAGAGAGCAAGAGAATGCAGCGCAGAGGAGTGGAAGGGATGGTGGTGTTGTGGGGGTCCTGTAGGTCAGTGGGAGAAAACAGAAGAAATGGAGAAAGATCCAATTGGAAAGTGATTCGTACAGATACTGTCTGTGTTCATGGAGGATGAGAGATGTAGAGCAGTGGTTTCAAACCAGTGGTCCGGACCAGTGAGCACCGGTATACCTGGTCCTTGCGCAGGGTTTCAGCCAGGTGGTCCCCAGCTAAATAACAGTTGTTATAACCAGATGTACCAAAATATCAAATGGATCCTTGTAGTTCTGTAGCTATTGAGAGTGCAAAATGCAACCAAATGAACACGTACGGGTACGGGTATAGGCTACATTTCTTTTCATTTTAGGCTCTCAAAGTTAAAATTATTGTTACATGCCTGCATTACATCATTTACAGCAAGCGTGCACAATTTGAGAATGTTGAAGTATTGTACAACAACAAAATATTCTTTAGTTTTGGACCTGAGACTCAAGCAGATTAAATTATGTTGGTTGAAAACACCTAACCACATACACTTTTAAAAGAAGCAAAAATATCAGATGTACAAGCTTGTAGAACAACACGTTGTGAGCTTTTACAACTTTTAATTGAGGTACTTTATCAAATCATAGAACACAGCAATATCGTGAGCATTTATTTATCTGATAGTATTAAATGAACACTCAGGAGTTTACACAATAGACTTCTATCTTCAAGGTCACTGGTTAGGAATGCAACATCTCTAGTGACTATGACCCATTTTGTCTCAATTTATTTCTTTTTCACAGTTTTGTTTATTCAAGTTTTGAGACAGATCCACAGAAAATCAAATGGTATGACACAATATATTTATCCACTTAGACCGTTATCAATGGATAAGATCAGTCGAAGCGGGTGATATACAGTATGTGACAGATTGTCACAGAATATATGAGCAACAATGATAATGTTCACATACAGTATAACCACCATATGCACATGCAAACAGACACATGCAAAATCCCCAAGTCATTGTTCCTGTTGCATCATTGGATGGTTGCACTAACATGACCTGGAAATGTGTCTGGCAGTAGGCCTGGGTTGCCTTTGTAAACTTGTATAATGGTCAGAGGCAGATCATATCACACTCCCAGCTTTTCCCTCAGTTCTAGCTACTCACCAGTCTCCACCCTCATCAGTGCCATGCCCATCTACAAACCTGCAGCCACTTCTCTAATCAACTCCTCCCTATATAATCAGACTCATTCCACACACACACATTACCAGTACATTCTCTCTGCTCTCATTCTCTCTACTTTGTGAAGTTCCCAGTCATCGCAAGGTCTTCGTGGTGCAATTTGTAAGGTTAGCCTGTTGGACTTTGTTTTTCCTTTTGTGTTTTGGACTTCCTGAGTAGAGCTTAGTATGTCTGGACTACCTGCCTTTACAGCTTTTCCTTACTGCTATGTGTGTGCTACTACTTTAATAAACAACTATTGAACATTACTGCTGGTGGCTTCTGTATTTGGTTTGTATCCTCTGCAAACTGTAACATGCTGTGCCGTGGATGCATCTTAGTAGTGGTCAACCTGCAAGCTTTGCAGAGTGTTTATTTATATTTAGAGTGCAATTCTGTCCTGTGAGGTGTATATTATCCGTGTTCACACATTCTGTCCATAACTCCTGATCCATTACTGTTCCATTAGTGTTATTAAATAGAACTATACTGTATGTGTTCCTGTGTTGAGTCACCCTTGCTTGCTACAAGCTCACAGCAGGAGCGGTTTTCATTCATTTTTGAGGAGAAAAAGACTTTGGGCCCATGTAGAAACTAGAAAGATTCCAATTTACGGTAGTCTAGGTCACATACCGGTATGTCAAACTCGAGGCCCGGGAGGCAAATCACGCCCACAAATTATCTTTGGCCCGTGGGATGATATTTAATTGTTGTTAGAACTGGCCCTCTGGTATATTGCACACACCGTGAATGGAACTAAATGTTTTACTTTTTCAATTCACTTGATTTTTTGCTTTCTCATTTTACTATGGAAGTCGTGCTTTGTGAGGATCATAGAATGGGGAAACTGATGCTGATCAGTTTTGAATGCATGCAGCTTCATATTTGCATTTATCTTATTAAGGAACATGATTTTTATTTATTTTTTAGGAAAATTCTACCAAATTCTATCTATTTTGACCCGCCATGTATTTACGTTTGACGTTCTTGGTCAAGGTGGTTTAACATGGTTATTTTACGCATGATGCCGTTCAGGCAGCTCCTGCCAACTTTGAAAGCTGCAACAAATGCATTTGGCAACTAGCAAAGCTGGGTTCACTTGGCACACACAGAGGGTCAAGGGAGCTTGTTAGCAGACCGTGGAGCAAGGCTTGTAGCTCCCACCATATTATGCTAATTTATAGTTCATAGTGTATGGAGGGTAGACCCTGGTAGTCCAGGGACACCCTGGGGTCAAAGCACATACCAGTAATCAGATGATCAGGGTGAACATAAATGCAAATTAAAGGTCCAAAGCATGATCGTCTGCCTCTCTCATGCTGTCAACAGTCTTTAAGCCACAGCCCTCTCTTCTGTTTTGCAATCAAGAGATTGCAAAAGAAGAAACTCTTGAAATGTTACTGGATGAAGGCTTGCTTCACTGTTGTGACTTGTGTGTTTTGCTAGTCTGTCATATTCAATGTGGCTGTAGTGATGCGTGGACGTGGGGATTGAACCCAGGATGCCCACTCGCCACTCGCCAGTCCAACGTGCAGCCAGTCATGCCATGGGGCTGAGCCTGATTGGCAGCGCTGTTGTGGCTGGCTCATGGCTGAGCGCTACACTCTCATGCTCTGAGAGTGTAGGCCTCATGCTCTCTACACAGAGCATCAAGGGAGCTGTTTCAATGTTTTAATTTTCATAAGGAATGATCTGATCTGGTGCCTTTTCCAATGATGGTAATACCTCCTAGATTTGCAGATTATTTGGGGAGTGTCTTCCTTGGCCAACTCCAAACACGCACAACGCACACAAGGACCACACAACTCACTGATGAGTCTTCTGAAGGCTTCCATGATTGTTATGTGTTCCTGGGGCCAGCTGCAGTCAATAGCCCACCTCACTGAATTGTTTATTGATTACTGATTGAAAATTATCGTCTGTGGAAGGTAAACACTCTTCTAGACAAGGTCAACACACATCTTACACACAATTTACCGCCAGAACTGTGTGTGTGTGTGTGTGTGTGTGTGTGTGTGTGTGTGTGTGTGTGTGTGTGTGTGTGTGTGTGTGTGTGTGTGTGTGTGTGTGTGTGTGTGTGTGTGTGTGTGTGTGTGTGTGTGTGTGTGTGTGTGTGTGTGTGTGTGTGTGTGTGTGTGTGTGTGTGTGTGTGTGTGTGTGTGTGTGTGCTGTCAATGCAAGGGGCTGCAGCAGGGGCGGATGTAACATGTCCCGTGTGTGTGTGTGTGTGTGTGGGGGGGGGGGGCAAGAGAACATGTTGGAGTGGTATAGGGGCGGCTTCATTGCCCGTGTCGCTTTGCGCCACAGGACTTTTATTAGTCAAGTAAAGCATCAATAATAACATCAGTTGTTGTTGAAGTTGCAACAGACACGCAGCATGCATAAAGCTAAAGGTCTGACTCAGAGAGTTTTCTGTTGTCAATGTTGAAATGCTGTTGGTTTAGTGGTGACACAGCTGTAGTTAGTTAGTAGCAGTAGTAGTGTTTCACATCATTTTAAATACAAGCACTTTAATTTGAAATAGCTTGGGTTGTTTTGCATGGCATCATGTTTGGGGGGGGCAGACTGGGTATTTAGGGGGGCATTGCCCCATCATCACGTAATGCAGCCTGCAGGTTAATATCACAATACTATTACTGATATTATCAATTGCAGCTAGAATTACCATGCATGTCCACTTTATTACTTGCATGGTGGAGCGGGCACAAGTAAGGCGATCCGTGCATGGTGTGCATACTCCGATTAGCCGGTTTAGGTAATGGCGTGATGTGACGTAAATAAAATACATTTTATAGTTAATGGGTGCAATTCTCAATCGCTGTGGTGTAGCAGGTATGGTGTAAGTCTTCTCATTGGCTGCATGGCAGCAAATCAGGGCTGGGGCCTTGGGGTAGGCCAAAAGCCTATACCACCAGTCCTGGGCCTGAGCTTACCAAATAATTACCCAGAATAATTAAAACCTGCAAGTCAAAGGCCCAGAAATCACCTGACCCACCATACCTGGCTACACCACAGCGATCGGGAATTGCACCCAATGTCATTAGTATTATCCCGCTCCGGTTACGCACGAGTATGTCATGGCCTACTTGTGCGCAACGTGCAAGTTTGCGCTCTACAGAGTGCTCATCTAGTTTGTATTTATTTCATAAAGATAACATGTATAACATAAGTTAGATAACTTGATCTTTTCACAAATAAAAAATAATTATTTGGGACTTCATTTTAGCTAAAATAGCTGATCTACAAGCTAAGAATGTGTTGTTTTAGGCTTGTAGATGTGCAATCTTTTTTAAGATGCATGTGGTAGTGGCTCTCTCCATCAAAGTTGCCCAACCAGCCCTGCTCTAGTATACACGATAGCAAAGGTTATGGTGACTCCTATTGGTTACAACATGCAAAGGCAACAGCATTTACCCAAAGAATAATTAGTAGGCCCATTTAGGCCTAACCAATGATTTCTGAAAATACTTCAAATATTTATATAGCAACATAAGATAATTGACTGTTTGACTACTGTACATACTGTACAGAATCCAAAAATGGATTCCCAGCCTGTTTGTTTTCTTTTTTTCCTGTTATGACCCTTGACAAAAGACCATAGAGTTAGCATCTTTACACTGGACGAACAGCTTGTAAAGGTGTTTTCATTGATTTACTTAAATGAAAGACATACACAGTATCCACATTATCCACACTCCACTCTGGTCTTAATGAAAACACCAAAACAAACATGGCAATAATACCACTGGTGCGTGCTGTCAGATAGAAACCTTAAATTCATTTCTTCTTATTTCTTTGAGTGATCGAGTATGGAATTCTGATGTATGGAATTCCATCAAGGGTTTAGCAGTAAGCAGGGACTGTTTTTACAATGCTATGAAGGAAAGGGTGTTTTGCAGATTGCCACTACACTGTATGAATGTGTGTGATGCACAAGCTATGTAAAGTTCCTTAATTGGATAAAGGCACTACAGTATATAAATGCACCATTTACCATTTAGGATTAGTAGTGCATGCCAAAGTTTATGCTATTGCCTTTGAGAATGCATTGGGATTGTGGTTAAGTTAAATCTACAAAACATTTCCAGCATGTCTCCCCTCCACATTAAGCTGAATTTAAAATGTGTGAATGGACTTTCTAGGCAAAAGTATGCATTCATTGTCATTGACATGCCATAATCTGCCACTGACTTTCATTATACATTTCTCAAATTTGAAAGCACTATATTTTTAAAACTATGAAACTTTACAAAGATTCATTTTGAGGCATGTCCACCATAAGATTTTCTTACCTATGTTTCTAGGTGTTACATACAGTAAGCTGGAATTTTAAAAGTGAATATAGTTTCTAGGTGAAAATGATATTTGGAAAAAATAATCTACCATTGACCCCCATTATCAAGTATACTAAAACTATGAATAAAATACAGTTCATGGTTCTGGACGGTAGGCTATAGTGTGTTGATAATTATTTAAGGATTTTAAACAAAATCTCCATATTATGGGGGGGGGGGGGGGGGCTGGGGATGACGTGACATTGGTGAGATCAAATCAGATCTATCTCTAAACTGCCTCCCCTTGGCCAACAGGGGCACCTAATGGAGGGGACAGGAACTGGTTGGAATAACATGTTTCTTCCACACGCTATGTCCAACCAGGGAAAATCCTCCGTCAGGTGAAAAGGCAGCTTGGTCTCCTCATGCATTGAAGGAAGCATGAGGCAAGTCTGCTGCCTACCCAGGTTGTCGGAGGGTGTGTAGAGCACAGGATCGCATAAGGAATTGGCACTGGCTGAAAAATGGGTTACAATCATGGGATAAAAAATATTTTTAAAAAGATCTACCGGCCTGGCTGGCCGGTCCACGCCCCTCTGAGGCCAAATTGCTTTCAGCTTAGGCCAGGTTATGGCGAAATTGGTGACCTGCTGAAACATGTGAGTCATTTTAGACAATCACCGGTTAGTGTACTAATGTAAATTGTTGCGTTTTGCCGTGTAACTATAGATGGGTAGACTGTAGAGGTATGTTGAGTGACGTCATCAACCTATCCAGCCAATCAAAGTTCGCCCCCATTACACCCGTTACCCCGCTCACAACCCATTACAATACTTGAGCTCATGCAAGAAACTATCAAGTGCCAACAACCCACTGCGCAATAGTCGCGATTTTTCCGGCTAGGTGATACATAGACCGAATTTAGACGGCTACATTTTGTCTATTTATAGACCCAAATTAGACTTCGCAGTTTATTCCATAATTAGATAACTATTCATGAAAAAAACAAATGCTAGGTGCATAACTGATCTGTCTAATATCGGATTTGGATCATTATCATGACCGCAGATCAATATAAAATATGGTTTATAATTAGCCCAGATTTAGTCGTCTAAATTTATACCCCATATAGACCAAATTTAGACAACTGAAATTAATCCATATTCACTTATGATATAATTTTTAAAAAAAAATGCACGTTGCAGAACAGACCTCCAGATATTGGTGTAAAAGATATTAATACTCATTTCTCACTATAATGTGTAGGTTGCGATTTAGACCTCTAATATACGGCATTTCAACGTCTATATTTATTTTATTTATTTATTTATATATAAAAAGATCAATACTAAAATACAATGAAATATAGCTCCAACTCCGTTGGATAGTGACGTGACAGCCGGAATTCACTGAATGCATTGAAGCCTATGGGCTCGCGTGAGTACATGAACCACGTGCCCAGGTTTTCTGACCCCTCAATGTCGCAACTCTTCTACTAGATGACTCTGTCAGCAGCAACACACACGCTGAGTCCAGGCACATGCGCAGAAGTGCCCTCGTCATTCCAGCTAGCTGCTACTGTGTGCACCGTGTTGACGTGAGACAAAACTACAAACAACTCATCAAAATCAACGAATTTCTCGACGAAGAGAAGAGGTAGGTACTAAGGCGCTGTGAATTGAAATATGTTTATTGAGGAGAATTTGAAATGCTTGGCCCTTTCACCGTTGTGCATTATCGGCTGTATGTTTGTTTGCAGGAGGCTGAGGTTGCTATATTAGCATGGCGAGCTAGCATGCACCAGTTTAGCAGCTGTGTCTTTTAGCATTAGCTTAGCTTGTTGCTATTAGGCAATGTTGGTATAGCTTGTGCTCTATAGCGAGAAACAACGGCGCGTCATACGATTACGTCATACGCCGCTTCGTCCCTGCTGGAGGGCTCGTAGTCGTAGCCCTCTAGCCCTCTAGTAGCCCCAGGCTACTCATTCATTCTCAACTCTCGTCGAATCTGACGTGTCATCATCAGCTGTGCAGTCAGTGTAAACACTTACTTTTTCCGACGATTGAACCACAAATTAAAAGATCCAAGCTTGTGTTCAACATACCATACAGGGATAGGCTTAACCATGAGGAAAAAGAGCGTTATCTTAGCAAAATCCCTTTGGTTTAAAGCTGCGATCCATGCCATGCGTTCGGTCCGTGGTGGTAGACTAGGCTAGATTTCAGTAAATTTGCTTATATTAAGTGCTGAGGGCAAATCGTGTTAATTTATTACATATAAGTGTACTAGGGGTATTAAGGCGTGCTGAATCCAAATCTGCTGTATGTAAACCTAAAAAATGGCTGCTAAGCCTTCAAAATAGACCATTTAAACATGGCGGCCACCACCATAATGAAGCATAATAAAATGATATATGTTGGACTAAATGAGGTGTAAAATGGATTGAAATGTATTTTTTATGTTTTCATATATGGGGAATACAATGACATATTCATATTTCAGATCAATTGTGAAGGTACCACCTTAATATATATAATTTATATTGTGAAAATTGGCCTCTTTGGTATTTTTTCTCTTTTATTTTTTAATAGTGAATAATTTATTCATTATTTGCCTAAATTAGTGTTTATTTGCATGCAGTAGACACATGGACAGTCAGTCAGTCAGTCCCAATGATTTTCAGTATTCTGGCAGGTGTTGCCAACACCATAGCCTATATCTTACAGATGAATTTCTCTGCCGAGAAATGAGTAAAAGAAGCACATCTTTTCATGTGCTGTCAGCTTCCTCATGGTCATCACTGAGATGAGACTGGCACAGACCCTGGCATCAGGATCAGATGACTTGACAATTCATTCACTCCAGCAAACCCCCCTGATACAGCAATGAGCAGAGTGTTGACATACAGTATGTTGACATATTCACCAAGTGGTCTAATGCCAGGTGGCTTTCCCATTGACATCACAAGTGCTTGGCCTTCGATGAGCAAGCAGCTGGAATTGTCAAGTCTAAATTGATACAATATACTTGTCATTGACCACAGTAAGAAAACAACCTGGCAGGTGTTGATCTCATTGGCCTTGGAAAAGGTCTTCATACAGAAGACATACAAGCTCAGCAGAGAAATTAATCTGTAAAATATATGGTGTGCCTGAAGTTGGTGCATGCAATGAAGCAAGAGTCAAGTTGTTTTGTATGGGGCGTCCGCAAGAGACTATGCCACCAACCTCAGATGCAGTAAAGTTTCACATCATGCGTTCCCATTATCAAGCTCTTGTATAGAATCAAGCTCACTTGACACACCCTGATCTTCCTCCCATGACTGAAATGGCATGGATGATCCTGAATGGTCAGTTGGTACCCCGGCTGCTTTCCTTGCCACCATTGCCAAAAGCATGCAGGGAGAACACGTCATGCATTTGCACAAGGCTGCTTTCAGCCAACGCTGCGGCTGCAGGAAAGTACACATAAAGTACATCGAAGTGTGCCATTTCAAGAAACTTAATAATAATTTTACTATGCTTCAGAATGGTGGTGGCCGCCATGTTTAAATGGTCCATTTTGAAGGCTTAGCAGCCATTTTTGAGCTTTACATACAGCAGATTTGGATTCAGCACGCCTTAATACCCCTAGAACAGTTGCATTTAATAAATAAACACGATTTGCCTTCGGGGTTCACATTTTGTAATATGGTCCCAGTCTATGGGTCCATGCTGGAACAGCGTAAGAAATTATTGAATGCGCAGCTGCTTTAGGCGTCCTTCTGTTATGGCATTTATGAACAGAGCAAGTATGCACCATAGTGAGCAAGTGAAAAAGTAAATAAAGTAAATAAAAAATGTAAAGTATAAAACAGGGTCACTCGTAATGCTGCTGCTGCTCGGCTCACTGACTGACGGACTGACTGCTCTTGGCTCTGAGCCAGCTGCCCTCCAACAGGGACGCGGCGGAGAGGCGAAAAATGTTTACGCCCAAAGGGGGCGTTTTTGTTCCTCTCTATAGCTGATCTAAAAGCTCACAACGCCTCGCGCCGCTAGGCTTGTGCAGTCTGGCCTTCTCTATTCCAGCCAGTTTAGCATTTATTTTTCGGCATTATACAAAGTTTTTTTTAACTTAACTAAAACGTTAAATACATTTATTGTGTAATATGTTTTACACATGGTGGTTATGGCGGTATTCTTAACGTGTTTGCATGAAAGTAATTAACAGCCTTTTTGTAAGATCCATGGTTAAGACCTTCATGTTGGGGTATTTTCCAAACATTATAGCACTAATTATAATTATTACACTTGTATATGTCACTTAAGCATTGTTTACAGGCTTAAACCAGTGAGGGGAAAAAGCAACTATACATTGTGCTATGAGCTTGTAGATCTGCTGTTTTGCAAATTGGTGTAAATATCTTTTAATTTTTGATTCTATATATATTGGCTAGCGATTGTAAAAGAATTTGGAAGCCATTGAATCGGGTTAATGATAAGACTTGCACACATTTCCCTGAATTTTCCTGGATTTTGTCTCAAAAAGCAGATTAAAAGGCTCACATGGGGCAATCAGTGCCCGCCTTTGAGCTTGTATATCTGCTATTGTTTCAGTAAAGCCTCCTTCCTTATTCCGAATACTCCACGGTACCACTGCACTTTTCTGCTTACCACTGCATCCAATATTTATTCACTTACTCCCTACTATATACTATACTGTATATGTATATATACTATATTACAGGGGTTGACATTAAGGTCTCGGAGGCACTTGCCCATCGGGCAAGTGCAAGTCAGGTTCTACTTGCCCTCAGCGCATGGTCACTTGCCCCCAAAAATATATTGTAAATTTTGCAGATGTAACTCTTGAGAACGTAAAAATGAAACCAAATGGACCCTTGCGGGTCCATTTGGTTTCATTTTTACACTCTCAAGAGTTAAAATTCATCATCTTAATTTGCCCAGGTCTCCACAACTAGAGAATGTGGAGATTATAGCACCACAACCACAATGCTGAATATAAATAAGAACGTTGCCTAAATTAGACAATTGTCTTTGCTCACCCCTTGGTTTTGTTATAATACTGTTTAATCCTTTGCAGCATTTAACTGTTACAATGTTTTGTCTCCCAGCAGGCGTGGGCCATGGGAGGGGTGCAAGAGAGCAAAATTTTACACGTCCTCGATCAATACCACAAGGTAAATAACTCCCCTAATTTGCTTTTCTGTCCCCACCCTAGAATTTATTACAATAGTAATGTTTTAATCGGTACAGCATATACCACAAATGATTTAGTGGTATATGCTCCTATGTTGTACATTACAGCAAATGATGATAGATCACCCGTAGTGTAAACTGATTGTTTTAAAACTTTTGTTGCGTATACATCAACTATAGGTGTAGTGACTTTTTATTTTAAATATACTTTTTCTCTCAACAGGCTCTCATCGCAGGCACTCGCAGTCTGTTCGTACTCCACAAGGTAAGCTTACTAATTTATCCCCTCTATATTATTGAAATGGAATGTTGCTAGTGTGATTTATTTGTTTCAGTTGCATTGTCTTTCAGCCTCAGGAAATCATCAATCCAAAAGTCCACAGGTGGTTACTGGTACGTTTTGGGTTGAGGTGTGTGTGTGTGTGTGTGTGTGTGTGTGTGTGTGTGTGTGTGTGTGTGTGTGTGTGTGTGTGTGTGTGTGTGTGTGTGTGTGTGTGTGTGTGTGTGTGTGTGTGTGTGTGTGTGTGTGTGTGTGTGTGTGTGTGTGTGTGTGTGTGTGTGTTGTCGGGACTGTTTTGGGAATACAATAATACTTCACCCTAAATGAAGCATCACATTATGTATCCCTTTTTTCCCACGGAATTTTAGTGTGTGTGTGTGTGTGTGTGTAGTCGGGGCTGTTTTGAACTTGGAATACAATAATACTTCACCCTAAATGAAGCATCACATTATGTATCCCTTTTTTTCCCCACAGAATTTTAGCATCAAAGAGGACATTTTTGTTTCCCATGACAGAGAAAAGTAAGAAAGTATTATCTCTACTAAGTTAAAACATGTATCAGCTGTCTATGAATGAAATGGTTGTAATTGTGTTTATTGCTTTTATTCAGTGTTTCAAAAGGTGGTGGTGGAGACATTAATGTCCATCCTCGATGAGCTGAGGGTGATTAACAAGGCTGGTGACAGTGAGGAGTCAGGACGAGGTTACCGATGTCCACCTTTCCAGAGAACTGAAAAGCCGTCAAAACGTAAGAAAGTCGATGGTAAATCAAACATAAATCCTGAAAATATTTACTCCAATTCGATACTATCAATAATTACTGAAATCTTATAGGTCAAAAAGCTGGCATACGTTGTGGGGAAGAGTGCAGAAGACTGCACCAGAAACATCGTTCGCAGGTATGACTTTAATTTTAAAGTGAAATTGGTGAAAATAAAAACTCAAGTGGAAGGTAAAAGGCTAGACTAACTACTTTTATTAACTGCATGTTTTGCATCTGTTGCAGACTTATCACCAACGGCCTAATGCGCAAATTCAATGTCCTCGGTGGTGGACTTCAAAATAAACGAAGCTTCAAGGACAGCACCTTGTGTTCCTTAGTCATTGGTAAAATATGAGAATCATCATCTTCAATTGCTCTATGCTACACCTTTGGGATGACACAATGTACAAATGGAGTAATAATGGATAATTTATACTGGCTTCTGTCTCCACCCCCCACCCCTGTTCCATAACCCTTATAATTGCAGATGCTGCCAGGAAGACGTGCAAGGAAGCCACAGGTTAACTGTTGGTGAACAGCTGAAACAGGCACCGGGCTGAGTTGGTGGAGGGGGTACCAGAGGAGAGCACCACCTGAATAATTAAACATGGCATGTCATGGCATTATATTGTACTTTCTGACACTAGAATCTAGTTTCTAGCACTAGATTCTACTTTTTCTAAAAAAAAAAAAAAAAAAAAAAAAAAAAATCTGTGTCAGTGATGCTCAAAATATTTCATGCCAAGGACCCCTAGAATGGTTTGTGTTTGGCAGGCTGCAGAAGACCCGCAAATGTTTGGAAAGCACTATTTTATGTGTGTGAGTGTGTGTCCCTGCGCGCGACCTCCATTTCTAGGAAACAGAATGGGGGTAACTTTTTTTTTACCATAACAACATAACATAACATAACATAATTATAATGACATAGTAAAGTATTGAAAATGAGTGGAATTTCCCTTTAAGACACGTGCATGCACACTTGCTCAAATGCTCAAATACTGAATAAATATGGTGGGCACTGGTATCAAAATGATTGTCCTTATTATTACTTTTACTATTACATTTACACAGTAACTGTCTTCTGCTTGTAACAAGTTTGTCTTTGTGATTTTGCATTCTCATCTTAAATCGTAATGGTATATCCAGTAAGTAAGCTATGATAATAATTAGCTTGATATGTGATTTGTCATGTTAACCTTTGAAAACTTCAAGGATCGATCAAGGTAAGCATTGCAGGGAAGATGTGTCGAACCAGGGTCCAAATTGCCTTTTGAGGCTTTTAAATGTTGAATAAGAACTTCATAGAGAAAGGGTTATTTTTTAAAATGAAATCTGTATTTATTTTCAGATCATAGATATATATAAGTGTATAGGTAGACGTTAAACGTCTATATTTAGTGGCTTTGATCAGTCGTCTAATAGACGGCTATATCTATCTAACCTGGTTTAAACGTATATATTTAGCCGTATATTAGCGGTGTTTTAGACGCAAAAATATAGACGTGCGTCTAAGTATAGACGGCTATTAGACGGCTAATAGACGGCTAGTCTAAGTATAGCCGTCTAATAAATTTTCATTTCTAGACCCTTTTTAGACCATTTATAGACGTGTCGTCTAGGTGACATATAGACGTATATTAGACGGCTATTAGACCAAAAATTGCTTGGTGGGAAGTACTCCCGACCTTTATTTCTTGAACACTACAGATCAATTATTCTGTGAAACCCAGATCATAAACAGTAATAAAAGACCACTACTGTGATCCCTGCCTACTTTTACATGATCAGCTATAGCTAATACTACGTATACAAGACATACCTGCATCACCTATTACCCTCCCACATATGTTACCTATTTATTACCCACACAACACAGACATAGGCTATATTCATTATAACACAAATAAATGGGCAGGTTCCCCACACTGCCCAAAGTTGGCAAAAATCCTCCAGATAAATACATTGATAAACTAGAGTTGTGCCCCTACGGGGCACAGGTCTTCACCGTCCGGGCTCAAGAATTGATGATATTATTCTAATATATATAAAACACTAATGTCTTTTCTCCGGCTCAGATCTATGACGTCGTCATTACATCACACACGGGACGGAATGACGGGACGGAATGACGGGGTGCGTTCCATAGTCACCACCTTACGGTGGAGACAACAATTACGGTGGAGACAATAACCTAAAGATGCGTTACAATTAAACAAGTACAGCATTTGGCTGTTTCCTAATCAAGGGAAATGTCACCAGCAGGACAGGAGAGACAATTAGCAAAAAAAAACAGCTTAAGTTTGAAGAGTCCTTGCATGTTACAGAAAGCAGTTTGATATAGGGTACGGGTTGCCCTGCAGATGGCACTGTGCATACACTTTTATGTATTATGGCATAAATCAAAGTTACTTGGGTTCATTATTCACAAAATGTATTTCAGATGTGTCTAACCAGTGAATAGGTGATTGTGTGTGTTGACATACTGTGATGTGGAAAAATGTGCACTAAAAGGTGAAGTGAGGGGGGGCACTATAGGGCTGTGGCATGAGCTAGAACCGGCCCTAGTCCCATATTGGGCCCATATTTGGTCATCATTTGCCTCTTTCTCTTTCTATTACTCTTTCTCGCAGGTCCTGTTTCCATACTGGCCACACATACAGTTTTCAATGGCAGGACATTAGGTTCATGGGACGCAATAGTTTATCTTACCATGTTTGCTGCTTATTCAACCAGGTTAGCCGAAGCATCCTTTCTTCGTGGAAAATTTACCAAAGTATTCGCAATGCAGGCACAGAGCAAACTGCAGTCAACTAAGTATTAATCTAGGGTTTAATTGCATCAACAAAATGAACATGACTGTCAAACCAATGAGCAGGAATGGAAGAGAAAGCCTTGAATTGTCAAACTGTTGAGGCGTGTTAGGATGTCTACCGATGTTGAAGGATGTCCTGATAAAGGGAAATGGAAAAATACCGATCCCTGCCGACATCTGGATTCCGTTGTCAAAGCCAAAGCCTTGACCTCTCCCCCGGTTCTCTGGCTCCAGCCTCTCTCCTTGAGGTCGCGGAGGTATTCCTGTCTCCGGGTCCTCCTGGCCCGGGTTGCTCCCACGTCCATATAAGGGTATGACTCTGTCCCTGCTGACACCGGAGTTGCACACGGGACATGTCTGCCTGTAGGGTTTCTTCTCCAGCCACTGGTACAAGCAGGGCCAACAGTACAGGTGCCCACAGAAGGTGATCACCGCATCCCTGGAGGCCTCCAGACATATGTTACACTCGATGCTGCTGTTGCGACTGCCATCCCCGCCTGCACCCGCAGGGTTCGAGCCTGCGGCGGGGTTGGGGCTCTCGCTGTCCGCAGAGCCATCTGAGCCCGGAGAGCTGTTCTCCATTACAACTGAGTGGGATCGGTCAGTGTAACTGATACCGATGGCATCAACCTCTGCCAGGTGCCTGAATTACTGGTCAAGCTGTTTTCCGTAACCTCTTAGGCCTTTTACATTGTTAATTGTGATGTCACTGTTACTGTGACGTCAATGTCACTGAGCTTGACCACTCCACAAAGATGTTGTATTGGGTGAGCCAAACAGGGCAAGCTGTAGGCCCCCCTGCCTTCACCTAATAGCTTGCCTATCCCTTGGGACCCTCCATCCAGTCTCACAGGGTTTAATAGGATATGCACAGAACTGCAATTCTGTACATACTGTACATACACAACTGGAACACCCAAAAATCCGTAATGGGTGAATGTAATGCATATGTACCGCCCGGCAAAGTGCTTTGAATAAAAGCGCTGGATCAAATTTACTCCACTAGAATTACAGCATCCACGGCAGATTTAGTTTAGTTTGCAGATTTTTACAAAATATTATTTAACTACTGTAGGCTTACTTAATAATGTGGCTATTCAAAATTCATTGACACACTTCAGCTCAGATTGACGATAAACCATTATTGCAAAGCTTTTGCATGATTGTATGGCGGCATGGCTCTGCTCATGCGATATCAGACGATCTATGCACTGAGTCATAGGTCTGATTTCGCATTTGATATCTCCGATTACCTGCACACCAAAGGTGCAGCTCTGATATCAACGACCCCCCTGAGCAGAGCCAAGTACAGTACAGTACAGTACCAGCAACAATGGAACTAAAGATCTCAACGGGCCTAAAAATTAAGGCCCGGCCCTACCCGGCCCTAACAGTTCAGGCCCTAGGCCCTACCCGGCCCTACTAAATTGAATACATTTTAGGCCCTACCCGGCCCTAAACTGTCGGGTTTGGGCAAAATTAAAGAATTCGCCACAGATTAAAATTGAAATGGCAATCGGAACCATCTTAATAATAGGTAAATACAGAAAATAACTATTATTCTTACTATATTAAAATAATTCAATATATATTATTTTTTCATGGGGCCCGAGGCCCTACCCGGCCCTACTGATTAGGATAGATTTTCGGCCCTACCCGGCCCTAAATGTCGGGTCGGGCCTGTTCGGGTTCGGTCCTGGTCGGTTTCGGGCAGAGTTTGAGAACTCTAAATGGAACAATAATAACAAGGACACGTGATCATCAGTACAAGACAAGCACACAAGCATCCTGACCAAACCATGAGCAAGACCATAGATCTGAGTGAGAACTGCAGGGAGGAGGCCGGGGAGGTGGGGGAAAGTTTAACCGGCTGGAGCAGTCTGACAGCTCAGCATGAGCAGGACTAGAGAACTGAGGCTGCTTAAGAAGCCTGCCTGAATTGGACTCTGGGAAAATGGGCGTGTATGAGATGCTCGAGCGAATGCATGAGGAGAGAGAGGACCGGAGGGGCTGCTGATTTAAAGGGACAGGCTGTGCTAGGTAGTAGAGAGTGGATGTGTGAGAATGCGATGACATATGAATTCATGAACATCAGGTTCATGAATGATAAGCAACCTATCTGCCTTCCGTGTCTCAATGAACTGACGCTCCGCTGGATAAAGCAGATATACAATGTGACAATGCTTGTAGATCTAATTTTGGAAAGAAGTACGGTACTTGGTATATTATCCTAGATAATCTCAGAGGATATACCCATCTGTCCACAACCGTTTATTCTGGGAAGAAGGCTTATCATACAATTGCACTATTTTGGAAAACCCAGACAAACCAGATATCAAGCAATGGTACAAAGTACTGTCAGTTGTTTTGGACCTGAACTGAATAATTCTATTGCACAATAATGTGGGGGTAAATGTTTTTCATTTTTTTTACTCTGTTTACTTTGTTTTATTTTTTTGTATGGACATACTGTATGTATATATGAATGTATGTGTGTATGCAGGTGTTTTGGGGAAAATTTGAAGGACATTGTAAACAACAAAAAATTAAGATGTCATAATGGAAAGTGGAAAATGTCATGGAAAATGTAAATAAAAATATTTTTAACAATAAAGATAAAACGTGTGAATACTTATGTATGCAGGTACAGTACTTAAACCATACTGAGATGCCAATACCTTTGTACAAGTACTTTTTTACGCCATATACCAGCCAGGAAAAAAAACAACAAAAACCAACAAATGCGTATCCAGAATCGATTGATTGCTTAACTGCTTACGGCTAATGATTACCAAACAAAAAAGACCAACAAACCTTTACTGGAATATAGTCCAAAACAACACATCAAGATAGGTTAGGGGCCAATATTTGATTTGGCTTGCTTGTCCTGCTTTCCAGCCTGATAAAGGTTGAGTACATTGTGAATTTAATCAAAAGATCCTTTATCAAATTATTTACACTATTTTATATTAGGTACTTGCTCAGATCTTGGGTATCTATGGACATAATTCCGGGACCTGAATGGAATTGTATCATCCAAAAATGCTAGATGATGCCTAGGCAGCTTGTCTGGGGATTTCTGAGACACCTAGTCAATCCATAAAGCTGACTGTTCTTATATTCACAATTCACATACAGTATTCTTGAAAGAATATGTGATATTTGCCACCAGAGTATCTTTACATGTCTTATCTTAACTGATTTTGTTTGTGTTTTATATGTTACTATGAAGCTACTCTTTAGCAAATAGTGTTTTTTCAACTTGATCCTGCATGCAGTTGTAGTGAAAGCCATGGAGGCAGGTCTTCATTCTATGTGGAGCTGCACCACACATCCGCATCCCCTAGATGTCACTAATGAATAGCTATTGGATAAAGTTTCTGATATCTTTCATAGTGTGTGTGGCTGCACCGTGTGTGGCTGCACCGTGTGTGAGTGTGCTGTGTGTGGAGAGGATTCAACCTACCGGTATGCTACTGCAAACTGTTTGAACAATCAGCAGCAATTACTGTAGCCTATGTACTGGACACTGCCAACAAGCAACATGCGGATATGTTTTCCTTTTGCTTGTTTGTTTTTACAAATGCATCTGTATAGATGCTTGTCTTAAGTTAACATGAGACTTTAACAGTCAGCTCCATCAACCAGTCCAAATTAACTGACTTGTTCTTGGACTATGGTTCACAACCTTTGACTGTACCAGTAGTGAAGTGTTTAATCATTGCCTTGTGGTGTGGGGGAATGGGACATACAGTATTTGGATAAATCGCCGCGCAAACGCTTTCCTTGTAAAGTCAACTGTTCTCACATTTGCAAAAATGCATGCAATACAGCAAAGCTGTCTCTTTTTAATATGGGCACACACTTTTCTGAACTTGGTGAGATCTGAAGGTAAGACCTGTGTTTAGTGTGTTTTTCTTTAGTATCCTATTATTATAACATCTGTATATATTATAACATTCTTCAATTTACTGCTTGTCTGGACAATAGCTTTTTCTAAATGTGAATGATGTGAATGTTAGCTATTAACAATTCTACTATAGATTACATAGATTAGATGAGATGTCCTTCATTATCCACAAGTGAAAATCATTTGGCTTAATTTGTCACAATAAAAACACAAGTAGTATAAACTATATACTTCTGGTGTGCATGTGGGTGTGTGCGTGTGTGCATTGATTGATTGAAAATTGAATATTTTACTGGCAGAAATGTAACTAGGTACAGTCAGACAGTAAATGAAATCAGTACTGGGTACAGACAAGACCAATGGAATCACCAATCACCATCACCTTGTTTCCATTCAGGGCTTAAATGTGCAGCACCAGTTATTGAAAATGGAAGAGTGCTTGGCAATATTGGAGAGTATATCTATAACGAAGATCAAACATTGAGGATTATCTGTGATAGGAAGTTCAAACATTCTTGGCCTGGTCCTATACCTTCCAAATGTACACGAGTAGGTAACAGAGCTTATTGGATACCCACACCATCGTGTGACCGTGAGTATCTCTGAGCATGAGTAACTTCCGTGTTCAGTACGTGTTCATCATGGTTCTATATTGGAACAAAAAAAAAAGTTTAAATCCCATTTGAATTTTTAACCCCTTTTCAGCTGTGACATGTACACTGCCACTGACTACAGCCCCCGGAACCCGCTATGAACCTCATGCCAGGCGTCTATTCTCACCTGATGATACTGTAACAGTAATATGTGACACTGGTTACTTTATTGGTAACCGCAGTGAAGACGCTAAAGTGATTACTTGCCTGGAGCATGGAGAATGGGAATTATCACCTGTATGTGCAGGTTAGGCTACAGTACTGAATGACACATTTCTCCTACACAAGGAGCAAAATGATTATTGGATGATAATCTTGGTTTGCTCCAAACTATTCCCAGTCCACTAACACGTCGTTCTCTCTCTCATCAAGAAGTAACATGTAACAATTCACGCCTTGAAACTGGAGTGGCTTCAACTAATGATTGGTATGGACAAAAGAGGAAGCTGGGCAACACTATATTTTATACATGTAGTACAGGCTACATAGCCACAGATGCCAGAAAGACTGCCACTTGCACAAGGGATGGGTGGGAACCAAAACCACTGTGTGAACTTGAAGGTATTTGTGATGACATTTGTGATCATGTCTGTGCGTGAGCTGCCATACAAATATCCAGTCAGTGTGCGGAACTGTTCTCAATATGATTTATTTTCCCACAGAAATTAATTGTAAGAAACCTGATATTCCAAATGCTGAGATTGAGAATCCAAGGAAGATGGAATACAGGTTGAAGGAAAGGGTCAGGTATCGCTGTGTGTTTGGTGGGGTTACTGCAAGATGGAGTCAAGCTTTGTGTGAAAGAAATGGTTGGAGTGGGTTTCAGAGATGTGCAGGTACTGCTACGGTTTATGG
>CM076979.1:31926673-32026673 GCA_039105355.1 Benthosema pterotum | reverse complement strand
GAGGATGCTTTCCACACAGGCCTTGAACAGGCTGATCTTGGTGGTTTTGGAGATGTCTGACTGCCATATGCGATGTAACTTATTGCACGCACTCCAAGCTTGTCCTTTCCTTGTCAAGAAGTCCTTTCTGCTACTGACTACAAATGATCCAAGATATTTGAACTCCTCGGTTTCATTGATGTCACTGCCGTCCATGGCCTGGATGGTAGGATGAACAGAGTCTTCATTCAGAAGCAGGCATTCTGTCTTTTTGGCATTAAGCAATAGACCGACTTTGGCTGCTGACACTTCTAGTGATGTTAAAAGCTGTTGGGCGCCAGATATGTGTTCAGCGATCAGTGCGATGTCATCCGCATAATCAAGGTCGGTAAGCCACTTCTGACTTTGACGACCAGATCTTCTGCCTATTGTGAGGCCTCTGGAGGAGATGGTATCCATCGCTTGCCTCAGGACTTCTTTTATGTATGGCTATTGCTTACTACAAAGCGGTGACTCATAGCCAATTTACAGTTTTAATAATTAATTATTTTTGGGTATTGCTTACTACGAAATGGTGACTTACATGTATATCACTTGGCATATGGCAGAAATGAATTCAGCACATACAAATCTGATAGAAACATACAATTACAGAGTTAAAGTTATTTCCAGTGCTTTATAGTGATTAATTGAGGCAGCTTTAACTACTCAATTTCTAATGAAATGGTCACCTGTATCACTTGGCATACCGCAGTAATGGATTCAGCACGTCAAAATCATGTAAAAACAACGAGGGACGAAACAACTCAACGTGTCCAATTATTCATGGAATCCTAGCCATTTTCAGTTTCTATATTGATTATGCTAATTTCAGTAAAAGGTGACTCATATCACTTGGCATATGGCAGAAATGGATTCAGCACATCAAAATCATATAGAAACAACAACGTAAGCAACTTTACTCAAAAATGCCATCAGGGTCATTTTCTGAAGGGTTTTGGCCATTTGGTCTCCTGCTGAAAGTCCCACCACTCTTGGGACTGAGTCATTTTGGTGGGCGGGGCCACCATTTGGCACACCTTGGGCTGTATAGACTGCTCAGAGGACAGGGACAAACATTTTTGGCCTTAATGGAGGTGTTGGTAGCACTCAAACAACCTGAGGCTGACACAGATGCATTATTGCATAAGTCTGTCATTTCTACGTGCTCCGTTTGAAGATTCTAATTATATGCGAAGTATGCTTATATTGTGTTTCAGTTAGTTATTATTTATTTGTATTCTGATTCCAATTTATTTTGCTTTCTTGTCTAGCCATCAAATCATCTGTCATCTGTCATCATCAATGCCATGCCTCAACTGAAGAGTTCAAATAAACAACTCAAACTACATCAACTGCCTTATCTGTGAACTATCCATATCATACTCTAACTAACTGGTATACTGGTGTTGGAGCATATGCCATATATATAACCAACAACCTCCTTTTAACTCCCTTATTGCCCTTGACGCATTTTGACGCTGTAAACACGCTATAATACCTAAGCCCTTGATGCCCTTGACGCTGTGTTTGACGCTTTATTTAATCCTTAATTTTTATAACATTCATTTCAGGCGATTAACATTTTTTTAGCATGATCGGCTAACGGCAGGTTCTACTCACTTAGTAATGGCCAAAATCGCCGCGTGCACGCTTGCACGTGCGCGTGCGCGGTCTGTATGTCCATCGCTGATCATAATCCAACCATCGGTGCGTCATTACAGCTTGATTTGACTTATATATGATAGAAAACACGATCGCTCCAACGTAGCTGAAGGAGACGATCACAACCCACACAGTCTGCCTAGCAACAGTGGCATGGATGAACCGGAAGTACTCTTACTCTGTGACCGGAAATGCTCTTCATTTCCGGCCATCGTCCGCATTACTGCCACCTACTGGGTGTTATCATATAGTATATGATCAACTCTACAAATGATGAGTATTTGGAATCATATGCTTTATTTGATTGGCATTAATTTGATGAATAAAAAATGTGAAAATTGGGGTATATTGTTGGCATTATGAGGAATAGTGGCATGGCCAGTAATAACTCAACAATGGAATGTGGTAGAGAGATGATTTTTTTTCCTGTGTAAACCAGAGACATTCATGCATAAAATGAGATATTTCGTGACATTGTGGTCATATCACAAAATATTATACTGGAATTCAAAATATGGGCCTGGGAGCTTGATTAATTCATTAAAAATGGGCAATTAATGAGTTAATATGGACATCTGAAGTTGACAGAAAGCAAAGAAAAAGAGAATAGAGTTTAAACACACAATACTGGTGTTGTATCTGTTACCAATATATATATATATATATATATATATATATATATATATATATATATATATATATATATATATATATATATATATATATATATATATATATATATATATATATATATATATATATATATGTGTGTGTGTGTGTGTGTGTGTGTGTGTGTGTGTGTGTGTGTGTGTGTGTGTGTGTGTGTGTGTGTATAATTACGAGATTTTATAATGTATTTTATCAAAGACAGCAAGGAATGTTAATAATCTGTGAGATGATTTTGACAGGTTTTGAACTAGCATGTTAGCAGTTAAGAATATTTCTGTGGCACAGAGCTCCTTCCACAACTTAACAATCAAATTCTGATATTAAGTTCGCCATATTCTAACTGTTTTTCTAACTGAAAGTTTGCTCATGTGACAAGCACAACACAGTTTTGTTTGCTTAACTGATTACTGCAAATGATGACCAGAAAAAGAACCTTTACGGGAATTTCCGTCAGTCAAAAATAAACATGTTCATGAAATAGCCTACCTTAGTGACTGCAATTTATGTAATTTTAGAGAAGAATCTCACTTGCATACTTAATTACACTAATTTGTTTCTGATCAGACATTGTATTGCTTTATTTAGAACATGTGTATTTATAATGCATTATGAGGTAAAATAAAGTCCTGCATGTTGAAACATTTCGCTCCCTTTGCCAATCCAATACTGCTGACTTCATCATTGTTCCAGTAAGTCATATAAGGCAGTGTGTGTGTGTGGTCACTTCCACATTTAATCCCTGCCTTGTTGTGGAGAGAATAAAATAAATCACAGAGCAATCATTTCCTTTGTGAACTCAACCCTTCTCACAGCTTGGATGTAGTTTGGATCTGCAGAAATGTATTTGATAATTCAAAGCTTTCTCCTTTTCATATGGTTGAATACCCTTAATGTAGTGAATGCAGGTAAGACCTTATCTTACTTACTATTACTATTTTATTATTTAACATACAACAGATTTGTCAACAAGTCAGAGTGAGTTGTCAGGCTGGCTATGAGGGATTCTTCAAATTAAGGTGCCTGACAAACGGCTGGACTAAAGTTGGTTCTAAATGTGAACGTAAGTTACCATTAATTTTAATATACTATAATATATATACATACATATATATACAAAATGATGAATGGCTTCTGTCATCTGAATTTAACCATTTTACATGCAGTACCTGGCTGTGTTGGTGGATTTTATGCTTACTCCTGTCCTGTACCGAACATGACAGCCATGTAAACTACGTAACTGCCATGTACTGTAAACTAAGAATGTTTTTGAAAATGAGAAATACATTATGCTGTACCGAAAAATTGATTCCATGTGAATGATGTGATCAACACTCACTGCCTTGTTTCCGATGTGACTCGTTGCCTCTGTGGGGGCAACTTGGATTACATTGATTACTGTAAACAAGGGTATACTTTGTAATGTTGTGACTTTGGGTCAATTTAATAATTTGAGTATTAAGTAACCATGTAGAATAATGCCTGTCTAGGTTGTCATTTTTGGGTGATTAACCACCAACATGTAGCGGAGAATTATCTCCCAACAATAACCATATAGTCATACATTATCCCTTTAGCCCATTGCACTTTGTAACTTATTGAGTAAGTCTCAAGTGTACCTTGTTTAAGTATGATGAATAATAATGCATGGTCCCAGACTATACATTTAACACATTTGATTTCCCATATATTTCAGCTGTGAGATGTGAACTGCCAATGACTACAACCGCAGGAACCAGCTATGAACATGCACATGGCAGGCGTATATTCACACCTGATGATACAGTAACAGTAATATGTGGCAGTACCTACTTTATTGGTAGCCCCAGTGAAACCACTAAAGTGATTACCTGCCTACAATCTGGAGAATGGGAATCATCGCCTGTATGTGACGGTACAGTACTGAATGACAATGTGTTACAGTTATACACAAGGAGCAAAATGGTAGTTTTATTACCACCTTTCAGGTTTTAATTATTACTATAATCATACTTACAAATTATTCCCACTAACATGTGATTCTCTTTCTCATTCAGAAGTAACATGTAACAATCCACATTATGAAACTGGTGTGTCCTGGACTGATGATTGGTATGGACAAAGGAGGAAGCTGGGTAACACTATAACGTATACATGTAGAGTAGGCTACAGAGCCACAGATGTCACCAAGCCACGTGCCACTGCCACTTGTACCAGGGCTGGGTGGGAACCAAAACCACTGTGTAAAGGTATTGTGATGGTGACACAAGTTGCACGTGAGCTGCCATACAAATATCCAGTTACAGTACTGTGACCACATCTTCATGATATCATTTGTTTTCCCCTAGAAATTAAATGTGAGAAACCTGATATTGCAAATGCTGTGATTGATAATCCAAAGATGGAATATAAGTCAGGGGAAAAGCTCAGCTATCGCTGTTTGCCTGCACACGTCTGGAGTCAAACAACATGCACCGCAAATGGATGGACCCCAGCACACATATGTGAAAGTAAGGTGAATCAGATTAAGTAACATGCTTCCATATTTTTATTCTACCTACTGCGGATAATGCCAATGCATTTCAATGGGAATGGAGCCATTTCTGCCATTCGCCGGATTTCTACAAAATATAAACAGTCCATTTCCATTGAAATGCATTGGCAGAAAAGGCTGGAAGGAAAGGCAGGAAAGGCTGGCCATAACACCCTTCCTTTTAAATAACAAAACATACAAATGCACACATTGGCTTTCTACTATAACTGTCTACTCTATCTAGTGCTTATTTATTACACAGCATATTGGTTGAATGCTTTATTTTGATTGGTCAATCGCCAAATTCAACAGCATGTTATTTCTGGATAATGACTGCTCCACTCTAGAACAGACCGTCAAAGGCTTTGGAGCACCTGGCTGTGTTGCTTGGATTTTATGCTTACACGCCTGTCCTGTACCAATCATGACAGCTATGTAAACTAACTGCCATGTGCTGTAAACTAAGAATGTTTTTGAAAATGAGAAGTAGATGATGCTCTACCCGAAAATGGATCCCATTTAATCAACACTCACTTCCTTGTTTCCGATGTGACTCGTTGCTTCTGTTGGGGCAACTTGGATTACTTTGATTACTGTAAACAAGGGTATACTTTGAAATGTTGCCACCTAGTAGTCCGTAGCTTTGTATATTACTGTCTTTTTTCTTACTTACTGTACACATTCTGAAAGGCCGTCAAACCGACTAGTGTTTGGGTTCAGGCTGGGGGTTAGTAAAATGTGGAAACTCCGTCTGGACCCTCACATCTACGCTGTAGCTCAGAGAAAAGGTTTTGTGTCAGGATGAGGGAAAATGATTAGAGTAAACATTTTCTTTGTAAATTCAACTGTTAAGAGTTATATGTAAAAATGTGATAACACAAAGCTTTTCATAAAGGTGCATGCAATGAATCTATAGACATTTATTCATTAATTCATTTATTTGTTTGTTTGTTTATTTTGACGAGTTGACATAACGGCTTTATCATCAAACCTGTAGAAAAATGTGAAATGAATTACACTATGATTTATGTTTTATGATTAATGTTATGTTTTTATTGTCTAGACGCTGGATGTCAACTTGTAGACTTTCTAAACGGCCCCTCATATGACTCAAACTTTAACCTAACTGGACTGGAACAATCATATGGTTCTGGATCACAAGTCATAGTGGGTTGTCAGACAGGCTTTGTGGGACTCTTCAAATTAAGGTGCATGCCGGATGGATGGTATTATCAAGGTTCTAAATGTGAACGTAAGTCATGCCTAATTTTACTATTTAGAAACTATAATGAAGAATGACTTAGCACTTAATACAAAAAATAGCTCTGGTCAAAGGAATCCTCCTTCTAGCCTAACAAATAAATAAGCAACAGCAAGTTATTTTTTTTTTTTTTATTCTATTTTTTAAATGTACTCGAAAAAGCTTTCACCCCGTTCTCCATATTTTTGCATGCACATCTGTTAATTGTGTGTGTGTGTGTGTGTGTGTGTGTGTGTGTGTGTGTGTGTGTGTGTGTGTGTGTGTGTGTGTGTGTGTGTGTGTGTGTGTGTGTGTGTGTGAGAAATGTCTCAGCAAGTTCATTATTTTTAATTAAAACAATAATCAAACATTGTAATTATGAAATCTCTATAAAGACGGAGCTTTCTTGGTTTGACTCACCTGCCTAGGTGTGGATAATATGGCTGATGAATATGATTATATAACCATTATAACTGAAGCTCAAGAGTAATAAATGTTTTTTTCTTTTTTTTATTAATTAATTATAGGTTGTAGATCAGCTAATAGTGGTGTAACGATAAAATTGAACAGTGATCGATACATATCACAATATATTGTTGCCAATATGATACATGGACGATATTATTTCATTGTGACAATATGATACGATTAAAATTGATACACTGACTATTAATACATCAAATATTTTACTTCTGGTGATTTTTACCAGTCATAGTTGCCTTGTTTACTAGTTGACTAGTTGTTTAACTACAAAGTATTTATATCATATATAAAAAACAAACAAAAAAAGATTGTTTTAAACTTCCCATCCTGCCTGCCAATGTGCCTATAGTGAACCAACCCCAACACAACAGTCACCTGTTAGGAAAGGTGACATTACAGTTCCACTGCTCTGGTAGTTGGTATCTTATTCAAGGGATTGTGGAGACTGAGTGTCTAGATGGGAATTGGAGTGGTGACGTTCCAATTTGTATAGGTAAACATCCGGTCTAATCTCTGATTCTCTGGTTAGAAAGAAATCATCCAGCAATTTACGCTTATTACCATTGTGGGTGATTTCCCACAATTTCTATGTTACTGTGGGCATACATATACATTACACTCAGTAAGCTCCCTCCCAGGCTGGTTTACAGGGGTCAAATCTTGCATATATGTATAGTGAGAATGAATAGTGTTCATGCTGAATCAATTAATAGTCCTAAACCTCAAATAAAACATCTATGTGCCCGACATCATAAACATCATCACATTGGTAGCTGTTATTTGTCCCAAATGGGACACATGGTGTGTGTGTGTAAATAGGAAGATCTTCACCAAAACAATGTGTACATTGATTCATTTCTTGCTTCACAAAACCTAATGACATGTACTGTATTTCCTCATACTGTAAAATCAGCAAAAAGCTGTGGAAAACCACCAGTTCTTGAAGATGGAGACCTCAGTGACTCCTCCTCAGTGCTAAAGCCCCAGTATAGCCACGGTGAGGAGGTCCAGTATGTCTGCCAGAGGTTCTACATCATGAGTGGTGAATCTCGCACCTGCCAGAATGGTGAATGGGTTGGAAATGTGAAATGCCTCAGTAAGTCACTATTCTTATTATTATTATAATTATATAATAATAACAACAACAAAATATGAATCTGCTATTATATTTTGTATAATCCAAAATTATATGGGTTTGAATCACATTTTTAGAAGATCTTGGAAAAAATTACTTCAAATCAATATCACACCATTATAATTTCATGTTCAGGAAATTAAAAGGTGCATTTACTGTACTGTATATATGGTAGCACCTTTATCCAAGGTGCTTTACATAGTGCTTTAACTTCACCACACATTCATACACTAATGGCGATTGAAACCATGCAAGGCATCAGCCAAGTGTCTTGCCCAAGGACACTTCGACAGGGGGAGCCGGGGTTCGAACCGCAGGCCCACGGATCATTGGATGACGTGCTCTACCTCCTCATCCACAGTCACCCATCTGCTATACTGCTAGAAGGCCCTAGAAGGCCCTAGAAGGCCCAGTGTTGCTTTTTAGCAACATTAACCCTTTCATTATTTAAAAAATGTTTTTTTTGATTGATTTTTAACCTTTGACCTTTAGCCTTTAACCCTAATAAAATTATGTAAAATGACTGCAATAAATATATTTTTGTGATTATTAAAATGTCTATTACATGTACAATCATTATATTAAAAGATATCCCCATTTTTAATTATACTTAATTAATTAATTAGCATGAATAAAATATTTATTTATTTATTTTTTTAATAGATCATGGTAGTACAACCTAGTAGTAAGGTTGAAAACAGTTTCTTTCAAGTAGAAATATGTCCGGGCTTTGGAGGGTTAATTTTACTATATTCCATCCTACCGGGTCTGCCTGGATTGATTGATTGTTTACATTTTGGGCAAACGCCCAAAACGCCGGCAAAGTATTTTCTGTCAAACAGAAAGAGAACCAACCATCAGAGCTGAGAGGATTACAAACTCAAAGGGCCAATGGACCCCAGTGAAAGCCACCATCCACTTTTTTTTTAATAAAACGATATACAGTTACTATATCACCCTTATTATTTAACATAACATCAAACACAATATTTTGGGCGGAACAAATGATTAGAGAGTAGAAAAGGGCCAGGGTACAACACTTTTCTTTTCTTCATTTAACGTCAATTGCAATTAAAACGAGAGCTCACCATGGATGAATGTCACCTGTGTTGTCTTTAATCCATTACAGAACCCTGCACAGTGAACGAGAATGATCTGAACCGGAACAATATGGTATTCCTTGTTGGAGGTCAAGATAACTTGCATTGCCCACATGGTGACCACCTTACATTCCGTTGTAAAAGAGGCCATACGCCTGACATTCCTCTGCGGCAGAGGTGTACTGATGGTGTAATAAGACTGCCTTTTTGTTCTCCGAACAATTAAGCCAATTACCTGTCAGGTGCAAACCTCTCAAGTCCACCATATTATACACTATTATACACTGTCTGCAGTGCACTAACTTGTATCAATTCAAATAAAACATGGTCTCTTCTTTGATTCTCAACTCAGACTTTTTGTCTCTGTCCAAAATTATCTGCAGTATTCACTAAGAACATTTTTTTAAACCAAACGTCAACAGCTATGTGTGTGATTACTTTTAGAATATGACTTCCGGTCCAGTAAACGTCTATATGGATAAAATACAGTATTTTTGATAGAGAGAGAGAGAGAGAGAGAGAGAGAGAGAGAGAGAGAGAGAGAGAGAGAGAGAGAGAGAGAGAGAGAGAGAGAGAGAGAGAGAGAGAGAGAGAGAGAGAGACACAGACACATGGGCGTAGTTTGATATTGAACTCGGGGCACTATAGTTCCTGTTATTGTAACCATTCCAACATCAACACATAAGTCAACATAAGTCCAACCTCAGCTGCGCTGCCTCTGCATCTTAATCAAAGGGACAGATAAAGAGGGAATATAGAAAGAATTGCTGCTGCTCCACTAGACCAGTGGTTTTCAACCTTTTTGATCCAAAAGCCCACTATTTATTTAGCATTTGAGCCACGGACCACCATTTGATGACATTTTCAGCCCAGAGACGCAAAAGATTTATTTTGCTTTTGTCCACAATTTCAGGCTGTATTTTCCCAAACAAAACATACAGATCAAAATGACCATTAATCTTCTACATTCTCTAGTTGTGTAAAATGCTAATTGATTGGTTAATTTAGATCAGGAATATTTTAACTCTTGAGTGTAAAATGAAACCAAATGGACCCGCAAGGGTCTGTGTACGTAGAAATGATTATTATAAATAAAGCTAGTGAAATAAACTACAATAAAATGACTGATCTAACATTATTATTGGACAATGAAATCTATAATATTAAACTGCCCCAGGTTTAACGTAATACATCTTCACATTGTTGTCATTTTAAATACATGAAGACACAAAGTGGTAATAACTAACCTGTAGGCTCTACAGTGGAAGCAGTAGTTATGGGGAAAACTTTCTTCTGTACCAAACATTTAAACATTTTTGATTTTATTTGCTTCAATATTTATCAAAACCGTTGATCTACAAGCCCACATATGCATTGCAGCCGGATATCTAAGCCTGACGATTTTGAGATAAAGCCAGTAATGCAAGAAAGAGAATTGAATTAAATGTGCAAACCTTACAAAATGCAAGTATAGAATTACTATAAGTGAGTTATGTTGTTGGAGCAACCTTTTATCCCCCAGTCTCTCCAGCCAAGTAAAACAGGTTTTAGTGGAAATAGTGATGGGCCATTAGCGTTTCTGTTGTTTTGGGGACCATCTTTGACACCCCCAGTCTCTAGGACCAGTTAAACAGGTTTTGACCCATTTGGAAAGTCCTTCCTATTGTTTCCCCAATCCCCCACCACTAGGCTAATAGAGACACACGGGGACTACAAATTTCACGCCCCCAAATGAAACAGCGGCCACCCAAAAGGGTTCATTAGAACATGCAGGGTATTGCTGAGGCCAGTGCAATCCCTGCAATCCCTGTCATAAAATTCTGTAATTTCACTATTTTTTTTTTTTTTTTTTTTATCCCACGATTTTGTAACCCATTTTTTCACCCAGTGCCAATTCCTAACGTGATCCTGGGCTCTACACACCCTCCACCAACCTGGGGAGGCAGCAGACTGGGCTCATGCTTCCTTCAAGGCATGAGGCGTCGCGCCGCCTTCTTTTCACCTGACAGGGGGGAGTTTCCCTGGTTGGACGTAGCGCGTGGAAGGAACACGTTATTCCAACCAGTTCCTGTCCCCTCCATCAGGCGCCCCGGCTGGCCAGGGGGAGGCAGTTTAGAGTCCAGGATCACTGCATGTTTTTGTGAGGGTATCTACCCTAGGGGACACGGGGAGAACATGCAAACTCCACACAGAAAGGCCCTTTCACCAACCCCGCCTCGGGTATGGGCACTGATGACGCGGAGGAGCAGACACGCCGCCAGCACCCACAGCAGCGCCCCTAGCGGGAATCGAACCCAGGACCTTCTAGCTGTGAGGCGACAGCACTAACCACTGTGCCACCGTGCCCCCTAATTTCACTAATTTATTACTGAGGCTGTA
Source organism: Benthosema pterotum (assembly GCA_039105355.1). Classification (NCBI taxonomy): domain Eukaryota; kingdom Metazoa; phylum Chordata; class Actinopteri; order Myctophiformes; family Myctophidae; genus Benthosema; species Benthosema pterotum. Next base: position 32,015,475 of record CM076979.1, on the reverse strand, counting down.
GCGATTTATTCTGTGTTTTGATGACGTGTAAAATATGATTTATTAAGGGATCAAGCAGTCCACGAAGTGGACCTTGATCCCTTCTTGTTTTTGTCTCTTTTTTCCTCCTTCCACCAGAAATAGCTGTTCTGGCTGAACCGTGCAGTCGGTTTTCGCGAAAATTGGTAATCTGGTAGAGGGTGATGCCAAACGGTGATGATGCGAAGCCTGTGACCACTGGTCAAATGGTGGCGCTATAGCACTCAACTGAAATTGCAAACTTTAAACACTCATAACTCATGAACTGCTCGACTCTCAGAAATGTAACTTATATTCACTTATGCGTCTGCTTATGCCGAACAACTTTTGTATTCTTACTTTTGACCTCTGACCTTTAGATGAACCGCCATCTTGAATTATATGTAAAACAGTTAAAATGTCTCTTCTCCTACAATCTTTGATCAAAATGCATAACAATGACCTACACATGAACTTTGAAGCCATACAAACATGAAATGGGTGTGAATTTTGTTTTCAGTGAAAAAAATGATGTTTTTACGAGCCAATGAAAATTGCTTGTTTGTGAAAATTCTTCTATTATCCCTAATCTACACATGCAAAGTAATCTGTTTATGAGATTTTACAGTTTGGTAGAGGGGGATGCCAAATAGCAGCAAAACCAGTCTTACTCCAATTGCTCAAATGGGGGCGCTATAACAATTCTTTGAAACTGAAACATTTGAAAAACCATAACTCGGGCCTCGTTTGGCCAAAAATCATGGGACTTGTTTCTACATGTTCCTTGATTCATGTGGAACACATCTGTAACATTGACCGGTAAGCTCCACCCCCAGAGTGTCTGCCATTTTAAGCAGTTTGAAAAATGCTCATGCCTGATTTTCTGGCTGGATTTTTGATTTGCACAACAAATGTTTGTTGTACAAGCCGGTTTGCATTTTTTGTACACACCATCACTGTGTTTGTGTGTGGACGTAAAGTACTTCTGTGGCCTGCCGCACCGAGGACAGCCATCGTCAGTGTGTTAATCTCGCGTTAATTTTTTTGACGCCATTAACGCACGGCTGTGTTAACACGAGATTAATGCATTAATGCGTTAACGCATTAACGTGTTAACGCCAACACCTTTAATATATATAAATATATGTGGGTTTTTTTTTTCAGGCTAGCTAGATTGCATTGCATTGTGGGTCCTTTAGGTCGTGGGCCGTGGTTTCAAAAAGGTTGGAAACCACTGCTATAAAGCACAAAGCACTGCATCGTTCTAATCTTTTCTGACTGAAATTCGAACAATTTAGCTGTATCATTCCAATTTCAAACTGTATCGTTCCATTTTTAGTCTGAGATTAGTAAACTGTATTGTTCTAATTTCACACTGTATCATTCCAATTTTACTCAGAGAGTAGTAAACTACATCGTTCCAATTTCAAGCTGTATTGTTCCAATATTAGTGAGAGATTATTAAACTATCATTTCAATTTTAAGATGTATCGTTCCAATTTTAGTCAGAGAATAGTACACTATATTGTTTCAATTACAAACTGTATCGTTCCATTTTTAGATTAGTAAACTGTATTGCGACAATTTCAAACTGTATCATTCCAATATTAGTCAGAGATTATCAAACTGTATCGTTCCAATTTTAAGCTGTATCGTTCCACTTTTAATTAGAGATTATTAAACTATCATTTCAATTCCAAGCTCTATTTTAATTATATTCCTCTGGTTGTACAACAATGGGAACTGATGTAGACACACACACACACCAGAGATGGAGCACTCATTAGAGCTGCATGGTGCTTGCTATACAAGCAGGTGTGCAAACCGTTTTGTACAACGCTATGTACCATGGTGTAGTTGCCAACGGGGTCGGGAGTTGGCTGAAGCCCATACTGCATCGCAGTGTGCAGTATGGGGGGGCCATACTGCACCGCAGTGTGCAGTGTGCAGTGTGGGGGGGCCATACTGCACCGCAGTGTGCAGTGTGCAGTGTGGGGGGGCCATACTGCACCGCAGTGTGCAGTGTGCAGTGTGGGGGGGCCATACTGCACCGCAGTGTGCAGTGTGGGGGGGCCATACTGCACCGCAGTGTGCAGTGTGGGGGGGCCATACTGCACCGCAGTGTGCAGTGTGGGGGGGCCATACTGCACCGCAGTGTGCAGTGTGGGGGGGCCATACTGCACCGCAGTGTGGGGGGGCCATACTGCACCGCAGTATGCGGTGCAGTATGGGGGGGGGCATACTGTACTGCAGTATGGGGGGGGGGCATACTGTACTGCAGTATGGGGGGGGGGGGCATACTGCACCGCAGTGTGCAGTATGGGGGGGGGCTGCGGGGGGCAAGTGACAATATGGGGGGGAGCTGCGGGGGGCAAGCGACAACGGCAACCACAATTTGCAATTTTTAAATTGCGAATATTCTAGTTTCCATTTGTCACTTTGACCACTAAGCTCCACCCTCTGACTGCTGAATTGTGCATATTGTTCATATTGCTTACTGCTTGGTGGCGTGTTGTTGGGTTGTTTCATTGATGACAACAACTAAGCAAATCATTGTGCCAGGATAGCTCAGTCGGTAGGGTGCCTGACTTCGGAACACAAGATTGAGGGTTCAAGTCCCACTGCTGACAATACAAAGTCTGAGTCTCCAAAAACCCTGCTGTGTTTCCACAATCACATGATGTATTTCTTCCATGTTTCTATGGCTTATTTGTGCATATTTAAGGAGCGGTAGTGGCTCAGAGGTAGAGTAACCGGATGGTAACCACAAGGTTGCCGGTTCGATCCCGGGCTCCTGCAGAGTTAGTGTCGATGTGTCCCTGTCCCACTGCCATCAGTGTATGAATGTGTGTGTGAATGGGTGAATGTGATGCACAATCTATGTAAAGCGCCTTGGATAAAGGCGCTATATAAATGCACCATTTACCATTTACCAAGCAGTCCACTGAATGTGTGTGTTGTTTCCAGTACGTCTTGTGTCTGTTGGGTAGCCTCATTGGTAGAGCGCATGACTTGGAAATGAGAGTTCCTGGGTTCAAATCCCGGCACGGACACCTAGTAATATGAGTCAATCATGCACAATCTCATGTGGTCTTCTACATCTAAGTTCATGGTTCTATGTGTAACCCAGGGTAAAACTCAATGTAATGGTGGTTGTCACCATTCGGCCATGTTGTGTTTTGTCACTATTCGGCCATGTTGTCACTAATGACAGTTCACAGCTCAGTTCACCACTCACTCACAGCTCACCAATCATTTACTCATTCACCAAATCAGTGGCCTTGTGGTTAGAGTGTCCGCCCTGAGACTGGGAGGCCGGGGTTCGATTCCCGGCCGGGTCATACCAAAGGCTCTAAAAACGGGATCCAATGCCTCCCTGCTTGGCACTCAGCATCAAGGGATGGATTGGGGGTAAGACCCTGTGTCATACTAGCGTCATGTCCAGAGGGTGTACTTGTACATCAAGCTGCCTCATGCTACAGAAACAGGAGATAGGCACCTGCCCTATGGGCCTCATGGCTGGGCAAGGCTGTTTGACTGTCACTATTCGGCCATGTTGTCACTAATGACAGTTCATAGCTCAGTTACCACTCAGTCACACCAGATTACAATGTGAGTCAGTCTCACACATAATTACCTGATGTATTTCTGAAGTTCAGGCTCCCATGTTTCTATGGCTTATTTGTGCGTATTGTTCTTACTCCTTATTGCTGCTTGCTTGATCCCGTTTTATTGCTGCTTGCAGCTATATTTTTTCCTTATTACTGTCACACACCTGCCATCTCAATTTACAGCCCACAATGTACTATAATATACCCCATCAGAAATTCACATGTACTAGTATTATAAATCTCAAGTTAATGTGGTCGCAAAGTATATACATCATGGTCCCATCCCTTGAGATTTTCAATACTCAGATATATTAGCTGTGTTTTGTTTCATATGCTATGTATTTGTTTATAATGATCCAAACGGCATTTTACAAGACTAGTTAATACTCCTATGCAGAATTCACTATGGTAGTTAAAAATGTCAGTATATGTCACTCCTCCAAATATAGCTGGCTTATTTTCCAAATTAATCAGCCACATTTATTAAGCTGACAACAGTAAAACAACTGTCAGAGCTCCGAAGTAGGTAAAACATAATAATAAGCTGTGACATGTACCAAATATAGACATGAATGAACAAAGTCAGTCGGGATTGGTGTGTATTGTTGAGAATTCGACTCTTCAAAGTCGGCGATTGTAGCCTCGTAAAGACAGTGACGTCATTTAAAAGCGACAAGTTCTCTGTCTGCCGTCTCCTCTCTGCTCTGTTAACATTATGGGTAACTAATTCAAGTGGTAAATTAAATGTGAAACACGTCCTCTGTTGAGAAAACAACATGTGTTGACAAAGACACTTCATACATTTGGAATCACATTTTTATTCAAATCAATATAGTCTTCTGTTCATTTCATATTGTTTTAAGGGCAGGCTAACTACAGTGGAATTTTAATGGACTTCTTAGGCTGCCTGCAGTACCCCGTTCTAACGAACCCTCTTGCGTTGCCGCTGTTTCATGAAATTTGTAGTCCCCGTGTGTCTCTATCATTGTGCCCATCACTAGGCCTATAGAGATATACAGTAGAGTTTCGCCATTGAGGAGGCAGAAACTGAGTGCTTGCTGTGCATGCTTGTCCCCATTTCTTGTCCCCATTCTAATTAAAGTCTATGTATAGGAGTCGCCATTGGACTGACCCCATGGAGAGAACAGAGTTGTCACAACTTTTATTTTTACCGCATTTCTTGTCCGCGATTTTTTCTGTGGTGGATTACTGAAGACCCCTTCACCCCTGGCCACCAGGGGGGCGGTGCTCCCCCATAAACTCCGCCCATCAGAGAGAAGAGAGAGAGAGAGAGAGAGAGAGAGAGAGAGAGAGATTCCAGTGTTCATCAATATGCCAATCTACTGACTATTTGTGGTGTTTTTACGGAACATTATAATGGGTGCAATTCCCAATCGCTGTGGTGTAGCCAGGTATGGTGTAAGTCAGGCCTGGCCAACCTGTGGCTCTTGAGCCTCATGCGGCTCTTTGGTTGGTTTCATGCGGAAGCCTCTTAAAGTGTAGGTAACCTGCAAAAAACTCTCAAAACTGTTGACACATGTCCCTAAAAAATAGCCTAAGTATCCCAATGATATATTTAAAATGCCTGATGGGGCTGTACACATCTCACATTTGAGGTTTATAAAAATAAAATTACTACATCCGCCACTTTGGGAAATGTAGTTCTGAATCTGTTGATGTCGCGGGTCTGTGACGACAATAGGAGAATGTCTTTTCTTCTTGTTGCAATGCTAACTTCGATGGACACGCCCTGCTCCTCGTCAGCATGGTACCGTCACAGCAACGCAGATGTGCTTATTGAGTATAGACAGAATCAGCGTGGAGTCGAGACTATTTATAGCACTCAGTTCTTGGAACAACTTTTCGGTCGTCTACAACTTTTGGAAAATGCCAAAGAGATGCGTAATCGGTGGGTGCAGCAATATAGGTGGGAAGGGAATTCCGATACACGTTTGGCCCAAAAACGAAAAGGCAGCCAAAAATGGGACACTTTCGCACGCATTAGGCGTGCTGACTGGACCAAGGGGCTAACGGGGAAGTCCACTATATGTGGTAGCAGTGTGCGTAAAACTTGGAAACAAGGCTACTGCCCGGACATGAGATTGTGAAAGAGATTGTAAAGGCGAAGCTGCTGCTGATCTCCGAGTAGCCCCGTTCGTGACACTCTCATCTCGCTGGCGATGCTGACTACAGCTACGAGGAGCTGTAGTCAGCATCGCCAGCGAGATGAGAGTGTCACGAACGGGGCTAATCTCCGAGATGATCAGGATCAGTGGGTAGACGCAGCGGTGGTCCGCTGGCTCGTTCGGTTATTTACGACAGTAGTTTTCAACCTTTTTGATACCAGGGCCCACTATTTATTCTGCATTTGAGCCACGGACCACCGTTTGAGGACATTTAGCTCCACAGACCCCAAAACTAAAGATTTCTTTTGCTTTTGTCCATCCATTCCAGTTGTGTACACTTGGGCTAATTCAGATGATAAATATTTTAACTCTTGAGGGTGTAAAATGAAACCAAATGGACCCGCAAGGGCCCATTTGGTTTCATTTTTACGATCTCAAGAGTTACATTTGGTTGACCAACTTAGCTGGGGATCACCTGGAACTCTTTCACGGACCACCGGTTGAAAACCCCTGATTTACGAGCATGTTTACCAAGATTACTCTCTCCTTCACAAATCCTCCTCCTGTTTTTAATGTTATCGTCATGGTTCTATCCCAGCATAAAGCACAGTTGCTGCTAACGTAATGTCCATAATCCATCCACCGAGTCCCCTCGCATTCCAGCGGCAGAATAAAACAACTAAACGTTGGCTTGGTCAAGAACTCCAGTTTGTCTCCATTCAGGCAGCTCGAGCGCTCAGTTTCCGACTCCGCAATGTCGCAAGTCTTGTACTAGATGGCTCTGAGCCACTAGTCAGCTGGAGTGAGGCACGCCCCTCGCGACTGCAGTGTGTAGAACACATAGCCACATACGCTAGCTCTGTTTCAACATGGATATTGCAAAAACGGTCTGAGAGACTGTCTGAGTAAAAACAACGTGTGGTGGCCGCTCTATCCCCGGTCACGATCATTAACAGTGTTATGTTTGTACTCAGTTACGAGAGTGTTTAATATGGTAATTCCCACGGCCACTCTTCTATGCAAGTCTATGCAAGTCAATGGGAACCCGATGAGATGTTCTCCTAATGACGCGCCATATCAACTCGTAACTTTCCGGCGTGATTGGCCAGTGCTTCGGGGGTTGGACCACCTTTCTTCTGATAGCCCCCAGAGCAAATACACACCAAGTATTGTTGTATTGGCAAATGTGTTTGTAATTATGACACAATTTGATTGGGAAAAGTAGTGCAAAACAGGTTACTTACACTTTAAGGGCCTTTCACATGACAAGTGTCAAAATTGCTGGACCTGGCACAGCCATTCATTCCCTATATTATGATTATACAATCAATTTTGTGTGTGTGAGCTCATAATGTTATGTTTGTGGAACTGGTTCAACTGGGAGTTTGTGTGTTAGACAGTGCACACAATGTTAATTATTGAAAATAACTGGCCTACATAATACACCCATTTTAAACCGGTTATTCGAAGTCGGGTCGTGGGGGCTAGGAGTCATTATCATGTTGGTGTGTGACGTTTACAATAAATCTGGCTGAGCAGAGGTCTGTGTGAGAGAGAGGAAGGGATGGGGTGATGTTCATGTGTGTCCATCTGTATGATGTGGCTCTTTGCAGCAACACGGTAAAAAAGTGGCTCTTACTCCCTGACTGGTTGGCCACCCCTGGTGTAAGTCCTCTCATTGACTGCATGGCAGCAAATCAGGTTGGGGCTGTGCTCATTGGCTGCATGGCAGCAAATCAGGTCTGGGCCTGGGCCTACCAAATAATTAATCATAATAATTAAAACAAGAGTTGTGCCCCTACGGGCACAGGTCTCCACCGTCCGGGCTCAGGATCGATCTTCGGTTCCCTCATCTTCCCTTCACTCTCTTTGGCGTTAATTTCCATGGTAGCACCTTATATATCAATCTATGACGTCATCATGACGTTATTGGATGCGGACGGACGCTCCGCTTTGTGAGGCGGGGACTATAAATCGTACCCTGTCCCTCAGCGCGTCCGCATCCAATGACGTCATGATGACGTCATAGGATGCACGGACAGACGCGGGCGGACAGACACGCGCGGAAGGACGGGGTACGATTTATAGTCCCCACCTTACGGTGGAGACAACCAGTCATCAAGAGCTTCAACTCATGATGAACAAAGCAGGGGAGTACAGTAACATTTTTAATTGGGGGGTCAGGTGATTTCTGGATCTTTTGACTTGCAGGTTTTAATTATTCTGGGTAATTATTTGGTAAGCTCAGGCCCAGGGCTGGTGGTATAGGCTTTCGGCCTACCCCAAGGCCCCAGACCTATCTAGTGGCAATTCCAAGAACTGTAGTCAGAGCCGGTCAGAACAGTAGCAAAGAGATTCTATATAAAGAGGCGACACTTCCATTAAGTCCAATGGAAACAACCAGCCCCCAATGCCTCCGCCATAGTGATGACGTACTTCCTGTTACTATTAAAAGACTACTGTTCTGACTACGGTTCTTGAAAACGCCGCTAGATGGCAGGTGCGGCATATGCCGCCATCTTGGAGTGATGACGTCAGCGTGCCATAGAGCGGTGTTACCGCTGTGCCATCTATGGTGAGTCAAATGATTGCATTATGTCGCCTCTTTATATAAACCCTCTTTGACAGTAGTCTTAAGAGCAGCAGGAAGTTACGTCATCACTCCTATATGACGGAGGCACTGGGGGCTGGTTGTTTCTATGGGGCTTCTATGGGAGTGTCGCCTCTTTATATAAAATCTATTTGCTGAGAACAGAGTAGTGACTGCTTATAAAGAACACCTGATTGAATGTGGGCGTGAGTGACTTGCTGACAGCCAATGAGACTGAGGGGAGTTGATATGGAGAGAGACTGCTGATTTAAAGAAACAGAATAAATTACTGATATGACTGAGAATGAGGAGTATAATAAAATAACCATTCTGCCCTCCGTGCCTCCATGAACTATCGCTTGCGATGGATTTGTGGGAGGGTTTGCTACCATTTAAGTTTCTGTAGGTAGAGGAGGCGTTGCTGTGCTTCCTTCACAGCTGATGGTGTTGGTCGCCTGTGAAAGTCAAAGATCATTTCCTAGGTTTTGATGTTATGTTATGATCAGGATTTTGTTTAGTTATTACTTGCATGAGCGGAGTGTGCGCAAGTTAAGCGATCTGTGTGCGGTGGTGTCCGGTTGGCGGACGCCAGTCATCGTCCCACTGCGCACTCCGATCAGGGGCGGATCTAGGCAAAGGCAGGGGGGGGCAATGCCCCCCTAAATACCCAGTCTGCCCCCCCCCCCAAACATGATGACATGCAAAACAACCCAAGATATTTCAAATTAAAGTGCTTATATTTAAAATGATCTGAAACACTACTACTGCTACTAACTACATTTTTTGGCACCACTAAATCAACAGCATTTCATCATTGAAAACAGAAAACTCTCATGAAACTGCATGTCTGTTGCAACTTCAACAACAACTGATGTTATAATTGATGCTTTACTTGACTAATAAAAGTCCCGTAACCGAAAATGGTATGGGTGCGGCTTCATCGCCCGTGGCGCGAAGCGACACGGGCGATGAAGCCGCCCAAATGGGACATGTTACATCCGCCCAAATGGGACATGTTACATCCGCCCCTGACTCCGATTGGCCGGTTTTAGAGATGATGTATTTGGGGCCTCAATTGCGTCATCCATGGGGAGGGGCTGGGCAAGGATTTCTGATTTGCCCGCTCTACCGAGTGCTGATCTAGTTTAGGATTTAGGATTAGGGCTTTTTGTATTTTGGTACAGTATGAATTGTATTTTTACTGTTTACTGCCATTTTAGCTCATGAAATTCATCCATTTCCAATGTTAATGTCAAATATTACTCTTTACTTGGCATAAATCTGAAGTTCAGAGTGTAGGCCTAATACAAAGAGCTTTATCTCTTTAAAGATTAAGTGGCGTAGTCGCAGTACAAAACAGCTTCATGGGGTATCAGAGATTTGCACCCGTACTTTTGAACAGTGCACTTTAATTCAATATTTTTTGTGTTCTGAATAGTTGTTCAGGCTAACCGTTTCTTTCCATCATAATAATAATAACTTTATTTATATAGCACTTTTCTAGGCCTACACCACAAAGTGCTGTACAATAACAAACAAACATCAAGAAACATAATGTAGAAAAAATAAAAATAAAACATAAATGGAAACAGCATAATTAAAGGTATTGGTAAAGGTAATGGTAAATTTGTTATGAAAAGGCTTTCTGAAACAGGGGAGTTTAAAACGTGACAGAGAGTCGGTGAGGCGAATAGACTCTGGTAGGGCATTCCAAAGTTTAGGGCCCAAATGGCGAAGGCCCGATCACCTTTTGTGACGAACCTTGCAGTGCGAACTTTTACGAGTTCCTTACCTGCGGACCTCAGACGTTTGGAAAGCAGCATTGGGGAAAACCTATAACAACCACGACTTCATCACAAAATAACTCACCCAGAAGTTGGCCTTGCCAGTGAATATAAACATAGGCTACGACACTACAATTAAGCTTAGAACAGGGGGCTGGCAGCGACAGTGTGTCTCCTCATCCGCATCATCAGTTCCCATATCCGAGGCAGTATTGGCAAAAGGGCCTTTTGCCAATGCATGTTCTCCCCATGTCCACTAGGGTAGATACCCTCACCAAAACAATGCAGTAATCCTGGGCTCTAAACTGCCTCCTCCTGGCCAGAGGGAGGCAGGGACCTGTTGGAATAATGTGTTCCTTCCACACGACTCTATTTAGAGGGGACAAGGGCTGAAATCCCAAAATAGGGCACAGTGCTGTGATGGTGCATCGGTATTTCTTTCACAATAGCAAATGCTGCATTCATGCTCTAAAAGGTCCACCAGGACCTTTGGTGTAGGCTATGTATGTTGTTCCGCGTCCCTGGGCAACTTGAAAACAAATAGCAGGGCTACGACATCTCCATTCACTTCCATAGAAAGGTATAATGGTGGCTGCCTGCTCTACATACAGTATACCTTTATTGAGCATGGGGCCAGCCATCTGTGACAAGACCTGGACATAGAGTGCAGCATCCCTTTATTTTAGATCATTTTGTACTAATAGTAAAAGATACACATTACAGAGACTTTAGTTACTGTACACTAGTACATCAGTAGTGTAGTGTAGTTCTAGGACTAACACAATCACAACCACCAAACAGAAAGCAAATGACTACACCTTCACTATACACCTTCTTTTTGTTTCCTTCATAAGGAAACATAAAGAAAACTATCTTACACACTGTAAAAGATGAACTCCAAACCAGAGCAAAATGGAATGCTGTTTATCTCTAAACAGAGAATACAAAGTATCAGAATGCTGTACCTGATCCTGCACTGTAATTGATACTAAAGTAAGAAAAACATTAACCCTACAGACCCAGCGAACATAGTCTCACCATTGAGAGGCAGAGGCCACCATAGGCAAATCTGGCTCCCAAGAGAGGACAGACTATGTACCCATTGATTATTTGTATTGCTGTAATCTGCTTTGTTGCTTTGGCAATGTAAATGATTTCTCATGTGTGTTTCCAGAGATAGAGGATTCAGTTTATTTATAATGCAGTAGGATCAACTAATTACTGACTAGGTATAATAGCTTTTATTACCAATAATATCAAAAGGTTAAAACAAAAAAACCAATGGTCAAAAACAACCTAACTTCGGTCAAATTTCAACCAAACGTAGAGGTTGAATAAGGACCAACTGGGTCTTTGGTCAATTTGACCAAATAATGCGTGTTATTATATTTGACCGAATGCATTTGGTTACATTAATAACCCAATTATGAGGGTCAACATAACCTAAGTACCAGTTGATTTGACCGAACATATTAGCTTGCATCAATAACCTAATTTTGATGGTCAAGATGACCCAAATACCAGTTGATTTGACCAGACATATTAAGTTGCATTAATAACCTAATTTTGAGGGTCAAGATTACCCAACTGCCAGTTGAATTGATACAGAATATTCAGTTAACCCATTTGTTTTATTAAAGGGAAATTCCACCCATTTAAAGGGGAACTTCGCCACTTTTCAACACTCTTTGTGTGGTGTTGGTCATTAGCATACATGCTAATGGCCTCCTGATTAATAACATTGGGATTCTGTGGCTCCAGCGCCGTGCTTCCCAGCACAGCGAGTATGTGGACGGGTAAGGTTACCTTACCGGTCTGAGTAACGGTCTGAGTGCCGGTCTGAAGGAAAAGTCGTTGCAGTGTTGTGTTTACAGTGTTGGATGCATTCCTCGGCTTTAGTATCTGTATCTGTTCCTGTAAAAAGTATAAATAATTTCATTTTTCGTCATTTTGTCCGAGAAATTCTACAATACCCACAGTGCACCGCGGCATCCGCTCAGCAGAGTGGGCGCGCACAGCCGTTGAGCGGTCTTTTCTGACGAGTCCAACTGGTGGAAGCAGTATTAGCCGAAGCAGTGTAGTTGTGATCGAAGTCAAGTCAAGTCAAGTCAAGTCAAGTTTATTTCTAAAGCACATTTAAAACAGCGACAGCTGACCAAAGTGCTGTACAAACAAAGACATACAATAAAACGATAAAAATTAAACCAGAAATAAAATCGGAAAACAACACACAACAAGTAAGCAGCAGTGAGAACATCAACAGAAAAGACATTAGGGGTAAGTATCAGAGAGTCCATAGGAGATCATGAAGGGGAAAAAGCCTGGGAGAAAAGATGAGTTTTTAGTCTGCTTTTGAAAATGTCTACAGATGGGGCAGATCTGATCTGAGACGGGAGGCTATTCCACAGTTTTGGGGCGGCGACAGAGAAAGCTCGGTCGCCTTTTGATTTTAACTTAGTCCGTGGAACCATTAGAAGCCCCTGGTCTGTTGACCTGAGTGGTCTGGGGTTCCTCGGGGGCGGAACCAGATCTGATATGTAGGCTGGTGCCAGCCCGTGTTGGGACTTATAAACAAATAGTAAAATTTTAAAATTTATTCTATACTTAACTGGGAGCCAGTGTAGGGAGGCCAGGACGGGCGTAATATGCTCCCACCTTCTAGTCCCAGTAAGGAGTCTGGCTGCTGCATTTTGTACGAGCTGCAGTCTAGACAGGGAGGCACATGATATTCCATAATAAAGAGAGTTGCAATAATCTATTCGGGAGGATATGAGAGCGTGTATTACCATTTCCAGGTCATGAGTGGAGAGAAAACTTTTTATTTTGCTGATTTGCCTTAGTTGGAAGAATGCACCTTTAACTACTGTGTTTATTTGTTTATCAAATTTGAGTGCGGAGTCAAAGACTACCCCTAGGTTTTTTACATGGGGTTTGTCTGTAAGTGGGGCGAAGGAGGCGGTGATATATTGAGTTGGGAGTGGGGGGCCGAAGAATATGATTTCAGTTTTGTTGTTATTGAGCATGAGGAAGTTGTCTGACATCCAGGATTTTATATCGGTAAGGCAGTGTAATATGGGATCCAGTGAATGTGTGTCGTTGGGTTTAATGGGGACATAAAGCTGTGTGTCATCTGCGTAAAGGTGGAAGGAAATGCCGTGTTTTCTCATGATGGAGCCAAGGGGCAGCATATAGAGGGAAAAGAGGATGGGCCCAAGAATTGACCCCTGTGGGACCCCAAATGAAAGGGGGGCGGAGGAAGATGACGTGTTTCCCAGCTCGACGACAAAAGTGCGATTTTCCAGGTATGACCTAAACCACCCGAGGGCAGTTCCTTGGATACCAACCTCAAGTTCTAAGCGGGATAAAAGGATGTTGTGATCGATTGTATCAAATGCTGCGCTCAGGTCGAGTAGCACCAGAATGGCGCTATCGCCTTTGTCTACTGTTAAAAATAGGTCGTTAGTGACTTTTAGAAGGGCAGACTCCGTGCTATGGAGGGGACGAAAACCTGACTGGAAACTTTCAAGGGATTGATTATTGTTGAGGTGGGATTGAAGTTGGGAGAAAATAGCCTTCTCAAGGACTTTAGATAGGAATGGTAATTTTGAGATGGGTCTGAAGTTGGCTGGGTCGGTGGGGTCTAGGTTTGGTTTCTTAATGATGGGTTGGATGATGGCGTGTTTGAAATAGGATGGGACAGTGCCTGAGGTGAGAGAGGAATTTATAATAGAAAGAACACTAGGACCTAAGCTGTCAAAGGTCTCCTTGAGCAGCCGGGAGGGGAGGATATCAGAGGAGCAGGTTGTGGGTTTCATGTGGGAGACAATTTCAGAAAGACGGGAGAGGGACAGTGGATTGAACTGACACAAGGTGGCAGTCGGGACAGGTGGTGGGGGGCGATTTATGAGTGGTGGTGAAATGCTGGATCGAATATTATCAACCTTGTCAATGAAATACTGTAGAAATTGTTCGCACCTATTTTTGGAGGTGTCCGGGTTTACCGTTGCAGATGGGCTGATGATTGAGTTAATGGTATCAAAGAGAACTTTAGGCCTGTGACAGTGTTGTGTAATTAAGTTAGAGTAATAGTGTGTTCTTGCGGTTTTGACTATGGCTTGGTAGGTAAGTAGAGAGTCTCTAAACATGTCATAAGATATTTGAAGTCTGTCCTTTTTCCATTTCCGCTCGGCCCTTCTACAATTCTGTCGGGCTTCTCGGGTGGTGTCGTTTAGCCAGGGCTGATTATTTTGTTTTGGACGGGTGGATTTATACGGAGCAACTTTGTCGAGGATGGAAAGGCAGGTGGAATTAAAAAGAGTGACCAGCTCATGTGAGCTTAGATGGGGGGAGGGTGTTTCAATGGTGACAGAATTTTGGTTGGCGGAGTAGGATGCCGAAAATTGGCTAGCTGTCAAGCTGGTAATGAGGCGGCAGGGGCGGGTAGGTAGAGGAGGTATGAGTGTATGGCAGGATAGAGGGACAGTGAATGAGATTGGATTGTGGTCAGATGTACAGTAGACTTGGTCCCAGATGTTAACATCGCAGACCGGAAAACCGTGCGATAGGATGAGGTCCAGTGTGTGGCCAAGCCTGTGTGTGGGGCCTGTGACATGCTGGATCAGATTAAAACAGTCAATTAAGTTTTCAAATTCCCTGACGAGGGGTTTGGTGGGACAGCAAATGTGGATGTTGTAGTCGCCCAGGAGCAGAAATTTGTCCCATTTTGGGACGATAGAAGACAGAAAATCAGAAAAATTATCAATAAAGTTTTGTGATTTTGGGGGTCTGTATATTACACCAACCAAAAAAAAATCGAAAGATAAACTTTATATTTAGTTGGTAGTAGTGGGAGTTTTACTAGTAGTAGTTGTAGTAGTAGTGGTGGTGTTGATAGTAGTAGCAGTGAAGTAGTAGTTGGTGGTGGGGCTGGTGGAGGAGGAGGAGGAGAAGGAGGAGGATTAGTTAGCGTTTGAGATAGGAGGAGGGGGAGGAGGAGGCGACGGAGTAATAGTAATAGTAGTAGTAGTAGTACTTGTACTCGTACTACTAGTAGTGGTAGTAGTAGTGGTAGTAGTAGCAGTAGTAGTAGTAGTAGTGGTGTTGGTGGTGGTCGTGCTCGTAGTAGTACAACGTTAGTTGTTGACTATGGCTGCTCCTGACGACTTTTTGGATGACGACGAGTTTTTTTCCCTGCTGTCGGAATCCACTGTACAGCGTTATTTATATGAGCCGGAGTACAGCGAGGAGGAATTACAGCAGCGAGAAGGACAACAACAAAACAAATGCATTACATCAATACCAGGAAAACCAACATATACACAATATCAAGAATGACGTAATAAAATGTAGTTAAATGTAGTTATAATAAAATGCGTATTAGGCTACAGACCCACAGGCCACGCAGAATTATTATTTTAGCTGTACTAGTAAATAATTGCACTGCTATTCGAGTTATACACTAGGGACATTCCTAACATCAGTTTCTACATGCTGTGCTGGGGACCCCTACTTGACATTTCTAACATCAGTTTCTACATGCTGGGGGACCCCTAGCCCTGTTCCATTGCGTAGAACAGGGAAGGGGACCCCCTACTCGACATTTCTAACCATTTTCCACATGTTGGGGACCCCTACTCAACATTTGTAACATCAGTTTCTACATGTTGGGGACCCCTACTCGTCATTTCTAACACCATTTTCTACATGTTGGGGAACCCTACTCAACATCTGTAACATCAGTTTCTACATGTTGGGGACCCCTACTCAACATTTCTAACAAAACGTTGGTGTACATAAATGCCTGGTTTACAATGGGGCTCTATGGGCTTGTAGACTATAACCATAACAGACGTAACCAAAACATATATTCCCGTCGTGGTTCAGAATGGAAATAAAGCAAGGGAGACATTATTTCCTATTTCCTATTTCACGCATTTATCTATCAAGTTGCAGCCTGCCCTGCAGCATAAGCACAACACAATGGAGTTATTCTTCCAGTAAACACGCTTATGATAAAAGTAAAAATTTCAAACTTACTGCAAAAGTGCTCAGGGTAGAGTAGTATTTCGGGTTTGCAGAGAAAGAAGCAGTAGCAAAACTGACAGCAGTTGGGACATACCACTCACTCGTTTAAAAAAAGAGGGGGGGAATTGGACCAGTCCACTCCATCAATGAATCAATTCAACCAAAGTCTGTGACCTAACAAATTGGTTATTCTCATTAAAACAACCCAAAACCAATAACCAAATAAAACAACCCATGAATTCGGTCAAAATAAAATCCCTGCAACCCAGGAAAAGGTTATGGCTTCAAGAAATAACCCAGGAAAGTGACCTAACACCATTGACTGAAGTGTTTAGTTGCAATTTTGACCGATTAGTTTTTTGTGTGTTAAAACAACATAATATAATCCAGCAGTAGCTATAGGGTAGGCCTACTCAGGGCTTGACACTAACACTTGCCCGCTTGCCCGGGGCAAGTAAAGAAAATGGTGGGGCAAGTGAAGACTGCTACCTGGTTGCCCGATCGGGCAAGTGTGCAACTTAGTGCACTATAACACAACACAAGATAAATTTGTCTTGAAGGCGGTCATTGCGACCTGGGCTAATTAAGATGATGAATTTTAACTCTTGAGAGCGTAAAAATGAAACCAAATGGACCCGCAAGGGTCCATTTGGTTTCATTTTTACGTTCTCAAGAGTTACATCTGGTTAACCAACTTAGCTGGGGACCACCTGGAACCCTCTCAGGGACCACGTGTTGAAAACCCCTGGTTTAAAGCACCCAAGTAGGAAGTAAACTTAAATGCAAAATTTACAATATATTTTTGGGGGGCAAGTGACCATGACCTGAGGGCAAGTAGAACCTGACTTGCACTTGCCCGATGGGCAAGTGCCTCTGAGACCTATTAGTGTCAACCCCTGCTACTGATGGTGTCCTACAAGGGAGAAAAGCATGGTGTGAGGGAGTGAAGGGATAAAGCATTGCCACCAGAGGGGGCAACGCGGTAAAACCACACAAGCTGCATGGGTTACACACTGTAGTCTGGGAACCACAAGACAAAATATGAAGTGTCTTGGCATATTTGAGGTAAGGTATGGTGGTGTTTCTATATGATTTTAATGTGCTGAATCCAATTCTGCCTTATTCCGAGTGATACGTCACACCTTTTAGTTAGAAAGTAAGTAATTCGCAGAATTGATCATTATAAAAATGGAAATGACTGAAATTCATAAATGATTGTGCTTAATGTGTTGTTTTCATATGATTTTGATGTGCTGAATCCACTTTTGACATAGTGACATAGCCAAATGACATGTGACTGTTTTGCCAGAAATTAGCACAAGTAAAACCCCTTAATTAACCACTATAAAAACTGGAAATAGCTTTAGCTAATAGATTTTGATACATAATTGTACATAATGTGTTGTTCCTATATGATTTGATGTGTTGAATTCATTTATGCCATATGCCGAGTGATACAAGTCGCCATTTAGTCAGAAATCGAATAATTACATTAATTAATCACTAAAACTGAAAATTGACTATAATTCCAATAAATTGTACTTGTGTTGTTGTTTCTACATTATTATTATGTGCAGAATACATTTCTGCCATATACAGAGGGCTATGAGGTATTGTTTTGGTACACCTACAACAGTACACCTGCTGTTAAGGGAGTGAGAGCAGCGCTTCTTTGATGTATGCCATGGCTATTGCTTACTACAAAACGGTGACTCATAGCCAATTTACTGAAACTAGGCATTATGTACAATTACAGAATTAAAGTTATTTTCAGTGCTTTATAGTGATTAATTAAGGCAGTGATAATTACTCAATTTCTAATGAAAAGGTCACCTGATTCACTTGGCATACGGCAGTAATGGATTCAGCACGTCAAAATCATGTAAAAAACAACTCAACGTGTCCAATTACTCATGGAATCCTAACCATTTTCAGTTTTTATATTGATTAATTATGCTAATTACTGAATTTCTGAGTAAAAGGTGACTCATATCACTTGGAATATGGCAGAAATGGATTTTTTCCCCCCCTTTTTTTCTTTCTTTTTTTAAGCCGCTCCATTGTAGTCTTTTTGTTCCCTCTTGGTTTGCTTTGCTCTTTTCTTCCCTTGTCCATTGTAAAATTGTCATTGTTTGATGTTGTTCGTCTATCTGTATGCACTGGTGTTTCACATAAAATAAAAATATAAAGTATAAAAAAAAAGAAAAAAAAAAGAAAGAAATGGATTCAGCACATCAAAATCATATAGAAAGAACAACGTACTGTATTGTCCCGAATATAAGACGACCCAGATATAAGTCGACCTCCATTTTTCAAGAATCAACAGAAAAAGAACATTGAATGTCAAATAGTATGGCCCCGAATATAAGACGACTCTCTATTTTATGATATTTCCTTTGCGGGAAAAAACGTAGTCTTATATTCAGGCCAGTAGGGTAACTAACTTTCCTCAAAAATGCCATCAGGGTCATTTTCACTCTTGGGACTGAGTGGACAATTGCCTGGTTAGTCATTTTGGTGGGCGGGGACACCATTTGGCACACCTTGGGCAGTATAGACTGCTCAGAGGACACAGACAAACTTTTTGCCTTAATGGAGGTGTTGGTAGATCTCAAACAACCTGAGGCTGACACAGATGCATTATTGCGTGAGTGTGTCATTTCTACGTGCTCCGTTTGTAGATTCTAATTATATGCTAAGTATGCTTATGTTGTGTTTGAGTTAGTTATTATTATTTATTTGTATTTGTCCAATTTATTTTGCTTTCTTGTCCAGCCATCAAATCATCTGTCATCTGTCATCATCAATGCCATGCCTCAACTGAAGGGTTCAAATAAACAACTCAAACTGCATCAACTGCCTTATCTATGAACTATCCATATCATACTCTAACTAACAGGTATACTGGTGTTGGAGCATATATATACAGTATATATATAACCAACAACGTCCTTTTAATATGGACATCTTTATCAGACACACTGCAAAGAAAAAGAGAATAGAGTTTAAACACACAATACTGGTGTTGTATCTGTTACCAAGTAGTCCGGCTCCTTGTTTGTCTGTTGCCCTGAGGACAGAAGGCAGGCTTGGAGAGGTTCTATGTTGCTCAGTCAGACTATTTTATTGAACAAATGTATTTGAATAGAATAGAAGCATGAAAGTAGGCCCTAAATAGAAGGCCCTGCACTCTAAATGAAGATGTCACCTTTACCTTGCTTGAAGGTGACTCCTTCATCTCCCAAAAATGTGTTCTCTCAGTTGACCATAGAGCATATTCTCTATTGGCAAACATCTTAGGCAATCAATGACAATACTTTCTGAGTGACAGGCAGGCTGTACATGTACTTCGCTCAAGATAATTCTGAACAAATGTTTAAGATGTCAGGAAGATGACTGTCAGAAGTGTGTGTGTGTGTGTGTGTGTGTGTGTGTGTGTGTGTGTGTGTGTGTGTGTGTGTGTGTGTGTGTGTGTGTGTGTGTGTGTGTGTGTGTGTGTGTACCGTATTGTCCCGAATATAAGGAGACCCTGGTTATAAGATGACCCCCCAAGACACATTTGTGTATAAAGAACATAAAGAACAACACATCAAATTATATAGTCCCCATAATATAAGTGCCCTTATTTTCAGGTCAATAGGGTGTGTGTGTGTATATATATATATACAGTGTGTGTGTGTGTGTGTGTGTGTGTGTGTGTGTGTGTGTGTGTGTGTGTGTGTGTGTGTGTGTGTGTGTGTGTGTGTGTGTGTGCGTTTATTTAGGCAACCTTTGGGGACATTTTTCAGAATACACACCAGTTGATTGGGGACCACTAAACAATTGGGGACGAAATTTACCGTCCCCAAAGGGAAATCCTTAAATTTCAGTATAATCATATTCCCCATGCTCAAAAAGGGCTGTAGCCTTAAAATTACAATTGCCCCCAAAAGTGACATATTTGAGGATTTTGTGTATAATTTGTGTATAACCCCGCCCCCAAAATCCCTCAGGTGTGTATACTCTACATTGCCCCCTATTGGAAGTGTGAAAAGTTGCAGCTACAAAGCTCTACAGGAAGTCCCGCCTAGGTCCATGTTAGACCCAGAAATGTTGTTTTCTGTAAACTTGTATGATTCAGATATCATCTATAGGCTTGGCAAATGAGATTAAGCTTGGTTGCTAAAAGTTGCACTTTGAGCAATTTGCACAATTAGCTATTATATATATAAAATATAGGTAAGATAAAAGTGAAAGTTCAAGAATAATCACAGACTTCACAGATTAGGCTTATTTTAATGTTAATGTACTCTATAGTGCATATAAAATAAAACAAAACATGTCTAGCCTATCATTATACCTTTATTAAAATAATAAGCTATTATATAAATTATAGGTAGAATGTAAGAGAAAATCTAAAAATAATCAGACTTCCCAGATTCCCAGAAAAATGTCTAGCCTCATCATTATGCCTTAGCATTATAATTAATGACCATCCCATACTCATCTCACGCCTCAAAACCACCCTTGAAATCATTGACACAACACACAACTGTATCTTCCCTCCAAAACCATCACAGCCATCACCCATTCCACCCTCACCTGCCTCAATGACATAAAGACCTGGATGCAAACTAACTTTCTACAACTCGACTGCAATAAGTCTGAAATTATCATCATCGGTTCCGAGTCTCTCACCCGCTCATGCCATAACTTCTCCCTCACCATCGATGGATCCACTGTCACCCCCTCAACCCAAATCCGCAATCTCGGGGTCATCTTGGACCCCACACTTTTCTGTAAAGCGACTTTGGGTACCCTGAAAAGCGCTATATAAATTGTATGTATGTATGTATGTATGTATGTATGTATGTATGTATGTATGTATGTATGTATGTATGTATGTATGTATGTATGTATGTATGTATGTATGTATTATTATCATTACCCCTAATAGTACATCGAGAACTGTGATGACAAAACTGACACATTTAAAAAGTCACAAAGTGGCCGAAGGTGGGTAAATTTCTGTGGAAACAGTGGTCATGATAGCCCCTCCTTTAGGAGCTCCCACCCAAATGTAGTTATGTCTCTTGTCTCTGTAAATGGGCTGCCTCTGATCTCAACATGATCTGAAGATGATCATACATTACTGTATGTGCAGCATCATGTTGGCATCAGCTTGAGGAAGCTTTTTAAGCTGAGTGTTGTTTTCCTCTGGTAGCGAGCAGTACTCATACTCTTGCCCTTCTTCATCCTATACTGTTATCTGCACTGAAAGTTCTCCGGTGAAGTCCCATACCTTGTTGAATCTAATGCCACTCACAGTGACCTAAAACATACAGGTGCAGAGTATTACACCTTGCCCTTTCCAGACCCTGGCATTTCTCACCCAATGCCCTTACAGTGGCATTCATGGATGGTGCCATCCCATTTCCCTATCTGCACTGCAGAATGAATGTTGGCTTTCCAAACCTAGTACACTAACAGGACAAATACATCTGTGTCATCTCTTAAAATGAAGGCATCAATATTCAGCTTTTAAACCAAAATACGTGATTTAGAAGACATGATTGATCGCAACGTATATGTAACACACATTGCCACCCGAAAAACACTGGAAATATTCTGTCCATTTTCATACAGGGTTGATCATTTATCGAGAAGTATTTGTTGAGAATGAGATACTTTTTTCTCTCTTTCAAATTACTTCCACATTCCTTTTGTAGTCTACGTGCTGATGTCATTATTCAACACAATCCCACAACCCCAGTCATATACTGGGAAACAAATGTTTCAAGAGGAACACTTATTGCAATGATCAAAGATCTACAAAAACACGTAACTAGACTGACGGTCAAAATGGATGAAAAATATCAAGGAGAGAGAAAAAGCGTACAAGCCAACCAGCACTGCAGTTGCAATACATGGAACAAGGCAGCTATGGACTTAACATTACATTGTAAAATGTCGATGTCTAATGGCTTGAGACAACCTAAGCCTTTCCAGATGCAGCCCTACACAATGTACTAATCAACTGTCATTTTCTTATAAGCCATTAGGTTCTCAGATTGGCACAGTTATAGAGCAGAACAGAGACACTGCAGGTCCAATTGATGAGTAAGTGTGCCTCAGAAGTCTGTGATCATCCAGTGTCATTGACCTTGATCCCCACCCACCACCAGCCATTGTATTAACATGTTTTTGAGAGAGGACACTAAGTCCATTCAACAAAGGCAACTTAGAGTATATAGATCATAGATTTAAATAAAATGTACATGTACATTTTATTTACAGTTCATGGCACCATTATGGGTGTAAGGGCCACACGATCAACATCCCCTCCCCAATAATTGTTCCAAACCATGTGACTTAAATTCCATGCTCAATTATAGGTTCTCTGTTGCCAAGTTGCTCAGAGTGTGTGTATTCTGGAGAGTAGTGAGGTAAAGGCAAAATTGTAGACCTGTCCACTCTAAGTCCAATCGGGGACATTTTAGTGGGGGAGGGGTAGAGTTTAATGAGTCCTGCAACGGATTTTAAAATACTTGGTGTGTAGTCAAATAGAGTAGGGAGCTATACTTCTCTAAGATCTTGCTCAAAACCATCTGATAGTGAGGCCATCAAGCCCTAGCTATCTCTCTCTCTATCTCTATTTCTTGCTACTAGTAAGACACCTTAAGGGCGAAACGCTTCTTGCCCTTATGGGTCTTACTAGTAGTATAGGTCACTCCCATATATAGGGTTATTTGCATGCTATATGTCTCCTTATATGGCCATAGTGATGGACACCATGGGGTCACTCCTATATATGGGTCCCAGGCATAGATACTAGAAATTGAGATTGATACTAGGGCAATGTAAGATTACCAAAAAACACAAATTAATGCTCCTGCATGGGTTTTGTCCAGACTGCTTCATTAAACCAAAAGATTTAGGCAGTTTGCCTGTAGAGTGCAGGGTCGTTAATTAGGCTGTGTTGCTTAATTAACGACCCAACCATTGCAGTATGGGGGAAGGGCAGCAGTTGAACTGAGCTTACAGAACTACAGCAGTGAATTGTTCTGACAGGTGAAAGACAAAATCTGAGTATCCTATTATTGCATCATACTGATTTTGCCTCACACAAACATCTATTCTAATCACATAATATAAGTGTATTTAAACTGGCTAAAATAAACATTGATAGAAACTGTTTTGGATATGTGATATAATAGTGATTCTTGTAGCTTGGAGTCACCTCTTAAGAATTCAAGAGGGTGCCCACTGATATGCCTCGGGCATTTTTATTTATTAACCCCTTAATGTCCAAAATATTTAAAAAAAAATCCATACAAAATAGAGTTGTATGGTATTTAATGCAAATTACTTGGTCTAAATGCATCAAATTTATCTTTATATAGTGTTTGTGAATGTGGATATGCACAAAGTATATGGTTAATAATTATTGAATTGTTAATTAATGCACATTAACCCCTTTATGTACCGATCTCCCCCAAATCCAATAAAGACTCGGTTCAGCCCAAAAACAGCGCGCCGGCTCCCCGACTAAAGTATATGGGAATGCTAAAGAACATATTAAACTAGTGATTAGTGCTAAAATATGAGAAAACAAAGGATTGCTTTCCAGAAAGGCATACTTTTCAATATGTGAAGACACACATTGTCTAAAACATAACATCTGCCCATGATAAACATCTCTCACTCTTCATTGGCAAGTATTAGAACCTCATGCAGGTTCAGCATAATAGCTTTTTCACATGGACAGGATACCACCAAATATGACTTACTTCAATAGTCTATGCTGGGCTAATATCGTTCTGCTAAAGACATGGAGAATTTGGAAAAGTTACACAACCAGACTGCTCTAACAGGGAGACAGCATGTGTTAGGATGTTGCTATTTGCCTTATAATTTACTAATAGACATAGATACTAGAAATTGAGATTGATACTAGGGCAATGTAAGACCAAAAAACACACATTAATGCACCTGCATGGGTTTTGTCCAGACTGCTTCAACAAACCAAAAGATTTAGGCAGTTTGCCTGTAGGGTGCAGGGTCGTTAATTAGGCTGTGTGGCTTAATTAACGACCCAACCATTGCAGTATGGGGGAAGGGCAGCAGTTGAACTAAGCTGACAGAACAACAGCAGTGAATTGTTCTGACAGGTGAAAGACAAAATCCTAGTATCCCGAGTATCCTATTATTGCATCATACTGATTTTTGCCTCACACAAACATCTATTCTAATCACATAATATAAGTGTATTTAAAATGGCTAAAATAAACATTGATAGAAAATGTTTTGGATATGTGATATAGTAGTGATTCTTGTAGCTTGGAGTCACCTCAAAGATCAGAGCAAAACAATCTGCAAATGTCATCTTATTCTCCTATATTCGCCAATTTCCAAGCTCTTCATGCTGCAAGTGTGTGAGCGGATTGCAACATATACCATCATAGCCTTTTCAAAAGCAGTAGCAGGAATGCAGATACGCAGCAGCACTTTGCTGACATACATGTTTTTAAACCAGCTTTGTAACTACAGTTTAAAAGGTCAAATTGGGCTTTCAACCCATACATGATGATTTCCTTGTCCCACCACCCAATGTGGTGATGTCCAGAGCTTTTGGATCAAGGTAGTCTGCTGCTTTCTATAACAATGAGTGCAGTGTCTGGTGAATGGGGGATTGGGGTACTGATTTATTACCCTTCCGACTTACAAGGCAGATCTTCTGAGGCATCCTTACTCATCAACGGTGGATATACCGTAGGGACTGGGCCGAGTTTGTTGTCAAAGAAGGTAGAAAGAAAACTGTATATCCCCAAACCATGTGCCTTCAATTCCATGCCCATTTAGGTTCTTTGTCACCAAGTTAATCAGAGCATGTGCTTGTCTTCCTGGGAGAGAGGTAAGGACTAAAGTGTAGACCTGTCCACTTAAGACAGATTGGGGACACTTTGATGAGGGGTTGTTAAGTGGTCCCCAATCAACTGGTGTGTATTCTGAATTGGTATGTAACTACAGTTTTTAGTTTCAGTTGGGCTTTCAACCCCGACATACATGATGATTTCCTCAACCCCCCCCCACCCACTCCCCACCACTTGTAGATCGAGGTGGTCTGCTGCTTTCTACAGTAGCAATGAGTACAGTGTCTGGTGGGTTGGGATTGGGGTAGATGACTCTGGATGTTCACTGACTTATTACCCTTCTGACTTACAGTATAAGGATGCCTCAGAACCTCTGAGACATCCTTAAGGCCAGTGCATACTCCTTCCGATCGCCAAACTTTTGTTCTTTGAGTAAAATGGTAAAGTTTGGCGGTCGAAAGGAGTATGCACTGGCCTTTACTCATCAATGGCGGATGTACTGTAGGGACTGAGCCGAGTTTGTAGTCAAAGAAGGCAGGAAGCTCTACTACAATTAGCCAATAAAAAGATATGCGAGGGTGCATCATCCCATTTGACCACTACCGATGAGCTGGTGTAGAGACAACTGGAGGCAGCTGGATTCAGCTCAGACTGACTGTTCATGGTGAAATTGGGTGTTAAGACCAAATGACAAACTTTCTCACTCAATTGTATATCCCCAAACCATGTGCCTTCAATTCCAGGCCATTTAGGTTCTTTGTCTCAAGTTAATCAGAGCGTGTGCTTGTCTTCCTGGGAGAGGGGAAGGACTAGTGTAGACCTGTCCACTTAAGACAGATTGGGGACACTTTGGTGGGGGTTGTTAACCTCTCCCAGGGGGAAAATCCGCCTAAAACGTATGCTCAAATGGGAACAGTTGTGGGCAAAAAACTACAATGATTATGGCTACACTTGGATCACCAAATAGAAGCCAACTTCTGAAAATGTATGAATGCGGTGTAAAGCATAACATTTTTCTCTCCAAATTGTCCCTCTGTGATCACTTACTCAGGAGAATATAGCTGAAAATTATCTCCGTCTATGGAGATTTTGTATTCTGAGTAGTGAATGTGCCTGAAGACCTCATTGAACACATAGAATTGAGAAAATGTATTATTGCTGTAATATTAGTCATGTTAACGTATAGGGAGGAAAATTATAGAAATAAGTAACAATTAGGTGTACTAATCATGTAATAGGAGTAATGTATGGATTATAAATACCCACTGTAACAATAATCAATGAATATCTTATTTTATTTGGTCCCTATTGATTTATTGGCGGAAGTTCAGAGGTCAAAGTACTTGCTGCCTTACGGCGAGGGCCATGGGGCCCAAGAGGTTAAGAGGTCCCCAATCAACCGGTGTGTATTCCGAAAAATGTCCCCAAAAGTGTTGCTGTGTAACTACAGTTTTTAGTTTCAGTTGGGCTTTCAACCCCGACATACATGATGTTTTCCTCAAACCCCCTCCTCCCCCCACCGCTTGTAGATCGAGGTGGTCTGCTGCTTTCTACAGTAGCAATGAGTGCAGTGTCTGGTGGGTGGGGATTGGGGTAGATGAATCTTACCACTTCTAACTTACAGTATAAGGATGCCTCAGAACTTCTGAGACATCCTTACTCATCAATGGCGGATGTACTGTAGGGACTGAGCCGAGTTTGTAGTCAAAGAAGGCAGGAAGCTCTACTACAATTAGCCAATAAAAAGATATGCGAGGGTGCATCATCCCATTTGACCACTACCGATGAGCTGGTGTAGAGACAACTGGAGGCAGCTGGATTCAGCTCAGACTGACTGTTCATGGTGAAATTGGGTGTTAAGACCAAATGACAAACTTTCTCACTCAATTGTATATCCCCAAACCATGTGCCTTCAATTCCAGGCCATTTAGGTTCTTTGTCTCAAGTTAATCAGAGCGTGTGCTTGTCTTCCTGGGAGAGGGGAAGGACTAGTGTAGACCTGTCCACTTAAGACAGATTGGGGACACTTTGGTGGGGGTTGTTAACCTCTCCCAGGGGGAAAATCCGCCTAAAACGTATGCTCAAATGGGAACAGTTGTGGGCAAAAAACTACAATGATTATGGCTACACTTGGATCACCAAATAGAAGCCAACTTCTGAAAATGTATGAATGCGGTGTAAAGCATAACATTTTTCTCTCCAAATTGTCCCTCTGTGATCACTTACTCAGGAGAATATAGCTGAAAATTATCTCCGTCTATGGAGATTTTGTATTCTGAGTAGTGAATGTGCCTGAAGACCTCATTGAACACATAGAATTGAGAAAATGTATTATTGCTGTAATATTAGTCATGTTAACGTATAGGGAGGAAAATTATAGAAATAAGTAACAATTAGGTGTACTAATCATGTAATAGGAGTAATGTATGGATTATAAATACCCACTGTAACAATCAATGAATATCTTATTTTATTTGGTCCCTATTGATTTATTGACATTTATTGGCGGAAGTTCAGAGGTCAAAGTACTTGCTGCCTTACGGCGGGGGCCATGGGGCCCAAGAGGTTAAGAGGTCCCCAATCAACTGGTGTGTATTCCGAAAAATGTCCCCAAAAGTGTTGCTGTGTAACTACAGTTTTTAGTTTCAGTTGGGCTTTCAACCCCGACATACATGATGTTTTCCTCAAACCCCCTCCTCCCCCACCGCTTGTAGATCGAGGTGGTCTGCTGCTTTCTACAGTAGCAATGAGTGTAGTGTCTGGTGGGTGGGGATTGGGGTAGATGAATCTTACCACTTCTAACTTACAGTATAAGGATGCCTCAGAACTTCTGAGACATCCTTACTCATCAATGGCGGATGTACTGTAGGGACTGAGCCGAGTTTGTAGTCAAAGAAGGCAGGAAGCTCTACTACAATTAGCCAATAAAAAGATATGCGAGGGTGCATCATCCCATTTGACCACTACCGATGAGCTGGTGTAGAGACAACTGGAGGCAGCTGGATTCAGCTCAGACTGACTGTTCATGGTGAAATTGGGTGTTAAGACCAAATGACAAACTTTCTCCCTCAATTGTATATCCCCAAACCATGTGCCTTCAATTCCAGGCCATTTAGGTTCTTTGTCACCAAGTTAATCAGAGCGTGGGCTTGTCTTCCTGGGAGAGGGGAAGGACTAGTGTAGACCTGTCCACTTAAGACAGATTGGGGACACTTTGGTGGGGGTTGTTAACCTCTCCCAGGGGGAAAATCCGCCTAAAACGTATGCTCAAATGGGAACAGTTGTGGGCAAAAAACTACAATGATTATGGCTACACTTGGATCACCAAATAGAAGCCAACTTCTGAGAATTTATGAATGCGGTGTAAAGCATAACATTTTTCTCTCCAAATTGTCCCTCTGTGATCACTTACTCAGGAGAATATAGCTGAAAATTATCTCCGTCTATGGAGATTTTGTATTCTGAGTAGTGAATGTGCCTGAAGACCTCATTGAACACATAGAATTGAGAAAATGTATTATTGCTGTAATATTAGTCATGTTAACGTATAGGGAGGAAAATTATAGAAATAAGTAACAATTAGGTGTACTAATCATGTAATAGGAGTAATGTATGGATTATAAATACCCACTGTAACAATAATCAATGAATATGTTATTTTATTTGGTCCCTATTGATTTATTGACATTTATTGGCGGAAGTTCAGAGGTCAAAGTACTTGCTGCCTTACGGCGGGGGCCATGGGGCCCAAGAGGTTAAGAGGTCCCCAATCAACTGGTGTGTATTCCGAAAAATGTCCCCAAAAGTGTTGCTGTGTAACTACAGTTTTTAGTTTCAGTTGGGCTTTCAACCCCGACATACATGATGTTTTCCTCAAACCCCCTCCTCCCCCCACCGCTTGTAGATCGAGGTGGTCTGCTGCTTTCTACAGTAGCAATGAGTGCAGAGTGACTCTTACCACTTCTAACTTACAGTATAAGGATGCCTCAGAACTTCTGAGACATCCTTACTCATCAATGGCGGATGTACTGTAGGGACTGAGCCGAGTTAGTAGTCAAAGAAGGCAGAAAGCTCTACTACAATTAGCCAATAAAAAGATACGAGAGAGTGCATCATGTTAGCCCCCAGGCCCCACTGTTTACTTCTTGTAGAGTTTGTGAAGGAAATTACATTGCAAAGGTCAGATTTTGTGTAGCCAAAGGCAAAGGTCAAAGTGTTATCACATGCATAGGACAACTATTTATTTGTGTAGTGACAAACATTGTGACATGGAAAGTGACAAGACAGAGAAGGCATACAGATATCACTGAAAAGTGCAAAACATATACCAAGAATAGCAAATCATACACAATGAAACACTAGTTCAATTAGATGCAATTTAACATTATGCTTTCTGGTGGTTCTGGATAAAGGGACGGTATGAGTGGGTAAAAAATTACGTTTTTATTGTAGCATATAGGAGTGTTTTCAGGCCAAAGATCCACAAGCAGGGTTGGAAAGCACCAAGAGAGCCTTATCTGAGGATTTGAATCCGCACAAGGGCTTGTAGCAGACCATCAAATCCCCTACAGGCCTGTAGAAGCCTCTCAATGTGGGGCTTTAAAATCTTATAATCAATTCTTTAGCTCATAGGTAGTCAGTAGGCTATAGATTAGCCAGGATATGTCCCCAGAACTGGACCCCAAAGGTGGCTTAAAGTAAGCTCTGTGTATAGACTAAGGCCCCAAAGGTGACTTCCTGTAGTGTGAAATAAGCCCCGCCCCATTCCCCAAAAGTGGCTTAAATATGATTTGTCCCCAATCTCAGGGTAAAAAATCATACTTTTGAAAGAAAGGTTAAATCAAAAGTATCAAGTCATATTGGTAAAGTGGGTATCCTCTGGACGTCAACAGTGGTCGCAGCTTCTCTCTAACCCATTCAGAAAGGGTAGCCCCCGAAAGGGGGGTGTTCTGTCATCCGTCCCCAAAGGTGGCTTAATTAAACATGTGTGTGTGTGTGTGTGTGTGTGTGTGTGTGTGTGTGTGTGTGTGTGTGCGTGCGTGCGTGTGTGTGTGTGTGTATATATATACAACGTAAAATGACTAGATTTTATAATATTTTATCAAAGACAACAAGGTATGTTAACCCATATGAACTCAAGTTATGAAGTAGCATGTTAGCAGTTAAGAATATTTCTGTGGCACAGAGCTCATTCCACAACTTAACAATCAAATTTTGGTATTACATTCACCATATTACAACTGTTTTACATTATTTACATTAGGAAAGTGTGCCAAGCACAACACTGTTTTGTTTGCTTAATTGATTATACTGCAAATGATTACCAGAAAAAGAACCTTTACGGGAATTTCCGTCAGTCAAAAATAAACATGTTCCTGAAATAGCCTACCTTAGTGACTGCAATTTATGCAATTTTAGAGGAAAAATCTCACTGCATACTTAATTACATTAATTTGTGTCTGATCAGACACTGTATTGCTTTATTTAGAACATGTGTATTTATAATGCATTACGAGGCAAAATAAAGTCCTGCATGTTGAAACATTTCGCTCCCTTAGCCAATCCAATACTGCTGACTTCATCATGGTTCCAGTAAGTCATATAAGGCAGTGTGTGTGTAGTCACTTTCACGTTTAATCCCTGCCTTGTTGTGGAGAGAATAGAACAAAATCACAGAGCAATCATTTCCCTTGTGAACTCAACCCTTCTCACAGCTTGGATGTAGTTTGGATCTGCAGAAATGTTTTTGATAATTCAAAGCTTTCTCCTTTTCATATGGTTGAATACCCTGAATGTAGTGAATGCAGGTAAGACCTTATTTTACTTTATTTTATTATTTAACATAGAACAGATTTGTCAAATTGATACACAATTTATGCTTCTCTTTTCATTGTCCAGATTGTACACTTGAAGAGTTTTTAAATGGTGCCTTGTATGACTCACATTTTGACACATCTGGTCTGAAACAATCCTATGGTCCTGGACAACAAGTCAGAGTGAGTTGTCAGACTGGCTATGTGGGATTCTTCAAATTAAGGTGCCTGACAAACGGCTGGACTAAAGTTGGTAATAAATGTGAACGTAAGTTACCATTAATTCTAATATACTATTTTGGAAAACCAAATGATGAATGGCTTCTGTCATCTGAATTTAACCATTTTACATGCAGTATCTAAACCTTTATCATGTAGTTTTTCCCTGAAATCACTACACAGTACACACACTTAGCTCTTTAAGCACAATAATTGTGCTTAAATTCTGAACAATAATCTGTAGTTTATATTCAGTCACTCATAAAGAGACTCAAGGCCTTTTAGTTAGTGATGCACTGAATATCCGCAGAAAATATTCAGCATGAAATATTCGGCATTTACAATCTATTCGGTGTAGGCCGGAATTGGAAAAAACAATCAAAACATGGGGTTACGTATGTAACCTTTGAAACATGGGGTTACCTATGTAAGCTTTTGTTGTGATGATGTGATCAAAACACAATTGAATGCAAATGATGCATTCGAAAGTGCTGAATACAGTAAATATTCTACAAATGTCATTATTTAAGTTATTTTGACAAAAACAGTACATTTCCATATTTGATTATTCGGTCAGTTGTTTCCTATATTTTGCTGTCAGGGCATCTCTGATTTTCATTTAGTATACTGCATTCATGTTATCTTCTTTACAAATACTGACACATGTACAAAGAAAGAAAACCCTGACCCCGCGCAAACAAAAATGCACTTGTGTCGTAACCCCAGAAGTACAAAGGTTTTCACAGTTACATGGATTATTCTATCCCCTGGCTGTACTATGCTTCAGCCTGTCTGCACTTTTTAAGATTTTAAGTGGGCCCAGAAAAACTACTCATAACTGTGCTCCTTAGTGTGTCCAAGCATTGAACAATGCTAGCGCTCAGGCCATGTAGTTATATTATACTTAATTTATCTGTGCATTTGAACAATCCTAAATACTTAGGAATACTGAAAGCAGTGCAAAGATCAAGGAGGCAGGCACCAGATTTAAGGACAAAGGCATAAGTAGCTTACTTTTTATGGGTATATACTGTACAAAATTGAGACTGCACGGTGCACACTCAATTGAGCTCACAGACACAGGAGTTAATTACTGCCCTCATGCACTGTATGACATTTCATGCATGCGTGCCATTCTGACTAAAGAACACATAATCCTTCAAATATTCACATGGGCAATGTTCATGATTACTTGTGATGACACCCGTACATTGACAGGTACAAGTGATTCATTATTTCTTTTTTAATCATAGCAGATCTGATATTTTTGGAACTTTGGCACAAATCTTTGAATAAATCTTCATTCAGAGTGAACATTTTAAACTCAAATATTAG
Organism: Benthosema pterotum; assembly: GCA_039105355.1. Lineage (NCBI taxonomy): Eukaryota > Metazoa > Chordata > Actinopteri > Myctophiformes > Myctophidae > Benthosema > Benthosema pterotum. Next base: position 31,983,124 of record CM076979.1, on the reverse strand, counting down.
CTTCTATGAGGTCAGATAATTCTGGGGGTCCTATTAACAAAACAAATTTAGAAGACTAAATTGCTGGGGATGCTGTTGGTTCTTGGGTTATTTGCTCTCTTTCATATTTGTTAGACAGCAACAGTAACCCGTCTCATCTCTCCTTTGTTTTCAGGCAAATCATGCGGTCACCCTGGCGATGCGGATTTTGCAGATTATAGTCTTGTGAAGGGAGATGATTTTGTCTTTGGTGCAGAAGTTCAGTACACATGCCAAACAGGGTAGGTTTTATTGATGGAGATAGAGATTGGTCCCTGAGACTGCTCAGGGATCAATCTCTAGTCCCTGAGCAGGCTCATTGATGGGGGTACAACTGCCATATTGTTTGCTACACTAGTATGCATCTATATGTTTCTATGGAGATGCATTTTCATCATTTGATGTGACTTTAACCACTAAATTAAGCGCTATTTTATGTTATACTTCAGATTCACAAGCTCACAATAAAAATTCAAAGAAATCATAGTGTCTCCTAATTTGACATTATTTCAGCAGTTTTAAAAATGAGCCCCCATACAAATATTTCTTTTTATTTTAAATAGCTGCATTGTGAGCTTGTAGATCTGCATTTTTAACCTGCTTGACATTTACAATATGTCTTTGTGTTCACTTCCAGTTACCAAATGGTCAGTAGGATCACTAGTCGCCGATGTGACGTACATGGCTGGGATGGTGTTGTGCCAGTCTGTCAGCGTAAGAGCTTATTTATTACACAGAATATTGGTTGAATGCTTTATTTTGATTCAACAGCATGTTATTTCTGGATAATGACTGCTCCACTCTATAACAGACCACTGCTTTTCAAAGGCTTCGGAGCACCTGGCTGTGTTGCTTAGATTTTATGCTTACACTCCTGTCCTGTACCGAACATGACAGCCATGTAAACTACGTAACTGCCATGTACTGTAAACTAAGAATGTTTTTGAAAATGAGAAATAGATTATGCTGTACCGGAAAATTGATTCTATGTGAATGATGTGATCAAAACTCACTGCCTTGTTTCTGACTCATTGCCTCTGTGGGGGCAACTTGGATTACATTGATTACTGTAAACAAGGGTATACTTTGTAATGTTGTGACTTTGAGTCAATTTGAGTATTAAGTAACCATGTAGAATAATGCCTGTCTAGGTTGTCATTTTTTGCTGATTAACCACCAACATGAAGCGGAGAATTATCTCCCAACAATAACCATCTAGCCAGACATTATCCCTTTAGCCCATTGCACTTTGTATATTACTATGTTTTTTTCTTGCTTAGTGCAAATCGCTGGATTACCTACCAAATGACGGCAGACATGAATTGACAATCCCCCTGATTGATGTCCAATGTTTATCTTTCACAGCTATTAACAAGTTAAGCTGTCATATACAATGGTGTTGCACTGACAAAAATGCTGATCTATAAGCTCAGATATTTTTGAGAACTTTGAGATTTCTTTTGTTGATGTTTTTCCCCTTTCCATTTCATTTATCCCTATGCAGCCATTCATTGTCCAGTCATAGAAGCAGCAGATAATGTTCAAATATTTGGAGACCGGGAGGAGGCAACTTATGGCAGTGTACTTCGGTTTAGTTGCAAGTCGCGTGATTTGATTCTGGATGGAGAAGTAGAGATCGAATGTGATGAAAAAGGACTTTGGAATAAACCAGCTCCATCGTGCACTGGTAATGTAGTAGGTTATTGTTATTCAGGCTATAGTCATTTCTAAACTTCTCCTTTCTTCTCTTTCTCAACCCAGGAAAGGCTGGCCATAACACCCTTCCATTTAAATAATAAAACATACAAATGCACACATTGGCTTTCTACTATAACTGTCTACTCTATCTAGTGATTGCAGCAGTGCTATTTGCAATAAATAATAACTAAAACACCTCATTTACATCTGAATGTGTAGGCCTCTAGACACTGATAAGTCCTGTATATACAATATATTTAAGTCTGTACAGTGAGTACAGTATATTTACTAGTACAGCATACTTGCAAAGAAAAAGCAAAACCTGATATGCATGCATCTTACTGTCACACAGGAAGCGAATGCTGTTTGCTACCCATATAGCACTCCATATTTGGGTATTCCCTAATATGGAGTGTGACGCGTGCACACACACACACACACACACACACACACACACACAGACACACACACACACACACACACACACACACACACACACACACACACACACACACACACACACACACACACGCACACACACACAGACATTTCTGCCTGGCTTACATACAGTAGTTATCTGGCTCACTGCGTTCGCAATCATACTGTGTGGATTAATAGATATTTTATGTGTGTTTGTCAACAGAGGTCAAATGTCCACCACCACAGATTGATAATGGAAGAGTGCTTGACAATATCGCAGAGTATGAAAAAGATCAGACCCTGAGGTTTGAGTGCAATGCAAAGTACAAACGTTCTCATCCCATACCTTCAAAATGTACACGCGTAGGTAACAGAGCGGGCTGGACTCCTACACCATTGTGTGACCGTGAGTATCTCATCGAGAATAAGCAACTTATTAAATCTCTCAAGTGTATTTTGTTAAATTGTTTAAGTATGATGAATAATAATGCATGGTACCAGACTATACATTTAACGCATTTGATTTCCCATCTATTTCAGCTGTGAGATGTGAACTGCCAATGACTACAACCGCAGGAACCAGCTATGAACATGCAGATGGCAGGAGTATATTCACACCTGATGATACAGTAACAGTAATATGTGGCAGTACCTACTTTATTGGTAGCCCCAGTGAAACCACTAAAGTGATTACCTGCCTACAATCTGGAGAATGGGAAACATCACCTGTATGTGAAGGTACAGTACTGAATGACAATGTGTTACAGTTATACACAAGGAGCAAAATGGTAGTTTTATTACCACCTTTCAGGTTTTAATTATTACTATAATCATACTTACAAATTATTCCCACTAACATGTGATTCTCTTTCTCATTCAGAAGTAACATGTAACAATCCACATTATGAAACTGGTGTGTCCTGGACTGATGATTGGTATGGACAAAGGAGGAAGCTGGGTAACACTATAACGTATACATGTAGAGTAGGCTACAGAGCCACAGATGTCACCAAGCCACGTGCCACTGCCACTTGTACCAGGGCTGGGTGGGAACCAAAACCACTGTGTAAAGGTATTGTGATGGTGACACAAGTTGCACGTGAGCTGCCATACAAATATCCAGTTACAGTACTGTGACCACATCTTCATGATATCATTTGTTTTCCTATAGAAATTAAATGTGAGAAACCTGATATTCCAAATGCTGTGATTGATAATCCAAAGATGGAATATAAGTCAAGGGAAAAGCTCAGCTATCACTGTTCGCCTGCTGGAGTCTGGCATCAAACAACATGCACCGCAAATGGATGGACCACAGCGCCCATATGTGAAAGTAAGGTGAATCTTAAGTAACATGCTTCCATATTTTTATTCTACCTACTGCGGATAATGCCAATGCATTTCAATGGGAATGGAGGATTTCTACAAAATATAAACATTCCATTCCCATTGAAATGCATTGGTAGAATCTGCCATCTTAAGTAGAGTAAACATGTGGTGGGCGAACACAAATTAAGTAATATAAACACATATGGAGATTGAAGATCTAAGTGTGGCAGCAGGGGCAGTGTCTTGAGTGTACAGGGTTTGATGGGATCCACAGGCACTATGAAGTCATGCACCATAAATGGTCATGCCTCATTGCATTACGTAATATCATATTGAGCTCATATATGGAGATCCCTGTTGCTGATGTCATCAATATTGTCATTTCACCTCAAACCCTTGGATCTCCATATATGAGGTTGACCCGTTTAAAATGCAATGTGTTGATCTTTCCCAATTCGTCCTTCCTCTTTCAATACTCAACAATCCCCAAAACGCTGCCCCTACTGTCACCCTTAGATTTCCATATATGGAGCTGACTTGTTCTGGCATTCCATATGTCATTCTGACACGCTCCATAGATGGCAAGCACAGATTTCATTGCATATGTATGTTGATCTGACCCCCATTCTAAAACTTCACACCCCCAGGTGTTTTACTTGTATTATGTACTTTTCCTCTTCACTTCAGATTTGAGCCATATTTCCTGCACTGTTGTTAATTAATTTGGACGACAGTGCACAGGAAAGAAAATGAAAAAAGGAGACTAATAATATATAATACACGTTGACACTTTTCCGGTCTGAATTTCCACATTACTAACCCTGTCCCTAAACACCTTGAATTCCCTATAGCTGACAGAAAACCTTGTGAACCTGAAGTTGAAAATGGATTTGGATATTCTTCTGATGACAACACAAAACTCTTCTACACCTGCAACAGAGACTATAAGCGTTTCCACAAAGGCTGGTGGGGTAGCGCAACATGTAGTGACGGCGGAACTTGGAAAGAAACTCCACGATGTATTGGTAAGCGATCTTCATAATCAGATTTGTAATACAACATACATGAAATGAACAGGATATAAATTTAGTCAACTAAAGCTGATTTTCGTGTGTGTGTGTGTGTGTGTGTGTGTGTGTGTGTGTGTGTGTGTGTGTGTGTGTGTGTGTGTGTGTGTGTGTGTGTGTGTGTGTGTGTGTGTGTGTGTGTCTCTGGGTTCTTTACAGAAAAAAATAACTCAGGAAATATAACACTATTTATGCAATCAATAAAAATCCAATAACCTCCCGTCTTTGTGACGGGATTCATAATGTCGGTACAGATTGTATTCTTTGAATAACGACACATCTCTTGACAGATGGAATAGCCTTTTATTTGTGTTCACTGCAGATTAAATATCCTACATTCTGAATCATTTTTCTCTTAACTAACCTTTTTCCATTATTTCCTTCTGGTGTTCTATGACTATATAGGGCAAAGTGAGGTCACTAGCAGCAACATTTTTTTTAGCGTGGCTCACAGTTCAATTCAAATGAGCTTTATTGACGTGAGGGAAACATTTCCAGGGATCCGATCAGACTCGTCTCTCCAGTATTCTATGCATTTATTAGTCTCTCGATTGTGTGGCCAAACTGAAAAAATAATGATTTTCTGGCAGTGTTCATGGGCCCCGGGCTGTAGTTTGGGGACCACTGATTATTGGGCATAACAGCAATTATCAGATATCAATATTTGCCAAAATGTCTCATCAGAACATGCCTTATCCTCAGTGTATCCCAAAGTCATCTGGGTTTTAGGTCTTGCAACATGATGCTGCGGCCCTCACTCAGGTGACCCAGCCAAGAACCGACTTAAGTCCCAGTGGCTACCCACGATCATCAGTCCCATTAGGGAATGCAGCGTCACACAGTCCACAGTCCTGACAACTCTTATCCACATGTATTTATTTTCTAGCTGTGGGTAGATGTGGTGAAATCCCTCAGATATCTCATGCAACAATAAAGACACCTGTAGATGATGACTACGGAGAAGATCAAAGCATTCCAGTTGTTTGTGACGAGGGATACGAGTTCAACAACGATATAAGTCAACTAACTTGTAGGAAGGGAGAATGGGACAACGAGTACCCAGTCTGTGGACGTAAGAATCTCCATTCAAATGTCAAACTTCAAATTCAAACATATAACAATAATATATTATATGATGCTTTTGCAACTTTGAATCTCAAATGTATTTTCATCTCTTGCAGGCATTGAAAGCAATTGTGGGCCACCACCAAAGGTTCAAGATGCAGTTGCCATGTGTGATTATCAGACGGAATACAAGCATGGAACGGAGGTACATTATAAATGCCGTCATCAATACAGAATGGAAAGGGAGGACAAGATCCAGTGCAGAAATGGTGAATGGGAGAAAAAGAACCTCAGATGTATACGTGAGTATTGGCTATTTCAAACAGCATTTACCATGAAGCTTTTAAAGGATGCAATGAAATTGTGCTGGGACCATATTTTTTACCTTTTTGAAAAACATCCCACCTGTGTTAACACTGTGTTATGATGATGATCTAGAAACAGAGCTTGATTTGTTTTTCATGAACCATCCCGTATAAAAGCACTGACAAAACTCTGTCCAACACTTTAATCTCAAACAAGATCTTGAAAACTACTGTCTGGGCTGCCATGAAATGGTTGATAAAGCTACTGCTTGTGGTGATCTGTAGTGAACACAACCCTCAGGCCAACCTTTTTCACTATTTTGGCCCTAAGATTAGATATCACAGTATCTACATTCTACAACCCCTTGTTTCCAGTAGTATAGCCGACACAGGGAAGCTGGCAGTATACCCTGCTAAAAGCGCCTGCCAACGCTCCACTCGCCCCAAGCTCTTCTCCCTCCTGTCTCAAACTATGGAATGTATTTCCCATTGCAATCAGAACCACAGACTCGCTCCTTATCTTCTGCTGCAGTCTGAAAACACATCTCTTCAGACTCCATCTCAGCCTATTGCACTTAGCCCATAGCACTGTGGCTTGTATGTATTATTACATACCAACCTATAGTACTTGCAGTACCATCCTAGGTAGTTTAGATAGCACCTCATTAGACTGAGATAGCAGTGACTTACAGTATATAGGATGTCTAATTTATTACCATCTTTTAGTGCTTACATTGTATATTGTAAAGTGTATTGTAAATTGTGCTTAAATTGTAAACTGTAATCTGTATGATGCATTGCAATGTTTTTACTTAATCTAAATCGCTCTGTATTAAGAGCATCTGCTAAATGCATAAATTGTAACATATCAAATCTCAATTTTAAGATTAAAACATAAACACTGGTACACAATAACGTAAATAAAGTTATTTAGCCTAAAGTTGTTCTTATTATTATGAATAAGGTTTTTATTAGAGGCAGATTTATTTTTGTTAGATGTTTTTCTTTGCTAAATTATTCCATTAAACTATAGCTCTATAGCCTACAGTTGTAGGCTATGTCTCTATACTGTAGAACTTTAGATTGCTAACTGTCCTTCCATGTTTTGTGTATTGAAGCTAAGAGCTGCCCCAGGCCCCAACTGGCTGCAGATTCTGACATTAATATTGAAGGTCTGCCAGACAACAATGGTCCCATGCCTCCTGGTCACAATCTAACATTGAGCTGTCACAACCATGGGAGAAAACTGAGTGGAATGTCAAGGACAGTGCTGAGAATATCAGTGACATGTGGTATGAATGAAGAGTGGAACCAACAACCATTTCCTTCTTCTTGTGAAGGTATAATATTTTGATCAATTATGGCCAAATGTGCATTAAATGTGAGTTACCAGTCAAGTTGATCTGTGGATATCTAAAGTTTAGCTCTTTGCCCATCCCAAAAGGTGATTGTCAATTGCCAATCCAAATAGTGTTGCAACTGTTGCTATGCATGTCAAGTTTTTGCCCCACCTTATAGCCGTCAATGTTTATTGTGTTGACATGCGCAATGCATAAAGAAAAGTGAACGGGAAATTGAGTGGAAAATTGAAATTTGAATTGAAATGTCAATGCCAGAAATATTTGTATATAAGACAAAGGCAGCTCCATAGTCCTTGTAATTTATCCATGTTTTCTAGACATGCTGATAGTGTAGCCCTAACTGTATGGCTGGTAAACCTTCTTTCCATATTTGTTTGGGTCTTAGATGTGACCTGCCTCCGACCGACTGCAGGTGATCAGATGGTTATTTCAAATCTGCCTGAAAACGGAGTCCCTATACAATTTGGCCACACCATAAAAATTGAATGTTCCAATCCACGGAAACAACTGAATGGCAGCTCGGAGCTGAGATGTGGAGACAATGGAGAGTGGGACCCTGCATTCCCTTCTTGTGAAGGTACAGTCTTCGCATTAAACCAATGGTCATATAGGATTTTTTTCCTGGGTCAATTCAATTTTATTTTATTTGAGTGTCAAATCACAACAAGTTGTCTCAAGACACTTTACAAAAGAAGAGAGGGGAACCGACAAAGATCCACCCAGAGCAAGCAGAGGTTGCAACAGTGGCAACGAAAAACTCCCCCATGGGAAGAAACGTCAGGCAGAACCCGACTCTGGGGTGGGCGGCCATCTGCCTTGACCGTGTCGGGGAGAGAGAAGGAGGGGTGGGGTGGAGAAAGGGTGGGGGGAGGAGAGAGGAGGAGAGAGAGAGATGCACACGAAAACAAGTAATGGCAAAGTAACAGTAGACAGTGTAATAGTGTAGTATGGGGGGATATGGTAGAACATTTTTGTTGTATGATTCAGAATGGGCTGGTGGTATATGGTTTAAAGTTTATAGGGAGCAGTTCATGGTCGTTATCGACAATGAGGCTTGGTCCACGGTGGTCCACAGTGGTCCACAGTGAGGGAGTTGGTGGGCATAGTGGAGGGTCCTGGTCATGTTAGAGCACCTGGCAGTCTGATGGTGGTCCACAGTAGAGATCCACGGATCTGCATGGTGGAGGGCAAGAGAGACTCCGGGGAATGGCTCCCCGGATGCAGTGTTAGTGACAAGACATACTGGGGCCAAAATGTGTAAATAACGGACCACTCCGTCATTAGCATGACAGACCACCCAGCAATTAGCGATGATGACTGGGCCACACACATGTAACGCTTGGGAATGCCACCAGGACACAGACACATGTAGCAGGTGGCTACAGCCTCTGTCGTGATGGCCTCCAAAGTCTAGTATCTGCCCCCAGACCAAGGGGATGTCCCTTTGGTCTAGTGGTTAAGATGTTGGAATTTCATGTGGGAGACCCGGGTTCGAATCCTGGGCGTTACATTGGTGCCGTGACCCGGATCGGGTTTCCCCGTGGAAGGAGGTCAAAGGGTAGGTGAGTGTAGCAGTGAGTACAGCCTCTGTCATGATGGCCTCCAAAGTCTAGTATCTAAGATGTTGGACTTTCACACGGGAGACCCGAGTTTGAATCCCGGGCATTACACACACACCAACCGGTGCGTGGCCAGGGACAGGCACACACTAGCCATAGGCTTTTTCAAAAAGAAACTTTAGTCTGGTTTTGAAAATACGGACCGAAGCCGGCAGAAGGTTCTACAGTCGGGGTGCCTGTGACCTAAACGCTCTGCTCCCTATTGTAGATTTGTGTATTTTTGGAACAGAAAGCATATCTGCGTATTGTGAACGCGAGGGCGTTCTATTAGGTTTGTCTATGAGTTCTTTCAGATACTGCGGTGCCTGACCATTGAGTTCCTGTCAACACGCTGACAGGAACCAGGACTAGCTGTAAGATTTGTTTGAGCAACCCGACAGTAGCGATTTGCAATAGTCCAGCCTTGAGGTAACAAATGCCTGGACAAGTTTCTCTGCATCATTTCGGGACACGATGCAATGTTACGCATGCTACGCATCAGGCAATAAGGCAGCAAATGTGTGCCATTCTTGTTTCTGTATGTGTCCATTAGTTTAACCACTTGAACTCCTGCTTCTACGGGTGAATATTTAGCCAAAAGCTCGGCAAATTGCATTGGTGATTTCTCAGGCTACAATGTTTCAAAGCATATCTACACTATATGCTAGATAGCCTATGTCACCGTTATATGGAATAGAATATGTGAGATGGGGTGGTTCAGTTACAGTAGTTAAGTTTTGGTCACAAGATGAAAGACTCAATGGCATGAAGATCTAATGTTCTAAAATGTCATCTCTATCATGTCATAATAACAAGGAACAGAAGAGCTGAGCTGTTAAACTGTTATACTGTGAATAATATTGTTTTAATGATGACAATTTCCCCCAAAACAGTTACATGTAAAGTTCCTAGACTGAATCGCCATGTGCGTATAATGAACCAACCCCAACAGTCACCAGGGAAAGGTGACACGCTACAGTTCCAGTGCTCTGGTAGTCGGTATCTTCAAGGGGAAAAGCAGATTGAGTGTCTAGAATATGGAAATTGGAGTGGTAACGTTCCAAATTGTACAGGTAAACATACGGGCTCATCTCTGTTTCTCTGGTTAGAAAATGTGAATCAAGCAATTCAAGCAGGCCGGCTTACAGGATCAAAGATTCAGAATGAATTACTGTTAACCTCCAATAAAACATAGGCCAATGTTAAAAGTTTTAGTGCTGACCTCAAATAAAACATCTATGTGCCCGATATCATGAACATCATTGCATGTGTGTGCGTGTGGAAATAGGAAGATCTTCACCAAAAACAATGTGTACATTGATTCATTTCTTGCTTCCCAAAACCTAATGACATGTACTGTAATGTCCTCATACTGTAGAATCAGCAAACAGCTGTGGAAAACCACCAGTTCTTGAAGATGGAGACCTCAGTGACTCAGTGCTAAAGACTCAGTATAGCCACGGTGAGGAGGTCCAGTATGTCTGCCAGAGGTTCTACATCATGAGTGGTGGATCTCGCACCTGCCAGAATGGTGAATGGGTTGGAAATGTGAAATGCCTCAGTAAGTCACTATTCTTAATATTATAAGTTCATCATAACAACAACAATAATATAAATCTGTTAATACATTTTGTATGATCCCAAATTGTATGGATTTGAATAACATTTTTCAGAAGATCTTGAATAATATGACTTCAAATCAATATCACCACCATTATAATTTCATGTTCAGGAAATTAAATGGTGCATTTATATATGGTCGCACCTTTATCCAAGGTGCTTTACATAGTGCTTTAACTTCACCACGCATTCATACACCAATGGCGACTGAAACCATGCAAGGCATCAGCTAAGAGTCCTTGGGTGTCTTGCACAAGGACACAACAGGGAGAGCCGGGATTGAAACCACTGACCCACAAATCTCAGGATGACGTGCTCTACCTCCTCAGCCACAGTCACCAGGGGCGTTGCTAGCAATTCTGGGCCCCCTGCACAGCTTTTTGACATGGGCCCCCCTTCCTGGAGGCACGGGGGGGGGGGGCACGTTATATACTTTTTAACGTTATATACAATGTGTGGAGTCCTTGAAATCCAAAACTCATTATTATGTTTTGTTGCGCCACTCATTCGGTTTATTCAGGTAATATAGTGATTCAAATATATTTTTATAATAATCAATACAAATAAAACCTTATTAATCCAAGCTTTTAGTGGCCCCCCCTGGCTTCAGGCCCCCCTACAACTGTCCCCCTGGTCCCCCCGTGTCTACGCCCGTGACAGTCACCCATCTGCTATACTGCTTTAATGTTACTATATTCCATCCTAGTCTGCCTGGATTTATTGATTGATTACCTTTGGAGCAAACACCAAAGTATTTGTGCCTTTGATGCATGATATTTCTGAAAAATATCTTCATGGCTTGTTGTCAGACAGAAAGAGAACTAACCATTACGAGCTGAAAGCAATACAAACTCAAAGGGCCAATGGACCCCAGTGAAAGCCACCATCCACTTGCATTGAACTCATTTTCCCAGAAGCCTTTGCACACAAGAGTGACAGATGTGTTTTGCGCTGATGTTATCAACATATGCTGCATGGCCCTTATGACTTTAAGTGGTGAAAGATGTGGATCAAACAATGAAAACACATTTCAGGCATCTTGTTAATTGCAGGGAAAGTGTTCTACAATCAATGAATCAATGAGCTATGTAACTCACGAATGGGAGTCAGTGTTAATGATCATTAGTGTGGACTCCACACTATGGAGTCTGCAGACCAATTACAGCTGGTTTAGAAATGTATTGCTGTCCATGGAGTGGTATCATGGACCTACCATATACTGTAGTAGCCAATTCACACTGTAATATCCAAATTGTGTTTATGTATTATTTACCATGTGATTTTCAAACAGCTCACCATGCATTAATGTCATCTGTCTTTAAACCATTACAGAACCCTGCACAGTGAACGAGGATGATCTGAACCGGAACAATATGGTATTCCTTGTTGGAGGTCGAGATAAATTGCATTGCCCACATGATGACCACCTTACATTCCGTTGTAAAAAAGGCCATACGCCTGACATTCATCTGCAGCAGAAGTGTACTGATGGTGTAATAAGACTGCCTTTTTGTTCTCCGAACAATTAAGCAAATTGTCTGTTGGGTGCAAACCACATTATGTGCAAATCTTTTTACTTTCTCGTTTTGAGCTTGTGGACACAGACGTGTTGCTTTTGTTGTCGTGTGATTCTGTAGTATGATCACGTACGGGCTAGGATGAAGTGAAGGAGTTTGTTATCAACAAATTTAATAGTATAGATGTGACACATTATGTTGTAACATTATATACTGACTCTCTGCATTGCACTCACTTGCAGAAATTTAAATAAAATAAGGTTCTTTACTTTACTTTCTACTCAGTTGTTTTGTCTCTGTCCAAAATGAATGGTGCACATGCATGTCTGGCAGAAACAACAGCCAGACATGCAGTCGCACATGCACTGCTCCTGTGCTTTTGGTTGGGGTAGGTTGTTGGTGTTGGACCACATCTTACACAAAGAGAAAACTGCTATATTTGTCCTACACAAATATTAAATTCCCATTGACAATGGAGAATTTATGTCATGATGTACAACTGTACGATGATATGAGCGCCTGGATGGGTTTGTGAATTCCCAGATGGTTATACGGAAAACCATATAACAATCTGATAAGAGGGTGTACTTTTCTCAGTTGATCTTTTTCCATTTTTCTATGTAGAATCCATTTCTGTGCTGGAAATGTTTTGTATTGAACACAATTCATTACATAATGGCATATTCAGCTAAATGATGTTAATATCTAGTTGTACATCCAATGTATACCTAGATTGCAGACATGGCATAGGAAAAACTAAACACAGATCAACAGAGAGAGGTTTGGCAAAGTTATCAATTTATTCTATTTTTCTGTTATTTCTGCCCATATAATTTAACACATGGGCCTTATAACAGGGAAATCCTATAATAAAATGATGAAAGGACTTTGCCAAACTATTCTCTGGTGATTCCTGCAGAATCAATTTCTGCAATGTACTTTTTTGTATTGTGCATAATTAATGAAATAATTAGCACATTTTACACACGGGCAGAAATAACAGGGAAAACGCTATACCAAATTGATAACCAATTGACAACTGATTATGTATTTTGTCATCTAGAATCCACTTCTGCAATGTACATTTTTGTGTTGTGTAAAATTGACAGGTGAAACGCAGTTCATCTCAACTGCTCAATGAGCCCTCCTCAAAATCCTACCCTTTGGGGTGGGGTTTGGTCACTATCCAATGACAATCCAAATACTTTAGCAACTGTTGCTATCCAGGTCAAGCTTTCCTCTTCTAACGTGCCTATTGGACAAGGCCAGATTGCGGAAGGACTTAGTGAAGGGCTAATTATGGAGTCCCATTACTATTTTCTCTTCTCCAGTTCCCTGGAGATTATTTTCCAAAAGTTTAATGAAGTGTAATGAAGTTGTAGTGCATTTAGTCTTTCAAAAATAAATAAATAAATGTGGCAAGGGCCATTAGGATATTATTTCTTTGATCAACCATTTTTCTAACAGGCTCAACTTGTAGTCAGCTGCGCTAACAGAGAAATAAGGCACCACTCTTCACTGAACAGTTAAAAAATAAACAAATGATGGTGAGAGAATCAGAGTGAACTATGTGGTAATCAGCCCGCCATAGACTGAGCTTTTTCCCTTCAGCTGCCAGGCTGCTCAATGGCTCTGGCTTCCCTTTCATTCCTGCTTCCTAGTGTCACCGGCACTTTCGTCACCGGCAACACAACAACACTATGGTCTATAACTCTGCACTTTTTATTTATGTTTATTGCACTATGTTGTCTGTGTTTGGTGTTGTTTCTGTGGAAAAAAGAATTGAATGCACTCATGTTCACGTCGAAACAAATTCCTATGTGTGTTACACAATGGCAAATAAAGGTATCTGAATCTGAATCAAAAGAATGAAGCCTGCCAAAAGCCAAACAAATCGCAAACTATCAAAGCTCACATTGGAAATATTGGAGGTCGTAGCATCTGCTCCTTTATTATACCACTAGACCCTGTGAGAGAAATATTTATACAAAAACACTGGGTTATAGACTAAATAAAATGATTTTACCAAATATCTAGATCTATACCAGTAAATGACTATATGACTATTTATTCAATAAGCAACAGTCAAGTAAAAAACCAAGTCATTTTATTGACAGTACTTTGCCATACGATACTACAATATTCAAAATCAGAGAAGATATCTGGTTTCAAATGACAATATATACACCGTGTGTACTGTACATCCAAGCACCACAATCATCATCATCATGTGCTTTTATATCTGGAGGCATAGACAGACTTGGAAGAATATAAAACAAAAACAAAAAACATTATACTATACACTCATCTTCAAGCAGCGTAAAAACAAATATTTACAGCACAATAGAAAAGGTTTCTGCCACCATCTCAATTGCTCGAAGCGGATCTACGATGTCTTTCAGCTTATTTTTCCCAAGAACCCAGTCTGGTCCAAATCTGGAAGAAAAAAAGAAGTGTGTGGACGTGTGTAGTCAATAGCACACAGCCACTATGTTGTGGTCCTGTATTTTAACAATCTATAGGACAGTGATTTTCAACCAGTGATCAGGGACCCACAAGTGGTCCCTAGCTAAATGATGGGGAGGTGGTAACCAAATGGACCGAACTCTTTAATGTAAAGGGAAACCAAAGTGAACCTTACTGGTCACTTTTTACACTCGAGTTAAATTATTGTTAAACATCTGCCTTACTTAATTAACAAGATATCCACACAATTAGAGAATGTAAAAGAAGTGTTATTTCAACTAATGTTTTGGGCGAACAAATAAGGCAAACAAATAATCATTATTATTATATTATTATGGAGATTAATATGAAAGGGTTGAAAACCACTGCCGTAGGGAATTCCAAATGGACCCTAACCTGAGCTTAGCAGGTCTGTCGCTCTGATAGTGTACAAATGGAACCGATTAGGCAGTACTATACTAACTTGTGAACTGATTCCAGGACTCGTTGTTGGATCTGCTATGGGATACCAACCCAGACAGCAGTGGTGTAAAGTAACTACCAGTAAGTTACTTAAGTTCTGCATACATAAGTACAATTTTGAGGTATTTATTTAATATTTAGTACTTGGGTTTTACCTCTTTAGGCCGGGAATCCATGTTTGGGCTCTGTACAGTATTTATTCTACAGTATTTAAAAACATGCTATATTTTCAGAAAAGTTAAATAAGGCTTTGGAATCTAAGTCAGGCCTAAACGGGTTAACGGCCATTTGAAAATAGCCAATCTAATTACACATTATAATTTCACAGATCAGCCATTTTTCAAATGATTTTTACACAATTGATAGCTTTAAATTGCACTTTTACTTTTCGTACATTTGTTACCAATTCCTTTGCTGGGCTTAAATATATTTTGAATATGAATTCTAAATTTCAGTATTTATACTTTTCTTTTTTAAAACATTCAAGTACCCGGTACTCTTTCCACCACTGCCTAAAAGCCACACACTTACTTGGGCGCCGGTCGGGATTTGCGAGGTGTGGCTTGCAAGAAGCTCCCATTGAGGGATGCGTTCATCTTGTGTCTGATGAGCGTTCTCTCTGCATCCATTTTATATTTGCGGGTTGTGAGGCGGTAGATGCTAGAGATCCTATCTACAATCTTGGGGACATTCATGACCTCCTAAAAGTTTAAGAAAAAACACAATAAAAACAGATCACATCAACATGTTTTAAACATAATATAGTACGTGTTTCAAATGGAGTTATCTACAATAGGAATGCTAGTGTTCATGTGATTGATACTGTAAATAAGTGCTTCTCAACTGTGTGTGTGTAGGGGGTTGTGGTTCCAGATACATTTAATATAGCATGAAAATCAGTTTAACAACTTTAATACTAAAACCTCAGCTTTTTTTTTAACACTATACATGTTAGTTCACAGATAGGCAAACACATTTATACACATTTTGAAACAAGGTCAAATCTTGAATGTCCTATCCTAAACATTAATTAGCCTGATGATGCTGTACGTACATCAGACAGCAAATATTGATTTAGTTCTAATAATATCTCTTTTAGTCATATTTTAGTTTAGTATAAAATGACTTAGTTTTAGTCAACTAATCTACAGTTGATTTGGTTGACAAGAGTGAAGTTTTGCAGGCCTTGGTGTTCTTGTACATCATCTGCCATTTTCATTCTACTGGATATCTTCTCCACTAAGCGCCACGGCTGGTATCATTTGACAATGGAGTTGTCAATATACAGTATTAAGTCATCGTAGCTTAGTTTTCCTGTCTGCAGAAAACAGTAGCCAACAAACATTTTCCATCATACTACGTCTAGTTTGCGAGATCTTGGCTACAGAGTACAGACCTGAGCCCGTTGGCGGTCCTGAAGGAGGAGGGCCAGGAGGAAGCAGGCCTTGGTAAAGATACTGCCTCCCTTTTCGGCCACCTTATCACCAGCCTTATCCCGGTACCTCTGCAGCAGGTCCAGCAGGGTCTCCACAGAGCTGTCCACGCTGTACACCGCCTCTGTGGTCTTATGGTACTGAGGTGTGAAAATCATCACGTTTCACTGTTAACATGTTGTCGCTGTCTGGTAGAGGCCTATTCATACATTTATAGATTGATACAGTACATGTACATAAAATAGATGAATTGCCTCTTTTTGGGAGGGAAATGATATGCGGTATAACCATGACAAAATAGTGGTTAAGCCAAATATATAAATATTTAAACTAAGTATTCACTGAAGAACTATAGCGATTAAATCTCTTGCAAACTGAATAAAAAGAAAAGGTCATCCACTCAATGAATGTATTGAACAGCAAAAGTTCACATGGGCTTTGTTAAAGAGGAACTGAGATGTCTGAAGGAAGTGTAACAGACTAGAAAGGAAGGCTTGAAAGTCCACACATGCTGTGTGGACTTTTTTTTTTCCTTGTTCAGGGTTGAACACTGGAGGTGTTAAGATTTTGAAAAGGGGAACATAAGGGGATTGTTGTGCATCAGCACATTCTGTCCTATGTGAAACTATCACAGTCAGCAAAAAAACAGAACATTGAAGGGGAACAGACTAAAACAAAGGTCACTTAGTACTGTAGTTTTCCCCAAACAAGTTACCACTCCAACATATCCACTGCACTTTGTAATTAAAAGCATGCACAGTCCATTTTCTAGCCGGTACCTTTGTGAGATTCAGGAGGATCTGGATGGAGTGAGCAATAACTTCCATGCATGGTATGCTCCTGTTGCAGGAGCGGATGAGGATGAAGATGTTCACTGTGGCTCCGCTCTCCACCAGTCGTTCACAGCACTCAGGTGATAGCCTGGTCGCCGTCTCTGTATAGAAACGCAATACAACACGCATGAGAATACTACAAAAACAGACATTTTTTGTTGGTGACTTGCCATTTTCTGTTTGAGAGGCGGAAAAAACAGACAGCGGGACAGAATGATCGAATGATTCACTGCACTGATGTGACAATGACTTCATATGAATTTAGTCTGCATCTTTTACCGTCTTTGATTCACAGTTCTGTGCAGTGCAATGTTTCTACAGATGATAGCATAAATGCAACTTCAGAATAATGGAGCACTTAATCAGAAATTGAGCTAGAAGACTAAAGTTCACTGTAGACATCAAGTCAGTCAGAAGAGCTTGGAGACAAACATCTAAACTCTAACTCTTTCCAGTGAACCATTATGGTTATGGCTTACCCAGGTTTTGTAAGGCTTCCAGAATGTGAGCAAAATCTTTATATTTAAGGAGGTAGTCCAAAGCTAAAGATGTCTTGTTGCACAATTTGTCTTCTTCTCGGACACCAGTGGACACTCGTTGTAGGCTGTGTCTCACTTTCACCACTTTGGGATTGTCATTAAGCATGCGGGAGCGGTGGCCTCTCCACAGAGCCTTGGGGAAAGGGAAGAGAAACGGGAACATTTTAACTACCTTTGCACAACATATTTTGCTGCCATTTACTTCCCAAATGTAAATAATTCAATGTTAGACTTCAATTATTTTAACTGCTCAAAAATCAAACGGCTATTCATACAATTCTCTCAGGCTGCATATTCTCCTGGCACTTGAGCAGAGAGCGTGTGGGAGAGGACTTGGGCGCAGCATACCTGAGCTTTGATAATGCCTCCCTGGAGCTTCCTCTGATGCTTGAGGAGTAGGAATGTCTTTGCGGCACGCTGGATGACGGTCGCAGCATGGTGGCGTCGGGCTAACCAGCGTCGGACGGCCCTCTGAGTGAGCACGACTTTCCTCTTCTCCGCCAGGAAACGGGTCCTCTCCTGCCTTGCTCGCACCCATCGCTGGCGGGACAAGGAAAATAGGACATTAAAGACTTGACAGTTGGAACCACCACGGGGCAACTCTTACGGACATTGATGAACGCTCATTTTAAATGTAGACATGGTACCTGTATGGCGATGACCGAGTCAATCTGTTTCTTTGCAGACTGTAGGGCCCAGTGGGCCCTCAGGGATCTCTGGATCCTTATGGCACTGAGGTGGTGAAAGGCTGCCGCAACAAAACAGAGCCGCTTCTGTGCCTTCTCCGCTTCTCGCACCTAGACGTAGTAGTTACATGTAATTATTAGTACAAACCTGTTTATACAGTAGTACAAGTCAAAGTCATAGAAAATGTAAAAAAATATATATATATAGTATTTCAGTGCTATGGTGACGGTGCTAAAACTGCAGCTACCTGACGTCTTGTAATCCAGCGTCTAAAGTAGAACTGTAGCGTAATGGCAGCACTTCTCATGTGGTTGTAATTGTCCCTCTCTGTCCTAGCCAGCCAGACTGCCCGGACCTTCCGCTGTAGAACCACAGTTGCCTCCCTCTGCCTCTGGAAAGTACGCCGCTGGAGCAAGCATCGCCAGCAGGACTGTATCAAGGTCGCAGCTCGATTTTGTCGAGTAATGTGTCTTCTAGCCTGAAAGCCTCTTAATGCAGCCTGGATGACGATGGCAGAGTGCTTAATTTTCAGGAATCGTTCCCTCTCTTGTCTTTGAAGAATGCAGGCCCTATAGTATCTCTGGATAATGATGGCAGACAGGCGCATGGCCTGGAATTTGATGTGCTCCCGGTGCTTTCTGAATGCAGATTGGATGACAGTAGCTGCTTGACGGCGATGAGCAATGTCCAGTCTCTCCCTATGACCTCTGTAGGCTGCCTGAAGACAGACCACTGCATCTCTCATTCTCTGGTATTGTTGCATTTGCTGCCTGGCTTCCACAGTGGCTCGATAACGTTGCTGAATAGTGATGACGGAGGACTTCAGGGTGAGATATCTTCTGTGTTCACAGTGTGTTCTATAGGTTCTCTGGATAACACTGGCTGCATGGTGCATTTGTTTGACTTTCTGCCTGGACTTCATGCCACGGAAAGCAGATTGTAAGAGAACAGCTGCATTCTTCTTAGCATTTAAAGCATGGACCTCCTCTCTCATCAACCTATTGGCCCTGAAACGTGCTTGCATTGCGTTTGCAGCCCACTGCAGTTTCTTGTAGTGGGCCCTCTGCAGGTACTTTCGGACATGGGACTGTATGGTTATTGCTGCCATGTGTTGGATATGATTCTGCTTCCTGACAACCATCCCTCTGTAGGCTGCCTGGATGGATATTATTGCCCTACGCATCAACACATAATCCAACCGGTCTTTTTTTGCCAGCTTAATTGCCCTGTACTTTTGCTGGCAGAAAACAGCTGCACCCTTGATCGCCAAGAAGCGGTTACGATCCTTTTGAGCATGGAACCTTCTCTGAATGACAGTTGCAGCTCGGTGCATGTTATTGATCTCAAGTCGCAAAAGATGTCCTCTTAATGCAGCCTGAAGGACAATGGCAGAGCGTTTCATTGTCAGGAATCGTTCCCTCTCTTCTCTTTGAAGAATGCAGGCCCTATAGTATCTCTGGATGATGATGGCAGACAGGCGCATGGCCTGGAATTTGATGTGCTCCCGGTGCTTTCTGAATGCAGATTGGATGACAGTAGCTGCTTGACGGCGATGAGCAATGTCTAGTCTCTCCCTATGACCTCTGTAGGCTGCCTGAAGACAGACCACTGCATCTCTCATTCTCTGGTATTGTTGCATTTGCTGCCTGGCTTTCACAGTGGCTCGATAACGGTGCTGAATAGTGATGACGGAGGACTTCAGGGTGAGATATCTTCTGTGTTCACAGTGGGTTCTATAGGTTCTCTGGATAACACTGGCTGCATGGTGCATTTGTTTCATTCTCTGCCTAGACTTCATACCACGGAAGGCTGCTTGTAATGTGGTGGTAGCCATTCTGATTCGTTGGTAATTTTTCACTTGCATGTTTCTCAGTTTTCGAGCTCTGAACCATCCTTGAATTACACTTGCTGCCCAGCAATGCTGCTTAAAGGCAGACTGTTGCTTATGCCTCTTGAAGTTGGCCTGAATGACAGTTGCTGCTCTGTTCATATTGTTGAGCTCATGTCGGACAAAATGTCCTCTTAATGCAGCCTGGATGACGATGGCAGAGTGCTTAATTTTCAGGAATCGTTCCCTCTCTTGTCTTTGAAGAATGCAGGCCCTATAGTATCTCTGGATAATGATGGCAGACAGGCACATGGCCTGGAATTTGATGTGCTCCCGGTGCTTTCTGAATGCAGATTGGATGACAGTAGCTGCTTGACGGCGATGAGCAATGTCTAGTCTCTCCCTATGACCTCTGTAGGCTGCCTGAAGACAGACCACTGCATCTCTCATTCTCTGGTATTGTTGCATTTGCTGCTTGGCTTCCACAGTGGCTCGATAACGTTGCTGAATAGTGATGACGGAGGACTTCAGGGTGAGATATCTTCTGTGTTCACAGTGTGTTCTATAGGTTCTCTGGATAACACTAGCTGCATGGTGCATTTGTTTTATTCTCTGCCTGGACTTCATGCCACGGAAAGCAGATTGTAAGAGAACAGCTGCATTCTTCTTAGCATTTAAAGCATCGACCTCCTCTCTCATCAACCTATTGGCCCTGAAACGTGCTTGCATTGCGTTTGCAGCCCACTGCAGTTTCTTGTAGTGGGCCCTCTGCAGGTACTTTCGGACATGGGACTGTATGGTTATTGCTGCCATGTGTTGGATATGATTCTGCTTCCTGACAACCATCCCTCTGTAGGCTGCCTGGATGGATATTATTGCCCTACGCATCAACACATAATTCAACCGGTCCTTTTTTGCCAGCTTAATTGCCCTGTACTTTTGCTGGCAGAAAACAGCTGCACCCTTGATCGCCAAGAAGCGGTTACGATCCTTTTGAGCATGGAACCTTCTCTGAATGACAGTTGCAGCTCGGTGCATGTTATTGATCTCACGTCGCACAAGATGTCCTCTTAATGCAGTCTGAAGGACAATGGCAGAGCGTTTCATTGTCAGAAATTGTTCCCTCTCTTCTCTTTGAAGAATGCAGGCCCTATAGTATCTCTGGATGATGATGGCAGACAGGCGCATGGCCTGGAATTTGATGTGCTCCCGGTGCTTTCTGAATGCAGATTGGATGACAGTAGCTGCTTGACGGCGATGAGCAATGTCTAGTCTCTCCCTATGACCTCTGTAGGCTGCCTGAAGACAGACCACTGCATCTCTCATTCTCTGGTATTGTTGCATTTGCTGCCTGGCTTCCACAGTGGCTCGATAACGTTGCTGAATAGTGATGACGGAGGACTTCAGGGTGAGATATCTTCTGTGTTCACAGTGGGTTCTATAGGTTCTCTGGATAACACTGGCTGCATGGTGCATTTGTTTCATTCTCTGCCTAGACTTCATACCACGGAAGGCTGCTTGTAATGTGGTGGTAGCCATTCTGATTCGTTGGTAATTTTTCACTTGCATGTTTCTCAGTTTTTGATCTCTAAACCACCGTTGAATTACACTTACTGCCCAGCATTGCCTCTTAAAGGCAGACTGTTGCTTATGCCTCTTGAAGTTGGCCTGAATGACAGTTGCTGCTCTGTGCAAATTGTTGAGTTTGCATCGTACAAAATGTCCTCTTAATGCAGCCTGAAGGACGATGGCAGAGTGTTTCATTTTCAGGAATCGTTCCCTCTCTTGTCTTTGAAGAATGCAGGCCCTATAGTATCTCTGGATAATGATGGCAGACAGGCGCATGGCCTGGAATTTGATGTGCTCCCTGTGCTTTCTGAATGCAGATTGGATGACAGTAGCTGCTTGATGCCGACGAGTAAGCTCCAGTCTCTCCCTGTGGCCTCTGTAAGCTGCCTGAATGGATACTATTGCCTTGCGCATCAACAGATAATTCAACCTGTCTTTTTTGGCCAAGTTAATTGCCCTGTATTTTTGCTGACAGAAAACAGCTGCACCTTTTATCGCCAAGAAGTGTTTTCGGTCCTTTATAGCGCGGAACCTTCTCTGAAGGACAACAGCTGCTCTGTGCATCTCTGCCACCTCAAGTCTTGCTCTGTGGCCACGGTATGCTGACTGGAGGACGATGGTAGCAGACCTCATGGTTTGGTACCTCTGCATCAGCTCATTGCTAAGCCTCTTTGCCCTGTAGCGCTTCTGCACAAATGCAACAGCACACTTGGTGGCAAGGTAGGCCTTGCGTACTTTGTGCATTCTGAACTGAGCTTGAATGGCAATGGCAGCATCTTTCTTCTTATTTAGATCTTCTCGAACTCTGAAACCTCTGTAGGTAGCTTGTATCTTCAAGATGGCACGTCTCAGCTGACTGTACTTCTGTTGTTGTTCTTTGCCCTCAAGGAGAGCTCTGTATCGGCATTGGATGATAATGGCTGCGCTCTGGAGAAGCAAGTATCGTTTTCTACACATCATCATTCTCACTGCAGATTGAATAACAGTAGCAGCCTCCCATTTTACCTTCAGTTCTCTTCTAACTTTCATGCCTCGGAATCCTGCTTGGAGAATGAGAGCAGCTCCCTTCACCTTCAGGTAGTCTGTCCTCATCAGCTTGCCAGCCATGCGAGCTCTGAACTGTCTCTGCATCACTATCGCTGCTGCTTTTCTGGACTTATACTGTGCATGTGCTTTGTGCCGACGGTAATGGGACTGTATGAGTGTGGCACTTTGGTGCAGTTTCTCCAACTTCTTCCGGTCAGCTCTGCCCCTCCAAATGGCTTGTATAGAAAGTGCAGCATGCCTGAGATCCTCATACTCCTTCCTTTTCTCCTGAGCCAATGCCATTGCTCTATAACGTTTCTGGATGGCAATGGCTGCTTTTTTCAAGGACAGATAGCGCCTTTGAGTTGAGAACTTCCTAAAAGCTGTCTGGATAACTGTCGCTGCCTGGTGCTGCTCTTTCAGTAGTTTCCGCGCAACATGGCCACGATATGCTGCCTGTATAGCGGTCGCAGCTAATCTCGCCTCAACAAAATTCTTCCTGTCTAAATCTCTTTTCACCGAGGCCCTGAACCAACGTTGGATCATGACAGAAGCTTGTCTCATCACAGCTAGCCTTTTTCTGACAACATGACCTCTGAAGGCACTCTGGATGATAATGGCAGAATGTTGCTGAAGCCTCAACCTGTGAAAGCAGCGCCTCTGTGTGTGACCTCTGTAGTGAGCCTGAATGACAAGAGCACTCCTCTTCGTTCTTGCATAACGAAGGAGACACAAGTGCATTCGGTACCAGGACTGAATTTTCAGGGCAGCAGCATTTTTCCGTGCCATCCTTTCCTTGTGCCATCTCCAGAATGCGGTTTGTATCACTTTGGCTGCTCGGTTCAACCTCTCCAATCGCTGAGCCTTCCGTCTCTGATAGTTCCTCTGGATCCGGACAACTAAGGTTCTTAGTGCAATATATTGCTCCCGCTCTCTTCTTGCTGTTGTCCATGCTCTTGTGAATTTTTGAATAACTGCTGCAGCCTGCAGTATTCTGGCGTAGGCATTGGATGCCCTCCTCATCCGCCAATGGGCTTGAACAACAATGGCACTATATCGGAGGTGCTGGTAGGCCCTCCTAGCAGTGTACATCCTCCACTGAGCCTGCAGTGGACAAATAAAATGCAAACGGTATGAGCCACTGAACTTATTTATCTTATTGCCTACTTTATTCACATGTAGTTTCAAAATATTTTATATAAATTCATCTTCGACTACACTCATCTTCGTACATTTTCTTTCAAATGTAAAGGTAAAAAAGCTACCTGGATGAGCGTGGCTGCATTGCATCTCAGAGCGTGGAGTTCAGCCTCCTCCTTCAGCCTCAGAGCATTGCGGGCTGCATAACCCCTCCATCTCGCCTGGATGGCAATGGCAGCAGAATTCTGCCTTTTGGTTTTCTGCCTGAGAAGAAAGCTTCTAACCACCACTTGGAGCTTTACTGCAGCCACATTTCTTTCCTGTACGAGGACAAGGGACAAGATGGTGAAAAGATTAGATGGGGCTTAGCTATTTTCCACATGTCATAGAACAAAATCGGGAAAATGCAGTCTTCTAGTCAAAGGAAGTTATTTTCTGAGTTTCATGACTAGACTACAAAGTGCAAACCTCTGCACCTTGCTAAGGAAATACTCACTTCTACTGTATGTATATGTAGCCAAACCATTTCTATGATTATTGCCATTCACCTAGTACAACAACTTTATACCTAAGAAAAATAGTATATTGTATCTGTGCTCCCACCAACAGATAGGCAAAGTAATGGCCAACAAACACGATCTGAAAGTTTTCACATTGTGTTTCCAATGTAAGCATCCCAAGCAAAATTCAACTCTAACCCTGATCAGTGTAGGGGCTAAGTGTCATGAATGGTTAACACAGGCCAGGGGTTTTGACTATTGGTCCATGGTGCACTGTGGAAGGGATTGCATGTTAAGCATGTATTGACAAAAACACATAAAAGTGAATACTGCTTTTTATTTTTATATATGGTTTTTGTTGAGAAACTAAACGTCTTGGTGATCTACTAATCGAGGCACCAATGTTCTTTCTTCTACACCACGTCTATTCATTTACTAACATGGACCACCTGCAGACCCAAGTATACCATGGACCACTAGTATAGCCTGTGGACTATTTAATAACCATAAACATTGAATACATAATGAGAAAATAAAACAAATCGACACAAACCCCACCTGGTATACTTCCTGGTCTTTCTTCAGCCTGTACTTTCGCCAGGCATCCTGGATGACCCGAGCAGCTCTGGTCTCGTTGCGCAGATCCAAGAGACGTACGCACAGGAACGACAGGTATGACATCACAACCTGGAAAACGGCATGGATTGTGGTGAGTTAAGCACTCAGTTATTCACAAAAACATGTTCTAATCTGTCAAGATTGTAAACTAAAGGCCATAAAACTTGACCTATCAGTATTCAGTGAATAGTTGGCCTGAAAATGGATGTCAACGTTATTTAATTGGAATGCTTATTTACAGTGTTAAACAGGGGCTCTCCAACTGTGGAACTACCACCTACTTTTGAGCCAAAAACTCTGCAATCTGTCAGGAGGACATGCAGTACTGTTCTGTTTTGTCTGTATTGTCCCTTCAAAAAAGGGGAAAAAGAGAGAATTATTACTTGGCCTTTGTCTGCACTTCCATTGCAGGTTTGAGTTGTAAGCATGGTAAGCAGACAATGTCTACAGCCTTGTGTTCTAACTTCTCCCAGTTTAAATTCACTCACATGCACTGAACTAAGCTACTGTTGTTGCTTTATGTCAGTTATGTATTGTGGTAAAGTGGGTTACCATATTGGTTCATAATGTGTTTCTGCCCCAACTTTGGGTGCATGTGTTAATTCATTACTACTTTAAGCAATCATATTTACTAAGCTACGCGAAGGGTGGGCAGTGGTCCCTCAGGGTTCTTAGGTGATGACTTAATGATGTATTGAGTATTAGCTTGCTCCACTCACACACGAGTAGGCCATGGTCTACTTGTGCGCAACACCCAAGTTTGCACTCTACCGAGTGCTGATCTAGTTATATGTTGGCAATTGATCTTCGATGTGGTCTTTGGAGTCAGCCACTCTCACCTTCTCGTTGGGGATGGTGTTGGACATGTCGGCTGTGTTTATCATGGCCGGTACTCCACCCAGGAAAGTTACGGCAGAATTTATTAATCGGAAATTGTTTTTCTCATTCTCCAGGAGCTCTTTGTAGTCTAGAGAGGAGGATTCTGGACCTATATATAAACACAAGAAAATAAAACAATGGTGGTAATGGTGTTTTTTTCTCCCACATTATTAGTCAATACATTCTCAAGTAACAGAGAAAATCTGTAGCACGTTGACTTTCAAACTCAAATGTGGCTGCCACCTAGTGTCAAAGTCTGTTTTTAAAAGCTGCTGCTTAGCAAGAAAGCCGGGTGAATCCCTTGTTGATGCACTGTACTGCTTACAAAGTGTAGGTTTTCAATCAATTTCATGTCAATGGAATTGAATTGTAACAGTTGAAATCAACATATCAGTCAGTATTCGGAATTTCGGATATTAATTAAGCGGCCTGCAGGCTGCCCCACCTGAAGGCTACCCCTGCCGGTGGGGGCAGCATGTGGCCCCAGGCTACCAGCTGCCCATGTATGTTCTAAACTCTAAAGGGCCAGACCTACCTGGGTGACCAACCAACTGCACATTTTCAATGTAAAAGCGATCTGTGGTCGCAATAAACATTTACCATCTTGGTCCGTCTGCCTGGAGTCAAAAGAGTTGTCCGAGTCACTGCCTGAGTCGTCGAGTTCCACTCGCCCCCGCTGGGAGCACTCCACAGTCTGGGTGGTGCACTGACTGATGGCTTCCACTGGGAGCTGGTTGGGGTGGTAGTGGTGGATCAAGTGGCAGAGGACACGGCCATCTGAGAATGACACGGTGAAGTTCTCTGCCTGCACAGACCAGGCGTTTCAAGATCAATTTGTTGTTTTCTTGTGGGAATACATCATCTGCTATTTTACAAAGTTTGTCTGTTTTTGAATACATTACGACAGAAAACGTAATCACTTTGAGGTCTATTGACACCTTTTATACCATGTGTACATTTTTATAGCATGAACCAAGAGTCATCATTCCTCTTACCTGCAGGCCATAGAAGTCGCACACTGCATTCACCCATTCCATCAGAAGGGCAATCTTGGTATTGGTGTGATTGTATGGCACCCTGAACTTTGCAGCGCTCAACATGAGGCCCTTATCAGCCCTCAGAGAGGCCAGCCTCACTTTAGTGCTCCAGGTTCTCTTCAGGAAATCTATTTCCTCCCTCAGTTGTTCCTCATCCAAAATCACCTCCACCTAACAGGAATTTGAGGACACATGATACAATATGATACTAGGTATAGCTGCTACATTGTACAAGGGATGTAGGTGATTTGGGGATTTTGTGTGTAATCCATTTGTCTTGTACTGGGTACATACCTGAAAAGCAAAGATGAGTTTCCAGAGGAGGCTCAATGTCTTTTCCCTGTGTCCGTCCACAATATCCCTGGAATCAATGACAGATCCTGCAAATGGTAAATTGGATAACACAGATGTTTGAAATTAGTTTAAAACTGAATATGATAATGTAATCAAATTAAAATTATAGAGGCTCACATGTAGTCTTGCACACAAATACGCCCTTTGCAAACTTAGTTTGCTCTTTGTTTATTTTTTTTTACAAACGGGTATAAGCAATTTTCATTTTGCAGACAGCTGTTTCAAAATAAACAAATGATATTTACAAGCAAATGTTAAGTGTTCAAACTGAAATGACAGATACAGCCAATTAGAAGTCTGTAAAAGGAGTAAAATATGCCAATTACCATATTCGTCCTTTAGGTCAACACCTCTGTCCTTGAGCACCTGCAGTGCAATTTCCACATTGTGGATCTTTTGTAGGCGGCTGATGGCTGGAAGACGGAGCTTATGTGATAGACTCCAGTCCTTGATGAACAGCTCCATCACCCTCCTAGAGGTAAAGCCCACATGACAGTGAAACAAGCAGTGAAACATAGCCAGCCTTCCTGGTGAAACATGGAATAAAACAAAATCGAGCACTGGACTCTGGGAACAACTGTTATAAGGTGTACAGTACACGGCAACACAATTGTTTTAGTGTATAGCTCAAGATCCAAAAGAGATATTAAATGTTTTCCCAGTACCCTAGATGTGCCATTTTCACTACAACACTGCATGTTTGTTTTTATGGAAATTAGATGTCCCTATCGTGTTCATGCAATTGATGAGTTAATATAAATAAAATAAATGGAAGAGAATTAGAATGAAATTCTAATTACAGTATATGTTTTAAACTGCCTTTAAGAGCCAGTATATTTCACTTACACTAGACGAATTCCACATTTCAAGTCAACTGCCAGGTTCCTCACAGCAAAGTCAAACTCATCCAGTGGTGTCTGGCCATGAGATACTGGCAATCCCAAGTACCCAAGGTGCCGAGGAAGGATCCCCTCTCCACTCAGGAAGTCTCTGGAGAAAGCCAGGAGCAGGTCTTTGCTCGTCTGTAGCAGCAACAGGAATACATTAGTGGTTAGTAGGAAAAATAAGGAGGATGGCAAAGCATTTGAAATACTATTAAAAAAAAAAAAAAAAAAACATCCCTTTTGCATACATCTGATTTGTATTACATTTAAAAAATTTAGAGCTGTTGTCCAGTGAATTGGCATATAAAAATAGGATGAGGATAGGTCATATAAATTTGTGAATCTCACAATTTTGTGTTTTCATCAGCTTTGCTTTCAATGTTGTACAATAA
The DNA here is from genome assembly GCA_039105355.1 of Benthosema pterotum. NCBI lineage: Eukaryota > Metazoa > Chordata > Actinopteri > Myctophiformes > Myctophidae > Benthosema > Benthosema pterotum. The sequence goes on along the minus strand of CM076979.1, from coordinate 31,954,479 downwards.
GACAACTATATAGCTCAGATTCTTCCTGATTTGTAAATTATGACTGATGGTCTGACAGACACTGTTAATCAGGACACACACAAGACAGATGCTTGGCATGGTAGAAAGGGAGCTGATAATATACAGTACGTCCAGGCTCCAGTAGACCTACTGCCTTAAATTGATTGAGTAATTTGCTCATATTGTGCAGCTTTACATTGATTGTGCTCATGTTGTGGTTAGAAAATTCACAAAGCTCAGAGATTGAAAAATCTGTGTGTGGGGGTGCTGCGCTACCTTAAACTCTGCATCCTTGCAGAACAGACAGGGGTCATGCTCAATCAGCCGAGACTCTTTGGCCTTGTCCAGGAAACATACCAACAGGAGCAGCTTCTTCAGACTGAAGCGAGACAGCGCCTCCTCGTGGCCTAACCAAAGGTTAAGCAAAATGATCATCAATGAAACCAAACATGAACACTGTCAAATGTGTACTTTAACAGTGCTTGTGATCAGCTATTTCACTCTGCACAGTACAGAATATACTGTCGCTTCCAAATTTAATTACCATCTTTGTAAAGGTTAGGCACTTTGGCATGTCTGAATTGAGCAGCAAGGTCTGGATTCCATAGCAGCCGTTTGAGGATGAACATGGCCAGACCCAAGACATCACCATTACTCTCCAGTGAGATCAGCTCCCCAAAGATTGTCTGAAGGGGTGCAAAGATTCAATTGATGAGAATCGTGTCAATGAACATTACACACATTAAAATGGAATGTACTTGTTTGAAAACACAGATCAGAGAATAGAAATAAAAACACAACATTGCTTGTACCTCAAGACCAATCCGTAACCACAGAGGATTGTACGCCAGCAGCCAATTAAGAACTTTTTGCCGTTCACCTATTGAAAGACACAAACACAAAAATTACAGCCATAGCTAATCATAGACCATATAGTCTACTGCAGGGTAACCTCTATGCCCAGAGTCACATTGTTTAATGTATTTTTATTTTAATTATTATATATTATTTTTTCATTTGTTTGCTGGACTGTTATATTCTTGTTTTCATGTTTATTCACTGGACTATGCCACTATAAACTGGTATTTTGCTATGGCAACTTGAGAATGATTGTGAAACCCCACCCACAGCTCATCTGGCTGATGAGGTGATTTAGAAAATCACACTGTTCTGGCCACCTGGGTAGTGTGAGTGAGACCAGTGTGGAAGTGCACAGAGTGAAACAGACTACAAGAAAAACAGAGAGCAAGGGGATTCTATCCCAAGGCTTGCTAACTGGACAAACTTTTCTATTTTGGATTTATTCTTCTATTTGGATTACCGACCCACGGAACAGATAGAAGGATTTTATTTTCCATTTTTTGCATTATACCCATGGAGTTTGGAATGGATGGACTTGATGGAGAACTATAGACTGGTTTGGATTTGGATTTAATTTAGTTTTGGAGTTTAACTTGTGATGGTGTGAGGACAGTTTATTTTCATCAACAGCATTTTATTTAAATTTCTTTAAGTGAGTAGTGTGTTTCGTAATTTGACTACCGGTACTACTAAAGCACCCCCCAATGCCCCCATCCTGGATTGAGGTACTCTTGACTCTTGAGCTTGTAGATTGGCCATTTTCATTTTAATTTGTTCATTAGAGATTTTGTAGAAAAAAGCTTTGTGCACACCTACAGGGACAGGTGCGAGTCATCAGAAGAAGGGGTCCCGCACACTGTCTTCACTTCTTCTTCAGAATATTTGTTCATTAATCATATTCAAGGCAGATGTTCGAAATATTGATTTTGAAGTCGTATCATCCAGCCCAACATCATCCACTTACCGATGTCCTTCCAGAGGTGCCGGTCTTTTCTTATCAACAGCCTCTTGGCCTCCACTTCCTGCTCCAGCCTCTGGATGGCTTTGACCATGGCCTCAGACGTGAATAACTGGCAAGCTGCACGACGGAGCCGGTTCAGCCTTCGACGGGCTGTGTACGTGCTGAATGACATTTCTTCTTTGGTGGGAGCTTTGGGAACACTGAAAGTCTCATCGCTGCTCATGACGAGAGACACAGCATTCACTGCATATATTGAAGTCAAGAGAGGTAAAGGTTAAAAATCTCTGGAGTATTTAATGCATGTAATGTAATATACAGTGTGCTGCAAAATTCCAGTTACCCCACAAAAAATATATGATTCACTGGATGAACTCAGCAAACGGCATATCAAAACAGACAGGTGTCTGTGGAAGTCACAAATCACTGATCCTAAATATCATTTGTGCTTCTAGTTTCAAATGTATGGCACATATGGTTGCTCTGAAGTAAAGATATAGACCACACCGAATAGTTATTATAAATGTGATTTTTGGCAGCACAAAATGCCCTACAGGTCGAGGAAAAAACAGAAATGGCAACTGGAATAGTAACAATCAAATGGCCGAAGCAGGACAAGTCTAAATGGACATGTTGTTTTAATGTTACCTTTCGATTTAGCGACTTCAGTGTTTACTTTGAAGTCATCTGGGGTGAGGATGTAATTAATCCAACAAGTGAATCCTCTCTCCTGCTTCTCAATCCACCTCTCATCATAGAACATATTCTTTGCTGCAAATGGCATTGGGTGTCTTGGTATGACTGTAAGAAAATCATGCAAAAACGTTAGCAAATCACAATCCACACAAAAAGAAACACCCTGGTTGATTAAGAATTTAGCCCACAATAAGCATCAAATACCTGTTTGTGCAGGCTTAATGAAGGTCAGCTTAGACTGTGCCACTGCAACAATTCTTGCCGTCTTAACAGGCCGTGCACCAAATGACTTCAAAGACTGTGAAGCTATATGAATACAATCAAAATTATTTTCAATAAAAATTGATATTAAAATGCATTCATTCATACTATGGAACAATAAGATGGCAAATGGTGCTTTCCCCAAGGTGCTTTACATAGACAAATTCACCCATTGATGCACAAATTCATATGCAGTGAAAACCATTGAAAACCAATTGGCAGGTTTAGAGGCCAGGTGTCCAGTAGATGGAACACATTCACACTCACCTTGTGACAGGTTCTTGGAGCTTGGTTGCTTGCCTTTGGTAGGGGCCACCGGCTGTGCAGTCTTTACAGATGATACAGATTTGGAGCGCACTGAACCTGCAAAAATAATGATACACAAATTGCATGTGGCTGCACATTATTATTTTTATAAGTTATAGCAATGGAAAATTGGAGATTACGAACAGCAACAGTGGATAACATACCATACCATTAGTTATCTAAGCAGGCTTTCAAAACCATTCCACATTTTCTCACCTGCTGTTCTTGTCTCCTGCCTCTTTGGTGCAGTCTTCTTTTCTTGCACCGGTTTCTCCTTTAGAACAGCTGCCACTCTTCTCCTTTTGCCTCTCTCAGTTTTCCCAACATTCTCAACCTTCTCTCCCTGCAAGAATTCATCACTCTTTCGCTTGTTGTTCTTCACCACCATGTCCAACACAGTCTGGAGGCTGTGGATTGGGAAAGTCAAGTTTTCGTCGACAGGCACGGGGGCTAAAATATGATGTGGTGGGATGGTAATTAAAGATTGCTTAGGCACATCAGAGCCTGATGGTGAATCACAGGGAAGAGAGGATGGGGCCGTGGATGGAGGAGATGCGACAGTGAAAGTATTGTCACATGGGCCCGAGCGCACTGAAGAACTGACTGGAGAGGTGATGGGGAAGGGTGCCATGGTTGGGAAGGCAGTTGGAGCACGCAAGTCATCATAGGCTGAAGTCAGGCTGATGGATTCTGACTTCCATGTTGGCCGTCTGTTTTCGTGTAGAGAGCTGGGTGATGTAGGGGTATAACATCCAGTTCTGCTGCTATCACTGTCTATGACAGGGAGGTCGGGTGTGGCTGGGCTCGATTCACAAGTGCTGCTGGCATCAGTGAGTTCAAGTGTTTTCTCTAAGAGCTTTCGTCTTGACTTCTTTACTATTCTCTCTCCGGTTGCGACTGGGGCTTTGACCTTGGTCACAGTAGCAGAGGTAAAAGAGCACTTCTTAACTCTTAGGTTATCACCAACTTGTATCTCTGGATCTACAGCCTGGCTGGTGCCTGGCTTTTTGTTCACAAAGAAAGTAAGTCGTGGCTTACTGGACTCCACAGGGCTGTCAGGCATATTTGTAAGTGCATCATTTTCTGACCCACCACCATAACTTCCACTCAAGGATTCTAATGAATCTGAATAGTCATAACTGGAGTTGGCATTGGGAGGACTGGCAATGAGATGAATCAGGTCGGAGTCGATGATGGCCAGAGCATCTCTGACAGACGGCATTTGAGTTTGGGGTAAAGCACTTTCACTTTCCGTAGCCACAGCATCAACAGGGCTTTCAATTGACTGTATGCGTGGCATGAGGTTTTTAAAGCTCTCTGGTGTTCCTATGGGTGAAAGTGTCTGGTTCAGCACTCTGGTAATCGCTTTCTGCTCAGGTGTGCTTAATAATTCATGGTGCTCAGCTGAACTGTTGGTAGGATCCATGTGATCGCCAATGCCACCAGGGACAAGCAGAACAGGAGAGTTACTCTGGACACGGTCCTGGTCTGACAGGACCAGGGCCTTTTGCCTCTGACTCTGAGTGGGCTTAGAAGCCTTCTGCTGCTCTGATTGCCCAGATCTATCTTCAATATGGCTGTGCTTGAGGGACCTCTTTTGTACTCGCTCTCCCTCATTGAGCAAAGAAAGTGGGCTCCTTTGTTTTCCACGCATGTAATGCTGGTTCCGGGGAACTTGGAAGGTCTTATTGGCTGCAATCTTCAAGGTGGGCCCCGTTTTTTGTCCTCTAGGTGTAACTGTTTGGTCACCCGTTCTCTTATTTTTGATTGAATCCCATAAGCTTTTCTGAAACACAGCACAAAACATTATGAAATACTGTCCGTTTTGCATTACATGCTTCAGGTAATGGCAAATTGGTAATGTGTGAAAGATTCCTGGGCCCCCCACTTTAAATATACCTTTTTCTTTTTGGGTGCCTCTGCTCTCCCAAGCACAACAGCTTGATGTCTGAGGATGCCATTTGCATTTAAGATGACCAGTTCTCGAACTCCACCTTCTTCAGATGGGGTCCAGGTTATCGTCAGAATGAAATGGCTTCCAGGCTGCGAAAATAAAATATAGATGGTATGCTTATGGTATTGTTGTTATGCTAAAACACACATGTAATGAAGTCTCATTCACTGGGAAAGAGTTGGCCTGTCACCATTCACTAGTTTGTTACTCTGTGGCTGTGGTAAATTGTAATAAGGCAATAGACTTATAAATTCCATGGCGCTGATGACAAAGTGGCGCTGATGACCTGACAGCACAGGTGCTTTTTCTTTGTATAGCGTGGTAAATACATTATATTATCACCAAGGCTAGCAAAGGTTTTCTTGGCTGAAGCATAAACTACTGAAATTAAGCACATAACATGGAATATTTACCGTGACACATTCTACCACTGACACAGTGGTAGAATAGCAATATTAGGAATATTATGGATGTCCGTCAGTGGTTCTCACATTTCAGCATGTAAGCTCCCAAAGTAATAATATTTGAACGGGTACTATTGTGATAATACTAGCAGATCTACAAGCTCCAATAAAAAAACAAAGCGGGTTCAATGGATCAATATTTCCCCCCTTTGTCTTTCCTTCAGTTCTCTAGTATCACTGGTGCACCATCATTCAATTTTAAGAAATTTAGGAGCATATATGCTCCCTATTTAGGAGCACTCTGGGGCCCTGCATGAATGTGTGTGTGAATCTATGTAAAGCGCCTTGGATGAAGGTGCACCTCCATGTTAGATTACCAATTATTGTACAGTATAACATAATTGACTGCATTCAATTAACTACATTTAACAAAATAAAAGCTTTAATTTTGTGATGACTGAGTGGTATACATTTTTTTATTATTATTATTATTATTTTGTTTCAGTCAGAGCTTCCCAGATGGTCATACATGAAGCAGACGTTTTTACCGCACAGCTGGAAGGAGGATAAGGTATATTTCATTTATATTTGTGTTATAGCTGGACATATACAGGTATATGGTTCATGTATTTCCAAATGTTTATGTAGACAGTGCAGTACTTTTCTAACCTTCTTTACATAGGCCTAGACCATACCTGGGCATTATGCGGCCCGGGGGCCAAATGCGGCCCTTTGGCTGACTCTGACCGGCCCGGGGACCACCAGTGGTCCTTGAGAGAGTTCCAGTTAAATATGGAGAGTTGCTTAACCAGAGGTAACTCTTTGAGAAAGCATTTGGTTTCATGTTTGCACTCTCAAGAGTTAAAATTCATCGTCATTTTTTATCTATGTTTGCATGTTTTGTTTCCCAAACCCAGCCTGAAACTGTGAACAAAAACAAAAGAAATCTTTAGTTTTGGCGTCTGTGGGGTTAAAATATCATCAAATGGTGGTCCTCTGTGGCGCAAATACTAGATAAATAGAGGGCCCCAGTATCAAAAAGTTTGGTCTTACTCTTACTTTTGTCTTGAAATTAAATTAATACAACGCAGACTTTAGTTCAGCCTTTAGTCTTGGCCCTCCACAATATTTTATGTATCTCATGTGGCCTCTTGGGAAAAATAATTGCCCACCCCTGGCCTAGACTATGTGCAGAATATATGTATTACTGGCATGTGTAAAATGTATTATGTACTATGTGGCAGTTTGATAACTATTGGGTGGCTTATTGATGTATGCACTTTGTATTGCATGTCATTTTCCCTTTAGTTTCCACGTTGCGATATGAATAACGGTTTAAAACCGATCAGCCTGCATCACCCTTTTATGGCCAGCTGGGTCCACCACAATCCACCAGAGGCTGCCTTCCTTGGCCTCATTAGGTAAATTCACATATTTGCAATGGGGGCCTCTAAGGAAATTTGGCCCTGCATGTACAATACCTAAAGTGACAGTCTAATATAGCCTGGATCAGCCCTGAATCAGCACCTTAAAAATACTACCTTATTTTTGAATAATGAAGTGAAACGAAATGACAATTCAGACTTAAGTCAGGCTAAGTCTAATACACACTTGATCTACAGCATGATATTAATGTAAAGATACAGGTTTACTAGCCTACATAAAGCCAACGGGTAGGAGACTTTACACAATTGCAAATTGGACCTAATAACAGGCATGGCAGCAGGGTGTGATAAAGCAGCCTGCCGACTCGATGTTTCCTCTTGAATTGTACCTGAATTGCAAAACTGCTGTGATCCACAGAAAAGCCCTTGGACGACGGTATTTTCTCCACTCTGACCTCGGCCACGGCATCCTCGGTGGGATTATCAACGCGCAGAAGGGCAGACTTGGAAGTGCCCAGCTTCACGCAGCCGAATGTTACGAACGGAGCCTTGGAGAACTGCTGCAAACTGAGAACCGGAATGTCGTTTTCTTTGTCGCCGTTGTATCTCTTTGTTGGTGTTGGACTGATAACGTCGAGATACCCTCCTTTCTTCCGCGTGGAACTCATACTTTGATCCATCTTGGGCGAACACTAAAAACTCAAAACGAACTTCTGCACGCACGGTGCTACATGTCTGAATGGTTTCTTGTTGCTGTTTAAACATGCGATGTTCCGTTTAGCCTTCACCACCGTTTGAATTTCGGACGGTTGCGCTCTAGTCAAGTCGCTCAGCCAATCGCAGTGGAGGGAGTGGCTGCGCGTGCTCCCTTTGTCCAATGGGAACGCAGAACAACTTGAATGCGTACACAACAACACAACTGTCGCAGCCTATCGGAAACTCTCATCCTTTCATTTAAACCACTGTTTCTCAACATCTGGCTCCGGGCTCTAAGCCATAGATAAGCTCCGGGCCCACCAGAATACCGTCCTGGACGCGAACTTCCGAAATGCAGGAGATTCGGCAGAAAGCTCATTAGTAGAGCGCTTGTTTTATCTGCCGGCTACTACTAGTCGGGCGCGGGGCGATTATGAAATAATTCAGTTTCAGATCAAATGGCTATGGGGATGATTTTATTAATATGGACCATCTATCTGAAGCATTATTCTGGAGATTAATTTACCGTATACCCTGACAATTTGCCACTGAATGTGAAATGTACCCAAAGTAAATTATTTTCCACTTCGGGACAATAATATATTAAATCCAAATCCAATAATCTGCTAGCATAATCGAAAATTAAATAGACTGCTGACTGTGTTGCATTGAGTTGACTTTCTGCAATTGCTCTTCATGACCAGCGGAGGGTAGCATTGTTCTGGATATGTAGCTGAATAGTAAATGCCAGGCTAAAACTGAGTGACAGCGTATGCTGCTATCACCGGTTTAAAGGTAGGGGAAGTGATTTCACTTTTGTAAGATATCACCCAAATATTTTTTTCTGTTAAAATGCTCTATTATAAAGTGTGGAAACCATATATGGAGTTTCCCCCTCCCCCACGTTACATGGCACACTGGAAAGAGACTACCAAAATCAAAGCAAAATGGAATGCTATACATCACTAAAAAAAGATAATATACATTGGTCGAATTCCTGAGCACGGTAAAAGACCCAAAATTTAGGAAAACATTGAAACAGATTGAAACTTTGGAGAGTTTGGAGCTCGGAGATATGCAGTACAAGTCACAGACTGTATACAGACTGTATACTTTTACCATTTTCAACTGTTTTGTATTGTACCATTACGGTACAATACAAAACAGTTAAACTGCAAAGCTTAAGAAAATGCTTGTTTCTGATCACATAAGCCATGTTTGTTTTGGTGAGTTTTTTATCTTGAAAAATGGGGGTCAGTTTATGCACAGAGTCGTCTTATATTCGGAACAATACAGGATTAGGCCTACGCCTAGTATTATAGGCCTAGTTGCAACCGTTAGTCACAGTTTACTATGAAAACCTGCAAAACAAAAAAGGTTCTGCAAATCAGTGTGTCCCTCACAGGCAGCTTGTGACATGTGCTACTCAGTGACAAGTCAGTATTCATTCCATATGCTGATCTGACCTCACCAAACCCTGTACACTCAAGACACGCTCCAAATATGGCACATCATCAAACTCTATACTAAAGACATTTCCCCCACTGCCACCCTCAGATCTTCATATGTATGAACTGTTCTGACATTCCATGTCCATCTGACCTCATTAAACCCTGCTCCCCAAGACTTGCTCCATATATGGCCATTGCAGAACTCATTCCATTTATCTCACCCACATTGCTACTACAATATGTAATGTCCAACAGCCAATAATAAATGTCAAGTAACTCCCTAGAGTGAGTCCTTTCAAACAGAGTCTACAAGAGGATGTTTAAAACTGAATTGAAAATAATAAAGGTTTGAAACAATGTTGCTTTGCTGAGTTCCTTTGTGTAATTGCTATTTGTCTTCTATATTTATTTACTTATTTTTATATTAATTTAATAAAGACTATCATGCCACAGACCCACACTTTGAGGCCCAATCTTGGCATGTATCCAACTGTTCTCAACAGGCTACTGTACAGTACAATGCTATTGTTATTAAAGAAGTCAGTCACTCTGCTGTGTGTTGCAAATAAAGCATTTGCATGTCTATGGCAGTAGGCTTGGGATATGCATCCTTCCCGTTCTACTCTCATCTCGCCACCCCCTCCGTGGTTCTTTTCTAATCTCCATGCTCTGCGCGCCACAGCGCCTTTCTAGTTTTACACGAACGAATACCCTCCCACATTCGGCAGAAGTCTACCTAATCACCGGAACGGACCAAAACCTACCGGAACGGACCGGAACGGACCAAAACCTACCGGAACGGACCAAAACCTAGACCAAAACGGACCGGAACGGACCAAAATCTACAGGAACGGACCAAAACCTACCGAAACGGACCATTTTTTTGAAAGCCATATACATTCAGAACACTATCCCGGACCGGAACCTACTAGGAGCGGATCGAAACTGACATGAATGGACCGAAACGGACCCCGATTTAGCCAGACACACATTCAAAACACTTGTAGAAGTCACCTGTAGACGGGCTCTCATTTAAATCCAAGGTGTCTTTTTTTTAGAAATGGTAGTAGCCTAAAGCACAGAGAGACAAACAAATCAACTGTGTCGGTTTGTGGTTAGAATGGAAATTATCTCAGAGGAACCCTCTCGCCCCTGCCCACCCCCCGTGCGTACTTCCATCATGTCGATGATACAACGTTCCACTAGCCAGGGGCGTAGCTACGGGTGGGCTGGGGTGGGCCGCGGCCCACCTAAATAGAGAGCTGGCCCACCCATTGAAAACATGACTAAGAACTTGAGAAAACAAAGGACAAAGACCAGAGAGCCTCTAGAGAGTGCTTGAGAGGTCTGGACCCACTGTAGTTATAATGCAGGCACTAATCACCCATTATAATGCAAATGAGGCATTTCATTCACCCTTTGTTTGTAAACCTGCCAGATCGTTATTATTTGGCAGGATGTTCAAGATGAGGGGCGAACTGAACACAACGACAACAAGCAACATTGTGCATCAGCCACTTTACAGCAAAGACGTCTTTTCTGTGCAGTCTCTTTGGAGATTGCGGTGATGGAACACCAAAATAATTCCTTAATGCCGCTTGCTTCTTGGACATTTGACGAGAGTTTAGCTGTAAGTTAGCAGAATAATGTGTCAGTGTGGGCTACTACCAGTAGCATGGATCGATTGAGGAAGCAGGAAAAGACACACTGCGTTTGGCCAGTGTTGCCAACTGCCAAAATCCAAAGTGCATTAGTGTCACTTCAAAAACGCACTCGAATGCATTAGACTAAAATTAATGCACTACAATGAAACCAAATGGACCCTTACGCGTCCATTTGGTTGGGGCCTGGTTGGTTGGGGTCTGGTTGGGGTCTGGAAAAAAGCTAAATATAGTGACAAATGAGTCAGGTTGGCAACACAGTGGGGGCAGAGCCATCTAGTTGCGACATTGAGGGGTCAGAAACTGAGCACTCGAACTGCTATTCATGCAGCCTGAATAGGGACAACTGGAGTTGAAAATACATTGTAGAGGAGCCGCCATTGGACTGGCCCAATGAAGTGAACGGAGTTGGCGAATTTCTATGTATACTAAGGCTTCTGGCCATAAACAATATTCATTTTTATTATGAGGCCCATCTGTGGTGCGCAAAAGCGTTCCCCAGCCCGTAATTAACCGCGCCATGTGCTTCATTGAACGCGCATGCGTCGTGGCGCGCCAGTTATGTGCGGTCCTGTTTATAACATTTCGCAGACTTGGGATAAATAACAGCAAAAAAACACGGAAAATGTTTTTTCAACATAACATGTTGAATGGTAAGAAATGATTGAGAATTGACCGAGCTATAATTGTTTGAAAATGAGAGCTATAATCTTTGAGAATAGGCTACTCATGCATGTGTCTGTCCTAAGCCTGCAGCCAGGCTGCGTGCTTAGGAGGGTCAGACATAGCAGTAGAGATAAGGGAAATAGATATGGGATGAATTAAAGGGAATGGCAAGACCAACACGGATTGGATGAAAGCTAAAAACGCCCAAACTACACCTATGCATAATGTAACGGGTATAGGAGGTGTTTAAGGGAGATGGCATGATAACGAAATTATCAACTTTAGTGTGGGAACGCCTCTTCCCCAATGCTAAGTGCGTTAATTGCATATAAGGGCTAATGTAACCAAAATCGAGCCCTATGTGTTGGTGACAGGATTATTAATTCATGTCAAGACATTAATTCAAAAAGATAACCCTAGTACAGTAAAGGTTATATAAACTGAAATATAACCATAATGCGGCAATAATAGCAATAAATAGCTTTTCTTGCACGCGCAAAATTTGCGGCCATCACGCATGCTTACGCAGCATGCCCACCCTGAATCACTCATGCCCACCCTGAATTGAGTTTCTGGCTACGCCACTGCCACTAGCACTCAAACAGAAGTCCTTCATCCCTCCTATTCAACACATGAACAATGATGACCAGCCCCAACAAAGTGTCTTGTCTTGCTTTGTCAAGTTGACTGTCTGTGAGAATGAGCCACTAAAGACAATTTTCTGTTTCATGTGTTCCATAACCCCGATCATTGTAAAGCATTGCTGCTTCCCACCGGAGGATCCTGAACGACACCGAACCAAAGATAATGTGGATATGAACTGTCAAACCAAAACTGCCGCTGTTGTTATACCAAGCACCGACATCTCAGACTAATCTGGCAGAGTTGATTTGTTTGTCTCTCTGTGCTGTAGGCCTACTACCATTTCTGTGAGAGGCAATTTAATTGTGCAGCGACGTACGGCCTATTGCAAAGGCTTTGGCCGCTTGACAAAAAAAAAAAAAAAAAAAAAAAAAGGCACCTTGGATTTAAATGACAGCCCGTGACAGGGATTATCCTATGACATCACGACGACAAAGGGTGGGATTCCCTCTACCCTCAAACCAAAGGTAAATATTTGAACAACTTTTAGTAGTTTATTGAAGAATGTGGTGTTATAATCAATTTGATAGGCTTATAGCCTACAGGCCTACAGGTGACTTCTACAAGTGTTTTGAATGTGTGTCTGGCTAAATCGGGGTCCGTTTCGGTCCATTCATGTCAGTTTCGATCCGCTCCTAGTAGGTTCCGGTCCGGGGTAGTGTTCTGAATGTACATGGCTTAAAAAATGGTCCGTTTCCGTAGGTTTTGGTCCGTTCCGGTCCGTTTTGGTCTAGGTTTTGGTCCGTTCCGGTCCGTTTTGGTCTAGGTTTTGGTCCGTTCCGGTCCGTTTCGGTAGGTTTTGGTCCGTTCCGGTCCGTTCCGGTGGGTTTTGGTCCGTTCCGGTGATTAGGTAGACCCCCACATTCCACAGAAGTGTAAATGTCACAGTACTATGTCCCTCTTTTTCAGGTTGCAAAATTACCAACACTCCTGTACTTATGGGGTGAAAAAACTGGAAGAATGGATTTTTTTGCGTTTGACGTACGTTAAACACTACTAGTACATAAATACAATAATCCTAGTGAACTTTTAGAGTGCTGCTTTTAAAAAGAGGATTCTTCTATTATAATGACCATGTGTTGCACAAACAAACGGATGTTTTGTTTGCAATGCCCCCCCCCCCTCCTCTGACCCCCGGCCTGCTGTTTCGCTAAAAGACCGATTTATACCTCGACGCACGCCGGTATCGGGCGCTGAAGATATCTGACCTACAAGATCACATCGCGGAGTGGAGGGGACCTGTTGTGAGCTTATAGGTCTGGTATTACTGGTGACGCCTCCGGTGCGGCATACGCTTTACCAGGCGGTCACGTGATTCGTGCACCGTCCAATCATCAGCTAGAAAAACACGGCTGGTAATTTTGAACAGCAGAAGAACGCAGACAGAGTCGCAGAGCAATGAATGATACTGAGAGTACAGTAGAGACTAAAGGCGTAGCCAGCCATGTGTAAAGTTTATCCGGTATAGAGCCTTACAGTAGATCATTTAGTCAGTATTAATTTATGGTCCGATCCGTTAATTAACTTCATGTTTTGATAACCATGAGTTCCCATGTTATTACTCCGGGTCCATACAGAGCCACGAAACTGGTAAGTTAACTAAATAGGGGCACATAGCTATTTAGCTAAGTATAACTGGAATGAAACACGCACTCTTATTAATTAATATTACTGTGACTGCATGATTGGTGGACTATGAGCAGTTGCTTTATCTGTTAATCTTGGATTTGCCTCATGTTTCATGTTTAAACCAACGCGTTGTTGCTTTTAACATTTCCGTGAATACCAAGCGTACCCTTCCTCTTTGATTCTGCATCTGTTATTTAGGAAGTATGAGGAGTTCGTGTTGTACGCCGATGTAATGAGCGTGTTTTTGCTTTGGAGAGTTGTTACTGGCGCAGACTACTTGTTAATTATTTTCTGACCAAATACCGATTGAGGAGAAAAGTGCGTTGTTGTTCAAAGATGTATATACACTATATAGACAGAATATAACAGAAGAATGGAAATGCAGTGCCTGCGTGTGTGAGAGAGGGGGGAGTTAAAGGAATTCTGTTATTATTGGTTCACCAGGGTAGTTATGAGCCCACATGCTAAAGTCAAGATATTAGTAGGCCTACTGCTTCTTTTGGAGTCAGTGCTGAAAGAACTTTCACAATCAGAAGGCATATTATCAACTCCTACTACTGTAGGTCACAAAGTCTGAACTTTATGATACACTATAGACTCACAAGTGACTGTTACACAAGGGTCTATTTGTACACTTCAGTTGACCCTTACCTGCTTTCATGTTATCATTACACTTAATACTGATCATTTACTATGTCATCATAAAGGCCAGAGGTTCCATGTAGGTTTAATGAACCATTTCTTTTTTTCTCCAGTGGAATGAGGTGACCCGGCTGTTTCGGTCAGGCATGCCCCTGAAGAAACACCGTCTGCACTTCAGGGTCCATGCTGCCTGCTTCACTGCCTCTGCTGCTGTGGACTGGCTCCACCAGCTGCTCTGCAGTAACAGTAACTTCGGCCCAGATGTCACCCGGCTACAGACGGTGCAGCTCCTGAAGAAGTTCCTGAAGAACCACGTGATTGAGGATGTGAAGGGGCGCTTCGGCACAGAAGATTTTGAGGACAACAACATATTGTACAGGTAAATGTTGAAGCAGTAATGGATCTCATTACCCGCTTGAACCCTTGCCCCGGGTGGGATTCTCAACCTTTTTAATTTCAATTATCCATGGATGAGTAGACCACAGATCTCTGGAACTACAGAAGAACAAACATTTTATTGTTTGGACATGGTCCATAATTCCTTTACTGTAGTTTAACTTACAATCATTTAGCAGGGGACTCCATGGGGTGAGGTGGGAACCACTGTCCTAGCAGAATGATAATGATGTGTTTGACAAAGCTGCAGGCCTAACTAGTGACTAGTTGTAAAGGTTTTTATTGGCTAAATGATGGGTCTATTGTTTACTGACTTACCAGCAAGGCATTTCACAAACTAGTTAAGTCACACTAGCAAATCGGTGTGAAATCAACAATCTTCACCATTGTCTGTCTGCTCAACTGTAAGTGCTGGACACCAGAGCTCGAGCATGAAAGAACTTTTTTTCTGCATTATGTACTCATAAAACCCCAATACTTTTTTCCTCTACATTACATTGTTTTCGAATTCTAGTATTGGCATATACAAAGAAAACCCTCCAGCTATCCCCCTCTAAGTGTGTTTTTCTTAAAACACACTTAAAAGTAAGTAACACCATTGTTATTTCAAAGATCCCACTTTCTAAGGGGGCCTTGGCATGGATAATCACTTTTTTGATGTGTAGATCTTGTTGAGCCAGTCATTTAGAAAGTATCCCTCAAGTGAAAAAAGTGTGGGCACCTCTGCTTTTCATCAATAGCTGCCTCTAAGTCAATGGGAGACTTATAATAATAATAATAATAATAATGGATTGCATTTTTATAGCGCTTTTCTATGCACAGCGTGTATACTCAAAGCGCTTACAATGGTCCATTCATTCATACATTGGGAAGTAGAGCGGCGAACAGTCAACGCCAGCGTCCCCACTTCCCACATTCATACACCAGTGGTGCCAACCACTGGAGGCAAGGTGGGGTTCAGTGTCTTGCCCAAGGACACTTCGACATGTAGACAGGAGGAGCCGGGAATCGAACCGCCGACCACTGGATCATTGGCCGACCTGCTCTACCTCCTGAGCCACAGCCGCCCTTATCCATAAAACCTCTTAACAGTACACCGTGGCCACAACATAAAGCCACAAGCCGATGCAGAGGCTGTGGTGCGCAAAGTCACCAACTGAAATATTGCACAAATATTCATAAACAAGATCTTCGTGTAGCTGGTAATTGAGTCTTGTTTTATATAAAATGAATGGGGTTTGAGCAGGGCTGCAGCAGGCGGCTCTGGAACCACATGTGGCTCTTTAGCATTTCGTTTATTTTTGCTGTAGTAGACCAAACATGACGCATACATTTAATATTGCAAAAATGTATTCACATTTCAACATGTGGCTGTCAACTTAATACAATTTGCATTATAGCCTGCAACAATAAATATGAACATCATTTTTAATGAATGCACAATAACATGTACTGTATTTTTGTATTGATAATTTTGGTGGGCTAATATAGCCAGTGTTGACTTCATTGTAAAACTCAAATATATTTGCAGCTCCAGACAGATTTTGTATTCATTTCAAGTCATACAAATTGGCTCTTTTGACATTATAAGTTGCCTGGGTTAGACTCTAAACCCAATTCTGTTGGTGGTGCCACAATCTGTTCTTGGCTTTACCTCTTTTTTCTCCCTCCTCATCCCAGGTTTCCAACCACATCTCCTTTGAAGCCCATTCCTTGTCCAGCCCCAACCACAACCACAAGCTCCATTAAGAAGAGGCTTTCCATCAGGGACAAAGAGGGATTCTTTAGGTTCAAGAGCATTAATAAGCACGATAAAGAGACACAGGTGAGCATGACTGGTCCAACACAACGTCTAACAAGCTATGTAAAACTCCATTTAAAGAATTTCATGTATTCTAAGTGCTTACTTGTTTACCTGCCTACATAGTGATAGTGCCTGTCCGCAAGCAGCCGGCCACTTGTACTAGCAACTTTGCAGCTGATGTACGTTGTGTGTGCTACTGTGCCAGTCATTTGAGAAAAATGTCATGTTTTCAATAGAAAAGTTCTTCTCAAGTTGAAACTTTGATCAAATCTAAATTTTTATCTTTTGCTTACTGTTAATGTATTGCTTACATTTTCAGGAAAATGTAGATCCTGCAGCCCAGGCAGAGGAAGAGGAAGTGAGTCAGCCAGCAACAGAGAAGCCAGTCCAGCAACGAGTACTGACCCAGGAGGATGAACAGGAGCTCTGGAGAGACATTACCCTGACACAGTACGAGAGCACACACACACACACACACACACACACAAAGTACACTGTTAAGTACATAGGGTTTGAGCATGTAATAAGTGTTTTGTGTTGCATGGGCCCCCCGCTGGCCTAGTGGTCCAGGCACATGACACACGTACAGTGACAGTGTGTCCCGTTCATGACAACCATTGCTGCATGTCTGTCCCTGTGTCTCCCACTTTCCTGTCTACCTTCTTCACTGATGACTATCAATAAAGGCCCATGTATGGACAATGATCATTATTTAAAATACATGAAGGGTGTATAAAATATACATTTTCAAATAATTTGAAAATTGTTATGTTTCAGTCTACAGAAAATTCTGGGTCTGGCTTCACTGGATGATGTATTAGATCAGCGTCATGTTAACCCACAGAACATCATCCATAATGTGACCAAAGTCAATAAGCATGGAGTAGTCACACTGGACGACAAGACCAGTAAGTGTAAAGGCCGGTTGACTGCTTGCCTTATTCTGCAAATTTCTTGTAAAATTATAATTTTAGTTTTTGTTGATCCGCCTGACCTGTCAATCATCTCTCTCTAGATGACCTCCCTCACTGGGTTTTGTCTGCTATGAAGAGTCTGGCCAACTGTGAGTTACAGAAAGCAAATTATATTATTTAATTCATCTTCATTTATATTGTGGATGATGTACAGTCCACAATGAAGTATTGTTGTACTCTTTGACCTGATCATCGCATGTATATTATTTCCCAAACAGTACATAGTGATGTCTCAAATTTACAATACTGTGGCATTTACTGTAAATTTAATGGAGCCTATGCCTAATGTTCCCAATTATTTTCTTCCCCTTCATTTTAAAATAAACAAAGAGAAGAGCAGCTCTTTTAATGTAAATATTGGCAGCTATGTACAGCATGTTTGTTTAAAAATGTAATGATAAGAACACTGTGTACTGTGTGTAGGCTCAGTCTGCATTTCTGCATTTAATTGCTATAACCTGCCGTTGTTGGTTTTCAGGGCCAAAGTATGACAGTGGCCAGCCATCCTATCCAGGCTTTGAGAGAGATGTTTTCAAAACGGTGTCTGATTACTTCTACAGCTTACCACAGCCATTACTCACATACCAGCTCTATGAGCTGTTTATCAACATTCTAGGTAGGTACCATGGGGGTGTATTGACTGAATTAGGTTCCAGGTGGAGTGTCTATCTGAAGACTATTGATCCTCTATTGAGCAGAGATTTTACTGTTTTCCAATTGCTACTCATGATGGAACAAATGCAAACTATGCCTTAACAGTCCTGATCAGTTGTTGAGAGCAGAGGCTGAACCAAGATGACGAACTTGAGGCAACTGTAATGTGGCATGGATTGTGTATGGGCATGTCAGACCAGTACAGTGTTAATGATTGTCAAAAAATCCACCACAACACAAACTGATGACTGAAGATTTGATGTTTTCACTGTACTCGAAGCAGTTCAGTTTCAGAAGTCTTGCATGAAAAGGTCAAACCTTTCATGCTACTATTGGTTGATACATAATAAATAAATAAATTATAAATAAATAAATTGGATGCGACAGCCAAAGACGGAGAAACAAATCCAAAAAACCTGAATAATTCTCACACTAACCCTGGTGTAAGAGGTGTCCTGATATTAACACATTGTGTTACCCTGCTATTTACTAAATGAATATGACCTGGCATCAAAGAGATTTCTATCTGTCTATTAGGTGCATGTGGTTACTACAATGGAATAATTTCAGCTTTAGTCTGCTGTATCCAGTGGTTACAGATTGACTCTACCTGTTGGCAGATTTATGTATTTTTTACTGTTAAACACATCATTGACTACTAGAGCTCTCTTAAAATGCCAGTTGAAAATAACCATTAATGAATGACGCATTTATTGGACTAAAGTATATGATTGGTGAGAATAAACTCTTTTTAAGGGAGTGGGAACATACAATTCTAGGTCTATTATGACAGTTACTGTATTATACAGTAGATGTCAATAACACTTTTCATACAGGGATCTGGAGCACAAATATTCTAGACGTGGAAAAATTATGTTGATGTTTTGTGCATTGACCTATTGTGCCTGTTTATTTTCATATCCTAACAAAGATATGGGTTATGTTCCTCATTGTGCCTTGATAGTAATCTCTGTGTGGGCCTGTTGTGTTGTCTGTCTGACAAAGTGATGATCCTCTGTATACTGTTTGTATGTCTGGTTTGAAATGACTAACGCTGCTCCTCTGTCCGCCACTGACATTCTGCCTGCAAACTCTCCCTCTTTTCCCCCCTTTCTATCTTGCTCCACCTCCCCCCCCAATGTCACGTACCAGTGCTATGTGGGTACGTGGCAGCGCCCCCTAGACATCAGCGGGCAAAGCGCAAATTGTCTGACCCCCCTTCCTTACCCCCTCCTGCCAAGACGCCGTTCCACTCCACAGAGTGTCTCCTGCTGTCACTGCTCAGGCAGGGTTCATGTGACGAGACCGACTCGCCAATGAAAGAGGTTTTCAGCACCAAGGTCCAGTCACGGCTGCACGTTTTGAAAGGAGAGACCAGCACCGACAACCGGCAGTTTGGAGGCAGCTGTTTGAGCCTGAACCAGTCACAACGCTTGGCTGGTCCCACTAGGCGCCGCCCCAGAAGCTGTTCATTGGTGGACACGGTCCTGGATGACTCCACCCCTTTCTCCCAGAAACTGCTTTCGTCAAATGACAGCCTGGCAGTTGTTAAAGACTTAAAAGACAGTTTGGACGACGGTGATGCTGCTGCAGCTACACTGACAACCCATAACGGTCCAGAGTCTGCACCCCTGCTCTCCTGCTCTACTAATGCACCAGGAGATTCCACCAGAGACCATGGTTCTGTCAATCCCATGGCAGCAATGTCACTCACATGGAAGTCCCGCCTCTTGCGGCCCCACAGTATGGGCAGCTGCCTGGACATTGTGGTGGAGACCAGGGAGGATGGTGCCACGGAGACCAGGGGCCAGAGTCGTGCAGCCAGCTGTTTGAATGTGAACATTCCTGAAGAACAGCTAGACTCCTCCTCATCTTCCCATCCTCCTTCCTCTTCCTCCCATGCATCCTCTTATCCTGACTCTTCTCCCTCCAATCCATCTTCCTCTTCCCTGCCGTCTGCCGCGGCCAAAGCACCACAGCGTGTTGCTAGGCCTCTCTCCAGTGCTTCCAGTTTGTGGACTCTCCGTGCTGCAGCACCTAGCTCTGGTCCTGCTCTGGGCCGACGCACCCGCAGCTCTCTGGACGTGTCTAAGCTGTCCCGCCGGCCCGTCTCACTGTTCAAACCAACTGTATGTCTGTCCACCAGCTGCTCTCAGCTCACACAGCCCAACACTGAAAACAGTAAGACACCTCCACTGCCTGCCTGTTTGTTTTGCCCGACTGTCTGTGTGCTGTTAATGTCGATGCATGTCTAACATCATCTAACATCTAACCACTCTTGCTAGTTAAGTTCACAAAAAAACAAACTCCTATGAAAAACACAGTCAGTGAGATGAATGGGAGAAGTGGATCAAGTAAGTAACTCAAGAAGTTGCTTAATTTTGACAGCAACCACATGGTAGCATCATTAGCTTCAGAGTTCAGACAAGGTGTAGTATAGTATAGATGTTTTTGTTTTTTCCTCTTTCAAATTAGTGAAACAACAGTCATCACAGTCAAATTATAAATTAAGCTTCAGGGTTCCCAAAATAATTTTTAAATGAGACCTCAATTGATTATGGTGAAAAACATGCCACTACAAGTTTGTCATAAATTTTGTTGTGTGTATGTTTTGTGATTATTGTCACCAATACACTTTTAGTGATAGATTACAGGCCACTATCTAAAAGAAAACAATGTGGTTTGGAAAATGTATAGCATTTTAATTTTCAAATTTAAATCATTTTAAGTTTGAAAACGTTGATCCTCTGGTGGTTTAATTAATGTTTGTGACTCCTGTAAAAATGTAGCTCAGTTAAGGTGGAAATATTCAGTCAAAATGTTATGGAATCAAATGGAGATTTAGGTGAAAGTGAGCTTGAATTTCTAAACACCTATAGCAAGTGTTAGAAAGTGTTATGATTGCATAATAAATGCAACTACCTTGTAGTCCTAATGTGCCGTTTCCTATATGCCATCATAGTACATACTCTGTGGATACTCTACCCATTTTGACCAGGACTCATAAGTTGATACCGTATGCCTTATATATTAATACACATTTATAACAAATTGTAATTATAATGCCTTAAGGTCATTATAATGCATTATAAATGTGGTTATAACCCAACCTTAATGCAAAGTCATAGGTACTCTAATCAACAACAGATGCTGTGATTTGCTATATGTATGATGTATAGCTTAGTGATTAATTATAACATTGAATTGTTCATCCGTCGTACACTGTGTGTGTGTGTGTGTGTGTGTGTGTGTGTGTGTGTGTGTGTGTGTGTGTGTGTGTGTGTGTGTGTGTGTGTGTGTGTGTGTGTGTGTTCGTGTTCATTAACCTGTCTTGGTCACTGTGTGAATGTAGGACTTCTGAAACCACAGTGTGAACGTGTGGCCATCGAGGCGCTGCAGTTGTGCACCCTCCTCCTCCCCCCTCCTTCCCGCAGGAGGTTACAGCTCCTCATGAGGATGATGTCGCGCATCAGTCAGAATGTGGACATGCCCCGACTACACCACGCCATAGGAACACGCACACTGGTGAGGGCATGCATGTTGAATGTGCATGCATAGAGTAGACATTTCTTTGTCTTTGTTTGCTTCTAAGTCAGGGGTTTTCAACCTTTTTGACACCAGGGACCACCATTTATTCAGCATTCGAGCCACGGACCACCATTTGAGGACATTTTAGCCCCACAGACCCAAAACTAAAGATTTCGTATGCTTTTGTCCACAATTCCAGGCTGGATTTGAGAAACAAAACGGGCAAAACATTCAGATCAAAATGACCATTAATCTTCTAGTTGTGTAGACTTGGGCTAATTAAGATGATGAATATTTTAACTCTTGAGAGTGTAAAAATGAAACCAAATGGACCACAGGGTCCATTTGCTTTCACTTTTACGTTCTCAGGAGTTATATCTGGTTAACCAACTTAGCTGGGGACCACCTGGAACCCTCCCAAGGACCACTGGTGGTCCCCAGACCACCGGTTGAAAACCCCTGTTCCAAGTTACCGCATATACAATCTCAAGTAAACATGCTTTTCTTCACTTTGACCTAATATGATGTCAGATGGTTGGTGTTGCACAATTTGAATAGTATGTTTTACTATTGGTTTTCTGATGCAATTTACAAGCATTTACCGGTAGCAAGTGTCCTCTTATTCTGCTCTTATTTAAACCGGTGGTCCAAGGGCCACTGGTGGTCCAATTGGCCCCTTTTTATGCTCTCAATGTAAAATCTATGCATTTACAAAAAAAATGATTATTTTGATCCATGCCTGTTATGTCTATAATTTATTATTGAGAGTAAAGAAAACATGGCTAAGATGCGAAATAAATAAATGGGCATTGATATGAAAGGAGTTGAAAAGCACTGGTGGTGGATGTATCCAACATGGTTGCCTGTTTCCATCTAGCCTGTTCTCCCTGTTGCAGATGGTGCATACCTTTTCAGGCTGTGTTCTGGGCAGTGCTGAGGAGTGTGATCTGGATGAGTTGTTGGCCACCAGATTAGTGTCTTTCCTCATGGACCACCAGCAAAGCATCCTGTCTGTCCCTGACTACCTGGTCCATGCTGTGACTGATCATGTGCAGTACCTCCGCACAGCACAGGTATTCACACTGTGTAGACACACATTCCAGATCATATAGTGGGTATGCGTGTGACATCACCATCATCATAATACCCAATTACGTGGGCATTATGCAGGACTTTCTGGTCTTGACACTTCCAAACTCCACAGATCGAAATGAATACCATAATGAGACACACACACAATGCATCATAATCATATGCTGTTATTCTTCGCTTTTAACATTATGGCAGATCTGTACATTTGATTAACCACTTAAACTCAATGTACTTCATTGTATGTTGCCCTGAAAAGGAGTATATACTACCGTAACTGAATTGTTCTTGTACTGGAATGGATACACCATAGGGTAGGGATGCTAGTTTTACACAAGAACTCTCAAAACACTTCCCCACCAACACCACCCCCACTGTCTTTTCGGACTATCCCTCTGCCCCATAGCTCCCAGCTAGAGATACGAATGACAAAGATCTCTCAGGCGGCCCGATGCTTCTCCATGCGTTTTGCCGGCAAATAAGCACTGTCGAGTTTGAAGAGCAAAGAGTGACATCTTCCCAGAAGGCAATGGCGGAGCTGCTGGAGATCCTGCTGACTGACCAAAACATTACTGAAAAGGACAGGCGCAAGAAGCTCAAGCAGGTAATGCACATGCTCTTTTTATGCTTGGCTAGAATGTATTTGCAGTAGAGAACTCACAAATATTGAATTCTCTATCTGTGAGTCAATATCTGTCACACTCTTAGTGAAAAGACAGATCTGCTGCTATGCGTTGTGGCGTTAAGTAGAGGGAATTTATGCTTTTTTCTTTCCCACAGTTTCAGAAACAATACCCAGACATCTACAGCCGTCGGTTCCCCGGTTCAAACGAAGACGACAAGAAGGACAGCAAACCAAAGATCAAGCCACCACTACTTAACATAAAAAAGACCAAAGTGTTCAGTATAAGAAACTGAGAGTTGAACTATATACACTGGAGTTATCAGTGGAGCATGAATGAAGAAGAAGACCAAAGTGCTTCCTGATCTTGATCCATATGAGCTTAACATTCACGTTTGCAGTCTTGGTTTACAGAGACCATCACTGGGTTTAGCAACCTGCCTGTTGACCACTCCACTGGGATTTGATTCTGTACATGCAGTTTACATCTGGAAACGAATGTAGAACTGTCATCACTGTTTGTATATGTTAGTGGTTTGACTTGTTTCTCGGTTGAGAAACAAGTCAGTTTTTATGAAGGAATATTTTAATTGCATGTAACTTCATGCAGAGGCAGGGAAAACATGCTAATGGGAACTACAGCCTTTCTCTTCCTAGAATTGTAGCCACATTCAATCCATCCACTCCACAGCTGACCTCTGAGACGGTAAACTCCGATGTATTTATGTTGTACAAATATTCAACTGCTTTATGGCAGAGAGGTGCTAAATTTAACACTGTGTGTGCGCGCACTCGGGTCAACATGTGGTTAGAGCAGTTTGACCACAGCTCCCATCATCCACAGCCACCTTTATTGCATTCTCAGATGTATTTGTATGATATTGTGACATTATTTTAATTAACAGTGTGTTCACACTGAGATCCACATCAGCCAAACTCTCATTTGTCTTTTGATTCCATGCAACTGTTTTGATTACAATTTAAGAAAATGGTTAATTTCACATCCACAGTTACAAATGGATATGTTTTAAGTGTTGCTCAGTTTGTTATGAATGTCTTTGTACGATGTTTGTGATGGGATTTTAAAGTTATAGTTGGGAAAGATGTGATAGCTTTCTTAATTCAGTAAATTAAGTTGGGAGCCATGCTAGACTATCATTACCTGCTTTACATGTGTTTTTTTTTTTTCTTATACAAGACATGTTTCCTTTTTGTATTTTAACTTATTTTCTTTGATGTTGCTTATCTAGGTTAGAGCATCTGTTTCACATTTGGCACTGAACTTTTTCTATTGATTGATGTCTGTTTTTAACCATTTACACACCATTGTACCATCTTTATTTAGTCCTGTACAACAAATGTTTCAGTGCAATTTTACCTGTCTGATAGACATTTTGCTCCTTCAGTTCAATTAAAACTCCAGATTTTATTGTGTATCTGTTTTAATGGTTATCATTTATGCCTGGTTGTGGCCTCTTTAGATGTAGACTTCTTTCAGTTTCCCCTTTTCATTGTTGTACATATTCTATTGTATTGATCATATAAACCTCCTGGCCTGCATTCAGTGATTCTCAACCTGTTGGCTGTGAGGATGTTGCAAATAGGTCCCCAAATAATTTGTTAAAAACGTTGAGAATTGAATGATTATTTACATGTACTATACTCCAGTGACAAATAACTTAAAGGAGTAGTTAACCATAAAAAAATATTAGCGGGGTCAAAAGTCGAGTTGAGTGAGCTAACTCAGTCAATTTGTGTCATTTTTTTGGGGTGAACTATTTATTTTTATTTTTTTTACCTTTAAAGGATTTTTAGCATTAGCTCCATTGATCCTAGGTTAAATATGATCATGATAGTGATTGATCAATACCAAACATATTCCAAACTTTGCCAGAAAAGGTTGAGTACCACTGCTGCAGTTCATTGTTGCACTATATACTGTATATGAATGACCAGAATGCTTACCCTTGTGTGTGCTTTATTTTATTTACACAAATAGTAATACACAGGAAATTGATACTAACCTTTTTGTTTTTCAGTCCAGCACATTTCTATACCAGGCACCTGACAAGATTAACATCTTATGTATTATATTGTCTACCTCAAAGATGTACATCAACTAAATTTGTTCTTATGAAAGAGGAGTCAGACCACAATAAGCCAGAATGCCAAACAGGTTACCAATGTTATGCAAGAAATGCCTAACATTGCTCTCCCTCGCAGTGTCTGCTGAAGAAATGTGCCAGGCTATAATTTTTGTATTTATTTTGAGCTTTATGAAGTATACTCGGATGCATGTACATTTGTTCTTCATACATTTGTTCTTATGCGTGTGCATGTGATACGCCATGTTGGCCCTCAACGTCATTGTTCATTGTTCTTTTTCTAACATTAGTACAATTAATATGGTGTATACTATTACTATGCAACAATCTTGGGAAATGGTCTAAAGTAATGATGTATTATTAATATCTCGTCTCTTTTGTTGGCTATTTGGCTGGATGTGACATGTCGGATAGCCCCTCACCAAGCATCAATAAAACTTTGGCTCTAGAACTGGTTGTGTCCTTTATTATGTAATGATGGTTCATATCACAACTGCATGTTCCATCCTGAATAGTGACACACCCCTTTGGTTCCCACTTCAGGGCAAGAACTATTTTTTTAGTTCCAGCTCTGAACCAACTTTTAAGGATTATTTTGGTTCACAATGAGACAAAAAATCGTTTCAACCCTGTTTTTTTGTCAACTGACAAAATATGGGAGATACTGGATGTTAGTCACTGCTTGTTTAACGATCATCCTGAAAGAAGATATTACAAAAGAAGAAAACATATGGACATATGGACAATAAAAATCATTTGGAAATATAAAACACAGAGAAAACAACCCGGAGCCCCTGAATAATTGCAAGTAAATTGTCCTATCCTATATCTGAAGTCTTTTGAGAAAACGATACCAAGTTCAACACTTCTTAATCCGTTTCAGTTTACACTACAGGTCCTGTACTGAAGTATTGGCTCCTTCCTTAACTTATCGTTCAAACACTTTGCACAGTACATCTTAAAACTGAAACTACTGCAGTGCTGACTCTAGTTTGGTCGGTTGTTTTCTTGACCTCTCCAACTCCAACAGAAGCCTGGGGGTGAATGGGTTCATATTTCTGTCTCTCTCTCTCTCTCCATCCCTCCCTCCCTGCAGAACCAGATGTGTCATCACGCCTTTCACTTCAGCCACTCTCTGGAGCCCAGTAGCCTAGTAGCCCAGTAGCTCTTACTCAAAGGAGGTAGAAGGTTGATTGGATTCATCTGCTGGCTTGCTTCCCAAACAAAGATTAACTCTGTCACACATACACCCAAAGTAACTTCAAGTTCAACCTCAAAGCCAATGTTGATTTTATTGTCAAGTTTCTTTCTCACCGGAAATAAAAATGTCTTTCTGAGGCTATACAAAAGTTTACATATATGTGAAGAGGAGAGAATTAAAAACACCACAGTAATGGACAATGTCAAACATAAAAATATGTAATCACAGTAGCTACTTAACATCCTGTTTGAACAGGCGTGTCAAAAATATCCACAGAGACCAAGATCTAAATGAAGATTATTCCATAGCCTAGGGGCAAACTACCAAAGGCTCAATCGGCCTTTGTGTTGTGGAACTTGGCAGTTAGTTGGCACAACAAACTGCAGATGAGGATCTCAAATGTCATTCTGGGAGGAGAATGTCACATACTGTATATTGAGGTGTCAGTATGTGAGTAGCCTCGACACCCAGGCTTTTATTTTCATCTGCGAAAATGGAAAGCCTGGACTAACACACAGAGCAGACTGGCCTGCAAGCAGGGCTGACGATGACACGTTTCTGAGATCAAATCACATCTACCGGCAATATATATATATATATATATATATATATATATATATATATATATATATATATATATATATATATATATATATATATATATATATATATATATATATATATATATATATATATATATATATTGGGAGCCAATGTAAGGAGGCCAGAATTTAGCAGAATGATTTGGTACTAGTTCATGCTGTGAACGTTCACAGCAACAATTGAGGCCTAGAATAACACATTATGGCTCAGCCTAAGCTTTATTAACAAATCATTAATCTATAGGACCCTTGTGCTTTAATCCATTCATCATTTTGTTCACCCCAATTTCCCATTCATCCTTTAGTCCATTCATCCAATCCGAGATCATAGAAGACGTGGTCATTAATCACTCCCTGTGTGTTTGTGTGTGCGGGCGTGCATGTCTGTGGGAGTGTGTTTGACTCACTCACTCACTCACTGTCTCCCCAACAAAGCTGGCCAATTAAAGTGGATTGTTGGGACTGTCTGTCTGGAACTGATTAGTCTCTGGGCTGTCTATGTGGGCTCATAGCAGAGTCTCCCTCCAAATACCATACACAGTGCTAACCACACTGCACTGGCATCTTCACTAGCATGACCTAAGTGTTATGTGCTTGCAGTCGTGTGTGTGTGTGTGTG
>CM076979.1:31921673-31924173 GCA_039105355.1 Benthosema pterotum | reverse complement strand
ACCATTAAACCATCTGTTTGATGGACAAGCTCTCATGCACAAGTTTGACCTGAAGGATGGCCATGTGACCTACTACAGGAGGTAAGTAGACTTAGTGCGCACAATAACAGCAGTCATCAACATGTCTGTACATTGTTGTCCATATAGGGATATACTGTATGTGTCAGAGTGTGGCAAAGACTTGGTATTGTCCATGGCAAATTTTACATTTTTATTTAGCATACACTAGACCAGTGCTGTAGAGAACCGAGTCGGTAACGATGGAAGTTGGAGATCCATGCCCCACCCAGCTATGTAATACCTATTGTATATACCCAAGTCAGAGTACCCGTTCCACAAATCTATCAGTGTCTGTCTGTGTTTTGTGCCCATATACAGTATGGAGATTTATTTCTCATGGTGTCCCTTTATTTCTATATATGGAGTTCAGGCCAGTTCTATATGGGGCATGGGGGCAGGGGCCCTGTCCAGAGCCCGGGCAGAGGCCTTTTCTAGCGGTTCTGGACAATCGTGAGTCTGACCAACTCAACTTCATTCATTCATTATTTGTGTGTATGTGTGTGTGTGTGCGTGTGCGTGTGCGTGTGTGTAGGTTTCTACAGACTGATGCATATGTGCGTGCCATGACAGAGAACAGACTGGTCATCACAGAGTTTGGGACAGCAGCTTACCCAGACCCATGCAAAAACATATTTTCCAGGTACATGTAAGCCTGAACCCCAAACAATGGACCTTTAGCTAAGCCCCGCCTTCTTGTCCACCCTAGGACATTTTTCAGCCTGGCTCATTCATTCCAATGTAAATATCATGGACTTTACACAATAAATACTGGTTCATTGGACTTTGACTTTTATTGTATCTATTTGAAGATTTAGACAACATTTGATTTTGGGCCACCTAATATTGAATGGAATGTGTTCCATGTTTCTCAAAAAAGACTGTCTGATGCACACATGATCATGTGCGAGTGCATGTGGTGTGTATGTGTGTGACTATATGCAGCTAATATGTGTTTTGTAGATTCTTTACTTACTTCAAGGGAATTGAGGTGACCGACAACTGTGTTGTGAACATCTATCCGGTTGGTGAAGACTTTTATGCCGTCACAGAGACCAACTTCATTACCAAGGTCGATCCAGAAACACTAGAGACCCTGAAAAAGGTGAGAGTACATGAGTGGCAGATTGGTATATGCACATCATGATGAAACGTAGCCGATTAATGCACAGAATTCCATTCCTTTGCATGAGAATGATAACAGATGTTCGTGATTTTGTGTTTTCTGATACAACATTCACATGCAGCCTGTGTGTCCGTTACAGGTGGACCTGTGTGATTACATTTCAGTGAATGGGGTGACTGCCCACCCCCACATAGAGGCAGATGGAACAGTCTATAATATCGGCAACTGCTTTGGGAAGAACATGAGTCTGGCCTACAATGTAGTGAAGATCCCTCCCATCCAGGAAGGTGGGTCGACATCAAGACACTGCAATAGCTCACTAGAAATGTACCTGTACTCTGTCAAAATGCACTCTGCCGTCTTGCACATAAGCAGGCCATGTAAATAGACAGTGTCTATTTTACGTCATGATGATGTATGATGATAAGCGCATGCCTCAAAGGTTTTATTAGACAGGGATATTATGTTGCTCGCTTTATTCTTTGTGAATTTGAGATCCTGTTGAATCCCTTGTTTACCTTATGCACAATTCAGACAGGTCAGATCCCATAGAGAAATCACAGGTTGTGCTGCAACTACCCAGCAACGAGAGATTCAAACCCTCTTATATACACAGGTAGGCTGCACATTCTAAAAGCTCCTAGATTTACAATTCCGTTATGAATTCTAAAGCATCCTCACCTGACTAGTTTGTGGCCTATGTTGGTCACTTTTGAGTTGAGCAGGATTTATCAGGAAATAACAGACAGATTAACAGATTAATTATTTCCAATCAATGTTTTATTGTGTTACTCCTCAACACAACTGGTTTGTGACATAATACACTGAATGGTACTTAGAATGTCAGGTGGGATAAATGGATCGTCTGCTTTTGTATCGTCTTCAATCAAGCTGTCAGTGTCTTGCATCTGTCTGTCTCTGTCTGTCTGTCCACTGTAGTTTTGGCATGACAGAGAACCACCTTGTATTTGTGGAGCAGCCAATAAAGATCAACTTGTTGAAGTTCCTGACTGCATGGAGCATCAGGGGAACCAGCTATATGGACTGCTTTGAGTCCAACGACACCATAGGGGTAGGAGAGGAGTGAGTGTGTTTGTGTATGCACGATTGGGTGACTCTGTTAACTGCGTTTTACTGTGTTCCTAACATTTATACACACACACACACACACACACACACACACACACACACACACACACACACACACACACACACACACACACACACACACACACACACACACACACACACACAAAGAGCCAAGAGGCTCGAACCTGTGCAGACCTGGCCTGGCACCTTCCAGTGAACGGATGTGCA
>CM076979.1:31824173-31919173 GCA_039105355.1 Benthosema pterotum | reverse complement strand
TGACAGTATACATACATGAGATGGATATTTGTAATGAATCGAGAAAAACAAAACAAGTGCTGACATGGTTGCCTGTCATTGTAGATTGTGAAACTGGATGTGCAGACCAAAGAGACATGGGTGTGGCAGGAAGAGAACGCCTACCCATCAGAACCACTGTTCATACCAACACCTGCAGCTACAGAGGAGGATGACGGTAAGGGACAGTCACACAGCACAGCTGCAGAGGAGGACGATGGTAAGAAACACAGTCACACAGCACAGCTGCAGAGGAGGGCTGTGGTAAAGCCGTGGTTGCTTTTAAAAGGTGCCTTTATATAGCCCCTCCTCGGCACTATCCAAGGCACCTTACATAATGCATTACACTCACCCATTCATACACCGATGGGATGGGAAACCATGCAAGGGACAACTGGCATGCCGAGAGCAATTTGGGGATAGGTATCTTTCCCACAGACACTCCGACATCAGCTCTACCTCCTGAGCCACAGTACCATTGTCCCTGTATATGTCCTGTTGCACGTTAGTGATCAACGCATGGAATTCAATGGACCAAACCACCCCAAAAGGTGTGCTTAGAGAGACACAGTCACAGTACAGTTAAAAAATAGGAGGACCATTGTAAGATAGACAGTCACACATGAACCATGACGGAAGCTGTGGTTCATGTGATGAGAGTTAAATAAAGCCATCAGAGGCCAATTCTACAAATGCATTCTATATTAGTAAATCTCAAACCTTTAAGTTCCAAGCAACCTCACATTGATATGCAGTATTTGTATTTGGCAGCGGGACGTTTTTCTTGGAGTTGACAGAAGTTAGCACCAAATGATTAGAGAGAAAAACTTGTTCCAAAAATGGTGGAATATTTTCAAGAAAAAAATAATAGCCAACACAAAACCAGAAATGCCACCAATGCTTTCCCATTTCTAACGAATATTTGTATGCACTGCAGATAGTATTGGGTCGAAATACGCAAACACACTCTGACCATGTGTTTCTGTGCTCTAGGTGTACTGCTGAGCATCTTAGTCAAGCCAGGAGCAGAGAGACCAAGCTGCCTGTTGGTGCTGGACGCCCAGGATCTGAAAGAGCTGGCCAGAGCAGAGGTCAGCACTGTGATACCGGTCACCCTCCATGGCATGTACAAACCATGATCCGAAACCACATGATGCTCCAAAACCACGCAATGTACACACCATGATCCTAAACTTGGGATGTGTACAAACCGTGATCCTAAACAATGGCATATGCACAAACCATGATGCTAAACCTGAACCATATCCTTACTTTCAGACATGTAAGCAATTTACCATGAAAGGGAGTGGGCAATCCAGTATATGAACATGTGACTCGAAAAAGTGGTAGAAGTTCTATTATTAGCTGTGTCAAAGCACAATGACACACATGGCATTGTGCATTGGCATTATGGATTGTTAAAACAAGCATTGTGTGACAGCTATGTTTATCTGATGTATGTCTAATATACAGTATGTCTATGTTTCCTTATAAAATGGGTATAGGTTTACTATGGAATACTAGTTTATATATTTTTATTGATCTTATTTACATCTACTGTAGAAAGACAGAGAGAGAACTGTCAAAACAAATTATAATCTCGGTAATAAAATTGCTTATTACATCCCCTTCTACTTATGAATCAGTATTATCTCTAATAAAAACACAGGCACATTAGTTATGTGATAGGCTGCTTACATAGTGACCATGAAATTTATTTACAAACTTGTTCTTTGTATTTTTATACGAATAAAAAACAATTACATAACAAGGATTGGGTTATCATTACAGTACATTTTTTGTCAAAAAGGCAAGGACATAAGGTCTACACAGATATACAATTTGAAAAACACTATTGTTTTTCAAAATCAATTGTGATAAGTATTAGTACTACATTCCATAGCATGAACTGGCAGCTTCCTTGTAACAATTTCCATACTACAGTCATTTGTGATTTACCAATTAAAGTTTAAACGGACTATCTAGGAAATTGGAAATTAAAATAATTAAGACAAATTATGGGATTGTTGAGGTTACTGCACGTAATACCAACAGCAGTGACATTTTATTTAGAATAGATAACCAAGATACTTTTTGTAGAGAAAATTTTAATTGTAAACAGTCCCACCAAGTGCAGTGTTTTTCTAAACCATCACAAATTTGGTGGGGATTGGCTGAACTTTACCACTGGCCATGGCACTGTTTTATACAGTTTATTTTTTTTACAACCCAGATGATCCCAAAACGAGGTAGTCATTGGTTTCTGTGGACAAAACTCCACAAAAGGCACGGCGGCGTATGATTCCTGGAAGTAATGGAGGTGGCGCACAGTCAACCAACACAAAAGGCAACATCGGGAAGTAATGCCAGAAATCAATGGAAATGAATGAAATCACTGAGTGCGCAAGACACCACTTTTAAAGAAAAAATAGTGGTGAGACATACAAGGCACATTAGTGTCAGCTAAATAACTAGTAATCCTAATTAGTTAACATGTATTACCAAATTTCTGTTTCACTTCACAGCAGTAGAGTTGCGACACATCCTGTGTATTACAACGTACTATGATCATCGTAATATAAAATAAATAGCAAACCAGGCAGATACCATCCTCTTCCAACAGCCTTTCGAACCATTCTTGCTTGAGGAGAAATGTCTGCCAGGGACGGACGGACGGACAGGCCAAGAGATCATCCATCATTATAGTAGATTAAACGGAGCAGGAGGGTTCTAGATGCGAAGTAGTGGAGTATGCAGTCTCTCTGTGGACAGTTGATAGCGCTGCTGTTTGATGATGTCCAGACAGTCTCTGAGAACCTACAGACAGAGGGGTGGACATATAGACGAGCATAAACAAAACATATGCACTCCATGTTTGGGAATCCACAAATATGGAGAGTGACCCACAGACACTCGCACACACAGACATTTCTGCCTGGTTTACATGGTAAACTGTAGTGTAAAGACACCTCATGTTTGAAGCTACATTACCTTCCTGGTGTCCTGAGGCAGAATGATTCCGTCGTCCCAGAGTCGACCAGAGGAGAAGAACGCTGAGCTCTCCTCCTTCAGGCGTTTGTTCAACTTGAGCTCCATCTCATGATGTTCCTTCTCCTCTGCACCAGGGGGCAGCAGTGAGTCACAGTGGCCTGGGGCCACCACAGACACTCTAGCATTGGGCCACAGGAACAGGAAGTTGGGGTCAAAGGCTCGCCCGCACTGGAGAAAGACAAGCAGAGGGATCATTTAAATGAAAGCCATGTTGAACTTTAGTACAACCTTGGGTGTGTCAATCATATTTCTATGTCGGTGCCACTCACCATGGCATAACTGTCGGCACCATGACACCCTCCAATCACTATGGTGATTTTGGGTACAGAGGCGCATGCCACCGCTGACATCATTGAACCTTGTGCCTTAATACGGTTGCTGTTGATTTCTGCCTGAAGGACAAAAACACACGTACACACACTTTAATAGGCAGACTTAAAACGCTTTTGCTGTGTCTGCTTTAGTCTAAAGCCTGACGTGGGTGCTGTGGTGAGACCGAATAAATACCTGTGGAGTAGAGAGAGTGAGTCCTGGTGTGGGTGCTGTGTTCTGCAGGAAGATAAGAGGGATGTCTCTCTGGTCGCATAACTGGACAAAATGGCAGCCCTTCAGGGAGGCCTCATTCGACAGCTCCCCGTTACTTGCCACTATGCCCACCTGGTGGCTAGCACAGCACATATACAGTAAGCATAAAGTACAAGTTTGAGCACAACTGTCAACACGCACAATCAAATTACAATTATTCTGTGGCCAAAGCCACAGTCACTGTGGGTAACTGGGGATAAAGTGGGCATTTTAAGTTAACTGGCTGTTTTACAGTTAAGGCTTGGTTACTGGCGTTACTATCATAATCTGATTAGTAGTTAAGTAGGATGGTGCTTCTAATCTCATTAGGGTGTGGGTGGTCATTGTGTTTGTCAGTGTGGGGTAGGACTGCAGCCTTCTTTTATGTTTTGACAGGGTCCAGTGAGGTCTATACTGTAAGCTGATTTCATTCTAAAGCCTGCATACGGTAGTCTGTTACTATACAGTCTATGTTTAAAAATATACTGATGAGTCCTGTTTATTGTCTTGTCTTTTCCACCATAGGTAAGACAGATAAGGCATCTGGGCATCTGTACTGTACAAGCGCATTCCTGGGAGAGAGAGAGTGTGTGTGTGAGTGTGTGTGTGTGTGTGTGTGTGTGTGTGTGTCTGTGTCTGTGTGTGTCTGTGTGTGTCTGTGTGTGTCTGTGTGTGTGTCTGTGTCCTTTACCCATGTATTTTAGCGAAGCCGGTCACCAGTGTGGTTCCGTAGCGAGCTTTAAACTCTTGAAATCTACTCCTGTCCGTTAGCCGACTAACTACCTGGATGGACAGAAACAATGACAACATTATCACTGTACGCAGCAATAAAACGGGATCAAGCAAGCAGCAATAAGGAGTAAGAACAATACGCACAAATAAGCCATAGAAACATGGGAGCCTGAACTTCAGAAATACATCAGGTAATTATGTGTGAGACTGACTCACATTGTAATCTGGTGTGACTGAGTGAATGATTGGTGAGCTGTGAGTGAGTGGTGAACTGAGCTATGAACTGTCATTAGTGACAACATGGCCGAATAGTGACAGTCAAACAGCCTTGCCCAGCCATGAGGCCCATAAGGCAGGTGCCTATCTCCTGTTTCTGTAGCATGAGGCAGCTTGATGTACAAGTACACCCTCTGGACATGACGCTAGTATGACACAGGGTCTTACCCCCAATCCATCCCTTGATGCTGAGTGCCAAGCAGGGAGGCATTGGATCCCGTTTTTAGAGCCTTTGGTATGACCCGGCCGGGAATCGAACCCCGGCCTCCCAGTCTCAGGGCGGACACTCTAACCACAAGGCCACTGATTTGGTGAATGAGTAAATGATTGGTGAGCTGTGAGTGAGTGGTGAACTGAGCTGTGAACTGTCATTAGTGACAACATGGCCGAATAGTGACAAAACACAACATGGCCGAATGGTGACAACCACCATTACATTGAGTTTTACCCTGGGTTACACATAGAACCATGAACTTAGATGTAGAAGACCACATGAGATTGTGCATGATTGACTCATATTACTAGGTGTCCGTGCCGGGATTTGAACCCAGGAACTCTCATTTCCAAGTCATGCGCTCTACCAATGAGGCTACCCAACAGACACAAGACGTACTGGAAACAACACACACATTCAGTGGACTGCTTGGTAAATGGTAAATGGTGCATTTATATAGCGCCTTTATCCAAGGCGCTTTACATAGATTGTGCATCACATTCACCCATTCACACACACATTCATACACTGATGGCAGTGGGACAGGGACACATCGACACTAACTCTGCAGGAGCCCGGGATCGAACCGGCAACCTTGTGGTTACCATCCGGTTACTCTACCTCTGAGCCACTACCGCTCCTTAAATATGCACAAATAAGCCATAGAAACATGGAAGAAATACATCATGTGATTGTGGAAACACAGCAGGGTTTTTGGAGACTCAGACTTTGTATTGTCAGCAGTGGGACTTGAACCCTCAATCTTGTGTTCCGAAGTCAGGCACCCTACCGACTGAGCTATCCTGGCACAATGATTTGCTTAGTTGTTGTCATCAATGAAACAACCCAACAACACGCCACCAAGCAGTAAGCAATATGAACAATATGCACAATTCAGCAGTCAGAGGGTGGAGCTTAGTGGTCAAAGTGACAAATGGAAACTAGAATATTCGCAATTTAAAAATTGCAAAGTGTGGTTGCCGTTGTCGCTTGCCCCCCGCAGCTCCCCCCCATATTGTCACTTGCCCCCCGCAGCCCCCCCCCATACTGCACACTGCGGTGCAGTATGCCCCCCCCCCCCCCATACTGCAGTACAGTATGCCCCCCCCCATACTGCAGTACAGTATGCCCCCCCCCCATACTGCAGTACAGTATGCCCCCCCCATACTGCACACTGTGGTGCAGTATGGCCCCCCCACACTGCACACTGCACACTGCGGTGCAGTATGGCCCCCCCACACTGCACACTGCGGTGCAGTATGGCCCCCCCATACTGCACATTGCGGTGCAGTATGTCCCCCCCACGCTGCGCACTGCGGTGCAGTATGGCCCCCCCACACTGCGCACTGCAGTGCAGTATGGCCCCCCCCACACTGCACACTGCGGTGCAGTATGGCCCCCCCATACTGCACACTGCGATGCAGTATGGGCTTCAGCCAGCAGGCGCCCTCGTTCCGTCCAACTCCCGACCCCGTTGGCAACTACACCATGGTACATAGCGTTGTACAAAACGGTTTTCACACCTGCTTGTATAGCAAGCACCATGCAGCTCTAATGAGTGCTCCATCTCTGGTGTGTGTGTGTGTCTACATCAGTTCCCATTGTTGTACAACCAGAGGAATATAATTAAAATAGAGCTTGGAATTGAAATGATAGTTTAATAATCTCTAATTAAAAGTGGAACGATACAGCTTAAAATTGGAACGATACAGTTTAATAATCTCTGACTAATATTGGAATGATACAGTTTGAAATTGTCGCAATACAGTTTACTAATCTAAAAATGGAACGATACAGTTTGTAATTGAAACAATATAGTGTACTATTCTCTGACTAAAATTGGAACGATACATCTTAAAATTGAAATGATAGTTTAATAATCTCTCACTAATATTGGAACAATACAGCTTGAAATTGGAACGATGTAGTTTACTACTCTCTGAGTAAAATTGGAATGATACAGTGTGAAATTAGAACAATACAGTTTACTAATCTCAGACTAAAAATGGAACGATACAGTTTGAAATTGGAATGATACAGCTAAATTGTTCGAATTTCAGTCAGAAAAGATTAGAACGATGCAGTGCTTTGTGCTTTATAGCAGTGGTTTCCAACCTTTTTGAAACCACGGCCCACGACCTAAAGGACCCACAATGCAATGCAATCTAGCTAGCCTGAAAAAAAAACCCACATATATTTATATATATTAAAGGTGTTGGCGTTAACACGTTAATGCGTTAACGCATTAATGCATTAATCTCGTGTTAACACAGCCGTGCGTTAATGGCGTCAAAAAAATTAACGCGAGATTAACACACTGACGATGGCTGTCCTCGGTGCGGCAGGCCACAGAAGTACTTTACGTCCACACACAAACACAGTGATGGTGTGTACAAAAAATGCAAACCGGCTTGTACAACAAACATTTGTTGTGCAAATCAAAAATCCAGCCAGAAAATCAGGCATGAGCATTTTTCAAACTGCTTAAAATGGCAGACACTCTGGGGGTGGAGCTTACCGGTCAATGTTACAGATGTGTTCCACATGAATCAAGGAACATGTAGAAACAAGTCCCATGATTTTTGGCCAAACGAGGCCCGAGTTATGGTTTTTCAAATGTTTCAGTTTCAAAGAATTGTTATAGCGCCCCCATTTGAGCAATTGGAGTAAGACTGGTTTTGGTGGTATTTGTCATCCCCCTCTACAAAACTGTAAAATCCCAGAAGCAGATTACGTTGCATGTGTAGATTAGGGGCAATAGACGAATTTTCACAAATGAGCAATTTTCATTGGCTCGTAAAAACATCATTTTTTCCACTAAAAACATGATTCACACCCATTCCATGTTTGTATGGCTCCAAAGTTCATGTGTAGGTCATTGTTATGCATTTTGATCAAAGATTGTAGGAGAAGAGACATTTTAACTGTTTTACATATAATTCAAGATGGCAGTTCATCTAAAGGTCAGAGGTGAAAAGTCAGAATACAAAAGTTGTTTGACATAAGCAGACGCATAAGTGAATATAAGTTACATTTCTGAGAGACGAGCAGTTCATGAGTTATGAGTGTTTAAAGTT
The DNA here is from genome assembly GCA_039105355.1 of Benthosema pterotum. Taxonomy (NCBI): domain Eukaryota; kingdom Metazoa; phylum Chordata; class Actinopteri; order Myctophiformes; family Myctophidae; genus Benthosema; species Benthosema pterotum. The sequence goes on along the minus strand of CM076979.1, from coordinate 31,911,241 downwards.
TGCAATTTCAGTTGAGTGCTATAGCGCCACCATTTGACCAGTGGTCACAGGCTTCGCATCATCACCGTTTGGCATCACCCTCTACCAGATTACCAATTTTCGCGAAAACCGACTGCACGGTTCAGCCAGAACAGCTATTTCTGGTGGAAGGAGAAAAAAAGAGACAGAATCAAGAAGGGATCAAGGTCCACTTCGTGGACTGCTTGATCCCTTAATTATCACTGTACCTTTGTACAATTATGAGGTATTTGTATGTTATTTACAGTTTCCAATACTTTAAAGTCTCCTCCACTACATTTCATAGGAGAATATTGTACAATTACACCACTACATTTATTGATAGGCTTGTAGATCTGTTTTTGAAAATGCAAAAGTGTCTGTTGGCATTTTAAATATGAACAGCTAGATGGTAAAATAACTATCCTGGATGTACTGAAATTTAGATTTTGGAACAGTTGTCTTTTTTTCCCCCACTTTCTGAAAATCGTTTTTGAAGTGAGTTCCCACTCGACAGCAAACACATATTTATTCTGTGTGTGTTACAGTATATACCATACCATTTTTACATCGAGGCTATGGTTATAGTTTAGAGGAGCCAGTCCTGGCAGCTCTTCTGAACAATTAACAGGCTCCTCCTCTCCTCTGCTCTTCTTCAGTGAATCCTCCTCCTCCTCAGGGAGTTCATAGTTGAGGGTGGATATGATGTTTCTGGTGTACTCATACGCCTCCTTCTCTTCCCAGGCAAAATGGTCCACACAGCCGCTCACCCTGAAACAGAGAGACATGACAAGTCTAAAGTTAAATTTACATTTAACTTTTAGACAAGCAGGAGCACAGTTGAGAGGTTGACAGTTGAAAGGTTAATGATGTTGATGCACAGACAAACTGGTTTGTGGAGCTTGCACTAAACTGTCACAGTATGAAGTCAGAATGTCTAACATTCCTTTGCCTTCAAACGTCTTTTGTGCAGTGGCTAAACAAAATCATCACTTGACATGGGCTCTCTGTATTCCCCTTTAGTTTTCTTTTCCAATTTCTATTTAGTCCCCTAGTACTTACTCAGCGTGAAGCGTGGCTCCTCCTAGGTCCTCTGGCGTGACTTCCTCTCCAGTAGCAGCCTTGACAAGAGGTGGCCCACCGAGGAATATTGTTCCTATTCGGTGTACCATGACTGTCTCCTCAGCCATGGTTGGGATGTAAGCTCCACCAGCTGTACATGACCCGCACACTACTGACACCTGCAGGCACACAGAGAATTGTCCCTAGTGGTGACTGGTCTTTTTGGCTGTATTCAGTCTATTTGTTTACTTATCTGTCTCTCTGTCTATCAACCTATTGTTGTGCTTAAGTGATTAGAGCCCCTGCCTATGTGAATTCGGCAGCCTTTTATGGCAATATCAACTTTTTCCCCCACCCAGATAGGGTTAGACAGTACAGAGTGGATGGGATTATGGGATGTATGGGACAGGTCATAATTGTGTTAAAATGGGCGGCTGTGGCTCAGGAGGTAGAGCAGGTCGGCCAATGATCCAGTGGTCGGCGGTTCGATTCCCGGCTCCTCCTGTCTACATGTCGAAGTGTCCTTGGGCAAGACACTGTACACCACCTTGCCTCCAGTGGTTACCACCACTGGTGTATGAATGTGGGAAGTGGGGACGCTGGCGTTGACTGTTCGCCGCTCTACTTCCCAATGTATGAATGAATGGACCATTGTAAGCGCTTTGAGTATCACGCTGTGCATAGAAAAGCGCTATAAAAATGCAATCCATTATTATTATTATTATTAAAATGTTCACTCAAATTAATTTTACAATTTAATTGAACTTTGACACACCTAATATGTTTTTTTTTTTACCTGAGGGATCTTCATGGCAGACATGATGGCTTCATTGTAGAATGTCCTCCCTCCCTGGTTCTTGTCCGGGAAGATCTCTGACTAGACATGCGTGCGCACACACACACACACACACACACATGCGCGTGCACGCACACACACACACACACACACACACACACACACACACACACACACACACACACACACACACACACACACACACACACACACACACGAACAGGTGTAATATATTAAAAAGATGGCCAGTATGACTTAAATTAAAGCTGTACTTATTAACATGTTTATCAATTGAACCGTGCAAAATAGAGTGGATATCTAAATGGAATTCAATGAGATTCGTTTAAATCCCATATGGAACACAGAGTTTACAAATGCAATAAAAAGGTTAAATTAATATGGATTGGTTCTACAACCGGTTCCGTGCTAGATTCTTGTTTCACTTCCAAACCAACTTTTATGGTTATGAACAGGTTCATTTTCAGGGGGAACACTTTGTGTATGTGTGCATACATGTGTGTGTTGTGCACCTGGAGTGGTAAGAAGGCCCCTCCAGAGTCAACCAGGTAGACGCAGGGCAGTCGGTTCTGGATCGCCACTTCCTGTGCCCGCAGCTGCTTCTTCACCGTGATTGGATAAGCCGTGCCACCTTTCACTGTGGCATCATTGGCGATGAAGACACACCACAGGCCATTGATCTTGCCTATGCCTGAATGGATACGCACACACACGCGCACACACACACACACGCACACACACACACACACACACACACACACACACACACACACACACACACACACACAACCATTATTGGCTTATTGTGATTCCCTAACACTGCATTTCTGTTTTGCATATGTGGGTGGTTACCACTACTGACCGGTCACACAGCCAGCTGAAGGGATGTCTCCGTAGGGCAGTCCAAGACCAGCGAATGGAGCAAGCTCTAAAAAGTCTTCATCGTCCAACAGGAGGCGGAGGCGCTCCTTGACCAGTAACTTCTTGTTCCTCTGTGTGTGTCTCACTGTGGCGCTTTCTCCACCTCCTTTCTGGATTTTCTGCCTTAACTCTACATACCTGTGTACGGGCGAGAGAGAGACTGACTGTTAGAGAGCACAGTAAAATCTATAGTGGTTTATCCAATCGGTTGCAGTGCATCCGCAGAGTTCAAGCAATGTTAGTTATCTATTGGCCTGTAACAACCGCAAGGATTGAACGCAATTACTAGACACATTAGTGTTGCTCTCTTTGTTGATGTAATGTTCTGCTAAGTTTGCACCAGGCTATTGCTGTATCCATGGTTACTATTTGAACTGGTGCCACTTGGCACGGAAAAATGGCCATCCCACAGAAGGTCCAAGGATGTCATTTTTGATAAACCGGGAATTAAGTCTAAAACCGGGATGTTTATAAGAGGAAAGGAACACATACTTGTTTTGGCAGGCAATACTGTTCCGGAGGTTAGCTTCATATACATGTTGCTGTACAGGATGGAGGGGTTGTTCCAGCACTGGAAAGGCACTGGGCAACGCTCTCCTTCTCCTGGCTGTAGAGCTCATGGAGCGAATCACACACTGGCCATGCCTTGGACCTAACCTGGTTCATAGAAGGAAAACAAAAAAAGCAATGTTCTTTGTGTGTATTTGACTTGCTAGCATTATAGTTATCCATCACGGTAACAATGTAGTTTATTTCACCATGGTCTGATATTAATTCAATGCAATAACAGGTTTGATGTTTCCAGTGGTATATTAGAACCTTTTGTTCACAGCTCTCTTTACTCTCTCTACTAGATTCCTGACAGGGAGAAGCATAAATTGGTTGGTGGTAATCGGTTATGGTATGTATTCATTTCATCCATAGTATAAAGTATTTTTCTCTATTTAAATTGACATTTGTATATCTTCTACATGAGTCCTAGTGCAGACTGTGGTTCCTGTACTTTCAGAAGTCAAAGCCCAGAGTTTTCTGAACACTTACCTGGTTGCCCCGAATAGTCTTTGTGCAATGTATTAGTGCATATTTAATGAGCATAAACTGATAAACATATATCAGTGGTGCAGAGAGACAGGTTAGGCCTACTCTGGCATGCTATCAGCTAAGGTTGTAATTACTGTAGTAATGTTACACGATGTCAACGGGTATAAAGGAAAGTGGTGTCCAAATATAATGATCAAAACACAATGCAGAGTCAAAGCAGGCAGGCAGGAGGTCATTTGGGGTAAGTGTTTTGCTATATCGGTGTCACATACAGTACAGACTGACTAACATAGCCTATGCATTGATTATTACAGTCCTATTTTAAAGTGAATCTAAAAGCTGATGTTTACGCCTAGTTTATAACACCAACGTGAGTGCCTATAATCACAACCACGGCTGAATACTGCATAATGGGTAAAGTATATGAATCTATGCCAAAGGTCATGTGGAAATGTGTCTGTATTAATGCCGATTGTATATTCCAGTTACACAAAAACGAATACATAAATGCACGATTGTGTAATATAAGGGTGGCTCTTACCTTGATATAATGCAGTTGTACATGGCAGGAATCTTCAGTAACGAACTGCACAAATTAGATAAATTCACCACAACACAGTAAAACTACATATTCAAGTGGTGCCACACCGAAAATTGCTGTTGCGGAAACAATGGTGAGCGTAGAAGTTCCATCGACCGAAGAACTGTAGAGAGAGATCTTCATCACTAGAGGGAGATGTTTACTAATTAACACTCGGGTTGTATCTTTTTTTCCCCGGCAGTTAGTCGAGTTGGCAGTTTAGAATGGGAAGATTGCCCAAAAATAGGATCATTTCCAAATAATACTTTTTTTCCTTAGGTGAAAACAAGAAGAAAAGAAAACAATGAAATAAAATCAAATCAAAGGGGACACATTCATCCTTACAACCGTAAACAAACAAACAAACAAACAAACAAACAAAACAATTACAAAAAATAAAGAATAAAAGTGGTTCTTCTGAGGACGTATCCATTCTACAGTAGGGAATTCTGCATTGGTGTAGGCCTAATGTATCTATGCAAACAAACAGAAGTTTTCAATTTACATTGGAGACATAAATGGGAGTCACTTGTGCCAAGCAAATAAATTATAGGGCCTACACTAGGCTATGTATATTGTAAATTTTGTGCAAATGGTTATTTTGTCTATATGTATATCATTTAAATTTCCATGGAAAACACACTCACAACAGGATTTGCCTGAATGTGAAAGATATACTTTTAGATTGTGCCACCACCCCCTTCTTATTTGGGGGGCATTTAAGACTTTCAGCCTCCTGGATCAATGTTTTCCCCTTGTAGGCCTACACAACACATTCAGTGTTCATTAATACAGATTTCAGGAAACGTTTAGAGTTTCATAGGAACCTACATCTGTGTAACACAGTAAAGTCACCGGATGGATGCTGTTTCCATCTTTGTTTGAGGCAAAGACAGAGTTGTGAAGGTGTAGTAGGCTATGTTATGTAGGCAGCTCTGGCTGATGGCAGGGAGAAGGGAGGAGTTGTGTGTTTGTAGCCTACAACTCTGGGGTAGTGTGAGGTGGGAGCTGAGAGGTATGGCAGGTATAGGAGAGAGCTGAGAGGTTTGGTTTCATATTGACCTATATGTGTAGCTGCACATATTGCGAACACAGCAACACAGCAACACACAAGTCAGTAGGCTACATTTCCCATCAGTCACTCAGTCACTCAATGTCCCCATCCATGGGAATGCCCCATATATGGTGCCTAGGTTTTGTATGGCATCATCAGGGATGGAGATGTCAGATGTCAGAGTAAATGCAACCTGCTGTCTCGAACCCATAAATTGGAGATCCCTGATGTCATTAACTTCAGCCAGCAACTCTAAGTATTACCTACTGTACCTCAAACTAAAGATCTCAACGGGCCTGAAAATTAAGGCCCGGCCCTACCCGGCCCTAACAGTTCAGGCCCTAGGCCCTACCCGGCCCTACTAAATGGAATAGATTTTAGGCCCTACCCGGCCCTAAACTGTCGGGTTTGGGCAAAATTTGAGAATCCGCCACAGATTAAAATTGAAATGGCAATCAGCACCATGTTCATAATAGGTAAATACAGAAAATAACTATTTTTCTTACTATATTAAAATAATTCAATATATATTATTTTTTCATGGGGCCCGAGGCCCTACCCGGCCCTATTGATTATGATAGATTTTCGGCCCTACCCGGCCCTAAATGTCGGGTCGGGCCTGTTCGGGTTCGGTCCTGGTCGGGTTCGGGCAGAGTTTGAGAACTCTACCTCAAACCCCTGGCCTATAGATCTTTATGTGTATATGTCAGAGCCCTTTCTGACATTCCTTTGATCTCCATACATCCTTCCTCTTCAATGTCCTTAGTTCCTTTTGACTGATACTTGTCCATTCAAACTCTGAACGGGCCAGCCCTAAAGTTATTGGCTGTGCTGGCAGCTACCAAAAGTTCTCAACAAGCCCAAAAACACTAAGGCCCATGACAGTCTGGACTCTGGACCCTCATTAAACCCTATACATTCCAAAGAATGTCCCCCAGATTTATTGTTACTTCAATGGAGGCTCTACTATTTACTGTAGATCTTATACTGTAGATTAGGGTTGAGAATGGGGGGCATGAACGGGCTTGAGGGATCTACAAGCTTTGGGGGCTTGTTGATCACATTTTTTTTAATGTTTAAAGGAAAGCATGGCATATTTTTGACATCATTGAAAAAAAAAAAGAATATATATGTATATATATATATATATATATATATATATATATATATATATATATATATATATATATATATATATATATATATATATATATATATATATATATATATATATATATATATATATATATATATATATATATATATATATATATATATATATATATATATATAATCAATTGTTGCAGTGACAGTCCTAATGAGGGGAGAGGACCCCATCCCTAGCGCCTGCCCCCATTAGACGTTTTGTTTATGGCCCCCATTGCCCCCCAAAAACATTGGGCCGAGGGCACGGTCTCTCACGGACTGCCTGGGACTCTGGGAGGCCAGGAGAGGAGGAGGAGGATAGCGGAGCCTGTGGCCAAGGAAGTGACACACTCACGCACACACACACACTGGAGACTGGAGTGGACTAGTGGGAAGCCAAGCCAAAGCCAAGCGGCAGCCGTGGCGAGTTTGAGCGGGGAGTATACGGCGTCAAATCTGGGGCGAACTTACAAGTGGAAGCCGCGATGAGTTGGGGAACGGAGCTCTGGGTAGGTTTGCACTATTGTTAATAACCATGTGTGTGTTTGACAAAACTGCTTGGCTTTTTTCTCTGCCACTGGTGTTCGGGTTTTTTTTTTGTTTTGGTTTGCAACAGACAGGGCAGGCGGACTTGGGATCCAGGGAAGGAAGGAAGGTGCTGTGTTACCTTTTAGCTTTGTGTGGAGAGAGAGGGGCTAACGTTAGCTGCCCCCCGGATAGATGCATAGATAGATAGCAGCCACACCGACTACTTTAATTTGTGGCCGTCCACGCCAAAAAAGTCACACGTTCTCCGCTGAGATTGCACTTTTTACTGTTCAAAGATACTTAATATTCTCGAGCGGCACGGCCGTGGGACGAAGTCTAAACGAAGCCAATGCGCCGTGGTGGTGGATCAACCAAACCCACTGTGGTGTGACAGCAGCGGGCTGAACAATAGACACGTCCCGCACACTGAAATGTCAAGTCAAGTGTGCTGTGTGTGTGGTGGCCAATCCTTTTTGGGGACATCTTTGTCACATAGCTTCTTGAAAACGTGTTGCAGTGATTTTTGGCTGCGAGGAGAGGCAGCCATGCATAGAGTAGGCTATAATGGTTATATGTCTTCTTCTTAAGGCGGATTTGTGGATGTCACACCCTGTTTCATCGATGGGGCACTCCAAGACAAAACAGAATACCGTTAACGTGTGCAGTTAAGGGGGAGACAGGCGGTGGGTTTGGGTAGAGCACCTCCCAGCGCGTTAACATCCATCCACAATGGAAAATATTATATTTGTATACGGATTATACATTTTTTGTGGATTGTGGACTGACTGGCCTTTGTGTGCATTGTGATCAACAGTCCCATGCCGCCCTACACAACTTTGAATGTTTAAATGCAAGCAAGGGTAGCAAGGTAGCCGAATCCTCGGACCCCTTATCGTGTATATATTTTTTGCCTCCACCCCACCCAATATACAGTATAAGGAGATTACTCACCATTGATCAGGTGGTATTTTACTCAATCAACTATAGACCACTGTCAAACTCTCCTCTTGGTCAGTAGATTTCAGACTGGCGAGCTGTGTGTGTGTGTGTGTGTGTGTGTGTGTGTGTGTGTGTGTGTGTGTGTGTGTGTGTGTGTGTGTGTGTGTGTGTGTGTGTGTGTGTGTGTGTGTGTGTGTGTGTGTGTGTGTGTGTGTGTGTTTCCCATTCATACTTCACTTAAAAAGACAATAGACCTGTCTTGTCCTGGATGCTCCTGACCACAAACTGTGGTCAATCACCAGCACTCTCGTGTGTGTGTGTGTGTGTGTGTGTGTGTGTGTGTGTGTGTGTGTGTGTGTGTGTGTGTGTGTGTGTGTGTGTGTGTGTGTGTGTGTGTGTGTGCGCGCGCGAGTGAGGCATACCTTGTTGCAGAGTGGCGTGCAGCGCACACACACACACACACACACACACACACACACACACACACACACACACACACACACACACACACACACACACACTGTTTCATGTGCTTACCTCATTTTGTATCCACGGTTCTGGAATAATATTAGTTGTCAGGGTCAGACTAGACTGAGACAGACCTAGAGGGTACTAGACTAGACGAATGAAGCAGTAAGACTTTCAATTTCCTCCATATTATTGTAGCAAAGCTTGCTAGTTTGATCACTTCATTTTATGAATATAATTACATTAACTTTCTACTTTTCCTGAACCTCAGGTTTCAGAAGCAATGTCTTAGTAGTAGTGATGCACCGAATATTCGCCACAGAAAATATTCGGCAGAAAATGCATTTTCGGCCAATTAAGTTTTGGCCCTGAAAATGCAATTAATGCATTCAAAGTAATGGGTAGTGCACATATAGATGATGATGTTATGGTGACGTAAGTACTTTACTTTTTAACTTTCACTTACTTTTAACTTAAGTAAAAGTAAAAGAAGAGTATTGTCTTTCTCCACTCACACACGAGTAGGCCATGTACCTATACTTCTACCGAGTGCTGATCTACTGTAGTTATTTAAGTCGAGTTTTACCACAATCATGTCTTTTGTCATAATCAGGTAGCTTTTAGGTGTGGCTATTTGGTGCATCCCTACTAATATTGAGTTGCATCATATTATTTATCATGTTAATATCACTAGATAGAGAAAAGTACTCAAATTAGCACTCAGTTAGAGTTGAAACAATGGGTAGACTTAATAAACTTGATGCAACTGCTGTTATTATGTAAACAGTTATCTGTTAATCCTCATGGGATTAGACAAATATTTGGTCAACAGTACATCGTAGCCCAGACAAGTCAACAAAAATCACTTTGTGGATGCTTAAAAATGTAGAAAACGTTAATCTCATCCTCGTTTTTCCCCACTCTTTTTATCTCTGTTATCTCTGTTAAAATGAATTTATTTGCCTTATCTTGTTATGTCACTTTTGCGCATAATGTCAAAAAAAGCACAGAGCAAGTAGACCTGCCTGTTATTGGTACTGTATGACATATCATTTGAAGTACTCTGAAGAGGGTTAACTGTTGTGTCTGTGCCACGGAGTGCATATGGGGGACATCACCACTGAAATTTACTGTACTTCAGGAACTTGAAAGTGCTTATTTTTTGTAAATGATTCACAAATTCACAGTCTAATAGAATATGATTATAAAATATTCTCATACCTTTGGTGCAACACTTTCACACAGGAGACAGTTACCTTTTCATAGTCAATAGAATATGGTATATACTGGTTCTCTGTTCTAACTAACTTTTGCTGTTGGAATGAGATACAATAACAGGCACATGAGCAAAGTTTTGTTTTCTGTGGAATTTTACCTTTGTTACATGGCCTACGATCTGCTAGTGTGTTCTTCATTGAGTCAAAGTACTGTAGTATAGTCTGTGCATGTGTGTGTGCATGCGTGTGCCAGGCATGCTGCCAACGAGGAACATCCTATTGCTGGGCTGGCTTCCTGCCGTCTAACATGCACCAAACAATTCGTACACACACACACACACACACACACACACACACACACACACACACACACACACACACACACACACACACACACACACACACACACACACACACACACACACACACACACACACACACACACACACAGACACACACACACACACACACAGAGGGAGGGTGTCTTGTCTGAATGGAAGCTGTGTGTCCTGTCCTGTCCTGTCCTGTGTGCTGCCATGCTGTGACCTGGTCTCTCTGTCTGCGTGAGGTGAGCTGTGGGCCAGTGAAGGGAAGTATGGCTGCCTGTCTGTGTAGCCGACAAGACAGGAGGTCCTGACTGACTGGTCAAACTGAAAGATGAGGCCAGAGTATACGTAGGGAGCCCACTCTAAACCCAAACGTTTGATTTGCCTCAGACAGTTTCCCATTAACTACTTAAGCCCTGTTATATGATGGCGTCACACACTAAATACTATAGCCAATCTAGTAGTTGTTTGAAAACCGAGAGCTAATCTCTATTCCTTTTAAAATTTTAAGTGAAAGTGGTGGAAAGAGTGAATAAGACTAGAAAATGCATAACTTGAATCAATAAAAATCAATAACTTGAATTTATATAGTGGCTTTCATGAACCCAAAGATGCTTTGCATAAAACTGTATTTAAAGTACCATATTGGCATCACTGTCTATTTATTACATAACATACTGTAGTGTAGACTGTTGATGATTTTTAACATTATTGGCTATTTTTTTCTTTTAGACTTGATTGCTTGTTTACATTTTTTTTTAGAACCATTTTACTAAAAGATTACTGCAGTCGATGACTCATGGCATGGCTTTTACGAAATCTTTTCTCTAGGGACTGTATTTTAGCTGAAATCTTACCTCACAGTTATATTTAGGGGGTTGGATCACCTATCTCAAGCAAGTTTCTGCAAGTTGATTTTCACATACCGAACGGCTTAGTTCCTTGAAAATCAAACAAGCCGACTGCTTTGGTAAATGAACGGCCAGCAGTAATGTCAGTGTACCGTGAGTCAGCCGTTGAGATAAACATGGCAGACAGGCAGTAGAAGTTTTTTGTGTGGTTAGTAGGGCAAGTCAGTGCCTAGTTTCTTAACAGGTTGCAGAGGGTGTGTGAACTGAAGTTGCATGATGCAATGCATGGCTACTAATAGGGCTGTGCTAGTGCTCCAGTCAAGCCATGCATTGGCATACATAGAGAGGTTTGAATGATTCAATTCAAATTGTATTTAAATGTAGCAGCTCTGTTTATTTGAGCACTACGTCTAGCGGTCTACTTGGTACAGATAGTAGTCCTTAGGGATGTAATGTATTCCATTGGCTAACAGTGCACATTGTTGTATTTCTGCCGCTAGGTAAATAAACTCTGTTTTTAGTTTGTGTGAATCTGTGTTTCTTTGTATGATTTCACATGTGTGCGCTAATGACTCAAAAGGTGACATAATGAGCCTGATAGTGCGAGGGCATGTTTGTGAGGCTGTGACCTAGTGTGCCTTCGTCAATGTGTGAGGGTGGATGTCTTTCTTAATTAAGGATGTTGTGTTAGTAAAAAATACCTTACGGACACAGGGAGGGAGGGATGTGGGTGTGGATTGATAAAAACACAGGGAAGGAGAGACGATAATGCAGAGACAGAAAAGTGCTGAAAATACTGTGAGAGACAGAGTAACAATCTGCAAGGACCTTTACTGTTAATCATTCAGCATTACATAGATTAGAATACTTTTATTCTTCACACATTGCCATTGCTAATGTACGTAACGATAGTCACGTACATTAGCAACCGGACCGTGGGTCTGTCGGACCCACGGTTGTCCAGAACGGCCACTAAAGGCCTCTGCATGCCCAGGTTCTGGACAAGACGCCTGCCCAGACTAGCCCAGAGTCCATCCATATATGTACGGACATCACAACACTCTTATTTGGGCATGTCTGACACAGTACTCCATAGAACAGGGGCTGCCACACTTTTTTGAGTTGAGAGCTTGAGTTGAGATCTACCCACCATGTTTTGTCCCATTGGTCCTGATCCATTGGTAGATACAATCTACGTTTTGGACACCCCTGCCATAGAAAGAAAGGAACACAGAAACAGATAAAAGGGAGGTATACAGACAGACCATTGGAACGGGTACTCTGACATGTGTACAAGGGTGTTGCATAGCCATGTAGGGCATGGATGTCCAACTTCCATCATCACAGACTCTACAGCCAGGCACTGGATCGGTCTAGTTATCAAACTAAAAATAATAGTAGCATTGGATGGACTGCATGTGCTTGCAACATCAAGTTCTATTCAGGCCCTGGCTTAACCTTGTTTCTGTTCAGTCTTTTCTCCCCTAGCTCCCTTGTCCGTTTCACCCTCTCAGTCCCAGAAAACACAGCTGCCTGTCTCTTCCTGTTGACTCCTCGTATTAGAATGGGTTCTCCTCTCCTCTTCTTCTGCCCTCGTCATCTCCCTCTTTCCCTCCCTTCCTCTCCCTCACATCCCCTGTCCTCCCTGGTTGCAGTCAAAGCTGGATCAAACCCAGCCAGCTGTTTGGCCATCAGATGTCCTAATGCTTAACATTCTAAGAAACAGACGCAATCCCAAATACTCGAGCCGGTCAGTCTGAACGGTGAAGCTAAAGATGTAGAGCTGAATGCACATGAATGACTAAAAGCAAAGCGTCATGGTATGAATGCACCTGGGACGCATGGGATGTAATGTATCCCAAGGTCATTAGTTTTTATCGCTAATGCAATTTTAATATTTGTTTAATGTCTCATCAATTGCCAACAAAATATTCTGTATTTTTTCTAATTTTCTACATGTTTAGGATGTGACGGACAGTATAGGTGTGTGTGTATGTGGATATGTATTTAGTGTTTCTTCCAGGGGGCTGAAACCTTTCCAGTCACAAACAAAAACAATTACAACAATGTAATTGTTGCATAAATACGGCAATTTAATAAATACGACAATTTAATAAATACATGTACAGTAACAATATCTGATGCTCATGTTTTTAGGGTGAAAAAAAATCATGGCACTTTAATTGCTGAGTAACAAGCTTTCCTTCTAAACCTTTCAGCACAAGAGCCACTAGACACAAGAACACTTTACTGACGTCTGTATGTCTGTCATCTGTTTATCAGTCAGACATTTCTTTTATTAGACAGTGTATAAAAATGCAGGCTTTAGGGTGCATGGAAAGTTGGAAGATGCCGTGATTTCTTTTCTGCTGAATTTTCCCTGGATTCCAAACCAGTCATTATCCTAAACCTCTGCTGGATGGTGAATCTTGTGCACACCATAGTGGTGTAACATGCTTATACATTCAATAACCTCACCATCTCCTGAGGTCTAGAACATGGCAAGAACATGGCAAGTTAGCAACTGAAACACGCAAGACAAATTCACATAGTCTCAATTAAAAATGTTAAACCTCTCCCTGAAGAACACATGTTGTATGTACAGTATGTACAGATTAAGTTGGAGATGCATGCAACATCAGCTGATGTCCATATTGTATGTTTGTGAGTGTGTACTAAAACACACCATCAGCTGCCTGATAACCTGCTGAGCTCCGCTGTTTTGATTGTATCTGCAGTCTAGCGTTATGATAACAAAATTACAGATTGACAGACCAGTGTAAAATAAATGACCACTTGCATAATTGGCGTCAAAACCAGCTGACTGACACATGAGCAAAATAATGACACAGACTCTCTGGCACAGAATAACTAACTAACTACAAATGGCCTGATACTGTACATGGGCCGAGCAAAAGGGTAGAATTCTGCTTAGTCATTCTGTCACATTCTCAAAAGAAATCCAGTAAACCAGCCATCAACCAGGCTGTTATTGTGTTCTGCTTTCGTGATTTAGCTACATACTGGGTTACGTTCCAGTATTGTGAACGAGGGTCACTGTGCCTATGTGTACACTTCCCCTAGCAACCATTGTACCATAGAACTACGTCCGTATACATGTGCGTGTGTGTGTGTCACTGGGTGGCATTACAACCTCATAGCCCTAATATGCATGGATGATGCACGTATTGTAATGTGTGCCAGCAGTGCTGCACACAGGCGATTGGTGATGACTGTAATATCTTTTATTTGATGGTTGCCTCTTGTCCTAAATGCAGAAATGGTTAATAGTTGTGTCCCTTTGTTTCAACTCTCCCAGTCTGCATGGGCCTGCATGCCTGCACAGGCTCCTTGGGGACAGCACACTCGTCTGACATCCCGTTAGTCCGACTACTACGTATGTGGTCGATTAAGAGTTAGGACTCATCCCGTGGCGTCCACAAGTGGTTGTGGTTTGTTGTCGGCCTAATCAGCGGTCAGACCAGTGCACTAGCTTAATATCTGCTTAGTCTTTACCCTCATTCCGTCCATTAGAACCAAGTTGAAGTCTGGAACTGGGCGACGTTTACTCAACAGCAGTTGTCAGTAGTGTGAGTATTTTTGTGGTGGTGGTAGGCTTGAGGCACACACGCACACACACACACACACACACGCACACGCACACACGTACGTACGTGCAGTCAGAGGGCAGAGATCCACTGAAATTACTGATTCACCAGTTGCTGTTTGCAATTGTCAACTTTTATTAAACTACTACTAAACTACTCCCAATTTACTACTACTTCATTAAAAATCCACAACCATATGGCATCAAACAGTTCATTGAATGCACACTGCCTGTACAGCATGTTTGTCTATTGTGGCGAGCTGCCAACGAAGCCTTGTACGGGAAATTGTCTGGCTTTTGGACTTTCCTTCACACACCATACACACAGACGTTATGTGACATAGTTCACATAGTTTATACTGTATACAAGAGACGAGTACAAGTAGGACATTTCCTCTACCCCCTCGCCTCCCTCTCCCTGTTTCTTTCCCTCCTGTCCCACTGTGCTCTCCTCACTCCCCCTCCCTCTCAGCCTCTCTTCCATACCCCCATCCAACATACGTTCTGTTTACATGGGAGAGAAGAACAATGTCATTCTAACAGCCACAGCTTTCCCAGGCAATTTATTTGACTGCTCCCGTTTCAGACCCCTATGAAATGCCTTGTCGTGTGTGTGTGTGTGTGTGTGTGTGTGCGCATGTGGGTGTGCGTGTACGTGTTTGTGTGTGTGTCTGTGCACATTTGTTGTGCTGCATATCAACGGGATGGAGGGTTGTGGGTTACCCAGGTAACAAGGTCACTATGCTGCGCGTCTTTGCAGTAGGCTACACAGTTTAGCCCAAGATACCCGTTAGTTAGTTACACCAAGACCATATAATACTGTATGTCGGGTACTTTACCATGGAAGTGCTTCTATCCTGGTGACAGCGGCCGCTACAGCAGACACCCTGGGTGGGAACGTGACTCGAGGTTCCCCATTTTGATCCCAGACTGCCGCAGAGTTGGCGTTGAAATGTCCTTTGAGCAACTCTCTGTATGAATGTATGTGGAATTGATGGCTATACCGGCACAATCTATCTAAAGTGGTTTGGATAAAAACAGTAGTACAGTATAAAAACAGTAAACCCCATTTAACACAGAGATCACCTTTTGGGACAAAATGCTGCTGCATTTCAAGCACATCATTTCAGTTATCAAAATGGTGGAGCTTTGCTTTAATCCTAGGCTATCATTGTGGAAACAAGTATTGCTTGATCCAGATTGCGTATACTTTACAACAGTAGCTTTGCACTGCAAACCAGTGTGTCCAGAATGTTCTAAGAGTAAGATAAGATAAACCTTTGTTGATCCTTGGAGGGAGGCCTGCTGTAGTCATAGACCTGCTCATAGCCTATTCTTTAAAGTTTACTACTGGGAAAGACCAGTTTAAGTTTATTATCATCTGTGAGATTAGAACCCTAGAAGAACTTTGAGAACCAGTTTAGTGTTTGCCACATCCTTTTAGAACTGCATTTAGCAGTTGCAGTAGTAGAATGTTTGGCTAATGGTGCTAGCCCTCAATTGGGAGAACTCCTGACGCAAAGCCAGTTATGATGACATTCGTCTGTCTGTGGTCCAACCTATGGAATGTGTGAGCTAATAAGTATTTCCAGGGGTAGACATTAAGGGAAATTGTCCACTGGCCCTTCGGGCCAGTGGCTTTTAAGAATCACTGGCCCCACAACTGTAACCACTGGCCCAGGTAATCGATCCCCATAGTCTGCAAAAAAGACCACCATTTATTAATGCATTAAATGCATTCAAGTTAACAGCACTCTTTTCATGGGGGTCAAAACCAGTAGACCGTTCAGCAAGCTGACCCATATACAATGCAGAATGCCTAAAATATTTTTTGTGCTAATAAACAAAATATAAATAAAACAATTACAAAACAACACCAACATATTGTGAAATAAAAATAATAATACAATATGTATGTCAGGGGTGCCCAACCTTTTTTGACCCAAGATCAAAGACTAATACAGGTTGTCATGGCGACCATACAACAAAAGTTTGTGGGGCGCACCAACGGCTTGTACAACAAATGTGTCAACGAGGGCATTTTACCACTGGCCCCATCGGGCCAGTATAGGGCGCCATCTGGTGGTCCGCACGTGTTTTCAAACCTGTTTCGGGCCATCGGGCCAATTATAATGTCGACCCCTGATTTCAAGTCTTGCTGATCCTCATATTAACTGTAGGAGGTATTGTGTTTGTTTTAATTAGCAGATTAATTAATACATTTCCATGGGACTGAACCACACCTGGACATTAGGGCCTCGATTTTCGTCACCGCTAAACCCCTTATCCCTTAACTTCTTTGCCTTTTTAAACTATATTAAAAAAAAATAACATGGTGAAATACATCTAGATGATGTCATCAGATGTATTTCACCATGTTAATGGATTTCTTTTCTCCATTTCTTGGAAACACGGAATGGGGGGACTTTTTTTATCATGTCCACACAACATCTCTAAGGTATATTAATGACATACGTATTAAAATGTTGAAAATGGATGGAATTCCCCTTTAAAAGGGCCAGGCTACAAGCTCACAGCATGTCAATAGATTGGCATGTTGAACTATTCCAAAAAGTTTTTCAAAATAGTAAAAAAGAGATAAGGGGTTTGGGATAAGAGGTTTAGCGTGTGACGAAAATGGGGCCCAAGGTATCATTTGGAAAGGTTGTCCCTATTCAGTGCATTATTAATCTATAAGTAATTAAATTATATATGTTTATGGGTCTTTGCTTTGTAATATTTGTAATATAAGAGCCGCTCTTCTCCTACTAGCCAGCCAATCATATCGACGCTCGTCCTTCAAAACGAACACTTCCATTGATGGGAATAATTGGGAGCGCATCATAATTCCCGACCCGCTCCCTAGTAGTAGATCCCATTTAGACTGGAAGACGCATCTGCAACACTTTAGCTTTTAACCATCTTTATTACATGGCTTGAATGAATGCTCCAATCAGAAGCCAGCGTTCTGGTCATGTGAACATATAGTCACAATATAGTAACAATACAGTATGGCATTGTTACATATAGTAACAATGCAAATACACAAAAGCAGCCTTGTTAAGTACTCTTTCTGTCAATTATTAGTTATTTATTAATGTATTAAGCAATTAATGTAGCAATTATTAAGTTATTAGGAAACAACCCAACGATTTGCCGGGTGTTATCCCTTACTTAAAGGTAGGGGAAGTGATTTCACTTTTGTCAGATATCACCCCCCCCCCAAAAAAAAAAATCTGTTAAAATGCTCTATTATAAGGTGTGCAGACCTATATGGAGTCCCCCCCCCCCCCCCCCCCCCCCCCCCACACACACACACGTTAGCAGAGGAGCTAATAAAAGTTCCCCAGGTGGAGGGTGAATTCTCCTCCAATCAGGATCGAGCAGCAGGTTCACATAGTGTAGCTGCTCTTGGGCGCCCCTAGTGCACCAGGTTGTTACTACACGATGAATTTCAAATCACTTACCCTACCTTTAACCATTATATTAAACTTGTAGCTCTGCTGATTTTCTTTTTTACTGTGAAGGTGTGATGCAAATCTCTGATATTTGCTTCTTGTGGTTCCTGGGACTAAATATTTTGAGATGTGTGTCAGCAACTAAATACAGTACATATATAATTTTGTCATGAAGAGCTTCAAGAACAAATTATAACATATTTGTTTTTTAGAACAGAAGAAGCATGTAGATGATGATTGTAAAATCAACCTTGGGTTCTAAATGGAATATATAGCTCTAATGCTGCCTGGTGTTTGCTCTAGCGTGGAAACTAGACCTCAGCAGGTCGGCTAGATCTACAGTAGCTGTCTTTCTGTCTACGAGGCAGTCATGTGATGAGGGGTCAAAGTCTCATGACTGATTTAGATCATTTTCTCACTGCCAGGGGAAAAAGGGGTCGTGTTTCACCAAAACATATAAAGCCATATTTATACTGTTGCAGAGAATTATGTCGAGGGATATTTCCGGATGTTTCCACTAAATACTGACTGGGAGATTCCACCAGGGCTATAAAAGAGATCCTATAAAGGGGAATTCTGCTGAAAATGAGGAAACGTTTCATAATTAAGGTTGTTCTAATTCCGCAGGAAATATTAAACATTTAAAGGAAATCATTGTAATGGAAAAACGTTATCAAATAGTACAGTACATATATTTAAGCCTTGTATGGTTGTCTGTCTTTAGGACTTTTCCTTCATACCCCATAGTTCACATAGTTTATACTGTATACAAGAGACGAGTAGAAGTAGGACATTTCCTCTACGCCCTTGGCCTCTCTCACTCCCTCTCACTAATGTAATATTGTTTAATAATGTCAATAAAGGGATGTTTCACGGAATTATTATTTAGACCTACTGTGTACTCGCCTAACAAAATCACTTGAGTGACTCAGTGAAGACTCGGCTACACACAGACTAAGCTTCAAGGTTCAGGGTTGTGCTTTGTTGTTGCATCTAGTGTAGTGTACAGGTACATAAAAATGAAACTTATTTTTGTTGGGCTTCGTTCAGACAATT
The DNA here is from genome assembly GCA_039105355.1 of Benthosema pterotum. Taxonomy (NCBI): domain Eukaryota; kingdom Metazoa; phylum Chordata; class Actinopteri; order Myctophiformes; family Myctophidae; genus Benthosema; species Benthosema pterotum. The sequence continues at coordinate 31,892,176 of CM076979.1, read as the reverse complement.
CAGCGGAACGTGGCAAACACGGTGGGGGTGGGAGTGCGAAAAGAGCAAAGAAAAAGTAAACAAAGTATCATATGCGTTGTACATGTGCATGCGTTCACCGTGGTAGCAACGTTGGATCAACTTGGTGTCACGCCAAACTACACTATGTTTCATATGTGTACCACGACTTAGTTTAGAAAGGTACAATACCAGTGCGAGGTGGGAGTGTGTGGGTGGGCAAGAATTTCCCTTTTCCATGTTTCGCTTTGTCTGTCTTATCAGTTTGTTCCCAATTCTTACTATGATGATTCATTGAGTGATGACACGCTGAGGATATTGAGGAATTTAGTGCTGTGAGTGAGCAGGATGTAATGATGACAGTAGACCTGTTTGACAGTCCGACAAGCTGTGTCACTAGACCACACACGCCACACTCGCTCCTCGTGTAAAAATAACACTCGTAGTCTCGTACTCTCCCTCACTCAGGGAATGGTGTGGCAAATGGTGGATAACCACAAGCTGGATAACCACTGAAACTGATTGTGCGTGTGCGTTATGTACTGTAAGTAACTTATAGCAATTTACTGTATGTAGGCAGTAGACATAGAACTCTATAGTGTCTGTCTAAAGAGTGTGTGCTTGTGCACACAGATGTTTGTGGCTGTGAAGCAAACCATTGCTTTATCCCAGGAATCCAGGATCACACAATTGTGTGTGTGCTTGCATGCTTTGGTGTGTTATGAGGGTAGTATGGGTGTGACACCGAAGTCTTGCCTTCCAGCTGTTTACGCATGGATCAGACAGTGTTGGCATAAGATGAGATTTGACAAGACTAGCCACACGTAAATCCAACAAGCTCAGTAATACCATATCTGTTTTTTTTCCCATAGCATAGTGTCTGTAAGGTTGCTGTCGTATGACCTTGTGTGAACCTTGTGTCATGAATTCATCTCAGCTTGAGAGACACCATATGTTACCAACAAAGTTCTTTTCAGAAGGAACCGAAGCCAAGTCTGCCAGGGCTGCGCCATGACACCTCAGGTGGCAAAACTCCTACCGGAATTTCGAAACATGCATGGCAGTGGATGGGACCCCGCTGGACAGCTTGTAAACATTATTTTGGAAAGATTGCGACCTTTGTCATGAAATCGAATATGAAAGAAAACTTATCACAGATTGTTCTCTGAGCCAGCGCTTTTTGAACTATTTCATTTTCCCAAACATTTTTCTAAATCAGTTGCAACGGTTTTAAAACAGTCGGGCAGCTGCAAACCGTTTAAAAGGTAGTATGTTTCAAAAGTCCTCTTACATTATAATGTTTAAAGTGGTGAATTCTCGGAATACGAGAGCCAACTCTTTGGTTTCTTTCTCCATATAGGTGTGTGTGTGTGTGTGTGTGTGTGTGTGTGTGTGTGTGTGTGTGTGTGTGTGTGTGTGTGTGTGTGTGTGTGTGTGTGTGTGTGTGTGTGTGTGTGTGTGTGTGTGTGTGTGTGTGTGTGTGTGTGTGTGTGTGTGCGCGTGCGCGTGTGTGTGTGTGTGTGTGCGCGTGCGTGCGTGCGTGCGTGCGTGTGCACGTGTGTGTGTAAATTGTGGCCTAATGTGGCACTAGAGGAAAATGGATAGGATATTGGATAACCAAGATCAGTAGGGGGTCATCCTCTGGAGCCTGATGAATGCACAGCATTCACACATGAATTCCATGGAAATCTAGGCAGAAAGTTTCATTAAATCTTTGTTAGAAGTAAAATGTATGCAAGTGCAATACATTTTGAGAAGAATCATCATGGGGTAACTAAACAGTACAGGCCATTGTTTTGGGTTCATGAAACTGCACAGATTGTGTGGCAGTATTTTATTATTATTTTTATTTTATTTATGTTTTTTGAGAAATGTTAAGACCAACAGACGGGTGAGACAGCCATGGTTGTAACTTAGCTATGATGCTAATGGAGCAAAAGACACACACACACACACACACACACACACACACACACACACACACACACACACACACACACACACACACACACACACACACACACACACACACACACACATATGTGTGTGTGTGGGTGCATGCACATTGCACAGACCTTTTTTGGACAGTAATATGAGTAAAAAGCACAGAGAAGGATTTAATGAGAGGTATGAAGAATAGTGTTCCAGCTGTTTTTTTTGTTTTGTTGTTTCATTTTGTTGGCTGTTGATCTTTGGAGTCAGAGAAGTATTTTTATTTGGGTGATGCCTGCAGCTGACTGCAGAGAGACTGTTTATATAAAGCAGTTTAGTTGAACCAAACATGATGGCCACTTGGCCAGTCAACTGACCAGTTCTTCCAGGCCTCGATGGTATACACAAAGTATGGACATTTCAACAGAAATGTTTCCAGAGAGGTAAAAGGGTTGATCTGTAAACTTCAGTGACGTGGCTGACATACAAAAGATCAGCTGGTATAGAATTATGTGATGATTCATTCGTACATAAGTCATGACGCATTTCTTGGCCATGATACTGTTTTACTAACCACTGAAAGCTCTTGCAATGCAGGGCACGATCCAAGCTGGATTATTTGTAGAAGATCCTGAATATCAATTATCCCCGAGATACGTAGATATCAAAACTCTTCAACTTTAATCCAGCCTTTCTCCCTCTCTCTCCCTCTGTCTTGTCTAACCAGTCAGTCAGGGTGTGTGTGTGTCTGTCTGTCTGTCTGTCTGTCTGTCTGTCTGTCTGTCTGTCTGTGTGTGTGTGTGTGTGTGTGTGTGTGTGTGTGTGTGTGTGTGTGTGTGTGTGTGTGTGTGTGTGTGTGTGTGTGTGTGTGTGTGTGTGTGTGTGTGTGTGTGTGTGTGTGTGTGTGTGTGTGTGTGTGTGTGTGTGTGTGTGTGTGTGTGTGTGTGTGTACACGCGCGCGCAGCATCGGGGGAACAAGACAATAGAGGAGATCAGGTTGCTATGAAACCTGACCAGCTAACCAGAGGGAGGCGTGCCTAGGTGTGTGTGTGTGTGTGTGTGTGTGTGTTTTCCACTGTATCCAGGAAGAGGGTTTACACAGACATAGGACTGGGTTTACAGTAGAGAGGCATGGGCAAACTCTGTGGGAAATATGTGTCAATCGTAAATTATAACATTGAGAATCCAAAGTGTAGTTGTCTGCAGTATGTCCTGTTCTCACTATGTTCCCCTGTGGATTCATGGCATTGTGGACTGGATAGGAGGAATACAGGTTGTGAACTTGGCATCTCATTTAGCACTTCACGTCTAAGTTGAACCCCACTATAGTGCTAGCCTTTATCCATAATCCATATATAGCCTTGTAGGGAAAGTAATTACTTGCGTGGGCGTAGGAGCGAGCACAAGTTAAGGGATCGTTTGCGGCCGTTGGTCGTCGATCGTCCCTCGAAGTACTCTGATTGGCTAGTTTAGACGCAATGGTGACGTAATTAATAGATCCTTATAAATGTTGTCGAATGTATTATCTCCTGGAGGTATCGGGGGAACTTGCTCTCTGCTCGCCTGCTCCGCTCACGCACAAGTAGGCCATGGCCTACTTTTGCACCCTGCCCCAAGTGCTGATCTAGTCTGATATTAATAACCATGTGCACGACATGCCAGATCTAAGCTACTTGACTTTTCTGCCACTTCAAGCATTAGAGGGAATTGGTATCCAAAATGGAGATTAATTGGATTGTAACTGAGCCGTTTGTCCCTGATGGTCCAAGAGTAGTAATAATCTTTAGCCGAATTCTCTACTCTTCTCCCTTGTCATTATTAATAGGCCTATATATAGTCATTTCCTGTTGCATGCATAGTGTCTGCATAGTTCAGTATGTGTGCATGTCTGTCTGCGCATATGTTTGTGTGCGTGTTACGGCGTCCACAGGCTGCATTAACAGTGTGTTTATTGTGGTAACAGAGGTCAGATGATGAAGTCTGTGTCATCCATGATGTTTATCTCCTGCACATGACACACACATGTTCTTCAGTTCTCTCCCTCTCTCTCCCCCGTCTCTGTCTGTGTGAGCTCTCTTCCTCTCTGCCAAGTGCCAACTGTAGACGATAATCGATATACAGTCTTCTTTGCTGTTGAATTCGTTCCATTGATCTCTAGGTCCGTAGTGGCTATCGTGTGCTGCACATTTTTCAAATTGGGCTAATAATAATGGCTGACCTTAAACTGGCATTCACTCAGTTTGTGAATTACATCATGTTAAGAGAACTCCGTCTGTTGCTGAAGCATTGTTTTAACCATCAGTGGAATTTATTCACGGCGGCAGCATGGTTCACTGAATCCCTAGTAGTTTGCAGTAACAGTTCCAACAATAGGTTATCTGCTGTACTTGAACCATGACTATCACTAGGGATGATACGTCCTGGCCGGAACACACCGGAAGCATCACCTCGGCCACCGTGTGTGTGTGTGTGTGTGTGTGTGTGTGTGTGTGTGTGTGTGTGTGTGTGTGTGTGTGTGTGTGTGTGTGTGTGTGTGTGTGTGTGTGTGTGTGTGTGTGTGTGTGTGTGTGTGTGTGTGTGTGTGTGTGTGTGTGTGTGTGTGTGTGTGTGTGTGTGTGTGTGTGTGTGTGCGCATAATCAGTGTTTCTGCTGTGGTAATTCCGAGAGGGGGAGAAAAGCAACAATATGAATGAAAAGTTATTTTTCATATATCTGTGTGGGCCATTCAGGAGAAGAACTGCCATAGATGAGATTACCATGAAATCTCAAAGTCGGACTGGAATTTTACATTATTGTTATTTCAACGAGTGTCTAAATGCTAAATGCTCAGCTAGAATCATTGTCAGTTTGTAAATCGGTTATTTCTGGTCCGTCGACACACACGTGTGCAACCAAGTACACATCACCACCACCCTTAAAGCAATCTTGTGTTATTTCTAAAGTGGCCCAGTCTGACTCACACAGTGGTCATTCCATGATTCATTCAGTCCGTTCGTTTGGTCAGTGACAGTGCTTTAATTGCTTTCATGTGTGTTGTTTAGCACCGCTGCCGTAAGGGCAGCTCAGGGGTTACACATCTTATTCATCTTTTACATTATTTTACCAGGCTCAGTACATCTCAGACATCCTGGTCCTAGACTTAAATTCTTGTTGCAAAATGTAAACAAATTTAATTAATAAGTCAATAAGTCAACACTGATTATAGATAGAGTTATCCCTGCTAACTCATCAGTGCATCCACTGTAACACTCCTTCATATAGTATCTCAATTCATTTCAAAATTCAGCCTGGTATTGTGGACAAAAGCAAACTAAATCTTTAGTTTTGGGGTCTGTGGGGCTAAAATGTTCTCAAATGGTGGTCCGTGGCTCATATATAAATAGTGGGCCCTGGTATGAAAAAGGTTGAAAACCACTGCCGTAGTTGGCTGTATTCTCCACTGAGTAAAGTAAGTTAAAAATAGATTACAGTGGTTTTCTGAAAAAATAAAAAACAAAGTGTAGATGAAAGTCAACTGCTTCCTTCCTCCTGCATGCTCCAGCATCTCACATTACAGACTCACACTCACAGGCTCTCAGCTGGAGCTACTGTACACCACTTGACTACTATAGCACTGCTTCACAAATACTTAGGGTCATGTTTTTTTCCAACTAAGTCTACTAAGTCGACTATGAATAGACTAACAAAAATAATTTACAGAAGACTAAATGGGACTAAAAGACTAAAAATGTAATTACTTACAGGACAGTACAGGAGTATTTTGTTGAGTAGAAGACAATCATCTCTGAGTAATGTGTTCTGTGGAACTACGTTGTACTTTAAAACAACATTGTAGATAAACTTCCTTGAGTGAATGTCATATCTGCAGTTTGCACTGTACACCTTTTCAGGAGAGCAGGTCATAAGATCAAGGTCATGTACTATTTACTATTTAATTTCATTTGATACTACAAAATAAAGTCATGATTCATATTAAAACTAATTCTGTTTGTATTGCATATTCAAATCTAACTAACTAAATCTATCTAAAGTCTAAGACCAAGACACTAACTGACTAAGGCTAAACAGAGGCATTCATGGGTCCCCTTTTATTTTGTTTGCTAATAGTTTTAAAATCATTATTAGTTCCCAAACATGCCCAAAAGATTCATGATTTCAAAGATGTAATAAAAGAAATGCAAAGAAAACCCTTAAATTTGAAAACAAAGAACAAAGAAGTAGTGAAAATATCCGATGTACAGTACAAGCTCACAAGTGAATCCGCTATTTTCATTGTTCCGGAACAAACTTCAAACTTTCTTTTCTAGGTCCAAGTGTGAGTTATTTGGATATTTTTGGCCATTTCTGGCCTTCATTAGATGGCACAGTGAGTGACAGGAAACAGGGAGTGTGAGACAGGAGTGACACGCAGCAATGGCCGCCAGGCCTGAGAATGAAACTCACGACTCGCTGTCAAGCAGCATTAGAGCTTATGTGTGGTATCTGCCTTAACCGCTAGGCCTTTGGTGCCCCATGCCAATGTTGTGAACTCTTACCCTGTCATGGATAGTCGGATGCTGCTCAGGTACGGTTATATAAGTGACATTTAATGCAGAATTCTTTCCATGAGACTCTGCTCAAAACAAACAAGGAAAAAATGCAAGAAAATGAAAAGAAAAACTTTTGACCTAATGTGACCTATATCTTGTTATGCCAGTGGTTTTCTACCTTTTTGATACCAGGGCCCACTATTTATTCAGCATTTGAGCCACAGACAACCATTTTACCCCATAGATCCCAAAACTAAAAATTTCCTTTCTTTTTGTCCACAATACCAGGCGGGATTTTGCAAACAAAACAGGCAAACAATAGATCATAATGATCATTAGTCTTCTGCATCCTCTTAACTGTATAGACTTGGGCTAATTCACGTGGTGAATATTTTAACTCTTGAGAGTGTAAACATGAAACCAAATGGACCGGCATGGGTCCATTTGGTTTCATTTTTACACTCTCAAGATCTGGTTAACCAACTTTCCATCATTTAGCCTGTGGACCACCTAGAACCCTCTCAGGGACCACTGGTGGTCCCCGAACCACTGGTTGAAAACAACTGTGTTATACTGTTGATTCCGGTGTGTCTCATAAACAAGATAATGTGTTTCAGAGAACCTTTAGGTTAGGTTTTTAGAGGGCGTTTTTTATTTTAGAATTGGTCTCTAAATGGGTAAAGCCCCATTTCTCAGACAATCCATTTAATTTCCTCTTCGTCTATTCTGTATTAGAATGTATGTAAGTAAAGCCAACCCCTGCCTGCCTATAGAGGTCAGCAGGAGGGGAAGTACTCTGTGATATACTATAGCAGCTCAGACTTGTGGAGCCTGCATATTGTTCTCCTGTGTGCATCACTCACTATAACGAGGATGGCAGCTTTTCACTCGGAATTTACATTGAACACAGTCAAGACACTACTCTGAAAGGAACATCCAGTGATCTACATGTGGGCTCTCCTGAAAGGCAGACCGGGGCAGAGAATTGGAGTGAATGATAACTTGATTTAGGCATAGCGTGGGCTACACAAATTGCCGTACCGCGCAAGGTGACAGTCTGATTTCTGTAAGGATGTACCATACCAACATGTAAATAAAGGGTATGCACATGCATAAACGTCATTTAATGCAATCAGATGTCAAGGCCAGAAAGTAGCTGTATGCCTTGTCCTGAGCCCGACAAATGTTTTGACAACATGATTTGTTGACAATAACAAACTTCTGGACCGTCTGCAAGACGAAGCAAGTGTCAGTCTGCAGGGAAACAGCTGCAGCATCAAAGTAGATGAGAACCTATTGACATGAAAAGGGAATATAGTAGTGCTTACTTAGTTACAAATACCCATCTCTATAATCCACTTTAATGAACAGTACTGTTTTATTATTCTATAATTCTATTGGCTCTTAGTTACCGCCCACACTGGCTACACTCTGATTGGTCTGCTGAAACTTGTGGTTTAAGCATTGCAAAGACAGGTTGTTGTCTGCTTCTCTGTACACAAAAACAAAACCACACACACACACACACACACACACACACACACACACACACACACACACACACACACACACACACACACACACACAAAGAGAGAGGCGTATAATTTCCAGAAAGAGTCCGGGGGTCTTCAGAGTGATGCCAGTGTTGTTGCAGACAAGTTGACATTTCCCACCCCATCCCAACCATGTTTATGTGTGTGAGTGCGTGCGTACGTGCGTGATGCTCTGGAATGCCATAGTGTAATGAGTCTTTTGTCCTAGTTGAGGATTCTATGCTAATTAACCTTGCCTTCCCCCATGGAATGCACAGCGTGTAGCTTAGGGTTGTCTGGTTGGCTGATTTGATTGGCTCTGGAAGACCAATCCAGTTGTCTGATTGGTTGGTTAGGTTTAGAGCAATGGTTTTAGCCCATGACCCAAAAGAGAAGTTAGATGTTTGCCCAGGACCCAACCTAGTGAAGATCACAGATCTTACAAGCTCAAAACTCGCCACAAAATGGGTTTTGAAATAATACGAATTAAAAAGGAAATGTAGGGACCAAAAAAATAAAGGGACGCATGCAAATGTGTCTGGGAACCTGTGTCCAACAAACAGAAGACAAAACAATTCTGCCAGTCTGGGAGCCAAATGACAATTTCATTGTCTGGCCTGGCCCCTCAGACTTGGGCTCATTAAAAGGAACTCGCATCCTTGTATTGTGGGAACACAGCACAAGCACACTGGTGACCCATTTAGTGTCTGGATCAGGACTAGGATACTCACTTTTTCCCCTAATCCCCACATGGCCTGTCTGTGATATCCACACTTATGTTGTCATTTTCATGTGTGACTCAGTAGCCAACTTGATCTTTAGTTGTCATTAATGTCTCACTCTGGTGTGTTTCCCACAGATTTGCTGCCACGTAAAAGAATCATTTTGTTTATGATTGGCTTTGATGTAGCGTTACTACGCAACGTCTATCGTCGTTTTGCATGGCAAACTGAACTTTTACGGTAATCTCACATCTTGGCAAAGTCATGACCTTCGTCTGATGTGACTGACTGTTAAATGACTTTAAAATAGATCTAAAGGAAAAAACAGATAGAGAGCAGAGATATAGTACGTTCAGAACAACTCTTTCTGTGCTCTTTGGGGCTTGGTGCGTGCGTGCGTGCGAGCGTGCGTGCGTGTGAGTGCATGCATCAGATGTCATCCTTTAGTGTACACGTGCCGTTTACAATTGTCACATCCCACATTCTCTATCAGGATGGCTCCATGTTCTTTTTTAAAAGTTGATCATCGAATAAATACGGCCTGTTGTTTTTGGAGTCTACAAGGAGCTCCCAAACACATGAGTGAGTGCTCTATCTCCCACTATTGTTGACATCACTTCCTGTGATTATCCATGCAACAGGATGTTGTGCTGATGTTAACATGGTGTGCACTGATAACACACGGTATGTTTCCCTACACAGCAAAAGCATGCAGTTGTCAACTGATCCCGAGAGTAAAAGGGCATAGGTTTAGGTTATGGAAAATGGAGAGAGAAGGGGGGCACAAAGATTCAAAGCAAAGATCTTCAGGAACATGTCTGTGTTCTTGTTCTTGTCTGTATCAAATCTTTCGTTAAATGGTTTCTGTGATTGTTATAGTTATCCACTGAGCCTACCTGATGATGATGAAATGAGTTGTGTTTAATGAGTGTTTGTGTATATACGTATATAGGGTGGAGACGAGGACAAGTTCAAACAACTAACCAAATCAGATTTGATCTCCTGCTATGGGGTGAAGGGACTAACAATAATATTAGGCTAGAAAAGCAGTCCAATTTCTGTTATTAATAAAATATTGAGTTAATAAATGTACAAATTAAAAACAACTATGTTTTTGAAAGATGGAAGAATGAAGACAAACGAGAATACGTTTTGGACACAACAACACAATGTCACAAAACCACCTCCTCCCTTCACATGTAAACACACACACACACACACACACACACACACACACACACACACACACACACACACACACACACACACACACACACACACACACACACACACACACACACTGCAGGCCGACGACACAACATAAACACACCTCCCTCCCAAAAGGGAGTTGCCACTGAGCCCAGTGCACACAACCTGAGCATTAGCTCTGTTATGTTGTGTCACTATAATATGATAATACTGAATGGATCACAGGAAACAGAGCATGCTGACCCCATCTGCAACTTGTTAACCAGCAGGGCCTTGATGGCAATGCCCATAATGCTTTGGAGCACCGCCGCTCCTTACACCCATTGGAATTCTGGGAATTTTACTTTTTTCAAAGTGAATCAAAAGTAGACTATAGTGCTTATTCAAATGTATAACAATATTCTGAACTAGCAGATCTACAAGCCAACAATGTGTTGTATCATGATGCATTGGGAGATCAGCTTTTAGATCAGCTATTGAGGGTATACTTATGCAGTAGTTAGTGAGTTAACACCATATTGCAATCAACATGTTTATTGCAATCATATTTGGGTGTTCTGTTTGGATGTAGGCTTCAGGGCCAGAAAGTATTTTTTTCGACATGCATTCCGGTGGAACTTCTGGCTTTGATGATGATGATGCCACATGCTTGCCCTCTATTTGGTTGAAATGTATATATAAGGCTGACGTGCTTTGTTTATTACTATGTAATAATAATAGTGATTATAATCAAAATCTAAAGCCACAGTGCGTTTGTGTGTGTGTGTGTGTGTGCAGTGTGCACGCGTTGTCACCTTCAGGATGCCAGTCGAGGTACTACAAGTGCAAATACTTGGACATGTTTGCGTGTCACTGCGTAGTGCGTAATGGTGGCTTCTCCTTTGTTCTTGTATGCTAAAAACAACTTCTCCATCCCACTCACATTCACACCTGCAGTGATCGGCACTCTGCTGCATTTTGAAACAAAGTGAAACCACCATTTTTGGGAGGAGCAGAATTAGGTTAATTTGTGCATTAGCATTTGAATGAGACTTCACACCCCACAAATGAAGTGCATCACTTGAAGACAGTGGTTTTCAACAGGTGGTCCGGGATGGAAATGATGGAAAGTTGGTTAACCAAAAGTAACTCTTTGAGAGCGTCAAATGAAACCAAATGGACCCTTGTGGGTCCATTTGGTTTCATGTTTACACTCGTGAAGAGTTAAAAAATAATCACCATCTGAATTAGCCCAAGTCTACACAACTAGAGAATGTAGGAGATTGATGTTAATTTTGATCTCTATGTTTGCCTGTTTTGTTTTCTCCCCAAAATCCAGCCTGGTCTGTGGGGCTAAAATGTCATCAGATGGTGGTCCATGGCTCAAATTCTGAATAAATAGTGGGCCCTGGTATGAAAAAGCTTGAAATCCACATGCAACAATCGCCAAATTATTGCAAAAACTTCATTAATTAGAATTTCATTGCAAAGTCCTACTATAAGCGCCCGGTTCTACAATGTCAGAACTAACTGAACGATCTGGATATTACTTTGAATGCAAATATGATCAGTAAGGTTGGAGAAGGTGCAGATATGGTGCCGTCTCTCTCTTTGTGAGCCAGCCTGTGGCGTCTTTCTTTCTCAGAGGTCTTGTTGTCGAGCCACGCTGTCATAATCCTCCTCCTCCTCCTCCCCACACTATCCTACAATCCCACAAGCTGAGATGAGAGCTCTAAGCTCCGCTCGGTAACCATGCTGTCATCTCCCCAGTGAGTGAGCTGAGCCCGTCTGACTGGCTGGATCATTCAGCAGTAGCTACAGGATGAGCTCACAGCCTTATTAATTCATGAAGACAACACTACTGAGGCAAGGGCCCGAGCTGGAACACGTCTGTGTGTCACCTTTAGCGTTTAGCTACTTCTTTAAAGGGATAGTTCAGATATTTGGAACTTAAAGGTAGTGTATTGTTTTGGCAACTTGACACGAAATGACAGGGACCACTTCATATTTCACCAAAAACAGAGCAGAACTCTCTCCATGGATTCGGACAATCAATCAATACCCCACACTACTATAATATTGGCAAGTATTTCATACAGCTTAACTTCAACAAATCGGAACTATCCATTTAACTATTCATTTAAAGGGGAATTCAGTGATTGGGGGTGGGGGTGGGGGGGGTAGTTCTTTTTTTCTTTTTTTTTTTCCTTTTTTCTTTAACTCTTAAGTGGGCGGGGTCTATGGGCTGAAACCAGGCTAATAGTAGGCAGGATTATCACAACAAAAGGAAAAAAAGTGATATTTGTGATATATCTTGACTTTACTATACATATACTTTAACTTTTGGGAAAATAGTTATTAGTTATTAATATAAATGAATTATTAATCCATTATCTTCCTAGCACCATCAATATTGATGCCATTTTCCTTTTTCATAATGTAGATAAAACAGACATGATTGATTAATTGGATACTTTATTAGAATCCATGCCCAAATGTGTCCATTTCGGTCCTATGGATTCAATTCATAAACATGACCAGAATAAGAATAAAAAAAATCAACAGCAGCAGCTGTGTAAAAAAAAAAATAGAAGATAATAGAGGTAGAGGTTGTTTTCTTTGAGCGATCTGAATGTTTTTAGGGGACCCAGAAACCAATAGTACTGGAAGGGTTGTGAACTGAACACATGCAGTTTCTATCATGTCAGTCCAAAATGGATAATAATAGAGTAGTAATAAATATTAGGAAGCCAAAACAATGTATTCTCTTGGATATTGTCTGGAAAACATTTGATTTGAAGTTCAATACTTTATTTATACTTTCTTATTTATATGTTCTGTAGAACCATGCATGGCTTTGTTTGCCAAAAACAGTACGCATTTTAGTCTAAATGGTCTGTTATTTTCTTTTCATTTTTGTAACCTTATGGGTGGTTGTATCCTTAAAACCCATTTAGGCCTGACCTAAGGTTTTTGAAAAACTTTAAATATTTATATATCAGCATGAAAACAAATTGAATATTTGAATACTGTACATACTGTACAGGATGCAAATATGGATTCCCGTCCTTAATGGGTTAAGTACATAGAAAAATAACATGTCTTTTGTCATCCTGCTTGAAAAATGTTATATTATTCCATATCTTCCACACCCTAGTCTAAGTACAGTATCTATGTATACATAGTATACAGGGTACAGCAGTAGCTCAGGAGGTAGAGCTGCCGCTTGGGAAGCTGAAGGTTCCCGGGTTTATACCCAGATCCCCTGACGTTTGGGGGCTGAGGTGTCCTTGAGCAAGGCACTGAACCTCTGGTTGTGCCTTACCAGGTTTTCCCCTCCGCCCCCGTCAGTGTGTGAATGTAATACACTTTGGATGAATGCAGGTCACCGCGTTTACAAAAAGTTAATTAGTTCTGCTCTGTGAAGCCTTGGCGTGCCTGATCTGCTGTCTTTGTGTTTGAAGAATATGATCACCGGATGGATACACGGTCAAGGAGGCCACCATCTCGTGTTTCTCTTGCTCTCCCTATCTGGTACAATCTGGACCTTACCTTCCTTCTTTTAAGATGGCTGACCTCTGAGGAAAGAACTAGGCTAATGTACAGTATGTGATCCTTAGTTTTCCTCGCATGCGAATATGGGCCTCACGTAAATTTCCTTTCCTAGAATTGATGAGTAATGGAGGCAAAAATAAACCTTACCAAAACATTCAGGCTTGCTTCCAGAGTGAGGTGCCTGCCTCTGCCCCACCATGTCTCCTAATCAATCCCAAACGTTATTTTATGTTTTCACAAATGTTTTTGATCATGCGTCTCTCCTGATTGTACTAGTGTTATTGTGAAGATGCGATTGTACAGTCAAACAAATGTACAATTCTCACAAAAAAGCATGCACACACACAGTGGATGTGGCTACTGTAGTGTCTTGCACGGAGGCCTGTGTGCAGGGGGCTGTAAAACACAGTGTTTTTCCAGTTGAGTAGAGCTATTGCTAGTACCAGCATATCTGCCCTGGAGATAAACACTATGACCTGATGAGAAACAGTAGGGTAGATGTCAGGTTGGTGGGAAATGAATACAGCGGATTTGTCACATTGTGGTCGTTCGATCATTACCTTACTTTCAAAATCACAAAAATGACTAAGAATGAAGTACTAAAATATGAAGCATTTAGAATAACAAAGCTATTGAATTGCAGAATCCACTGACTAAGACACTCATTTTCCCACTGTGTTGCGATCCTGAAACATTTAAACCCTGGGGGTGCAGAGCAGACCCTTCCCCCAACATCTTATTCTGCAGCGTTTGATTCTGAATGATTGCAATGTTGGCCTTTCGTCTCTTTGGTCCATTCTAGGGCAGCCTGCCCACGATTATTCCTTTAAGGTTTCACACAAATCCTCCCATCTATTCTTGAGTTTTCATGCATTGCTAACAATCAGAAAAAGCAACATTGCTGATTATAATATCTGCTACAAACACACACGCACATAAACAAGAGGAAGATGAGTAGGACATTTCTCTCTCTGGAAAGATACTGCAGTGGAAAGGAGGCCGTTTTTTGTGCGCTATGCCTTTTATCATTTCTATACTTCTATTCAATTCTGTGGGAATGAAGGACTGGCTGGACACTTACTGTTGTCCTCTACCTTGCACTCCTGCATATCACCAACAATACTGTACATGGTTGAGTCATTCTGCTGTTAGACTCATTTAATCTAGCCTTGGATGAGACTGCCAAAGGCATAAAAAAGTAATGTGTGTGGGGCAGAGTGTGGGGCAGAGAGTGGGGCAGACAAAAATATGTAAAAGAGGTGGGCGTGCGTGTGTGAGCATGTGAAAGAGAGCATGCATGCACATGATGCATGTTTGTTTCTGTCAGAGAGAAATTGCTCCACTTGTCCAGTCACAGGCAGAAATAGTATCCATTTCATCTATTTATCTTTATGTTTGTGTCCACTCAGCTGAATCAGCGTTTTAATTACACCGATCGTAGAGAGAGAGACAGAGAGAGAGTGACATGTTAGTCAGCATGTTTTCCTGCCTCTCTGCATTGCTTCCGCTGCCTGGGGTTCACTAGGGAACTGAGGCTTGTGTACGCTTGCCTTTCAGACTTGTCACCATAGACCAATTAATATCACAGTAAAAACCTCAGGGCTTATTAACTCATAAAGTGTAATAAACATTTTAAAGTTATGTGAACATTGCCGAGTTCACTGTCCAGGTCACATTTTGGGTAAGTCGTTGGGTTCAATTTCACCATGTAGTCTAGTACACATTTTACAACCCCTCAGTGTATACATTTTAGAGATGACCCGACTTTTGACCTCGATGGACCAGTGGTCAGGGCACTGACCAGTGGTGATTTGAAGAGAATTGGTGGCAGAACACTGAATTTGTTCCTGGCAATCAATATGTTAAATCAATGGTAATGCGATTTATGCGCGGTGCATTTATTTAGCATTTTATTTATCCAAGCTGCATCACATAGATTGTGCAATACATTCCTATTCACTTGGACGCATTCATTTCACACACCGGTGGATTATGGATTAAGGGTCTCACTCAAATTCACCCAAGCCTGGCATCTAACTGAGAACCTGGCGATCCCCAAGGGTCCTGCTATACCCCCTGATCCACTGCCACTTCATTGTATATCTCTGATTAAAGAATGAAAAAGAAGATGTCCTAACTTTTATCTCCATCTTTTGTCTCTTCCCAACCTGCCCGCCCTTCCCCCTCCCCATCTCTTCTCTTCACCTCTCCCACCACTATTTTCCTCCATACTTTCTCTCGCTCCCTCTGTCATCCATATCTCTTTCCTTTCTCTCTTTTTCTATGCTCCAGGACCAGTTTGAAAATCTGGACAAACACACTCAGTGGGGGATAGATTTTCTGGAGCGCTATGCAAAGTTTGTCAAGGAGAGGCTGGAGATAGAGCAGTACTATGCCAAGCAGCTACGGTAGGTTCACACACGTTTGTGCACACACATACAGATACACACAACGCACTTCTGCATGCACTGAATGCACGCACACATACACCCACTACCTGACGTTGCGGTGACCAAAGTGTTTGTCTTCATGTTTTCAACACAACAACTCTGTTCTGAATGTGTACACATTGAACCAGCTCAACACAATAAACAATGTAACACTTAGACTTGTACGCACAGCCACACACTGCACGTGCACGGACACACACACACACACACACACACACACACACACACACACACACACACACACACACACACACACACACACACACACATCTTCTCGGACTGAGTAACAAAAGCTAGGGCTACAGTGCAGCAGCAGTAGACCTCTCCACTGCAGGCGTTTATTGTTTTTACTGTATGTCTGATATCAAAGGAAGTCCCTGCAGAGTATGATATACAGTGCTACTGCACACCCAAAACAACCATCAAATAACTCAACTCCCAGTTCTGCTTTCTAGTAAGCCCACATCTCTTGCATCCTGCTGCTGCACCAGTGTTGTTGCCTCGGGGGGGATGGAGACAGAGAGAGAGAATTTGATCGTTAAATATTTTATTCATCCTCAATAATGCACTCACATCGTATCAATCTGTGCTTTACTTCTCTTCCTGCCTCTGTATACATTTCACTCAACTCTATACTTTTTCTTTTATACTCTATACTCCACTTGCTTTCCACCAATTCTAACCTGCTTGCCTTTCTGGGTCTTTCTCTTTCTCTCTCTCTCTCTCTCTCTCTCTCTCTCTCTCTCTCTCTCTCTCTCTCTCTCTCTCTCTCTCTCTCTCTCTCTCTCTCTCTCTCTCTCTCTCTCTCTCCCCTCTCATTCTCTCTCTCTCCACTCTCATTCTCTTCCTCACTCTATCAGGAACCTGGTAAAGAAGTATTGTCCAAAGCGCTCTAAAGATGAGGAGCCGAGGTGAGTACAGTACAGTGCTGTACGCTACAGTGTTTTCATTGCAAGCTCATTTAACACTCTAGTTTACCCATGGAAGCGGAACTTAGAAGTAGGGTAGTGTTCAATCCAGAAAAGGTTAGTGTCACAGCGGGTCAATCCAGCTGTGACACTGTCTAGGGACTTTCTAGTGGTCTGTTGGGTTGCGATACAACTAACAGCTAACTTATCATCCAAACATTCATGTAGGTCTTTTTCCACAACATACAAATAGGCTATAAGGCATAAGCACCTACCATCTTCCCATGACTCTGCTGCTGCTGCCACCTCAGTTGCACTGCGTCAGCACCATTCTGCCGGTGATGTGGCGCGTTTATGATGCGACATTCCGCTCCCTGTCGGTTTCACACAAACTAAACGTAACAGTAATAATATCGTCATGGGAGGACGGGTCCTTGATGTTCATCTCTGCGGCGTGTGCCCCCCGGGGCCTATGCAGAGAGTGTTCCTGAAAATCCACTCGCTCACGGTCCACTCTTCTCAGTGGTGTATCGCCGCTTCGCTGCATTCCTGTTCCACAGTACTGTGTCTGTCTGTCACACACACAGCTTCCATGGCCCACTTCCAATGTCCTCCCTAAAGCCTAAAGCGCTCAACCCTCACACACTGTTAATTGACGTCACCCGGTGAGTGCTTGAACATTAGAGTCTGCTAGGAAGGACTCAAAATGGTCTAAATGGGGGAGGGAAAAACACTTTTGAAGCAAAGGTCATTCAGACAATTTCCATTACTTTTAGAAGTTGTACAGTCCATAATTGCAGTTTTAAATCAAAGTGTGCTATTCCTTATTTCTTTAAAATTCTGGGGGCGAGGTCTGTCAAGCACTAGCCTCGACCCTCAGGCTTTCATTTTCGTCTGTGTTGCGCGAAAACGGAAAGCCTGAACTAATTTGTTAGCTGCGGTGGCAGCCAAGCTTTGTGGGAGTCAAGCTTTCGGGGTGGGCGTAATGATATGACGTAGCACAGCAGTGGAGGGGTGGGGGAGGGGCTGGGGATGATGATGACACGTTGGGAAGATCAAATCAGATCAGTTCATCTGCCGTCCAGAATCAGACGGCCAATATAATTTCAGGTTAGGCCAGGCTAGTCGAGCACCGCTGAATTTCACAAAGCTAATGCCGTGTATAGATGTTATGGGAAGAAAAACACAGGATGCTAAGGACGTGTATAAGCATCCTTGGGTCTTTATTATTTTTGTCCCTTCTGCAGTGTACTGGTTCGTCACCCAAAACCTAAGGAGCTCTCCATGTTATTATTGTTTTTTACCAAATGTTCTGTCTTTAAATCTGATTTCATCATGCATCTCACACACACACACACACACATTCTTACTCTCTGACCTCCACGCAGGTTCACGTCCTGCCTGTCATTCTACTCCATACTGAATGAGCTGAACGACTATGCAGGGCAGAGGGAGGTGGTGGCGGAGGAGATGGGCCACCGGGTGTATGGAGAACTGATGAGGTACAGCCAGGACCTCAAGGCGGAGAGGAAACACGTGAGTGCACTCACAAACACCCCCGGTTTGACCATTAGGCCACTTGTCCCAAAACAACAGTTTACTTAAATGTGAAATTGTAAATGTTTATTTACATGTACTTTCATTTGCGGCTCTATGCACATGCCACACACTGTTTGTTTGAATGCTCACTGTGTGTGTGTGTGTGTGTGTGTGTGTGTGTGCGTGTGCGTGTGCGTGTGCGTGTGTGTGAGCAGCATCTACAGGAGGGCAGGAAGGCCCAGCAGTATTTGGATCAGTGTTGGAAGCAGATGGACAATGTGAGTACGGACGGAGGGATTTTCGGGCGAGGGACAGAACGAGATCTAAATGTCATGCATGATGGGTTCCATAAGTATGTCACCCTACACCGGCCATGTTGAGCACCAAACAGGTGTTACAAATGTTTATTAATTGGTTAGTATGGGACAAATTAAAACACCTGTGTTGGTCCACAACTTGGCCAATGTAGGACTACATTTGCGCCAACAAATGTGTACATGTGACTTGGCTCAGAATAATATTGTGAACCTGAGATGCAGTAGCACTAGATCCCATCAGTGTGTTAAAAAATCTACAACAAAAACGTGTACACAGTATAACATTGTGTGTCTGTTTAATTTCATCAATGATTAATTTTCATGGACCACTGTCCCAAAATAAATGGAATACATAATGTTCCAAGTGTGAACACACTGGCAAACCGCCTGGCCTACAGGGACCAGGGAGAGGGCCAACACCCCCCCCCCCCCCTCCACACACACACACACACACACACACACACACGCACACACACACGCACACGCACACACTGTCTAAACTAACTACTTCCAGGGTATGACAGGGCCAATTGCAACCCCCCCCCCCCCACACACACACACACGCACACATACACTGCCTAAACTAACTGTATCCATGGTAGAGGCCAGTGTACCAATTTCGCCCATATTACAATTTGTTCCAGAGTGTGATTTTTGCACAATGAAAACACATTGAAACAGCTGTTAAACTGCTTAAAATTATTATATCCTTTGTGAGATATTTTTGAGTGCTTATTATGCGTCGCAAAGCCGTAGAAGTCGGGAGTGGAACCCGCAGTCCGGCGGCTAGTTGTCCAGGCAACTAGGCTGGATTAGCAGCCTAGTTGCCTGGACAACTACGCCATTTTATGGAGTCCTGTTAGCTAGAACGGCTACTATAAATGTCATTATATTGGAGGGTAGCTGCCATATTTACAGGAGACGCTTAAAAATGTGGAATCGAATGGTATTGCTGCTAGTCATCTGCTAGACATTCATGGGGCCTTTCAACAAACCATGATGTCAGTCAGACCACAACACATATAGGTTATAGCCTACCAGTCATGTTCCCCACGGTGTTAGGCCAGGTGTACAATGTATTTGTGTGTTTTGTGCATCTTTAGCAGTGACTAACTGTAATGTCTCAACTATTCTGTCCGCTTCCTCGACTAATGCAACCCAGATGGGCTGGCAGGAAGACGTGTCCCTGTCTCTCTCTCTCTCTTCTCTTCTCTCTCTCACTCTCTCTCTCCCCCTTGCTCCCAGTTCCTGTCTCTCACCCCTCTCTTATGAAAATGAAAAGGAACAGAGACAAAGCATTGTCTCTAAGAGGATATAAATTATTTTTCTTGTCTCCATGATTTCACAAAGTGCCCTGTCTTCTCTCTCACTGTCTCATACTTACATCTGCTTCTCCGTTCGCCCTTCTTTCTCTTGTTCTGTCTTCAGAGTAAGAAGAAGTTTGAGAGAGAATGTAAGGAGGCAGAGAAGTCTCAGATAAGCTACGACAGGTTGGACAACGACATCAATGCCACCAAGTCCGAGGTGGAGAAGGTACGCTGGTACCGTCTGCCTCGCAGACCCTCTTAATGGTTAATGCAGTGAATCTGGAAATTCTTTGACTTGACCGAGGTTCAGTGTGATTCATTAAGGAAATACTGACCTACATTCAAACACTTGACAGTCTCTCTTTAATGGCCTAGATTTAAATTATAGTGGTGTAACTGGCTCAACCTCAACCAATTACACTGTGATTGCAGTGCAGTAAATCATGTTCATAATGTTTTAGAATTTTCCCTTCTTTGCTGACAGTTATTGTGCAACTACAACCAAACATGGCATTTTATATTGTTATTAGTCAGCTGGCCCATACTTTATTGTTCTCTTACTTGCCGTATTTGGTTGAAAGCTTGTGAAATAGTGCTCTCAAACACCAACCCCCTTTGAAAATGAGAGGTCATTCCTTACAAAGAATTCCGATTATCCTAAACCACAAGTTGGTAAAGGCTGAGGGGGATATTTTCACAACATAACGGCTGTGTTGTTTGTATTTTTGTTCAGGCCAAATCTCAATTTTATCTGCGAACTCACATGGCTGACGAGAGCAAGAATGAGTACGCCGCCCAGCTCCAGAACTTCAACGCAGAACAGTGGAAACACTTCAACAACGCCATACCACACATCTTCAAGGTAAACCACAGCACCAAACCCTCATGGATTCAAGTTCTCAGTCTCCATGACTGATTTCAGTCATTTGAATTCCATAGAAGTCAGCGTGTCTTCTGTGAAAACATGCTGTGTGCGCACCAAAAATAGCAGATCCACAAGCTAAATAATCTACCAGCTCACAACACGTCACAGTGCATACTTTTTTGTTGTTTTTGTTTATATTTAGTTTTTTTGGCTATAAGCATACATTAATCTGTAATCTACGTAGATTCTGGACATTTACTGTAATTCTTGTATTAAAAATATATAGTTTCCCTGGCAGGAAGAAATAAAAACAGTAAAAAATAAACCCTTGGCAGTGTTTTTTTTGCCTTGCTTTAAGACAAGTGTTAAGCCTGCCAGACCATATCCTAACAGATCCAATTCAATTTGGCTCTGACACAGAATCATTCCCTGTGTCTTTTTCATTAACTGGCCACCCAATTCAGCTAATTATATTATTTTATTGGCAAACTCAAGTGTTTGTTTTGCTTTCATTACTTATGTAATGTAATCAAACCACTGTGGCTACATGCCAAGGAGGCCAATCCAACACCCACTAGTTGGTACCACCAGATTTAAGAGCTACAGTAGTAAAGCTACTGTAGACTATGCTACGTTAAGCAGCGTTTTAAGCAGCGTTTTTTGCTTTGTGCTACAGAACCTACAGGACATGGACCAGCGGCGGACGGTCAAACTGGGAGAGACGTATCGGAGCTTCGCTGAGGTGGAGCGAAGAGTCATCCCCATCATATCCAAATGCCTGGAGGGCATGGTGACAGCAGCCAAAGCCGTCGACGACCGAAAAGTAAGGGGGCTGGGGAAAAGGAAAGGGGAGAAAGGAGATGGAGGCTTTGAACCTGTAACGAAGGAAGGATGGCTTATAATAATGTTTCTTTATCCTGTCGGTGCATTTTTCTTTGGTCTATATCAGTGGTCTCAAACTGCCGGCCCGCGGGCCATTTCCGGCCCCGAGATGATATTTTGTGGCCCCCACCTTAATATGAACGTTTAATATTAATGCGGCCCGCGACGGCCGCGAGTTCCCCCGTCAAATTCCGACCAGGCAGCCCAAAGCATTTGCGGGAGAACAGTCTGTTACTATTGACTGCTCATTACTGAGATCCTGTTTAAAGCCCGCCTACTGGCTTTGCTATTTGCACAGAATAGCAAAGAGGAACCGGATCTGCACCCTGAAACACGCCCCTCCCCCCGTGCAGTTTAGTTCATTCTGTCGCTGAACTGTCAATCTGAGGAAACGCAATGACGCCATTGGCTGCAGTACGGGCGAGATCCTGTCATGGCGTCTCTCTATCCACCGCTCCGTGTTTACAAACACACGTAGGGAAAAGAAAACTTTGCCTTTTTACCAAGGACTGCGTTCGGTTTGGTAAATAATGACAGCGTAGCAGTTTTCTAAAGCCCGATACGGGCGGATGCATGGCTTATAAAGCAGCACGCTGAGCTAAGGTGAGTAGCCTAAAACGAGCTGTTGTGTCCCCCTTGCCCGTAGTGAACGGTGTTGTCGTTGCTCCAGGGCAGGCTTACATCTGCGCTGGATAGAATCATAGCCATCTAGTAGAAAAGTTGCGACATTGTGGGGTCAGAAACCGAAAGTGCTGAATTATTTTCAAAGCCCCATTGCGCGACCACTGCAGACAGCATTGCCAGCAAAGATGAGACGTCGCGCAACTGGGATATAGTTTTCAAAGAGGCTAGCGCAAATAAATAAAAGCCTATTTAGGCACATGTAAAACATGACAACTATTGGGAAACCAATGCTGCTAGTTGGGCTTCTGATGGTCTACTCTAGTGTCATGTTTGCAAGACTAGTTTTTGAGTGACACTGACAAACTATATTTTTGATTTTATTTATTTTATGGCGCTGCTTTGTAGTGGCTGTATAAGTTCAAAAAAGCTGTAGTTGGCTTTGTTAGGAATATAAATTGATAGCTAAAGTAAAGATTTTGTTACTGCTTCCTTATTGGTTGTAATTCATGCCATCACAATCAAATCAGAGCCACTTTGTTGATGGGTTGGCTGGTCCGGTTATTTTGTATTGTTTGTAGGTTCTATTGTCCAGTAAATAGTTCATTTAATATTGTTCAGTTATAGTTATTATCATAATCCTATTATGTGCTACTGAATGAAACAGATAGCACAGTGGTATATCAAAGGAAGGAAGGAATAGAAATAGAAAGGAATAGAAATATTATTATAGAAATGTTATTTTTGTTTTTTGTGCGACACAACACCACCTATGCACACACTCTTTATCCCACATTGGTGAGTCTGAATCTACTTAAATTTAAGTGAAATGAAGGCGAAAATGGCGAAAAAATAGGCTTGAAATGGCAAAAAAACGTTTGTCCATGTGACACGCTGTGGCTGCGGCCCGGCCTCAACCAGGCTCTGCTTCTAGTGGCCCCAAGGCAAATTGAGTTTGAGACCCCTGGTCTATATTGTCTGATAGCCTCACTTCTTCAACAGGATTCAGCCATCGTGGTCGAGTCCTTCAAGTCCGGCTTCGAGCCTCCGGGTGATTTCCCCTTTGAGGACTTCAGTCAGAACCTGAGCAGAACGGGTTCGGACGGGACCATCAGCACTGCGCCTAAAGGGGACAGAGATGGAGGCACGCCGGGGCCACGACCTGACCCCAAACACGCCATGAGCAAAGCCAAGAACAAACTCTGGCTGTTTGGAAAGAAACCCAAGGTATGGGCCGGGATTCACCTGGGGGGTCACCTGTGACCCAAAGCAGGCTGAGCTGCACTCTCACATCTGACCTTATGCACATAATGGCCAGTTTGCTCGGTTTGTAAGGTGTGTAATGTAATAGGGAAAGGGCCTCTCGAGTGAAAATGGTTGGAAAACACGCAACAGCATGACTGTCTCCTGTTACTGTCTACTTAATCTGGTGAAAGTGGGCGTGACAAAAAAAAACACTACACGCTACACTAATACTGGTGCACGTGCTACATGGCACTGAGGCATCGTGGGTAGAAGTGCTTCCTGGTGCATGAAGCCCCACTCTGTCCATCCTGTTCTGTCGTTCTCTTGTAGAGTAGTACCTAATGGATCCCATGCTAATTAAAATGAACATGCGTCCTTGTGGCTATGGTTTGGTTTGAGGTAGGTTGTTAGGCCTAATGACTGTCGTAGCAATAATGGTGTCAGAACTAAAGCCTGTACCCATACCTAAAGCCTGAATTTTAACTCAACGTACTGTATAAATTAGGTGTAACAAACACAGGAGGAAGTTAACAATGCAGCACCTTCCTGTTTTTCTCATTCCACGCGTCACTGCAAACGCACTTTCTTTATAGAGAAAAAGTGTGTTATAATATAATGTCTTTATTTCTTCTTTTTTCCCCCCCGGCAATCATGTGCTCTGTTGGTGTTCTGAGGCTGGGTTACCTGGCCCTGTGATTTATACAGTGTTGATGATATAGGGCAAACCTAGCCTTTCCGGATGCACAGAGTGGACCTTGGCCCTCTCCATAAAGGCTGTCGGTCAATCATTAACTATACCAATCGTGTGACTGTTGGCCGACTAATCAGGAAGCATTTTTGTAGCACCTAGTTAGCAAAAAAAATCGACATGCAAGATACATTGCATAGTTTAAATGAAATCACATTGTATAAACAGTATGTCCAGTAGTAGAAGTAGTAGTATATCTCAAGCATAAAAGCTTTGTTCCAGAGAGAGGTCACATGGGACTGCTGGCGTTCATGCATAAAAAAATGATGTCATTCACACAGCTGAGACATGTCTGATCAATATTGGCCAAAATTAACCGCTCCCTCTTCAACTGCATTTGCAATGGTGATGTCATTGCCGAGAGGAGGAAAGAAAGAGGGGGAGAGAGAGAGAGAGACAGAGAGAGAGAGGAAATCCAATGCGTTTCCTACTTGGTATTTTAGTACACCTTCACAGGTGCACTAATTAAGGGTCTGTTCGGTTTAGTGTGCTGTGGTTTTCAAACTTTTTAATTTCAAGGACCCCATAACTTCTGAGAGTGTACAAATGAAACCAAGTGGACCTTACAGGGCTATTTGACTCCGTTGGTGACCGTTGACTCTTGGTGTTACACACCTGTCCGGGACCATTTGGGACCAGAAAGCAACAGAGCCTTCAGTATTAGTATCACTGAAGTACTGTAGGTTCCAGGTTATTTTCTAAGTGGCGTGTGAGCATAGAGCCCATTCACATCCAGCATATGTTTCTTCTGACCTTCCCCTTGTGTCTTCTGTTCATCCCACTATCCACCAGCACCCGTTCTCCTCTCCTCCTTCACCTCCTCCACCTCCCCCTTCCTCCTCCCGCCCACACCGCCCACGATCAGCCACGTACGTCCCCTATCCCCCTCGGTTCAGCTCCGACCCCGTACGCTACTGTCTGTCGGAGATAAAGACTACGGTACCCAGAATTCCATCTTTCAGGGTTCTGAAGAGAGGGGTGAGCCGTCCATTAAGCTGTTGGAGTGAAACAGATTGATGTGTTTTTTTATTTTTCTTCCTCTCACTGTGCCGTTTTTAGTGTTAGTCCTCTTTCTTTGTTTCTCGTCCGTTCACTGGACTTTCTGTGACCTGGCTCGCTCCTTCTCTTTTTTTTCACTCGCTGCCCCTCATTTCTCTGTCCTGCCGCCTTTGTTTAGAATCAGACACGCTTGTGTGTGTTCCAATCACAGGACTAGGGATACTTGCTGATGGACAGTGTGTGCGAGTGTGTTTTTGAAGTGTTTGCTGTGTGTGTGTGTGTTAAGTTGGTTTGATGTGGTGTATTTCGGGGTGTCGATGCTGACATTTCAATCATGTGAGGAGGGGTTGCGCATCATTGCCAAGGTTTGGTTTAGTGTGTGTGTGTGTGTGTGTGTGTGTGTGTGTGTGTGTGTGTGTGTGTGTGTGTGTGTGTGTGTGTGTGTGTGTGTGTGTGTGTGTGTGTGTGTGTGTGTGTGTGTGTGTGTGTGTGTGTGTGTGTGTGTGTGTGTGTGGCGCACAGTGCACACACACACAGGCGTTTCAACATGGCTCTGCTAATGATGTGTCAGTGTGCTGTGAAACAGAGCCGTCCACCGCCGGACAGCTTTTACACCCAACTACTCAGTGTCACCCCAGCTCAGTTCCACGTGAGATCAAGCTGTTGTTTGCTCAAAGTCATATCAGTGCTGTCAGACCAACTATACGTGATTAGTCATTCTTTTGCCCCCAAGTAGATTTAATCTGTCTAATGGCACTCAGAGAAGAACTGGCTGGCTGAGTAGATGGCTGCTTGGCTGACATCCTGACTGTAAAGGCTGCCACTGGCTGGCTGCTGATATTGTGCCCACCGCACTGGCTGGCTTGACATAGTACTATCAGTCTCGGTTGTTTGGCTTATAGTAGCTGGATGGCTTACTTTACTCTGTGACTCCATAGCAAGGCAGGCTGATGTTTGATGTGCTGATGTTTGGCTACTTGATGTGCTCTGGCTGGCCGATGTTCTGACCACTAACATTATTGTCTGTCTCTTTGCCTGGCATGGTTCACACATTACTGCTCAGTGGTCAGTCAAGATGGTAAGTGTATGTGTGTGTGAGAAGTGTTGATCCCGTATTTTAGTTCCCTGTTACCGCCATAGCCCTTAGCCAATATAGTCAACCCTATAACCCTAGATAACTCCCCATAATCTGTACAGTAGTGTGAAACTAGTGCTATACATAACTATTGCCTTGACCACAGGTAGAATAGGTTACATCCTCACTTCAGACTCAAAAACGATGTCTCATCATTGTGTATTTTTTTGTTTTCTGAGGTTAGTTTGAGAGCTAAAGAAGGCGATGCTGACTTATTGTGGAAATGGCAGCAGTGCATCCCTGCCATAAAGTGATGTTAAAGCTTGTGGATTGTTAAGCTACTTTTACACAATATAAGTCAACATACTGTCATTCATTTTTGTCTGTCTTGATTCTGCGGTCTGTGAGCAAGCAACCAGAAATAGTAATTCATGTCACTCTCATTTTATTCTAACATGGCACTAATGACATAAAGATAATATGAATCGCATACTAAATGAACATAGAAGTGTGTTTTGCCGCTAAAAATAAAACACAAATTGGCTGTAACGTGGATACAGTACATTTTTTCATACTTTGTTCATTTGGGGTCTCAAAGGTGTGGTTTTCTTCATACAGTGAGAATGAATAGAACCACTATTTTCAGCTCCTCTTTCACAGACGCAAAAGATCAAGATGATCAACAGTATTTGGAATTATACCATGATGACCAGGTACTAGCAGTACAACTCCAAAAATCTGCCAGAGTTCAACTGACCAAGTTCAACTGACCTACAGGATTAAACCACATGAACCCTAGCAACGGTCTTTATCCATGGTCCCTCACACACCCAATCTCTTAACAGAAAATAGGCAATTTACGTTGTACAAGCTCACAAAGTGTCATGATGCAACCTGTGAGCTAGCATGCCTGGTAGGTATTTTCAAAGACTGTTCTGTTCGCCCACCCCCAGAAGAGGGACACCAGGGTTCATGTGGTTGGTTTTAGTTGCAGTTGTCTTCATTAACAGTCACATGCTATAAGTGCTGTGTCAATAAAGCCTTCCAGACTACATAGAGGGATGTCTGGCATACAGTATCCCATGCTGGCCTATAAATATGTGAAGTTAGTGCAGTGTGTGATGAAGAAGCCTTGTCCCCACCACACAGGCCCCATCCCTGGAGGACTTCAGCCATCTGCCTCCGGAGCAGAGGAGGAAAAGACTGCAGCAGAGGATCGATGAGCTGGGAAAGGAGCTCCAGAAGGAGGTGGATCAGAGGTATGACGTCTCCTTCCATTAAAAATAATAATCCAGTGGTTTGCTACCCTTTTTCATATCAAGGTCCATGATTGATTTCATCCACAGACCACCATTTGATGACGTTTAGCACAGCAGGCCCAAAACTGAAGAATATTTTGTTGTCTTTGGCTACGATTTTGGCTGGACTCTTGATCCAGCCGGCTATGGCTGCCCCAATAGAGGTAGTCTAAGGCTTCTCAGAATGGCATGTAACTCTGAAACTGAGCTTTTAGAAAGCTTCATTTATATGGATTTTTGTTTGATTGTCTTTTTTTCCTCTCATGTTCCTATTTGTTAATGTCGCCAAAAGGTGGACTTGACTGTGAAAATAATCAAAGGACATGGTCACAAACGTCAAGTCACCATAACAAAACCACCATAACAAAACCGAGGGAAAATGACAATCAATCATAGCTGAGATGTAAATTGCAATATCTTGTTTTAATTTTTTTAGTCAAGCTGTTGCTTGCAATTTGAGCCATTTTTGGCTATTTATTTATGCCCATGAAGCTTGTCCTAATCCCTGGCATAATGCCAGCCGCCCATCAAGCAGAACTCCTCAGTGAAGGGCTCTAGAAAGAGGTCAGGCAGACTGAAACCCTGCTGCATTTGGTGCAGTGTTTGAAGGACAACGTGGCCTACAAAAAAAAACTGCAGTTGGTCACATTTTGTGTGTGCGTGTGTGTGTGTGTGTGTGCGTGTGTGTGTGTGTGCGCGCGCGCGCGTGTGTGTGTGTGTGTGTCAGAGATGCCCTGAACAAGATGAAGGACGTCTATGAGAAGAACCCCCAGATGGGAGACCCCAGCAGCCTGCAGCCTAAAATATCAGAGACCATGTGTAATATGGAGAAACTGCGCTCTGAAATACACAAGAATGAGGTAGGAAAAGAATAGAGGTCTGCAAATGTTTTCACAGCCAATGCCAGCAGTCAGAAAATACTGAGCACCGTGTTTTACATGAAGGGAGGGGTAGAAATGATCCACGTTGTAACTTGTAAGATAGAAAAGTAAAGAACTGTACGTTCACAGCCTGAAGCGTCCCAGACAATCGATTCTAGTGTGGGGAAGTAGACACAAATAATATTGGTGAAATATTAACATTTTAATCATACTATAACAATATTAAATCTGTAATGTTTAGGGGAAGGGGAAAATAAACCAACCAAATAAACCAACTTGTATTTTTATGTTAGATGCGTTTAATTCTACGCCATAACACAAATGATCGATTGATTTCATTGATAATTATAATAAGCCTGCGCTGAGGATGCAAACAGGACCACTTTGCCACAAATGCAAGTGGGCCCTCATCCAGAAAAGGTTGGAAGAACTGCTATACCTGAACTAAGTACAATACCACACTATTGAACAACAACCAAATCTAAACTGCGAAAGGGAGGATGGATGGACGAATAATGGGGAGCTTACAAATAGACAGGCTGTTGAATCGCCTTTTTCTTGCTATTATCTTGACCTCTGTCTGTACCCCAACTCAAGTCTGACTGTGTTTGGTCTTCGACTGAACAGAACGTGCAGGATTGGAGCCCCCTGCTGGCAAACTGCAGTAACCTCAAATACAGATGATAGCATTGTCAGAGCGTCAGTGGATGAGATAGGCTGGGATAGTCGTGCTTTTGGTCAAAGGTAATTTGTTGTACGCAACATGTATCGTGTCAGGGGGTATTTGAGGCACGAGAGGCCATTTTCCATACCGGTAATTCAGCTTTGTGGTGGACTGCAGGGCAGAGCAGGTTGCTTACAGCAATAACATGCTGCTCTTTAGCTTCCTGTCTCTTTTATTCAAATTCACATGGAAATGTCTTCACTGGTATTGCAGGAAAACTGGCTAAATCAGGATATTACATCTTGGCTTCTACTTTCATATGATTTACATTACATTTCTTATCATGTCAGATACAAAGAAAGCCTTTGTTGTCAATTGTAATATTTATATACCATGCAGTCTCCCTCAAACATTGTGTTGGAATCAAGACAGCCCAGTGCACATTCATATCTTGTCCCCCACATCCTCCAGCCCCACAGGTAGTACAATCATACACGCGTCCTATGACACTGATGTATGAAATGGGTCTGTTGTGATTAGGTAACTCCCATCCTGCAAGCAATGAATTGAAAAGCACCACAGCGATGTGGCGAATTAACTCGAAAGCGCACTGTGGACGATGAACATGTAGGTGATTTCTATATGGTGCGCCTTTCATATTTGAAAGCCTTATTTTGAAGCAC
The DNA here is from genome assembly GCA_039105355.1 of Benthosema pterotum. Taxonomy (NCBI): domain Eukaryota; kingdom Metazoa; phylum Chordata; class Actinopteri; order Myctophiformes; family Myctophidae; genus Benthosema; species Benthosema pterotum. The sequence continues at coordinate 31,862,239 of CM076979.1, read as the reverse complement.
TAGATCTCTGAAACCGGATGTATGATGACGCCATGTGTGTGGTGTCTTGATCATTCTGCCCTCTAACCCTCTGCCGAAAACACGGACATTGAGGCAAGGAATTTGAGATACTGCCATTCGAATGCATATCATAGAATGGGTGTGTGGATGCAAAATGTTTTCACCCAATTTGTCCCACATTAAACAAAAAGGTGATCGACAAATAAGACGAGTAGGCCAGGGCCTTGTGTGTATGCTGAGCGAGCTAATACTATAATTAGTTATACTGACATTAGCTATAAAGGTTTACTTACAATCATCACCATTACGTCATCACCTAGCATTTATTGTATAAAATTATTACTTCATTCCGCTTTTGTTGGCACAGTGGCCAAATGTATTGTCACAGGTCACTTTCTGACACACATTTTACAGGTGACCTACCACCAGTCCTGATAGGCTCTTGTTGGTGCCCTGGTACTGGTTGGCTGCGTGTGTTTTTTTTGCAGTACAATGTTTGCATCTCCGTCTGTCCTTTCACTCCTCAGTCCTGGCTATCGGAGGTAGAGGGAAAGCAGAGCTCTAGAGGAGACAGAAGACACAGTGCAGACAACCACCAACACACCCCTCAAGGCAGAGAGAGGTACGCACACATACATACACACACAAGCAGGCCATTCATAAAGTTGTTATTGATTTATGACGTGTATTACTACATAGATACCACTGTATCGTTACAGTTTCTCAGGGTGAAATAGAGGTTGATGATGAAAAAAGTGTGAATTGAATTCCACTGCCTTCACGTCACTCTCTCTCTCTCTCTCTCTCTCTCTCATTCCTCACTTACACAGACACAGATTCACGTTCCCTTCTCTTTCTTTCATTCCCCAGTCCCGAGGGCAGTTACACAGACGACACCACCAGCCAGGAGCACCACGCGCCCCCGCAGCACGGACCGCCCCACGCCGACCCCCACGAGTTTGACGACGAGTTTGACGATGACGAGCCTCTCCCAGTCATCGGACACTGCAAGGCGCTATACTCCTTTGACGGTACTGCGGACGACTCTGTAGTGTACAGTCACAATGTCGTTGCAGAAAATACATGAAAAGAAAAGAAACAGGCCTAGTATTCAAATGGCTCAGTATGTCAGACAAACCTCTTCTTTACAACTCTTTTTTTTTGTAAATGAATGTCCAGCTTGATCATACTACTGTATAGCATTAAATGCCAAACATAGCAGATCCAAAGCTCTAAACAGGCCGTAAAGCGACACTTTTTAAGCTTGTACTGCTAGTTCTGCTCTGAATGCTGAAACTAAGTTTTGGACATAACAGTGTTTCCAAACAACAGAGACAATATACGACCCAGCATCAAGCATACAGTGAAGCTTCACAAGAAGTAAAACAGATTTTCCCAACTGAAACTAAACCAAACGTTCTGTATGGACAACATTGTTTTTTACATTTTGAGTTAGAATGTTACACTTCAGTTCATGTCACCTGGGTCTCTATTTGTTTTCGTCCACCTCTGCCAAGATTAACACCGGCAGTACTGGAATGCTTTGGTTTGGTTTCTCTGCATTTTGTTCTCACCAAAGTTAATTTCCTCAAGTTGTATGCCCGAGTGTCATAAATACTGTGTATTGTTCTAATTGCTCTAACACATGGACTCTCACTGTGGTTTCACTGCTTTACAGGTCAGAACGAGGGAACGCTGGTGATGGCAGAGGATGAGGTGACTGTCTTTTAAACTCTTTTTATTCCATTTTGGATGGGAAGCCCTTTTGGTGTCTTACACAAAATACTTTAGCTATTTTAGAAAAAAATATTCAAAATGTGGCGCAAATTATACAAAAGGCTAACTTTTGTACTATCTGTTTTGTAGCTCAGGCCTAGTGTTTCTGTATTGTGTAGCCCCCGGGAGTGTCTGGACAGTTCCAGGTCAATAGGTTCAAATGGCTGTAATGAAAGCTCCATTCCATTTTAGTGTGGCACAGTTCTCAAATTTCTTTCTTGAATTTCAATAACCCCCTAATACATCTTTGTAAAGGAGTGTAAAGGTCCATTTGGGTACAATTTGTATTTCTGTTTGCCTTTTAGACTTTGTAAAATCAGAAATTGCTGAAAGAAAGATGCAAAAAAAATCTTTCTTTCCAAGGAATGTACACAATTGCGGAAGTAGTTGACTTGTAAGTGTCATTCTACTGTAAGCTTATTCATAAGCTAATTAAAAAAAACTGTTTGACAATGTATGGACATTTTTCAACATTGAAACCACTGCTGATTATGCAAAAATAATTGCGATACTGTTATAACTGACACAATTGTTTGTGTGGATCCATGGCGTGCGTGACTCCCCTTTTATCGGGTTGGTAACCCTTTCATCTCTCTCTCTCTCTCTCTCTCTCTCTCTCTCTCTCTCTCTCTCTCTCTCTCTCTCTCTCTCTCTCTCTCTCTCTCTCTCTCTCTCTCTCTTTTGTTTTTACTTGAAACAAATGCAGGTGCTGTACATCATCGAGGAGGACAAGGGTGACGGCTGGACTCGGGCCAGGAAGCAGGGCGGGCAGGAGGGCTATGTGCCCTCCTCCTACGTAGAGATCACCATGGAGAGGAACAGCAAAGGTGCTGTCACCTACATCTGAATGAAGCTACTGCACTGCACACACCCACTGACACCTACTGTATGTCTGTCTGTCTGTCCATCTCTTCACACCCCTCCTCTGTCTTTCCGTGTGTCCAGTTCAACACTGGAAGGAAGAGGAGTTTACAGTGTCTGGATAACTGCATGGACAATCACTTGTCTGTCATCCCCCCCCCCCATTCCCCCCATTCTTTCTTCTCTATTCTCTATCCTCATATCGCTCCATTGTTCAAACTAAAGACTTATTCATACTCCAGATTTAGGTGACTGAGACCTTGTTCCCTAAAAATGAAGTATGAATAAGCCTTAACTATCCAACCCTTCATCTCTTGGTTCTCACCCTCTTCCTCTGTGTGGAATGGGTTCCTCTCTGTATCTGTGCGTGTGTGCGTGTGTGTGTGTGTGTGTGTGTGCGCGCACATAATTTTGTTTGAGCACACGGACAACCAGAGCGACAACAACCACTCTCTTGGCAGAGTTTGAATGACTTTTTATCTTATGAGGTGTGTGTGTGTATGCGTGCATGTGTTTGTGCACGTGCACGTGAGTGTGTGTGTGTGTGTGTGCGTGCGAGCGCGGGAAGGAGGCGTTCCTGCTGTTCTCGTTGGAGCTGCTTGTATAAAAGCTACACCTCCTATCTTATCGATCAACACATTTTAGAAGATTTTATTTAATGTTTCAATGGCAGTGTATTGTTTTTACCCTCTTTTTGTGTCAAATTGTTCTTTTTTTTGTAAATGTTTGTTTTTAGTGGGAGATCATTATGTTAGACTCCCTAATGTTAAGCTCATTGGATCAATACAGAGATGGAACCTAAGACGTATGTGTGTGTGCGTCTGCATGTGCATATATCTGTGTTATTCCTGTTATTTACTAAATGTATAATAACACCACCTAATTTGGATCAGATTAAATTATTAAACCATCCCATTCTATTTGAGAATAGCAGGATGGAAGATGTATGTTAAGGTTTTCTTCCGGTACCATAACATGCTAAAACCAGTGTTCAAGTCGTACACCAGTAGGTCAGGTTATTTAGCAGAGGAGTAATGTGACATGCAGTACGGCGAAGCATAAATGAATGCAGGAATAATAGTCTTTACTCTGGAGTGACCACTGTAAAATATTTCCATAGGATTCTTTAGTTGGCCCAGGGCTGAGAGCCCGTTGTTCACTTAAGTTAATTAATATCACAATGTAAGCCATTACAATAGTTTTAAGTAGAATTGTATATTTGTACAAAAATAGTTCCAGAAATCCGGTGGCGTTTGTCAGCTGCCTAATTTTCTGCTGCAAGCTGTCAAGAGCACCATGACAGCAGTCTGTCATGCAGTCATAGAGCAACAAACTCTGACGTCAAGTCCACGGGTTGGTGTATTTTATATTATAATCCATAGGTGAGATCTTCGATTGCCTCATGTTGAAAGATAAACAAATGGTCCTGACGGAGACATCTACCAGACAATATTGCAGAGACATTTTATGTTTATTTTTGGACCACAATCCTTATGAGACAATTTTAACCCAATGTTACTTTGCATTGATGAAAAACGCCCGCAAAACCTGCAGAACCAGGTGATGAACGAGTGACGTCAGGACTTTGCTGCTCCATACCTGTATGAATTCAGTGAGCGTTTGTGTTTCATTCTTTGATTCATGCATGTCTAACAGTTTGGTTGTCATGAGCCATGACCGTCTATCATCACAATTCTGGAGTGGTTCTGTTTGGGTTCACTCCAGGGCCAGACCTAGGCATTCACCCTAGTGCATTTTCAAATTTCATATTTTACAGTTTTTCATATTTCTTCTAACATTCCAGTGAAATTAAAGGAGAGCTGAAAGTGATTTGTCTGTACATACATGGTGTGATACGTGACGTCAGCACTACATAGACAGTAACGATACAAATATTACATTCAGAACTACTACGTTTTTCGATATCCGCTAATGTGTTCCAGTAAGTGGGAAATTGCATCACCTCCGGTCATGTTATACATATCTTACACTGGCGCCTATGTGTATGCTATAGTCTGTGATGGGCAAGTTACTGGGAAAATGTAGTAAGCTACACTACTTTTTACTCTAAAAAAAAATTTTAGCTAAGCTACACAACAAGCTATCCCCAGAAAATTGTAGCAACCTACACTACAAGCTACATGACAAAAGTAGCTTGATGTAGCTTGCTACATCAACACTACATATATATAAATATATATCTCAACTTAATGTACAACCTTCTAAATAATAATCATAATAATGAAATAATAGGAATAAAAATCATAATACGAATCTAGGAGTGGGTTTGAACCTGGGATGGTGGCATGTCTAAGTTTTGGGATGTATATTAGAGGTTTTCTACCCAATAAAAATCGGTGGAATTTGAAAATGTGTGTGGGAAAATGTAGTAAGCTACAATCCTTGTTACTCGAAACAAGTAGTATAGCTTCACTACAAGCTACTCGAAACAAGTAGTGTAGCTTCACTACAAGCTATTCCCAGAACAAATGTAGTAAGCTACACTACAAGTTACGGGAAAATGTAGTTAAGCTATGTAGCTTAGCTACTTGTAACAAGCTACTGCCCATCACTGTGTTATAGTCTGTGTGTATGCTATAGTCTGTGTGTGTGTGTGTGTGTGTGTAGTAAGAGTAAGTGTGCATGTGTGTGAGCAGACTATGAGCACATACTGTGTGTGTGTGTGTGTGTGTGTGTGTGTGTGTGTGTGTGTGTGTGTGTGTGTGTGTGTGTGTGTGTGTGTGTGTGTGTGTGTGTGTGTGTGTGTGTGCGCACACACTACCGGCGGTAACACTGTCTTTCTCCCATGTGACTGCAGGTTCCTGAGGTCTGCAGGGTGGCCAGGCTGATTTTGGTTGGCTGGTGGAGGGGCTCACGCTGATTGCTGATTGGTGGTGGTGGAGATAGGGGTGTGTGCCTGACAGAGAGGGGAGGAGAGAAGGGGGGAGAGAGAGAAACCGAGGGTGGGAGAGAGAGACGGGGAAATGGCTAGTCAGAGAGAGGCCAGCTTGGAGCCAGGTTGCATGTCTGCATGCTCATACATCCAATCCATGGCCAGTAATGCTACTGAGAACATGGACCTCCATAAGGGCCTGGTCATGCATAACGTATGCGGAACAGAGCAGAACAGGTTTATTGCTTAAACAGGCGCTGATGTCAATACACATTTTGGAACAGGAAAGACGGTAGATGGTAGCCATTTTAGAAGTCAAACCCTACAATAACCATTGTAGGGTGCAGGACCGGCCAGGTCAGGTCGTTCAGGTCAGCATTAGTTTTATAGCAGTTGAAGACAGGTGCAGCTCCCCCCCGCTTCATTCATTCAGTCAATCTCATCCATTTCCTTGATGAAGGTATGCCATGGCCTTTTTTCTATATATTTGTTTTATCTTCAACAGGCATCTGTCAGATTGTGTGTAAGACGGTATTGTTGGTCTTTAGCCACAGCTGCCTTAAAGAACATTGAATTGCCATGTAAGCATTCCTCAGTTAAACCTGTGGTTACCACACACTTGAAACTAGCATGTCAACTTGCAGTCTGGAGCCAGCATGGGTTTCAGAAAGGTATGATGAGGGCACAGTCACACCACACTTCTATTCCACCTATGAAGGCGGATTCTGTCAATGCATTTCAATGGGAATGCCATTTCCGTGTTTCTGCCATAAAAACAAAACAATCCACCCTCATAGGTAAACTGTGGTGTGACCATGCCCTAACATGGCATTTCTTTTCCTTCTCTTCAGTTAATCAGAGTACAAACAGTATTTACCCTTGTGACAAGTGCCCGTTGAAGACAGACTTTGCTGACTAAAATGCCAGGGCATGCCTTTGAGGTTGATACCATGCTGGTCGTCTGGCAGCATGTTAAACTACCACTAACAATGACATGGTTGTTCTTCTCGAGATAATATTCCATCATCTGTGCTCTGTTGGTGATGTCTGTCTGCCTGCCTGCCTGTGCCACTCTGCAACTCATGCCTGCTCTAATGTGTCAACTACATACATACAGCATGACCGTAGCGTGTTCTAAATGTGTCCTAAATGTGATCCTGTTTCATTACCTGGCATCTTTGGCAGTGACACCATGGAGAGTGTGTGTGTGTGTGTGTGTGTGTGTGTGTGTGTGTGTGTGTGTGTGTGTGTGTGTGTGTGTGTGTGTGTGTGTGTGTGTGTGTGTGTGTGTGTGTGTGTGTGTGTGTGTGTGTGTCTGTGTGTCTGTGTGTCTGTGTGTGTGTGTCTGTGTGTGCCCATGGCCTGTCGTCGTTGGTTAAAACCCAAAGATGGATGAGGAGGCAGACCTTTGGAGGATTTTAAAATCAGCCTGGGAGAAAACAAGAGAAACTAAACACCTTGACAGTAGAGGTTGAGACAAATAACAGTCTGTTAACACTAATTATCCATAATGTATAAATTATGGATAAGGGGTCAGGACATATAGGCCTTTTTGGGAAGGGGTCAGAATAAATGATGGACTTAGACTGTTATTGGTCTCAACTGCTGTGGCAGGCTGTAGTGCTTCTAAGAGCCAGACCCAAGCAAACACTTGGCTCTGGTAACCTTTTAGACTCGGACCCTTACAACTTTAAACAGATCAGAAACATAGTAGTCAATTAACTTACAATTGGCATACCACAGGCTGCAGCCACACATTACATTTCACACATGAATAGCTTGCATTACCAGGTTGTGTGTTTAACCTTAAACGCGTTGTTGATAAATAATATTCGATAACCACATCGCAGTGTACTGTATGCATTTTATTAGCTGGTGCAAGTGTGTTTGTGCAGCATCATCATCCGTTGGTCGAGCTCTATGTGTTGTCTGTCTGACCGTGACATTGAATGCCATATAATCCATCTAATGAGGTCGCAGCATGTTGTGTGGTCTGAGAATGCCAACTCCTAACACAGTTACCATTTATTTAGACAGACGAGAGCAGTGGACAGACAGCAAGACTGGGAATATCTAGGACCACCTTTCTCCTCTCTCCCTCGTCCCTTGTCTTCCGATTATCTCCTCTCTCTCTACTCTGTTCTTTTTTACTTTTACCTCTTCAGGCCTCTCCTCTTTCCCTTGTATCCCCCACTCTCCTCTTCCTCCTCTGGCTGGTTGTTATTTTACCAGCTGACCAGTGGGTGGCGTCCTTCTGTCACCACACCACCATCTCTCAGAATTGGATGTGATCAATGAACTAAGGAACACTGCAGCAGCAAGCGTAGCTAACCAGCAAGAAGAAGGCGAGAAGTGTTCCAGTATCCTTGCGGTCAGACTGCCTTAAAACTTCAACTCGTTTCTGCAGGGGAACTGTTACTGAAGACATGTACAGTACACACACTCGATACAGCAGAATAAACCTGCCTCCCCCAATCTAAACTACATGTCCCATAATCCCTGTAGGCTTCACACCACAGCTCAACCCCACCTCCTAGTGGCTGAAAGTAGCATCTACATCACAACATTCCTCTGTTAATTGGTTGTATTTGTGAATGTGTGAATGCGCATAGATTACACACTAATGTGCATATAGACATGAGAATGTGTGTTTGTGTATGCGTGTTTTGTTTAGTTTTTACCATTGAATGATTTGTACATAATTAACATTTGAATGTTTCCATGGTGATTGTTTTTAGGGTTGTTGTTTTTCTTCCATAGTTTGACAGGCGGTAGCTCCTATCATAACAATAGCAACTGCCACTCTACAATGCATTTGAGACAACAAGGTTTGAATCGAACCGATGCACTTTGCCCTACAGTACTAATTTCTACTAAAGCATTTGAACACGACTAAATAAAGCAATGAATGAATGACCGAATGTATGAATGAAATGGTCTGTTATTTGCCGATGAGAATGTCGCTGTGAATGACCACTGTAGCTATAAGAGATAGATTAAGTGACATAAGTCTTAATTTTCTTGCTTAACTTTTTTAATACTCTGAAGCCTTTTGTAACTTTATGAGCAATGTACATTTTTTTGTTTTGCATGATTCTTTTCAAATGATTGTCTTGATGTTTGAGTTTAATTCAGAATGATTCCCCTTTTGTTCTCCTAACTATTAAATGGGTTCAGGCCTGTAAATCGACAACACTAATCCCCTGCATATACTCCGTTTTATATGCTAGGTTAGTCATTGTAACACACACACAACATACATTCTGATTCATAACATTCCAAACCGAAATGCCAATGGTGGTTCTTTACCCAAGATCATTTGTAGCAGTGGGGCTCTGTTTTTCCACAAAAAGAACTTCCGTTCTAGGTTCTTGGAACCTTGGTGCTTTCAGGAAACCGCCAGATATTTTTGGGGAGGCTTCCAGTTCCAAATCAACTTTTATGGTTCTGAACACATTGATTTTCAGTGTAAACACTGGTTCAATTTTAGGCAGGGAAAATAAAGAACCGAACGGGTTCCACCTGGGTGGAAAAGGGGCCTGAATGAATATATACAGGCTGTTTTGGTAACCTGTGTTTCTTCATGAGAAGCTGTGAAATGTACAGAGTGATGATGTAGTGTAGACAATTGTTTTTTAACTTGAACTTCAACTCCAACCACGCTGTCATACTGTGCTCTTATTGGATCAACTTCTAGCAAGTGTTCTCAAACTGGGGAGGTCCCCAAAATATTATGGGCGGGGGCTTCCACAGATGATTAGCATAATGTTCAACAATGTTTTCTCACCTGACGGGTAAACAAAGTAACATACAGAAATGTATTTGTATATTTATAATGTTATCAGTAAGATGCTGGCACACGGGATGGGAGCAGCGCCTAATCGGGCATATTTGGGAATGCCCACACACAGACATTTCTGCCTGGATTTGGGCATGCCAAAATATGGAGTGAGTGACGCACTCATTTTTGCCTGTTTTTCATAGTATATGGCTCACTGCGTCCACAACAATTCACTACTTAAGACCTTTTGAATATGAAATGGATTCACAACGAGTAGATAAGATGTCAGGGCAGATGTGGCTTTTAGGGAAAGGTCAGAATAAATTATGGACTTTAATTCGGGTTGTTTGTCCCAACTGCATCTATGGAACCAACCCACCGTTCCAAATGCTTGCAGAGACCCCTTGCACATTCTGCTAAATATACTAAGGACCCGGGGGCATATACATAGCATAAAAGCTTATCTTATCTTAAAAAATAGTTGAATCACTTCAAAATCACACCTGTCTGAAGTGCGTAGTGCTGTACTCACATTGTGTGGTACATACTGTACTGTACAACCTCTCCTCCCTGGCATGTGTGTGTTAGGCTGCACAACAGTGACACTTGGTGGTGAATATATACTACTTCCTTGCTCAGACCCAGCCAGGCACGGACACAGCTAGGGACACACATAGTTGTCTACAGGAGTGCCTGTACCACTCAAAAATAACTATAATTTTAGTACAATGTTTTTTTGTTTGTTTGTTTTTACTCTTTTATATATGTCAACAATACAAATCTTGTATGAGGGTCCCTGGCTCAAAAAGCTCCTCTGTCTTCATCATAATGCCTTATACAGTGGGTACTGATGATTAATGATGGATGAGCTCAACACAGAGGTGAAGATCCACCAAATGCCACTCCACAAACTTTGTTTTCACACCTGTTTGAAAACTGTGAGCCACATAGCAGCATATCCACTAATTCTGAACTATTATGCAAAAACATTTTGTCAACAGAATATCTTTGAAAATGCTAGAGAATATTAAGTAGGAATTGTGCAACGAATTCTTTCTTCATATACCATACAATCAGTAGTAATGTAGCCTACTAAACTACTGTGGGCGTGGTGCTGTGTTTCACGTTAAATAAACCCCACACAGCTTAATCCAGACATGTTCTCACCCTCCTTGTTTTGACCACTTAAACCTCCTGCGTTGCTGAGCGGAGCTGGGGTCCCTCAGGGCTCTTTACTAGTGTATACTAACTACAACACGGCACATTCTTTCAAAGAATACAGATAGGACTGCCACAACTCCTAATTTAAGTTCATGATTATCAGAAATAATTGATTATATATATAATTTTATTATTATTATTTCATTAAGCAATAAAACTTTTTTTTGCCTCTGTAAAGCTTTATCAAGTTCACAAATTACCCAGGGAAGATATGGCAAATAACAAATAATAAGAATCACAGGCATTAATTATTTGATCTACCCTTTTTGTCCCGAATATAAGACAACTCCGGTTATAACACAATTCCCATTTTTCAAAACTTATTTGTGGAAAAAGGACATCAATTGTCAAATAGTACCGCCCCGAATACAATACAACCCAATTTTTGGATAGGTATAATTAGGATATTTCATTGGGGAAAAAACATCTTATATTCAGGCGAATAGGGTATATATATATTTTTTCCTTTCCATAAAATTACAAAAAATATCTGCTATTTTTGAAAAATATTTCAACGTGGAAATGCAAAAATTATTTTCATTATCCCAAATGATTGTCATTTGGTGATTATGTCATAATTTGTGACAGGTAACCTAGCAGGTTGGAGAGGTTAATGTAGGCTATGTATCATCAGTGTCCTGCAGAATTTGATCATTTCTGATTGTTCATCTTTTCACATTTGTATTTAACCGAATATCATTGCATTTTATTTTTTATTTTTTGCTGGATGCTGGCTTATGTCAACCCTGTAGTGTGTTTTCACTGTAGTATAATACAGTACATTGTAATAACCCATGGCAGTATACCGTTCTCCATGTTATGTACATCATGTTTTACTTTCAATGTTGTCAGACACTTTGTGAACAAACTGATCTTTCTCCCCCGAGATATTGTTCTAATAAAACAAGCAAAGCAGTAAAAAGTATATTGGTTTAGGCCTCTTATTGTCTCCACCAGGCCGAAGGTATTTGCACTCCGTCCACCTGTCCGTCCGTCCGTCTGTCCGGAACCATTAACCCCATCGTGTGATGTTGTGATGCCAACCACAAACCTCTGCCCCAATTTTTCCATTTCCCAGAACGGCCTGTTATAGCGCCACCCTTAGGCAACATATACTTGCATCGATCTACATGAAATGTTGCATGTACACTCCTTAGAGGACAAAGATGAACCTTTGACCTCTATTTTTCATTTTAGTGTTTTATAGCGCCACCAGGAGGCCGATTTTTGAAAAACACATTTTTTCAAATGACCCATCCAGATTCTCTCCCAAAATCATGTAATTCATTACACGCTATCTCTACAGGCATTTGCTCATTAGATGTGTCCCATATTTCATATTCCACCCTAATTGCCTTCTATAATTCGCTTTCAAAGTTTGCAAGATCAGCCTGTTTAGAACAAAAAGTATCAAATGATGAACGCAGCAGGCAATTTGCATTAAATCTTTAACACCCTTCCTGCTATAGTGCCACCATGAGGCAGCTGTACAATTTTTTTCCTAGAAATGCACCGAAATGCATGACACATTGTATGCACCCTCCTTTAACCTGTTTTTTTTTTCTGCCTCTTATAGCACCACCAGGAGGCCGATTTTGGATATCTTATTTTTTCATATTACCCAACTAGATTCTGTCCCCAAATCCTACAGTCATGTGTGTCCCATATTTCATATTCTACCCTAATGGCTATAGAGTAAGAGGGGAACACTTTCAAAGCCCTTTTACCCTTTTAACATTCGCCTATTATAGCGCCACCAAGGGGCCACAACCTAACTTGGTCGGGTGGAGACCTGTGCCCAGAAGGGCACTTTTTAAATTGTGTCACATTCTCAGTTTTTGTGCCACTGGAAAACTGTTCTGTATAAACCAACTACCTGCTTAAAATGTACTAGATATATAATTGCAGTTGCTGCATCAAGTATTTTTTCACAGATGTCCATCTTAATGCACAGCTACTAATACAACCAGCGTACACAGACACATGTTTGTGGCAAAGACTTGATTATGTTGTATATTTATTATGTATTTAACATTAAAATTCATCAATATCTTTTTACATTAAAGTCTCCTAGAGAAAATATATTACATACAGTCTAGTATCGACATGCCGATGCTTAAAATATGTACACCTTTAGTACTTCACACAATGACATACTATTACCAGTTGTTTTGACCATTAGGTCTCTCTTTACATCAAGTACAGAAAGTCTGATTTGTAAACCTGTGAGGTCTGGATTCAGAGGACAAAATCAGATTTTCTGTATTTGCATACACTCAGTTTGGAACAAGGAATAAAAAAATGAACATAAAAACAGAATATATGTTAATGCTGAGATAGTGACACAAATTACTTGTTCGGTATTTAAATGATAATAAACAATTTTCTTTCACTTTGTGTTGATTTGTGCAAAAGGTTTTGCATAAATAATGCTGCATAAGTTGTTGTTTTCTTGCCATTAGTACAATAGGACAAACTGGATCTAAATGTCACACTATTATATCACTCAACATCATTAAGGCAGTTATTCACTATATCATCCAATATGAAACTGGTTCTTTAAACTCACATTTGATTGATCTGATGATTTATCCCTAATTATTTAGCTATTGGCAAAAAGGATAAATCCCATAACCGGTCACATGAGTTACTGTATATGTAATATGATGTTTTCCATTTTAAACAACTAAGAATCTCCATAGGGGACAGGAGTAAAAAAAATAAACCTGAATTATGGCATTAACATTAAATAGTTATTGTTCTTACTAATATACAGTAGCACTGGCTCCGCAGGAGTGTTTGTCTTTCTTATTCCATTATGTCTTCATATTTCAAATAAAGGAAAAAATGCATTTTGAGTGTTGAGGGATTCTGTGATATTTTACTACTGTTTTTATACATAGCAAAACCATCCCAGTCACTAAGGTGCTTGTTGATAGCTAGAACACTTTGGTACGAAGGATAATGCTCTTCATTGGAGTGCCAATGTGGAAAAAATATATATACGTATATGTAATAAACATTTTATCCAATGTACCTTTGTGGGGAAATAAATAGACCAAAATTAATTGTTTTAGTAGCACCAGCCAATCCCTTTAAAAAGGTATCCATTTCTGCTACTAGCTGGAGTAAAAGTCAAAACGTGACTTTCATAACAGATTCAGGAAATAGATGAAGCGTTGCATGTTGTACTTTGCTGACATTACATCCAGTCTGAGACGAAAATGTTTTCCTGAGTGATGCCTAATGCTAACATACAGTACTGAACAACAGCAATGATACCTGTACACTACGCTCTGTGCAGCATTATTTTGCAATGGAATGTTGCACAGTTGCTACTGTGGGTAAGTGAAAATGCATGGTGGGTTTACACTGCTACAAGCATTTTAAATCTGACAGCAGATAGATGATTAGGGTGAAAATACATATAAATATGAATCTAAAAGTTTTAGAACTGTTTAGCTCTTCATGTATTTGGGGTGTACAGCAGTGGTTCCCAAACCTGTTCATGTTAAGGATGCTGTTCCATTTGCATAGGCAGGTTGCCACTCACTCAGTCAAATTAAACCCACTGGAAACCGCTCAAGGACCCCTGGTGGTCCCCGGCCAGACACCACTTTGAGAACCACTGGTGTACAGTAAAACCCATCATAAAACAATAACTATGTACAGTATGTACATAGTTACAGTAAGTACATACTGTACACAGTTACAGTTAGAAGCCACAATATAACAATATGTACTCTGAGTGCACTGTATATATACTGTACTGTACATTGACCATGTATGTCAGCTACATAGGCTCTCTGGCTAACCGATCTTCAATTCCCCACAGTATCTGAATGTTCCATCCACAGGCTGTGGGATATCTGACATTTAAAATAAACAACAAATCGGCTGGCATTGAATCAAAAGCTACATAGAAGCTACAGGTGAGGGAGCAGGTGCATGATGGAACAAACATGGCTACGACTAACTTATTCCAAATTCAGTTCATATATTAATCCTCTGATTCAGTGGTTTAATCAGTGGTTCTCCAAGGCTCCACATTTCCACCGGAGCTGAACCACTTCAGTTCTTTTTTTCCCTGCCTAATAATGTACCAGTTCAGAGTGTTTCCACTAAAAATGAACTGGTTTAGAACCCTAAAACTTGGTTTGGAAGCGGAAGCAAAGCAATATGGCTACCGGTCCCATGAAAGCACCATGGTTTCAACAATCTAGAAGGGAACCAGTGGGAAAACCCCTGCCTCTTAGCAAGAGTGTATGTTACTCAGTAACAACACACTGTCCAAAGTTTAAAAACACTGTGAACTATCAGAGCAGCTTGCAGAATGTATTGCTCAGTACTGCTATAACGCTATTTCACCAAACGAGTAGAAAATATCTTGGTCAGTGTCTGTCTGTCTGTGCACTTGGGCTCCTCAGATCTGGGTGTGTGTCTTGGCTGGAGGCTCCAGTTTTCTGGACAGGGCGGTGAGGATGAGGGTGAACTTGTTGAAGCGATCAGACTGGTTGACAGTGGCTCCTCGACTCCCCCAGAGCAGCCGCAGCTGGAAGTCTGTCTGGAATACTTCCAGGAGGTCTTCATCGCACTGGAAGCCTACACACACACACACACACACACACACACACACACACACACACACACACACACACACACACACACACACACACACACACACACACACACACACACACACAAATTAATATGTTGTCTAATTGAGTCTTAAAGTTGCTGCCAGGGAGAAACTTTGTATCTCCGTATTTCACATTTTATATTTATTTCTTTTAGTTCCAGGGCCTACATGATATACTACAGTATCACACACAAGTTGCAAAAATGCAGATCTACAGTACAAGCTCCCAATGTATTGCATTGCAATATGATGTGAGCTTGCAGTCTAGGCTGTTTTTGATATGCAGTTTTGGACAAGCCAATGGTTGTGTAAGAACACATGCAGTAGTAAGGCACAAAGGCCAAACTTTAGACATACAGTACCTTGCAAAGCTGTGTGTGTGCTGGCCGTGTAGCTGTGTGCGTTGTGTGCAACACTGCGTGCTGCCTCCAGGTGGCGCAGCATGATGTCACAGCCTTGCTCGCTGGTCTCCCACAGCTCCGCCCCCTCCAGGGTGATTGACGGGCGCTCCATGAGGGTGAGGAGGGGCAGCAGCAGAGGCACGCACACCACAGGGGGGAGGGAAGCTGCAGGGAATGACAGGAATGTTTGTTTGTCACAAATAATCAGTCAGTGAGTGTTACGGCGGCTAACCTTTATCTACTTGTGTGACTTTTATTATGTGTGGGGGTGGCTGGCTGGGTGGGTGAAAGCCCTGAATAATATTCCTTATTGCAACCCCCACAATCTCTCTCTCTCTCTCTCTGTCTCTGTCTCTCTCTCTCTCTCTCTCTCTCTCTCTCTCAGTGGGGGACTGAAAAGGGCTAGTGCCATGTGTATCCTTAGTGTGCCCTTTAACTAACTGTCTGTCAACCTAGTTATTTGTTTTCTTGGTAATTTGCAAACTCATGTGAGGAACGAACATATGTGTGTGTGTGTGTGTGTGTGTGTGTGTGTGTGTGTGTGTGTGTGTGGTTGTCCAGTACCTGTGCCTTCGTAGAGGTTCTTGTAGAAGGGTTTAAGTGTTTTCTCGTAGTTTATAGCCGTCTGTGTGTAGCTCCTTCTCAGCGCGGTCCATGTCTGCTCCAGACGGCTGATCTGTAACATGGACAGTCGCCACAGACAGAGAAGAACACTGTGTTTACTCTGTGCTGAAGATGCACTCTTTGTTAATGTCATCAAACAGCTGTGTGCTTCAGTTTCCTCAATACACACTCCTTATAGTGTGTATTGAGTGCGAGGAGGGGGGGGGGGGGGGGGGGGGGTCAAGAATTATGTGTGCATGCATTGTTTAACTACCTGGGATTTAAATGTGGGTCTGTCTCCTGCAGTGGCGATTCTGGCCTTCTCCAAGGGGGCATATTAAGCTGGATTTTTGTTGGGGCCTTTATCCTCACACACCAATTTTTTTGTGTCGGGTTTCTCTATTTTAAGGATTAATAATCCTAAAATGTGGTGTAAATCTTTGAAATCTTTGCTTCTGGGGAGGCTCCTGGAACAACATTTTGAGATTGGAGTCTGTGGCCAAGTACAGATATTTCTGAGTGTCCTTGATATCAAATAGTTTTAGAACCACTGACTCAAATGACTGAGTGGAACTTGTCACAAAGTTTACAGTGGGAAGGTTTCTCCTCCTAAATACGTTATAGATAACTTATTGGGAATCAGGGTGCTCTACGCAGAGTGCATAGTGCACGGTCTCCTGCATGAGGAATCCACCTTCCACCGAAAATATGTGTCTCTCCTTATGCACTACCTGGGGCAGGTCCAGGGCCTTCATCAGGGCAGTGAAAGCGTACAGGTCTCCCACAGTGTCCTTCAGCTCCATGGCCACCAGGATGATACGGTTCAGTGTGGACGCCCGCTCCTCCACGCTGCCTGTGCATCCCAGAATGTCTACAGCCACGCCGATCGCCATGGTGTGATGTCTGATGAGAGAAAGACACCATGAAGACGGTGCAAAGTGGCCATTTAATATTACAGTAAGGTAATAGAGGCAACTTTTTAGCCAAAAAGCTATATAGCTGATTTTTTTGTCCTTCCCCCCCTATGTTGCTTCTACTTTGATGCTGCAGCTGTTTCCCAGGGGAGAAATTTGTTGTCAACAATTGTCAATTCGTGGAGACAAAACATTCGTCAGGCACAGGGAAGGCGGTGCTAATGTGAGGGGGGGGGGGTGGGTTGTATTGGGTGAGGCAGCGTTTTACCTAATCACAGCACAGCACTCTCCAGCAAATTCTGAGCCAATAGAGTGGAGGTGAGGTGGAGTTAGATTCTGTTTTTAAACAAATCTGTTCACAAACACAGTGTTTGTACACACTAAAGTTGCCTCTATTACCTTTTAGTAGAGAGTCATGCCATATTAGTGTTTTTCAGAAGCTCTTCATTGCCATCGTACAGAAACCTCTTTGTGTTGCCTTCAAGGCAATTCTATGCCTATGCCTATGTTTGTATTTGTTTGTCTTAGAAAAGCTTTATTGTGAAGGTGTGTACATGCACTTTTATTTTGAAGAACTCCAAGAAGAAAAGAGTCACTTCCTGTGAGCACCATCTTTGATGCAGCAGTGCAGAGAGAAAACAGACTTTTCAGTGCTGTGAGCCTAAAAGAAAGAAAACATCCACTAACTTTTAAGAGGAAATGTCGTAAGTTGTATTTGGCTGGGTTTTCTTAACTGGTTAGACCCCAATACTTTAGGGGGGAGGTCTGAAAAACTAGTGGATGTTTAATGCAGTTTGAAAGAGAACTAAAACACAGATATTTTACTGCACAGCAAGGGTGGGAGATTGTCCTTGCAATTGTAATTTTGGGGATTTTACTAGATTATGAGGCCATGAGCCACATTGCAAATAAAAATGGCATGTGTGTGTGGCTTGTAGCTGATCTCACAGAATGTTGTCTCTCAGAACCTGTTTTCACCACATGTTTGCTATATGACATAGTTCTACATTGACCAAGTCTGAAAATAAGTAATTCCCCTCTGTATTGGAAATTGAATCTCAATGCACACAGGCTACTTATAAAGTAAATCAATTGTAATGTCTAACTTTTGTATTTAGGCCTATTGCAATAATGTGTGGCTATCTGGATGTCGCACTGCTGGACCTCATTGCACACTGTTGGAGAACTACTGCCATGAGTCAAATAAATGTCATGTTTCATGCTGAACTACAATTTAATGCATCTGACTTGCAAGTCATAAATATGATAAGTTGGCATTCAGATGCAGGACATATGCTGTATTGCCCAATCCAAGTCGGAACCCAAGTCCAGCCAGCAGGCATGAAAATTTAATCAAAGTTGAATCATGAGTCCCAATGGACCCACTTTATACGTGTGTGACTGAGCATGTGCGTATGCGTGCGTAGTGTGTAGTTGTTCATTCATATTAGTTTAGTGAGTGTACAAAATGTAACCAAATGGGATTTCTCAGAGTGGCATTCACTGTGCACATAACTTTGAATGCCCAAAAACTGTTGCTTTTCTGCAAGAAACCTTTGTTCCAAAGGGCTCAATGTAGCTACTGCATATAGTATCTCTCAAATAACAAGCATGAAAAAAACTAAGTTGTCCTTTCAATGCCATACCTCTCCAACAGGTCCAGTCTCAGCTGCTGACCGTGTGGCAGAGTGACCAGTTCCAGACCTGATGCCACGCCCATCTGTTCCTTCACTTCCTCCGACACGCCCAGTATCCTAGCAACCTGAGCAAACAGAAGACACACTGCATCCAACCAGGTACTACAACACGTCTGTCTGTCTGTCTGTCTGTCTGTCTGTCTGTCTGTCTGTCTGTCTGTCTGTCTGTCTGTCTGTCTGTCTGTCTGTCTGTCTGTCTGTCTGTCTGTCTGTCTGTCTGTCTGTCTGTCTGTCTACGGCAATGGTTCTCAAAGTGGGCTCCGATACTGGGATCCATACCATTTAGCACTGTCAAAAAATGCATGGTTTTGTGTGTGTGTGTGTGTGTGTGTGTGTGTGTGTGTGCGTGTGCGTGTGCGTGTGCGTGTGTGTGTGTGTGTGTGTGTGTGTGTGTGTGTGTGTGTGCGTGTACTATGGCTGCGTGTCTCAGCTGTTGATGCTTATTGTGGCACATCATGTGATAATTTAATGTGAGCAGCAACAACATGGGCAGCAGGCTGGTTTTAATCTAATTCTCTGCAATACTGCCAGTCGGATGGACAGAGGAACCGTTTTTAAGATCAGCAAAACATGTTTTCCTGCTGATTAAACAGTGTCTTTGTGTATGTAGAAAACAGTGAGAGAAATCCCAGGCGTGAGTCTGTCTGCTGGTATGTCTGTATGTCTGTGTTGATGTGTGACGTGTCACGTGTGACAGTATGGCTTTAACCCATTAACACCTGAGGCCGATTCTACAAATTCATTCTAAAGTTTTTCTATTCTGTATAGTTCTCACAATTTCATGAATCTTTTCGGTTTTTACTGTATGGATGCTTCTTATCCCCATCGGGCCGCTGTGGCCAAAGAGTAGAGAGAGTAGAGATTATGTTTTCGCTCCCGTGAGTGGTCTAGCCGTCTATCCTTCTACTAGTCTTTGAACATCTCTGACCCTGCTCAACCGTTTGGCATGAGACACTTTGTACGCACACTCCCAAATACACATCAATCTAGTGAAACACCTTTTCTACAAGAACTGCAAGTATGCGTACCAGGCAGTCGGCCATCAGCAGGTGTCTGGCAATGCTGTGATGATCATGGTCCAGCAGCAGCTCCTTAGCTCTTTTCAGAACCACCATCTCCAGCGGCTTGTTCTCCAGCGGCAGAAGGCGAGAAGTAAAGTCCGAAGGCCGGAACGCCGACTCTGTCTCAAACACCGGGCAGCGAAACGTCGTCCTGTCCTCCTTTTCCTTCCTCTTCTCGTCCTCTTCCTCCCTAACGCCGCCACCGTCCTCTTCCTCTCCTTCGCTGCTCTCCAAGGCTGCGATGGCATGGTGGTAGGAGCTCCTGTCCAGCGCTCTCCTCCCCACCTCTGGACTGTCCTCCTCCCTCCCTGTGTCTTCTCTCCTCAGACGTTCCACGTAGCTGCAGGACTGTGGCTGCAGGCCTTGTTGGCTGTGGTCTGTGATGATGGGAAGTAGAGGCAGGGATATTACTGTTACCGGAGCTTACAAAAGAAGTCCTTAGTTCTATTCAGTACCCAATGTTTATCCAATCCTATATCCAATATATTGAACTCATAGATGTGCTATTTTAGAGCTGTTTTAATCTCACATGTGACTAACACTAAACTTACACACACAACTAAACTAAAGCAAAGCCATTTCACAAAATAACACGAAACTAAAACATGACATCAAAACGTAATGAAAATCAAAAATAACACTGTAGTATTAATAACCTTGGCAGTTCTGGGTGTGGTCTGGTACATTCATCTCCTCCCACTCCGCTGGGCTACAAGGTGCAGGGCTGGGCGGCTGGCTGTTACCATGCTCTGTGTCCGGCTGTGAATCTGGTAGCTGGTCCATGCTAGCAGGAGGAGGCATCATGGGACTCTGGGAGTTACCTGGGACCTGGAGCTGATGCTGGAACTTCAGTGGCTTGGCAGGGGGCACAGGGGGGACCATGGAGGCTGTGTGGAGCAATCAGAAGAACTTACACTAAAGATGTGGCACAGGGAGCATATTGTGACATAACTGTAACGGTTTGGAAAGGCTAGTATGCATAGCTAGTGGCAGGTGGCCATAAATGAATACTATTTTGCATAATGAATGATACAGTACTGCTGCTAAATCTCGTCGGACGACTAATGTCAACAGTTTTTCCCTAGTTGAGTACAGACCAGGGATAAAAATGCATAGTGGTCAATAAACCCAAACATGAAAGTATTTTAATGACCGAATTTGAATGTCACATAATTCCTGAATGATGACAAAACATATAAAAGAATGTATGAGTGGTTGTACCTCCATTCCTCCACACACAGCTGGTGGTTTCTAGTGGAGTAGCTGTAGGGCCAGAGGAGGGCGAGGAGGAGCGGTCCAGGGGTTTAGAGTCTGGGAGGGGCTGGAAGTGTGGGGAGTGAGGGAGTCGGAGCATAGGCACCTTGCTGGGTTTGGGGGGCGGTTTGGGACACAGCTGGCTGTCTGAACCCCGGATGGCCTGGCCTGTAACAAGGAGTACAACAGTGTTTATCTCAGCCTCTGGACTGGACTGTACTGAACCTAAAGATATTTATACTGTATATACGGTATCAGAACAATAACAACAAGACAGAAGGTCACATCAGTCTCAAGCCAACATTTGTTTTCTATTTCAACCTTGTCTGAATGTAGCGAAACCAAAATAAGTTTCACTCTTATGTACAGCGTTGCACAAAAGTATCACAAGCTTGCATCCAAAAGCTTGTAGAGCTGCCAACTTTGCTATTTTTAATCAGGAAAAGTAACATTTTCAGGGTTTTCCACTGTATACCGTATATACCCTTTAACAATAACGGACCAATTGGTTTCATTTCATTTTTTGCAGTTAATCTCCACATTAAATAAATTAATAGAGGTACATAAAATAATATAAGAGATAGGAAACTCTCTGCATAAGAGTATGTTCAGTTCAAAACATCTGTGGTCTCAGAGGCTACAATCTTAACTACCAGTAACTGATGTCCGAAATGTATTTGGACGAGGTAATGAGGACAAAATGACCTCCGAGATGTTCGGCCAGTCGAGGGAAAAACAGAACATTGTGCGACTGGTGCAAAAGTTCAAGGTGTGTGATTTATATCTGACCAAGGCTTGACTCT
The DNA here is from genome assembly GCA_039105355.1 of Benthosema pterotum. Lineage (NCBI taxonomy): Eukaryota > Metazoa > Chordata > Actinopteri > Myctophiformes > Myctophidae > Benthosema > Benthosema pterotum. Next base: position 31,840,335 of record CM076979.1, on the reverse strand, counting down.
GCTAGCAGTGAAAGCAGCGATAGTTTTGAAGAGACGTCAGATCAGGACGTTAGGAGCTGTGACTGGCCGCAACAGTAACAAGCAACATACTGTACTGTTCTTAGGTTTAAATCCTATTAGTAGGATCTTGAACTGAACTGTACTTTGCTGTTTTTTTCTGCAAACTGTTAATACTGTAATGAACTGTTAATTACTTCCAGTAAGCACAGCCAGGACCAGGACATATGATATTAGTGACATCTTGATTGTGGCCAAATCAAAACAATCCAAGACCAGTCAAATCTGGCCCAGAACCAACACTAATCCTGTCCACTAAAGACGGACGTCCCTGGATGAATCAGAGGGAGTCAGATAGAGGACAGACTTAACTTAAATCAGTCATAACTACCGGTAGCCATATCCGGACCAGAATAGCTTACCTATAAAGACAAGCTGTCACAAGAAATGGCAAGCTCTGCCAACCAGTTAATTGGGAATTCCACCCATTTTCATTTTTTCCCTGAGAGTGCGCAAATGTGAACCAAATGGACCCACATAGGGTCCCATTTGCACACTCATAAAAAAGCTCCTTAAAGAAAAAGCATTAACATGGTGAAACACAACTTCATGATGTCATCAAGTTGTGTTTCACCATGTTAATGATTTTTTTAAACACAGAATGGGGGGTCGTTTTCATCATCCACACAACATCTCTAAGGTATATTAATTAATAACATAGTGAAATGATGAAAATGGGTGGAATTCCCCTTTAAGCCGGCAGTTTGGGTTGGCCAGTCATGGATGCTGATGCATATAGTCTCCCAAACAATCTATCCATGAATGATTTCTTGCCCCCCCCCACACACACGCACACACCCACCATGGCTTATAGTTTACATAAAGTCAGTTATCTTGCTTATTGTAGACACCTCCATAGCCATATCCAGGCCCTTGGCACAACATGGTGACTTGTTTATTATCTGTAATTGAAATCACTTGCTGGAATATGGAACCGATATGACCCAGGATACTATTAGATTACATTTTCAATTCACATGCTAATCATTTTTGGGAAAATGAAAATACCTAGAGGCTTGCCAAGTGCCTGGAGTGGACAGTAAAACTGTTTTTTTTTTCTTGCCTTCTTATTACGGATCCTCATTCTTGTTGCTCCAAGAGACGTAAAGGGACAAACACACACTGACCTGCCAGGGGCTCTGTGGATTTCCGAGGGAAAGTGGGGCTCAGAACTGGCTCACTGCCTGTCCGAAATACTGGAGACTTTGGTGTGGGGGTGGGAAGGGGTGTGTCTGGGTGCTGGGGCTGTGGTCTGGACCCTACGGAGATGACAGGACAGGACAGGACGTCTTTACACAATTCATCAAATAAATATTTACAATATACAATCCACTGTAGATAATAGTAATATGGTATCAAATTGCAAAAAATACATCACATACAGTATGACTCAGTGGTGTAAAGTAATTAAGGACTTTTACTTTTACAGGCTCCGCCATGAATTTGACTGGCACGGGAGCACACAGAGGCATATATACACAATGTAGGAGAAACGATCTGACTCAATGGGTATGGGCACATATGAGCTTCCATGTGCAGAAAAAAAAGAACATTGGAGTGGCACATTTCAAGGGGGCGTTACCTACCAAGAGGGAGAAAGCTTTCTGATTGGTGTGTCTTAAGAGGTCGCCGTCGCTCCTGAACCTGGTTGAGACTTGCTGGTTGGCTTCCACACCTATCCTTCAACCTGAGTCAAAAGGGTTAACCATACAAACATTAAGAAGAAGAAATGGCATTGGAAAACAATATTTATTTTGAATATTAAAAAGTGGTTGAATGCACAGCTGGGGGAATAAACAAAGGAAGGATTTGAAAAACGCACATGATTTGAAATGCAAACATATGAGATGAGAAAGCAAGAGAGGGTGTCAGTGACACTTGACCAGATTAATGTATACAGTATACAGTAGTTGTTCAATTTGATTGTATAAACTGAGTGTGTGCATGTGTATGGTCCTGACCTGAGCTGGTTGCCTCTGCTGTCCTGTACGTGCGTGTGGTCGTGTGTGTGCGTGTTGTCATGGCAGTGGCCGTTGGTGATGTTGAGGCTGAATCGTTTCTGGTTCCTCTTCTCCGTTTGGCCGACCTCTCTGTGGTTTCCCACCAAGCCGTACTTCTCCTCTAGGCAACGCAGCGGCAGTGACCGGTTGATAGGCTGGAAGATAATGGCCCCCACCACCTGCCAACCATTCAGAATTAATGCATGAACAATCAGTTATTTTTTTATTTGTCTAGGCAGGGCCAATGGTTCCTGAGAGGATTCCAGGTGGTCCCCAGGCTAAATGATGGAAAGTTGGTTAACCAGGTGTAACTCTTTGAGAGCGTAAACATGAAACCAAATGGACCCGCAAGGGTCCATTTGGTTTCATGTTTACGTGCTCAAGAGTTAAAATGTTGATATGAATTAGCCAAAGGCTACACAAGTAGAGAACGTAGAAGATTAATGGTCATTTCGATCTGTATCTTTGATTGTTTTGTTTTCTCCGAAATCCAGCCTGCTCTTGTGGACAAAAGTAAAAGAAATATTTAGTTTTGGGGTCTGTGGGGCTAAAGTGTCATCAAATGGTGGTCTGTGGCTAATATGCAGAATAAATAGTGGGTCCTGTTATGAAAGAGGATGAAAACCCCTGGTCTAGTTCAGTAAGTTGAAGTGCACTGTAGTGACCTGTATGGAGACTTCCATGCATTACATTTTTGTTATCAGTACTGGTCAGTATATTTATTGATGAAAAGCAGATCCTTTAATTTCAAAGGCTCCCCCGTAATTCTGAGAGTGTACAAATGGAACCAAATGAACTCAGGGTTCATTTGAGACTGGTGTGTTTCCAGTGAGCCAACAATCATGCACAACATCAGCACCCTGACACTGTTGGATGGAACGGAGCCTTGATTAATGTAATTGGTAACACCTGTGAAGGGAGAAAGGAAGGAGACCAATCTCTTTCCAATATGGCTGCTGTGTGGGATCACGCACCACAAGACCACGAGTCTCAAGGAGAACTAATGTGATGTTTGGACCACTTCCCCGCTTTCCTTTTTCTTGTGGAGTAATTAAGGAATTTAATCTAACAAAACAATTAACTCTTTGCCAAGATCACAAGTTTGTAAGTATCGCTTGGACTGTTCCAGGGGTGATTGCAGCCAGTGTTTGGGATCCACACCAACAAACCAAGGCCTACACCTAGGTAATCCTGCAATTATTTTGTTATTCGGTTGAATGAATTATGTTCACTGATGGAGGTTAAGATAGTTTCCAATTTCTGCTATTGTAGAATTGCTGATGTTGCACAGCGGAGACCTTTTGCATTGACTAAAACTGCACAAAGGCAAATCCAAACTCACCTGCGAGACAGGTTTCCTGTTGCCAACGTAGTATCGTATGAGGGCAGGGACGCTGTCAAAGCCCTCCCTCTCCAGCCGGTACTCCACTCTGGAGTATGCTTCATTCAGTGTCACCACCTAAAGAGGAGCAACGGGCATAAATATAGTTATTTTCTGTCTGGTTGCGTAGGTACTGTCATTGAGGAGCATGTTCAGCCACAGACGTACGTCGTATATCCCTCGGCACACCTCATAGTCACTAGGATAGGCCTTTCTAGCCGCAGCCACAACCATGCTTGATCTCTATATGAGGAGTTAACACCTGCTTTGCCTCTTCTATTCTCCAACCTTGCTGCGGTTGATGCTTTTTATCAGTAGACCTCGCTCCAGTGATCCTTAAAGATTTACCTTATCTTAGCTGGGCAAAACTTGGAGCTGCGGTGCTGCAGTCTAAGGCAATTCCCAGATTTGCTAATGTTGTGTATGCGCTGTTGACGTACCTGCTTGTTGATTTTAAAGTGCTGAGCGGCATTGCGCCATTGGCAGGTCAGGACGTAACATCCTGGACTGGACAGTGAGTCACGGAGGAGGAAATCTCCATCCCTCTGCACCAGGTTCTCTGCCACCTAGACATGAGAGGAGATGTGTATGTAATTAGATTAAAGAAAGATTAGTGGACGATAGCAATAACGATAGCAATAACTGTAACTGGTTTCGAAAGTCTTGACAATAGCAATGTAACGCTTGTATAGATCTGCTATTTTTGGTAGATCAGTAAATGTTCTCTTGTACTGACATTAGGGCTGCAACGATTAATCAATGAGTCAATGATTTAATTTGTCAACTAATTCAGTAATCGATTAATCAGACCATCAACTAATCACAGGAGTTTTTGTAATTTATCGTGCAAGTTTTCCCACTAGTTTTTCCAGTATTCGCTGTAACTAAACTAAAGAGCAGTGATCCATCTGTCTTCCCTTACAATCTGATCTATAGTTGCACATGCACAATAGCAGCTATAAGCAAAATATGACACATAATACTGATTAGTATCAAGAACAAAACATGAGGCTTGAATATTTTTTAAGTGACATTGAGCTCAGTTGATCGCTGTTCCTTTCGAGTCGACTGACACGTCTGTATATAATATTCTTCTCTGAAATGTATGCAATCAGAATAAGCCTAAAGACACCATTACCAGAGTAGCTTTAATTAATTAGAAAAATCTGTTCGTTTGAATAGTAGTCTAATCCGCAGCTAATCAAAGGTAGTTTTGTTGGTTAGAACACGTTGAACACATTTTAAGTTGATAGTTAGATAGAATTGGAGCCTCCTTCTCTCCTCTGTTTTGTCTGCCAGTCACGCAAATTTATCTTATGTAGCATTCTGAGATTGTGGAATAGCTGTCTGCAAGCAGACTGCCATAATAGGAACAGCAGGTTGAAAGCAGACAAGAGAGCACCGGTCTGCAACATGTCTCACATGTAGATTGCCTGATGTGAATGTGCCGATCTAAAACCAGATTATTCTGCAGAACATTTTCAGATCTAAAACCAGATTAGTCAGCAGAACACTTTTATTGGTAAAAAAATGAAAGTTTGAGGTTAAACTGTGAGTGACAATTGGTCCCTGCCGGGCAGTGGGCACCCCACATGATGAACCTAAAAGAGACGCGGCACCATTTTTGACCTTGTGTTTATAGTGCTAACATTTCATTAAGTCTAATAATGGTGCACCACAATGCTGCCGGTTGTTTTATGAGCACAGTGCCAGCTGTCTCTAACAGTTATGTGAGGAGCCTCTTTAAAGATGCTCATCGTGGTGGTTTTACTGTAGAATTAATAGTTTAGCTCACGCATAGTAAACTTTCTGAAACTCTTAACATATGCAGGTCTGCTCTCTCTCACCCACACCCCCTCTCTCCCTCTCCTCCACTCTCTCACACACATACTTTAGGCAAGTGTTTTTATTGCAGGCTGTATGATGTTAGTTTACTTTAGACGAAGGAAAGGGCTTATTAAAATTGATTACATCTCTGTGCTGAGCTTGATGAAGGCTGGGCTTTCACAGGGCTCTCACACACACACGTGCATACAGGCATGCACACACACAGCACACAGGGCTGGTCTCATTGGCATGATATTATAACCGTGTGTGTGTGTGTGTGTGTGTGTGTGTGTGTGTGTGTGTGTGTGTGTGTGTGTGTGTGTGTGTGTGTGTGTGTGTGTGTGTGTGTGTGTGTGTGTGTGTGTGTGTGTGTGTGTGTGTGTGTGTGTGTGTGTGTGTGTGTGTCAGTCAGACATTCTAATAATAGATTAACTGGTTGGACCAGTCATCAACCAACCAAGTTGTTAAACGGAGGGAATCACGTCTTAGGAGCATGTGTGTTTGTGTTAACTTGGTGTAGCTTCTGTGCATGCGTGTGTGCATGTGTGCTATACCTGTCTAGGCATAGCGTCTGTGCGTGCGTGTGCACGTGTATATACCTGTCTAGGTATAGCTTCTGTGTGTGCGTGTGCACGTGTATATACCTGCCTAGGTATAGCGTCTGTGCGTGAGTGTGCACGTGTATATACCTGTCTAGGTATAGCTTCTGTGTGTGCGTGTGCACGTGTATATACCTGTCTAGGTATAGCTTCTGTGTGTGCGTGTGCACGTGTATATACCTGTCTAGGTATAGCTCCATGGTACCACGCGTGGCTTCTTGGTTCTTCAGAGCTCATCTTCAGTTCCTCCTCCAGTTCTCTGTGGAGCTTCTCAGAGGAGCAGTCCAAGATGAACTGGTCCCTGGAGAACTACACACACACACACACACACACACACACACACACACACACACACACACACACACACACACACACACACACACACACACACACACACACACACACACACACACACACACACACACACACAGAGAGAACCATAATAAAGAACAAGTAATAGTAAGATGAGATAAGCTGCAAAGAGGGGTAAAGAAACAGAGATTAAATTTAAGAGGAAGGTGTGGCAGACTTAGGCTGGTTACCTCACAGTGTGTTTTGTTTATGTTTCATAGTGCACTGCACTACTGCACATTAGCATGGTGAAGGTGATTAAAACATATAGTGACGGTGTGTAACCAGCTCAAAAGGTCCTCAAAGTCAACAAATGTACTGTATAATTATCGAGTGATAAGTAACAATCCAATATAATATATACAACAATGATTGTAGGGCACGAGTCACACACACACACACACACACGCACGCACACACACACACACACACACACACACACACGCACGCACGCACGCACGCACGCACGCACGCACGCACGCACGCACGCACACACACACACTTACATGACAACTGCTGGGCCTCTGCATTGTTCCCCCATCCGTCTTTTTCAAATATTATTAATTATAAATAGAGTCACTATAGCTTTTTTGTTCACCCTTCCTCAAACACACACCCTTGTCATTCTCTCTCTCTCTCTCTCTCTCTCTCTCTCTCTCTCTCTCTCTCTCTCTCTCTCTCTCTCTTCTCTCGACTCTTTTGTAGTGTGTGTGTTGTATTGTCACGTCACCCCTCCCTCCTTTTGTGTTTTGACCCAAAGCCTTAAAGTGACGTCAGCATCTTGCCACCCTTTACCTGCCTCACCTGTACACAGAACACACCCTGACCTGACAGACACACACACACACACACACACACACACACACACACACACACACACACACACACACACACACACACACACACCCTGACCCGACTCACATAATGATACCTCCATCACACAGACAGAGACTCCATGACGCAACCAGACTAGTGCTGTCACATCAGGTGCCTGCAATTAATGATGTTTGGATTATTTGTGTTCTTTTGCATCTGTGCGCATGTGAATCTTTCATTTATTTATTCATTTTTAGTTCATAGGTGATCTGACGGTTAGGAACCTATCTAGTTTTGTTAACAAGTCTGCTGTCTGTGTTGTTCAGCCATTGTCACAGCTTGTTCAAAAACAAGCTCTGTTTGGGAATGAAAAGGTTGAGAAACACTGCATGGTGCATACACCCACCAGCGAGGGAGCATGCATGCACCTTTTAACGGCAAGTGGGAAAATGTTTTCACCTATAGTAAACCACATTTGAACTGTACACAAACAGAAGGCCTACGTCTCACAAGTTACTACCGCGAGGTCCATGGCTGCCCTTCAAAGCGAGAATAGTCCCATGATGTGGGTGTTATGAAGAACAGTGCTGTTTACACAGTATGTGCATGTACTGCATAATGGAAACAGGGCATCTGCTGTCTTCTTTGATTTCTCAATCCTGCTTATTTCTAATTCACAAAGCATAGCTTATTTCCTTTCTTACACATGGGCTATCTCTCTGCTCTCTGACCTCCTAGTTTTCCTGTTTACTCCACATTTCCCTATCTCTAAATCCATTAGAGACCCCATGGCCCCATGTCTCCATACAGTACATGACAGGAAGTCATTATATCACATTACACTCTCCTGGTAAATTAGAATGCTTTTATAACATGCTTTTATAATATTGTCCCATGCAGCTTTTTATTCATTCTAAACTTGAGACTAATGGCGTAACATATACAGCAGAGAACTACATTAAAGGGCAAGGTTACATGTGCTGTACCGTACATGTCCTTATTGATTCCACAGTACAGACAGAGCAGTATTGACTCCATGCATGATAGAATCCAGAAGCACTCATAATAGTATATTAGTCATGTTGTTGTGATACAGTATACCTTAACAATCACACCACACAATACGCTTAGCTAGGTAACTAGGTAAGTGCTGATGGTCATCTCACTACCGTTATGTTTTTTATCTTTATTTTTGATAGGTTAGTGTAGAGCAGATAAACACATGATCGGGACACATTGTGCACCACAGAACCCATTTTTGTGTCCGCGATAGTAAACATCACATTTTTTTTTATTTCTTTCAAATTATTACTTCCAAACAAACCTAAGAAATTTACAAAAGAAAGAACCACTTAAATAAGCAATAAGCTCACAACACAGCACAGATTATACAACAGCGGTCAAACAACATTATACTCCATTTTTGGACCACTGGTTGTGGTCTCTATTTGATATTGATGTGGAATGGTTGACCCAATGGAGCTGGATCAGTAATAGTGCTACTGTTAACCGTGTACTCATGTGACACACACACACACACACACACACACACACACACACACACACACACACACACACACACACACACACACACACACACACACACACACACACACACACACACACACACACACACACACACACATACTGTATAGAGTGGTAGACGAATTGATCACATTTTATTGATAACTATTCCATTAGCGATTCTGCTTAACGGTCTGTTTCCTTATCGATTCCCTCATCCTTTCCTGACCAATGTTCTGTGTGGAGTAAGTCTACACAGGTTTTCAATTATTTCATTATTACTGAATATGAACAATGTAGACCATACAGGAACAGAGGTTGTATAGTAGTAACGGCTAACATACGCACACGCGCACGCGCGCACACACACACACACACACACACACACACACACACACACACACACACACACACACACACACACACACACACACACTGGGGTGACCCACCTACCATACAACCAACTGACTGAGGTAAAATGTAGGTTTTCATAGTGAATGCGACCTGCAGTGGCAGGACGGACGTCACAGATGGGCAGTTCTTTTAGTCCTCTGGAACTTGACCTGCAGGCTCATGTGGGACGGACCAGTAAATCTAGATGCCGATTTAACTGACGCCACTCATCTCATACACTCATCTTTTACTGGCAGAGAGCCCCCTCCCCACCCACAGCCACCCACCCACCAGCCCATCTATCTAGCCGTTCATGCACAAAGGACCACATGCATTACAGTAATAACCCCCATGCTGCACTGTGCAGTGGCTCTATACGTCATCGCACAGGTCCCCCTCCACACCAGCACGGCAGTCAATATGAACGATCTCAGGGGCGGGTGGTCAGGTTAGGGGGCAAGATGGAAGGGCGGAGGAGAGAAATCGGGGTGTAGGGGCGAATGGAGGCTTATAGCAAGGGATGGAGGTGAATACAAAAAAGAACAGCGTTAATTTGATAGGTGACACTAAAAGGTAGTAAGATGATGGTGACACCATGGGAGGGGAGAGGTGGATGCTGAAAGGGGTGACGGAGGTGCAGTAAAGAGGGGTGGAGGAAAAGAGAGAGATGAGAGATAGAGAGGGTGAGAGTGATGGAGAGGCAGAGGGAGGTGGAGAGATGGAGAGCGTGATGGAGAGATACAGAGATGGAGAGGCAGAGGGAGGTGGAGAGATGGAGAGCGTGTTGGAGAGGTAGAGATGGAGAGGCAGAGGGAGGTGGAGAGATGGAGAGCGTGTTGGAGAGGTAGAGATGGAGAGGCAGAGGGAGGTGGAGAGATGGAGAGCGTGATGGAGAGATACAGAGATGGAGAGGCAGAGAGGGACTTGATGTGATGTTTATAGGCTGCTGTTTAATTAAATCCTGCCTGGTGATGTCATCCTTAGAGGGCACCTGCGTGTTCCCTTACCTCCATGACTGTATATACTGTACTGCAGGGGTTTTCAAACCAGTGGTCCGGGGACCACCAGTGGTCCTTGAGAGGGTTCCAAGTGGTCCCCAGGCTAAATGATGGAAAGTTGGGTAACCAGATTTAACTCTTTGAGAGTTAAATGGACCCGCTAGGGTACATTTGGTTTCATTATATATATTATTATATTCATCATCTGAATTAGCCCAGGTTTTTACAACTAGAGAATGTATAAGATTATAGATCATTTTGATCTATATGTTTGCCTGTTTTGTTTCCCAAAATCAAACCTGGAATTGTAGACAAAAGCAAAATAAATCTTTAGTTTTGGGGTTTGTGAGGCTAAAATGTCATCAAATGGTGGTCCGTGGCTCAAATTCTGAATAAAGAGTGGGCCCTGGTATCAAAAAGGTTGAACACCACTGCTGTACTGTATAAGCCTGCTATTAATGCTGTGTGCATTACACATGCACACATACTGTGTGTGTAGTGTACTGTATGTATGCGCTTGTGCATCTGGTCTGGCTTAATAGTAACAACCTTTCCTTTTCCATCTCCTCGGCTCTCTAGCGCCTGTTCTTTCCTTAATGTGGTTTCCTCTGCTGTTCTGTCAATTCACACATGGCATTCACTCTGAATGAAGCCGAAAAGTCACACGAATGGCTGGCCAAAGTCAAATGGTTTTTAATGGGATTTGACTGGACACCTCCAAGGACATGATGTTTGGACAGATGGCCAGATATAGTTTGATGAGTATAATAGTGATGATGAAAGTCCATAGTAATGGTACTATGCTCCTGTAATTTCCTTTCATTAGAAATAAACGTTTTCATCACCGCATGGCTGGCATAGGAACTGCCAACTTCCGGCTAGCTCTGAAAGGTGGCCAAAAGCAGAAGGCCTTGTTGAATTTTTTTTTATAGGTTATTGGATTTTTACAGACCACTCTCGTAGCCTGGATTTAAGAGAGATGTCACATCCCTTCCACAGAAAGGTTAAATAAGCTGGGTCTGCTGCTACTGTCTCAAACTGACTGTTGCTGCCTACTAGTCAAAGCCACTGGACAAAACAATAGGAGGATTGTCCTTTAAACATAAATCCCTCGTCAGATCTTGAGTTACATTTCGCTCACCCACAGAGCTGTGTGGGTGACCAATCAGAAATGAATAATGCCAGTTATATGATCTTTTCCCACCTTATGTTTCCTCTCTTACAGTAGTTTGTTCTGTGACATGATTGCTCTCTAATCCCCTCTATTGACTGAACTGTGTTACTGTGGATGCAGGTGCACTGCCACTGATTGCTACCGTCCTTTATTTAATTAACCGAATATTGGTTTCTGGGTTGCGGTTCCCTGTGAGGATGTTTATGTTGTTTTGTTGTTTATTGAACTGAAGCAGTAAAGAGTTCCTGCCACTACTGAATCTCAAGTTCTCTTTCTGCATTATATGTGTCATAACTTATCCAAGTCAAAACATGACAGGTCCTACAGTATATACTGTAAGTGCTGTACAATACACTGCTGCCATGGGAGAACTTCACTGATAACTAAGTAATGACTAAAGGCTAGAACACTGCCTGAGGAAAAATGGAGCAAGCATGCAAGAAACCCAAGCCACCCTTCTGTCTTCATCTAAAATGAAAGTGAGTGTTAACCACTTGAGCTTGTAGATGTTTTTGACAAAGGCATTTGGAGTAAAAGGGAAAAGAAAAGTGGTCTCCGTCTCTGAGTAATGTGGTAACTTGAGTGCCACTCCACTTTAGACTCCTGGAGGGTCTAAGTGGTTAATGTGAAATCTTGCATACCCAGAGGAAATGCGCTTGCTGTTTGTGGAAAGAGAGAGATAATCATCAAATCGTTACATGAAAGCCCATCAACATCATCATCCCCACATCACTAAAATAACAGAATTTGCTCTGCTGTTTATGTGACATTTCCTTTCCTTGGTCTGTGTCTGTCTCTTTCCGTTCTGTGTGTGTGTGCGTGTGTGCGTGTGTGCGCGTGTGTGTGTGTGCGTGCGTGCGTGCACGATCATGGCCGGCATGAGATGTTGAAAGAGGAGAATCATAACACCAAAAGGTCATATTTCGTCACCTCACCATGGTTAAAGGACAATCCTCTTATTGTTTAGTCCGATGCCTTTGATTGGTCAATGGCAAAGGCTGTAGTGCCACAGGAGCATTAGACAGCAGAGAGGGTAGTAGTGCCAGCGGATAGTAAGGGATCTGTTGGTCCTCTTGGGATGTGTTAATTGTAACGCTCCCACCTTTTCCTGTTTACATCCATCTGAACAGAAAGCGCTTCATGTGTGTGGGACTAGACGGATGTAATTGCTCAATTTTGGACTCATCATCCGGACCCACCATCAATACTATCACCAAGCTATTGAAGCGTAGCAATGCATGTGCACACGCATGTGTGTGTGGATGCCATGTGCATGTGCAACAACTACATATCCCAGGGAAAGGCATCTGACTACTTTAATGGAGCTGTTCAGTAGTCTAGTCCAGTGGTTTTCAACCAGTGGTCCCGGGGACCACCAGTGGTCCCTGAGAGGGTTCCAGGTGGTCCCCAGCTAAGTTGGTTAACCAGATGTAACTCATGAGAATGTAAAAATTAAACCAAAGGGACCCTTGCGGGTCCATTTGGTTTCATTTTTACACTCTCAAGAGTTAAATTACTCATCATGTCAATTAGCCCAAGTCTACACAACTAGAGAATGTAGAAGATTAGTAGAAATCTTTAGTGTTTGGGGTGTGTGGTTCTAAAATGTCATCAAATGGTGGTCCGTGACTCAAATCCTGAATAAATGGTGGTCCCTGGGATGAAAAGGTTGAAAACCCCTGGTCTAGTCAATCAGTAAACATCCCAAATTAAAGCTATTAGGCAACTTTTTTAGCCAAAAATCAAAATACATACAGCATATAGCTATAATTTTTTGCCTTTCCCCCACTATGTTGCTTCTACTTTGATGCTGCAGCAGCTGTTTCCCTGCATACAATCAGGGTCAGGGCAAGGCGGTGCTAGTGCATGGAGGGCAGGGGCGTGGGGGGTTAGCCAATCACAGTGCTTCAGTCTCCAGCAGTTTTCATAATGTGCCAATAGGGTGGAGGTGAGGTGATGTTAGATTCAAATCTGTTTACAAACACAGGTTTTGTAAACACTAAAGTTGAATATATTACATTTAAATGTTGTCATCCAGAGTTTGATAGACTATAGTCAGTAAATATAGTTATATATAGATACTTTTCTTTGGTACAGATATTTGTAAATTATTTATGGCAGTGGCTATTGTCATCACTGTAACGGAAAAATAAAAGCTAAATTACAGTAGTTTGAGAAGTGTGGAGTTAGGTGCAACCTGATGGACATACTGATTGATTGATTGCTGAAGAAAGTGTATCTCTAAGGTCACCGTAAATGCCTGGGTTTCCAAGACTAAGGTCACAGTGACTGCTAGGCAGGCTGGCTGCAGCTGTTGTGTGCATGGTGGTCACCAGGAGCACTACTTTTTGGGGATACCCCCCACTTTTGTGCTAAAGTGGGGGGTGGGGGGTCACTGTCGCTGCCTGATGCTTTTTTTTCCTTCCGCTCAATTGTGGGGAGGATCATCCCTCCACCTCGTAAAACTGGGGATGATTACCCCCACTACCAACACACTACTGCTGCAGTTTGGCAGCAGCAGTAGTGTGGTGTTCCATATCTACTGGCTGTCTGGCTGCTGCAGCAGCAGTAGTGTGGCGGTCAGTGTGGTGGCCAGAGGTTAGTGCTGTCTGGCTGCAGCAGCAGTAGTGTGGTGGTCAGTGTGGTGGCCAGAGGTTAGTGCTGTCTGGCTGCAGCAGCAGCAGTAGTGTGGTGGTCAGTGTGGTGGCCAGAGGTTAGTGCTGTCTGGCTGCAGCAGCAGCAGTGTGGTGGTCAGTGTGGTGGCCAGAGGTTAGTGCTGTCTGGCTGCAGCAGCAGTAGTGTGGTGGTCAGTGTGGTGGCCAGAGGTTAGTGCTGTCTGGCTGCAGCAGCAGTAGTGTGGCGGTCAGTGTGGTGGCCAGAGGTTAGTGCTGTCTGGCTGCTACAGCAGCAGTAGTGTGGTGGTCAGTGTGGTGGCCAGAGGTTAGTGCTGTCTGGCTGCTACAGCAGCAGCAGCAGTAGTGTGGTGGTCAGTGTGGTGGCCAGAGGTTAGTGCTGTCTGGCTGCTACAGCAGCAGCAGCAGCAGTAGTGTGGTGGTCAGTGTGGTGGCCATAGGTTAGTGCTGTCTGGCTGCTACAGCAGCAGCAGTAGTGTGGTGGTCAGTGTGGTGGTCAGTGTGGTGGCCAGAGGTTAGTGCTGTCTGGCTGCTACAGCAGCAGCAGTAGTGTGGTGGTCAGTGTGGTGGTCAGTGTGGTGGCCAGAGGTTAGTGCTGTCTGGCTGCTGCAGCAGCAGCAGCAGCAGCAGCAGCAGCAGTGTGGTGGTCAGTGTGGTGGCCAGAGGTTAGTGCTGTCTGGCTGCTGCAGCAGCAGCAGCAGCAGCAGCAGCAGCAGCAGTGTGGTGGTCAGTGTGGTGGCCAGAGGTTAGTGCTGTCTGGCTGCTACAGCAGCAGCAGTAGTGTGGTGGTCAGTGTGGTGGCCAGAGGTTAGTGCTGTCTGGCTGCAGCAGCAGTAGTGTGGTGGTCAGTGTGGTGGCCAGAGGTTAGTGCTGTCTGGCTGCTACAGCAGCAGCAGTAGTGTGGCGGTCAGTGTGGTGGCCAGAGGTTAGTGCTGTCTGGCTGCAGCCGTGGTGTGGCGGCCAACAGGGCATGTGATCTGAGCAGGGTGAGTGCTGCTGCTGCTGCCCAACTCTGAGAATGTAAAAATGGACACAGCCTTGGTGTGTAATGATGTGGGTTCACTTCATGCCAGGAGCATGTGTCACAGTGTAAGAGTAATAAATCGTGCTTGTAGGCTTTTGGGATAGAAATGATACATGATGTATTTTGTCGCTGTCGGGTGGAAACCATGTCCAAAATTGTTACTTTTCAGGATATGGATTAAGAAAAAATAACCTGGATCCAACACAGTTCTTATTTAGTCACAAGTGCTTGTACCAATGTATTGCAATGTATTGCATTGGTTTGTGCACATGCAGAGTCAGACATACTTAACCCTTTTCCCTTAAAAAGAACACCTCACATGTCTAAAACTTAAATGTTTTAAATGTTATTTTTTCAAGATTTAAATGTTAAAATAGCAAAAGTAGCAGATCTGCTACTTTTGATACTATTGTGTGCACGGTGTTAATTTGGAGGAACATATGGACTGGAGGAATATTACGCACACTCAAAAACACAGCCTATTCTATTACCGCTATGAGACTAATCCTATCCTTTTAGTATTATAGAGTACTAGACAGAGCCTATGGCTCTACATATCTGGAGAGCTCCCAGAGAGACAGATGGAAAGGAGATAGAACAGAATGTAGAAGGTCAGAGAAAGAGAATGGAAGAACTCTCCAGGCATACAGTATATGAGAGAGCACGAGAGAGAGAGGGGTATTGTAGATTTATAGATAGATAGTAATTAACTGTCTGAGGGAAGCCAAACAAAAATCAGTTTTGCTCTTATGATCTTGTAAACAAGCACAAGCATGGACGCTGAACCTTTCTTTTTTTCTTTGAAATTGGTGTCTGAACAAGCATCAATTACAGTTTCAATGGTCAATGCATGTCATTGTCAGCTCACAGCTTCAGCCCTATAGAACATTAGATGTTTTCAGGTGTGAAAGCTAAGCTTATCTTGCAAACTACTCTTGTGCATACAGTTAGCCAAGGCCAAGGAACTCAATGCATCAATATTTTCCAAATAGCCCAATAAATCAAGTAAAATAAAAATAAAGCTCAGAGCTACTGTCTGCAAGTCTATGGAGCAGAACTATCCAGTTGGCCTTTATTCCAGCATATTTTTGTCTCAAAAGAGAAAAGGCACATAACCTGATCATCCCAACCAATGTGGTTGCAATTCAACTGATCACAAAGAAAATAAACTATTATGTTAGTTAGTGTATAGTTATAGTTTGTCCACCTCATTTCTACAGCATATTGTCTCTCTGCCTCTCTTACGCAGTCTCTCTGTGTCTGCACTGTGTATGTATCTCTAGTGTGTTAACTTGTCATTGTTATTGCAGGAAAGAAACCATATGCTGCTAATGCCATATAGTATATCAGATGGCAAGTAGTACTTAAACACACAGCGCCTCTCT
>CM076979.1:31779173-31819173 GCA_039105355.1 Benthosema pterotum | reverse complement strand
ACTTCATTCCGAATGATACTGGGAGTTTGGAATATATGATGTATTACATTTAAACGTCTGCCCATAGACTATAGTGATTTTTGCCTCAGGATTTTATATGCAATGTTACATTTATATGCAATGTTATACACAATTTCCCCCATATATTTCCCGAATGAAGGCTTGGTCACTTGCGGTATGAATCTCTATTCGGAATGAAGCTATTCATTCTGAATGAAATGTATTCAGAATGAATACATTTTGTGCATGTCATATTCAGATTGTTAAGGATAGAGGAAGGACCGCGATGGCACAAACAAGTGCGAAAAGCACTTAGTGCTCCAGCTGCACTGGGAGTTTTTTATTTTATTTATATATGCAAGCTTATGTAAATAGAAATACTGTACTTTTGACTCAACTTGAGACAGTGTCATGATATATATAATTATTATGAATGAAAGACTTCAAATACTGGTGAAAATATTTTCACATGTACTTTGTAATTTGTTCTTATTAATATAGCAGTATTCATTTGAGTATATTTCTTAAAGTATAATACGAGCTGGAGTATCGGGTCGTAGGTTTAACCCTCTGTCGCCCCTGAGCAAGACACTTAACCTTTAACCCCTCCCTCACCTGAGCAGCCAGCTGCTGGGTGGAGGCAGAGCAGTATTTTCCCCTCCTCGACCCCGGGGAGTGGACCAGTAAAACACTCCCTTTCCTGTCCCCTAATACGTTATGTGTTTTTTGTAAGCATTCTTAAGGGTGCTTTCAACCAAAGATAAAATACCAAAAGGCAACAAAAACAGCACTCACTTTGATTGCAGCCTTTGATTTAATCTTTTTTAAGCAACAGTCCAAAAAACACAAGCCTTGGCCTTGCGCCTTCCCTCGGTCGGCACGAGACACATGGAGTCTATAGACACATGGAGCGGTCAAGGCCAAAGAGGTGTACAGTGTTGTGTGTGACGTGTGTGAGCAAATTAGACTACAATAGACTTAATGGATATGTATATATACATTAATGTCGACCAATTCTCCAACAATCCAACATTTGTTTGTTTTCAGTTCTTGTTCAAACCCTGCATTTTACAGCACACTGTAAAATGTGTGACTTTATTCACTTGTTACTCAGTGACTGTAACAATTTGGATACATGTAATTTATACTCTCTGGGTTTCAGCACGTTCACCAATATTTCAAATAAAATAAAAATCTTTTTTTAAACGGAATGGGTGTCCTAACCCGTTCCTTTTTTTATTGTCATTAAAAAAAGAACATTTTCAACCTGACTCCAGTGATGTATTACAGTGAGCTTTGTTCTCATCATAGTTTCCAACTTTCCTTCCATCAATTATCCCTTTTCTCTCTTTTCGTCTCTGCCTCTCTCCTATACATTCATCTCTCCTGCCACATCCACCCATCCACCTATCTCCATCCATCCACCTATCTCCATCCATCCACCTATCTCCATCCATCCACCCATCTCCATCCATCCACCCACCCATCTCTCTCTCGCTCTCTTGTTCTCTCTTCCATATCACTTAGCTCATGTGTTTGGATGCTGACATGCTGTCACCTTGGTGTGAAGAACAAACATCGGCCTTCCCATGAGAGCAGCGCACACGCACGCACGCACGCACGCACGCACGCACACACACACACACACACACACACACACACACACACACACACACACACACACACACACACACACACACACACACACACACACACACACACACACTCATTCACACATACAGGCAAAAATACACAAACAGCACCTGGATCTCATTGGTCAGATGTGGTCTGTCTGTAAATGTCGTGTGTGTGTGTGTGTGTGTGTGTGTGTGTGTGTGTGTGTGTGTGTGTGTGTGTGTGTGTGTGTGTGTGTGTGTGTGTGTGTGTGTGTGTGTGTGTGTGTGTGTGTGTGTGTGTGTGTGTGTGTGTGTGTGTGTGTGTGTGTGTGTGTGTGTGTGTGTGTGTGTGTGCGCGCGCGTGTGTGCGCGTGCGTGTGTGCGCCTGTGTTTATTGAGTGAATATATGGGGCTATTCCACAGGTTATATAATGCGTGTGAAATTGTAGCTGTCAGCTGTCATCTCTGGTCCTCCAGGTGTGTTTGTGTTTCCACTGTCCACATGCACACTCCCACACGTGCACATACGCAGGAGTAGTAGACCACAATGTTGCGGCAATTGTGTTCATGTGTTCAGGGTCAACTGTGTGTGTGTGTGTGTGTGTGTGTGTGTGTGTGTGTGTGTGTGTGTGTGTGTGTGTGTGTGTGTGTGTGTGTGTGTGTGTGTGTGTGTGTGTGTGTGTGTGTGTGTGTGTGTGTGTGTGTGTGTGTGTGTGGCTTTGAACTGACCATCACCATCGATCACATTAGTGTCAACGGAGGTAGATAAGTGACGCAATTATCTCTCGAGTGGAAATTTCATATGTCCAACTGTTATTTGTTTGGGATTCAAAAAATAAATACAAAAAAAATAGAGAGAAAGCAAGACCGAAAAGGCTTGTGGATCTGCTACTGATGAGATTTTAGTGTGATGTGTCATCGTGTGAAGTTTGGATCTGTTGGTTGGAGGACAGCTTTACAACATAGTATTCTAAAAGCATAATAAAGTATTTATAAAGCATAATTCACACATTTTATATGGGGTTTTTATAGCACTTACTTATGACGTAAATTGTTTGCTAGCCAAGTTGATGTTTGTCTAAAGGGCACAAATGATGATATACAGTAAGCCACCATGTGACTTATATAAAGTGTGATCCCCATACAATATTTGGGTTATTTAAATGCTTTTTACGCAAATACTGTATGGGGATTTCGACCTAAGATATAGATATTTTCTGATCTCTAATTTGTGTCAGAACCACTTGTTGCAGAGGGTTGTGTGACAGCGAGGATACAGTATTGAAACTTTTACTTGAGTAAAAAAAGTGAGTATCTTTTCCACCAAACTGGTGACATATTGGTCACGGTCTTCCTCTCTGACCCAGGGCAAGCTGGGACCCAGGTGTGTGTGTGTGTGTGTGTGTGTGTGTGTGTGTGTGTGTGTGTGTGTGTGTGTGTGTGTGTGTGTGTGTGTGTGTGTGTGTGTGTGTGTGTGTGTGTGTGTGTGTGTGTGTGTGTGTGTGTGTGTGTGTGTGTGTGTGTGTGTGTGTGTGTGTGTGTGTGTGTGTGTGTGTGATTTAGTGTGACGGCCATTACACAGTAGCAGACAATGTGATTTATGTCATATTAGGTGTGGAAGCCTAGGAGGAGAGATCAGATTACCGTAGCCTAATACAGGAGTTAGTGCTGATGGATGCTCATTATCAAGGCCTGCAGTGACAGACGATTGGGCCTAGGTGGTGCTTTAGATAGATCATATTCCTACATTAATTCATTTGTTTCGTTTTGTTTTTTCAGTGCTGAATGAGGGATTTAGTTTTGTATATATGATATATTAACACACTTCTGTCCTGCATGGTTCTATTATTATTAGTAGTAGTAGTAATATAAGGAGAGATCCTCAGATAGAGGGAAATGCAGGTGTCAAAGCAGCAACAGAGGCATGAAGGTTCGAAACCCAATAGAACATGTGATAGAAGTAATTAACGGTTATTGTTCCTACCTTCACATAGTCCACTGTGGTGTCCAGACCGGCTGGACTGGCTGCAGGCTCTCTGCAGGGGAAGACAGACATAGACATGGCCCGGTTCAGTGAACACATGGTTCTTCTGCAGGGCATTCAAACAGTCCAAACTGCTGCTGTAGTAGTAGTAGTAGTACTGCCCAAAATGGATCCTTAGGCTGTAGATGTGATGCTGATTCTTGGTTGCTGCTGCCAACAGTACAGTATAGTTCTCAAAAGAAAAAAATGTTGTGTAGTCTACAGGTCCTGTTCACATGCAAGAGTCCTCACAGGGTCCAAGTGACTCCCTGACCGGTACAAGCACAGGTTCATTTAGTGGCAGGATAGGAACTCTCCAACAACTCTCCAGTTCAGAGAGTTCCTGTGGAACTTAAAAAGAGATCTGCAGTTGCTAGGCAATCTAAGCTAATTCTCCTACAGTTCCAAACAAAAAAAAGAAGAGGCTCCGCAGGTCCCAAACTGCAGATAATTATGCTGGCACGATTTAAAAGCTGTCATAAGCTAACTGTGATGCTAATGCTACTTAAGACTTGAGCAGTAGGTCCCAGCAGTTTGTTCGTGTCCCCATGAGAGAGAGGGAGGCAGGTTTGGGCTGCAAGAGGGAACGCACGCAACTGCTGTTTTCCCTCTGAGGGTGGATTGAACTGCCATGGGATCTCTCTCTCTCTCTCTCTCTCTCTCTCTCTCTCTCTCTCTCTCTCTCTCTCTCTCTCTCTCCTTCTCACAAGTTTTCCCTCTCTCTCTCTCAGTTAGTGGTTAACATGTTCACTCAGTCACTGCACTGGTTGCCCTCCCTCCCTCCCTCGCTCCCTCTCTCTCTTTCTGCCTCTCTCTCTCCCTCCCCACTCCATCCCCCGCTATAACACACATCACAGCCACATGCCTGCCCTTCTGAGCCCACTGACAAATTCACAGAGAGGTCAGAGTACACACACACACACACACACACACACACACACACACACACACACACACACACACACACACACACACACACACGCACACACACATGCACATTCATGCAAAGACACGCAGAACTTTATTTTCTGCAGACTTTAAATACACAGCATATTGTTCACATTCTCTGTCTCTTTTCATGTATGTCCACAATATCGCCTGCGTCTCTATTCTTACACACTCTGTCATTTAAAGGGTCGGGACAGACATTTTTGAGGCATCACACATTGGGTCAGGTTTGCCAAACTCCTTGGATCGGCAGAATTGCAAAACCTTTCACTGCATGAGTGAGCGGTCATTTAGCTCGGAGTTTCAAAATGTGTATGTAGTCTATAAGAAAAGGGTTCAATTAACACTAAGGATTTTACTTCATGGCAGAGCCTCTGAGTCTGTATGCTGGCTTCATTGTAGGCTATTGTATGTAGTTTTTATGGCATATATTGTATGCTATTGTATGTAGTTTTTATGGTATTTGCAGGCTATTTCAGTCTTTCTATCTGAAGGAAGATTTTACAACCAAGGGATGAATGAGAGGTAGTTAGCTACAAACCCTCAAAAGCAAGGGGATATTCAGGGGCGGTAAAAGTACTTAAATGTTTTACTTGAAAGTAAAAATACAGCATATACTCTGTTAAGGATTAAACATTTGTGAGCTTGAAGATTGACTATTTTCAAAGACTGAAGTGGTTATTGGTTAATATATTTTGCAATAGTAATAACCTAAATCTACAGTAAATAACTAGTAACTAAGGTTTTCAAATAATTGTACTACAAATACGACATATGCCTCCAAAATGTAGGAGAGTAGAAGTAAAAGTATTGTTAATTGGAAACACACTGGTAAAGAAAAAAAAAAAAAACATCCTCAGAATTGTAGCCTACAAAACATACAGTACTTTTAATAGTAAAAGTACTTACCGGTTGTTATTGTACACCACTGGCTACAACTAACCCCCCACAAAGAGAGAGCAGATATAGGCACGTGTGTGCGCGTTCCCACGGGAATGTGTACACACAAAAACCTTTTCTTACCCAAAGAAAATGTGTTTAGCTCTAAAAACCCCCGCTAGTTTTTAATATGGCACAGTAATGACTGGGATTTAGTTATGGAGTTATGTAACAGTACAGGAGGCTCCATTCATAGTAACAATGCACTCACTAATCATAGGAAGGAGGAGTGGGGGTCACTAAGGGCCCTGCATGAACACACACACACGCACGCACGCACGCACGCACGCACACAGTTGTAATGCAGATTTATTTGTGCAGTAATTATGGTCGAGGACATCTCCTGTTTACTCAACACAGCCCCCCTCCCCACTGGAGGATGTTTGTCCTTGTGTCAACCCACCGAAAAGGTGAAGATCTGTGTATCTTTGCATCGCTATCCATTCCACTTTGTGTCTACAAATCTGTTAAACCAACATCCTCTATGTTTTTTACCCCAAAGAAAAACTAACGTGGTGAAATCATCTACACTATGTACAGTAGCCTCAGATCACCTCTGAAATAGAAAGGGTCTCCTAGGGCGCCTGTAGCTGAGTGGAGACTGTGCACTGAGGCCATCTGGGAATCAAAATATTGCTGGTTTGACCCTTGGCTCACCCAGTCTACAAGTCCAAGTCTGCCTTTGCCCTTACCTAGGTACTAGTGACAGACACAGAGAACCTCAAACCACAAAACGTATACCAACATTTTGGCTACAGAGGATGTATGTGGGCCTGCTATATTAAACTACTATTTGTGTCATGAGTATGTATCACACAGATATAAAGCTAGAAGGAGAATGACATGGCTAAAGCCAGACCAATTCAGCCGTTGTCAAAAAAGTGCCCGTCAGCAGGATAGGTCTGGAACAGCTTGTACACCCATGTCCTACTCCAGAGAACTGGGGTGGCCAATCAGGACACAGCATTCAAATATGTTTGCATACTAATTTGGTCTGGCTTTAGACAGGCTAGAACGAGAAATACTCAGACTTAAATGACCCTCAGGATCGTACGGTGCAATCTGTCTGTCTGCATATCTGAGGAGGAATGCAGGAAACTGGTGTGGTCAAGAGTGTGTATACTATACTAGTGCACATGCAAAGCTGACCACAAACTATTATGAGTTTCTGAGCAGGTGGAGCATGATGGCCCCATCATGTGTATTTTCCTGTACGGTGGTGCTGCGTTGCCAAAGATAGCCAGCCTTAAAGTCACAATGTGTGGCGGATGCGACGAGTTGTCAGCTTGTTGTAGAAGGGCAGCTATTTCTGCCACTCGACACCGTCGTACGCCATTGCGTACATTAGAGCAGGTTCTCAACCTTTTCAGGCTGTGACCCCCACGAAAATAATTATATTTGAGCAGGGGACCCCCCATGTAGATACTGTAAGCACTTGGTATAGTTCAGGCATTCAGCCTATTTTTGATGTTCCAAAGACAGATATTGTGAAAATAGCTGATCTACAAGCACACAGTCTATCACATTGCAATGCATTGTGAACTGATGTACTATTTTCAAAATATTTTTGTATATACGTTACATTTAAAAAAAAAATGAAATGGGACATTTTAGCATGTTACTTGTACTGTACTTTTGCTACTTTAACTACATTTTGATGCCAATGCTTTTGTACTTCTACTCAGGCACATGCGTATTTCTAGTAGCAGTATTATGTATGTAATAATATGTATGATATGAAAGTATGATAGTAAAACATGTGTACGTTTTCCACCACCTGCTGTACATTAGTTAGAAACACCAGACAATACATTGCGTGCGCGCGCGCACGCGCGCGCGCACACACACACACACACACACACACACACACACACACACACACACACACACACACACACACACACACACACACACGCATGGAGAGAGGTCTATAAAGGCTGACCACAACTAGTCTTCTCTCTCTCCCTCCTTCTCTGCCCATAGTGCTGATACAGCTGTGGTCACAGTGTTTTCCTGCTGTATAGTGACCACAGCTGACCTGACCTCACACACTTTAAAATACTCAGTGGTCATTTAGCCCCAGAGCAGGAGTGTAGCCTACTTTGGATCTGTCTCTTTACACACGTTCTGTATCAGGATGTCCTGCGCAAAGTCTGTTTTACTGTTACATAATATTGTATTCTCTCTTTCTGTTTTTCTCAGATATGTCAAGATGCATGCACACACAAAGCAGAGAGAGACAGAGAGAGCACTAAAAGAGAGAAAAACAAACACCTCCGTCTTTTTCAAGCTCTTGCTGTTAGAGAGAGTGACTGACTGTGACTGTGACCACAGTCTTTTTCTGGCTACCGTTGTTCTTTTAGCCAGACCACACAACACTGAGCACGACCAACTCTCTCTCCCACTCTCTCTTCTCTCTCTCTCTCTCTCTCTCTCTCTCTCTCTCTCTCTCTCTCTCTCTCTCTCTCTCTCTCTCTCTCTCTGTGCCTATCTCTGTCAATCTCTCTATCTCTCTCTCTCATTCTCTGCCTCTCATTGTCTCTCTGTCTCTCTCTTTCTCTCTCTCTGTGGGCGCCTGTGTGTGCGTGCATACACATGCCAAATGTAACATAGAGGAACAAAAACAGAGATTGAGAGAGTGAGCACTGAGCAAATATACAAGTATGAGAGATGTAGGATCTAACATTGGCCTACAGGGGTCAGCATAGTTCTGTGAAAAAGGTCTGCAGAGAGCCAGAGATCAAGTTTGGAGTACACCAAGCTACTGTACTACTGCCTGGATGAAAATGTTGTCCAGAAGGGGGAGTGGTTGCATATAGTCAACAATCATTACAGTACCTGAACAGGCTATTTAACCTGACATTTGATTTCAAAATGTCCCACTGCCCTGCCTCATTATTCCATATAGCATGAGAAATAAATATAGCGAGCCTACTGCGAACCCTTTGGTTATAACATTTCGATTTGTACAGTGTCTTACAAGACATCGAGTGTTAAACTACAGCAAAACACATTGATCCACAGGCAACAACAGCACAGTCACTCGTGTGTGTGTGTGTGTGTGTGTGTGTGTGTGTGTGTGTGTGTGTGTGTGTGTGTGTGTGTGTGTGTGTGTGTGTGTGTGTGTGTGTGTGTGTGTGTGTGTGTGTGTGTGTGTGTGTGTGTGTGTGGTTACAAAGACCACGCACACACACCCACACAAACACACACGCACCCCGTCATTTCTTGTTTCACTTGCTCTTTCAGACACTAAATCATGAATCCATTGCAACCTGAGGCCAGCTGGCTACTCGGTGCTGTGCTCTCTCTGTTATTCACTGTTGGCTTATGCTGCTCTTTCTCAATAATGATTTCCTTTGTCTCTTAGTTTACAGCCTGTCCATAACTTGCACTCATACAGTACATCTAGTTTCTTTCACAGGACGTTCAGCATTCTCTCCACCATAGCTTCTGTCCTGTCTGTCATTCCATGACACCCCTTTGGTGGTCTGTGCTCAGTGGCTCTTGACATGCTGAGGTTAACAAACTGACCAATCAGCGGACGGTGTAGTAGGTCAAGGGTCACAGGTCAACCGACCGGCTGATGGATGTGCTTCAGTATGACAGGATTTGCTTGGATAATGGATCTGAAGGATTTAGTCTTCTATCTGCTTTGCTAATGGATCGATAGATCGAACTATAGATAAAGAACCTTGACCGTTGACATTTTGTTGTTTTTTTATTAAGTCTTTAATGAATCAAAATGACCTTATCTGACATCTATAAATGTCAGTTGGTCCTCTTGTAAAAGGACAGCATGCTGCGATGAAGCCTATCGTCAGCTTTACTAGACACAAACAGACTCATCCTTTGCCATAGTTAAAAGGTCACAGGTATGTGCCATTCAGTGGGCCCACATGGGCACAAGTTGAGCAAGCAAAACACGATCCAAAGCAGACGTTCCTTTGATACCTTCCAGGGCTTTGAGGTGGGCAGTTCCATCAAAGTGCTGCTTCAAAGAGATTGGCCACATCATAGCAGATGTATCTTACCCATTGGCTATTGCCTATCACTGCTGGCCTGATAATCAGACCCAAGCCAAAGAGATTCTATATAAAAAGGCGACACTCCCATTAAGTTCCATAGTAGTGCCTCCGTCATTGGAGTGATGCACAGCTGTGCCATCCAGCTTCCTGAAGCTGGATCATCAGACTGGAGCTATATCATTGCCGGGTGATAGTTCACCAATGCTGATCCCGATCTGAGGCAAGTTGCCGGCCGCGTGTGGACCTCCATAGTCCATACCCCGTTCTCCCCTTATACAGTAATGGGAGTGGATGAGACTGCATGATTTCAAGCACAAGCCTGCTCCGCAAGCCCAGTGTGTCAGCCAGTTTATCAGGAGATCAATGCCAGTCTACATACAGTAGAGGTCAACATTATGCCAGTCTACATAGAGATCCACATTGTGCCAGTCTATGTAGAGGTCAACATTATGCCAGTGTACAGGGAGAGAAGGACAGTGAGGCATAGGGTGGAAAAGAGAGAGGGTAGAAAGAGGAGCCTGAAGGGGGAGAACACAAAGACTTCACAGTAATCTGTGATCTGTCCTACCGCACCACACCCTGACCTACAAAGGTAACCCAACTGGCTGGGGGCCGTAAACGCACCCACGCAGACACACACACACACACACACACACACACACACACACACACACACACACACACACACACACACACACACACACACACACACACACACACACACACACACACTGGCTACATCAGATACAGTCTGCAGTGTAACTCTACACGAGAGATGGACAGATGAGGGACATGATGAGGGATGAGGTGTGTGCGTGCCTCCTCTGAAGTTGAGCTGCCAGCCAGACAACCCCCCCCCCCCTTTAGGGTTCCCTTTACTGAGTACCGCTACCTAGTACCTACACCCCCCACTCCCCTTCCCTGGGCGCTCATCTGTCTCTCTTCTCTTCTCTCTCTCCCACTCGATCCCTCCCTCTCTTTCTCTTTCCACCTCTATCTAACTCCCCTCATGGGCTTTCTAAACTAAAAAGCAATGTAGCCTAAAGTGTGGGCAGTTTGTTATGAAATGGTTATCTGTGTGTATAAGTGTATGCGTAATTCATGTACTGCTGTGTTTGTGTGTAAGTGTATGGGGAGGGTTATTGGGAAATCAGTAAACATGTGTTTAGCAAGTAGTCATACGGTGATGATGTGAACACATTCAAAGTACTAGAATTAACCACTTTCAACCTGGCGTTGTCTATTTTGGGCATGTCAGTGTACCGTAGCCGAGACACATTGTGACACAAACATCCTTTCCAGAGAACATGACATGATTCTGGTGACATCGAAATGATAGTGTCCACAGTCTACGGTATGTTCATGTAGAAAAGATGTCCAAAAGGGAGCAACGTCTAACTGTCACACATGCAGACGCTGTCTGTCTCTGACTCACAGGTCAGTGTATAGTGAGAACTGGAGAAAGTATTTAATCATCTGGTGGTAAAGTATAATGCACAGTGTACCTGGCCATGTGCATAAACAATGTCTGACCCTTCATACACAAACAAAGCAAACCACATAAGCACTACATATTACTTCTTTGCTTTGACAAATATCCCATCTACAAGGTCACAGTGGTGAGCGCTATTATTTTTGAACATTTTCGTCTACAATGGCATGACCAAAGTAGGGTCATCATGATTAATAAGGTTTAACATGTCAACATCATATTATGTGATGTGATGTGTGTTTGGTAAACACACGTTGGGACAACCTTCTTTACTGCAGATGTGACAGTTGCCCTGTTTCTTCTGTCTGGGAGATGCACAGAGAAATGTAATTACTGTTGTCACAACCACACTGCTATGACCCACATCTTGATTTTTATTTACACTTTGCAAGGAGATGCAGTGTCCTATGCCATTGCACATCATGCCTACTTACCTGTAATTAGGGAAGTTCTCTGAGCTATTGTGGGCCAGTGGAGAGGACACGGGCAGACGCCCAGTAGCCAGCGGCGTATTGTGGCGAGCTGTCAACTGGGACATCTGATTGGCTCTCGGGTCCCAGGTGTAGTGCCCAGGGGCAGGGTTAGCATTGGCCACGCCTCTTTTGCGTCGCGGCAACGTCCCGTGAATGGAGATAGGCTGGTAGGATGGAGCCTGGTGGTCTGACAGGCTGGAGCCTGGACCTGACCTGGAAGAAGGAAAACACAAAGCCAGTCTGAGAGGCTGGAACCTTAAATTAACCTGGCACAGAGTCGCAGAATTAGGTGACATGTGACATGAGCAAAAGGGACATTTTTCAATACTAATATTGGCATTCACAGCCAAAACGAAACGATAATGGGACGCTTTAACAGGCTTTAACAATGGGCCTTTGGAGACTGCAGTTCAAGTAGACAATATAAGATAATAATACACTGAATGTATATACAGTAATGCTTTTCTCTACACCCATAGTCCAAACCCCAAACCCTGAAAGCTAAGCAAGGAAGAAAATCAGAAGGCAAAAAAGTGAGAATTTAATTAAACAGGGAAAGAAAGTCTAGAAAGAATTCTAGAGAGTATTCACAGGGGAACAACTGAAAAAGCAACTGTATTTTGTTTTGGGGGACCAAATTATGGAGAGAGTGAGGAAGTACTAAAGAGAATATATATATATACAGTATATATAGTATATATGTATATACAGTAACAGTATGTGTGTATTTCATCCAGCGACATAGGGTATATAAACTAGTGCTAACTCACCCATTTCTAGAGCTGATGAGGTCCATGGAGGAGGCCAGGCTGGCCTGGAGGCCTCTGGAGGAGTAGTTGGTGCTGTTGGGGGTAACCAGGGAGGGGTTGCCCATACCATGATGGGTACTGCTGCCACCTGCCAGGGTGTGGTGTGCATGCAGAGAGCGGGGCAGACTGGCAAAACGCCCCTCTGCCATCATCCTCAACTCTAGACAGGAGACGGATAGAGAGAGGTTGAGAAACGTCACATTTTATAATTGTGTTAATGTATATCACTGACTGTGTCAATGAAATGAATAGTGCAGCTGTCCATAAGACTGTCAGTTCATGTCTAAACATTCAATGTGACTCAGTGTTTCTGATAGCTGATAGATTACAACCGTATGGCCCTTAAGGGTCAAAGTACTTGAACATGTCGTTAAAATTCTAAGTTAATTCTGGAAGTTTCATAAAAATCACAAAATCGTAAGGGTGCAACAGTGACACCTATTGGTGATAATATGCTACTTCCGCAGCTTTTTGTGCTCAGACATACTGTAGTGTACATACCCAGCAATAGACATATTGTACATATCCAGAAGCTGACATACAGGTACATGCACACATTACCACTTAATGAAGGGGCTGCACCACTACTAAATAACAGAACCATCTTTGGTGATTGGTTAAAAATGGCTTAGTCGTCTCGGACAGACAGGCAAATGTACAGTACAGACAGTACAGTACAGTACAGACAATCAGAGGAAGCAAACATGATCAACATGTGTTAAATAAATACTGCATAAGATGTCAGAGAGCCATAGCGAGTGGAAACAAAGGGCCAGAAGTCATGAGGAAGCTATGCTGGTCAGCTCTAACTCCTCATCATGGTGGTGGTGATGCTGTTGTCCTGTTTCCTCATTTGATGCTCCGTTAAATGACCACACACTCATCCACTTGTGGCTGAGCATCTGAACAAAAACAATTCTAGGTAATTTCCAGGAGCTGTGCTCCAACTTGCTAGACCACCTGACCTACACACACACGCACACACACGCACACGCACACACACACACACACACACACATGCACACAGACGCACACACATACTGAGCTGACCAAAGTGCCCACACACACACGCCCACACACACATTAAAAATGTATTCCAGTAAACACAGGGCTGCTGAAGCATGTTGGGTCAAAGTGGGGATTCTCCCGTGGTCAGGAGAAAAGTAGTGGTAGTAGCTATTATAAGATCCCCAAGGATGACAAGCTATGCTGTGAGTGTGACTATAAGTGTGAGTGTGAGTGTGTGTGTGTGTGTGTGTGTGTGTGTGTGTGTGTGTGTGTGTGTGTGTGTGTGTGTGTGTGTGTGTGTGTGTGTGTGTGTGTGTGTGTGTGTGTGTGTGTGTGTGTGTGTGTGTGTGTGTGTGTGTGGCCACACCATCTGCCAACCCTTTGAGAATGGTAAGCAGCTGATCAACCCCTGTTGGGAAGAATGGGTTGACTCTCACTGACTGAAATTGCACACACACACACACACACACACACACACACACACACACACACACACACACACACACACACATACACACACACACACACACACACACACACACACACCACACACACACACACACACACACACACACACACACACACACACACACACACACACACACACACACACACACACACACACACCCACATGCATGCATAGGAGGAATTTAACTTGGTATGTGCTCACATACATACAGTAACACAACATAAAGTCATCATGGCAGTACATCCTGTGTCTTTAACCTTATAGTTCTAACCCTGACCGTGAAACACAATCCCTGCACCTAAAACAGGTCCTTTAAAAGTATGGTATGCCGCAGCACAATCTAATGGTGTATAGTGATTAGCAAACAGGTGCCCCCCCTTCCTGACAAGCACTCCGAATTGTAGGAAGTGTAAGATTGTAGTTCAACCAGTAAATTCTAACTTTAGAAATGTGCGGATACCCTGTGTATAATGCTGGTTTATTTATTATTAGAGATAGTCCACTCTTCCATTGAGACATTTCAACTCTGGTGGGTCAAAAGTTATGAAGGCGCACCAAAGATTAATTGGTCAATATAGTGTCACCATTGTTTTATTGTAGTTCTGTTGCTGTCTCTCCTTTCAGAGAAGACCTACAGACTTATGGATTGAAGCTTTAAGTGCAGGAAAGGGGCATGGTAAGTTTAGTTTAGGGTGTAAAGGACCTGGGGCTTCGTTTAAAGCACTTAGCGGCTTTTACGTTTCCTTTACTAATGCCATCAGGCACACACACGCTCAGCAGCATGCCCTGCCAATACATAAATAAATCATTCATGTGAAGTAGTTGTAGTGTGTTCTTTAAACTGAAGACACGTGAAATTACTCTAAAGTCTATAATGCATACTGTGTTTTAATAACTAGTGATATTTGTCAGAAAATGTCAAATTGTTGGGCGCCTGAATAAAAGTTTTTTTCCCCCCACTTTTACTGTCCTCTCCCTCCAACTCTCACTCTCACTCTCACTCTCTCTCTCTCTCTCTCTCTCGTTCAGTTTCTTTCTTTCACATTATTGATCTATCGGTGCCTTGCTCTTTCAATCAGACTCCGTTCCTTTGACTCTCTTTCCCTTCGGCCCGTCCATCCATCTCTTCCTTCTTTCAGTCTGCTGTGCCCCCTGCGCCTCCCCTCCGTCCCTCCATCACCATGTCACCCGCTCTTCACGTTTCCATGTTCTTTCTTTTCTTTGTCCCTCCACCTCTCAATGACAATGGCCTCTCTCTCTCTCTCTCTCTCTCTCTCTCTCTCTCTCTCTCTCTCTCTCTCTCTCTCTCTCTCTCTCTCTCTCTTTCTCTCTCTGTCCTTTGTCTCTCTACCTTTGGTCCTCTCTCTGTCTGGTATAGTGTCGTTCGTCCATCCAGCTGCCCACCAGTCCCCATCCCCCTGCATCATTCACCCAACAGGCATGTCGTTGCTGTTGGTTGAACAACCTTTTACCACTATGTCTAAAACCATTATTTCTTTTTTGAATTATTTGTAAGAAAGAAAAAAAAAAACACTGAACTGATATGCAGACTTCCAACACAGCACAATGTGTTGTGGGCTTGTAGATCAGCTATTTTCACTACTTTTGAGAGAGACTTTACATTATTCAAAGTTTAAATATGGAGTTACAAGGTTTCTGCTTGATGGAAACCTTGTACCGATGGAGGCACCCCAATGCACGCACACACGCAAGCATCCACGCACGCACACGCACAACAGTCAGAAGGATATACAGTACAAGACAAAATATTCTAAAGACAATGCTCTTGTTTTGTCAACAATAAAAGATGAAGATGTTGGAGGTTGGTAACATGTACACGTACACACATGCGCGCGCACACACACACACACACACACACACACACACACACACACACACACACACACACACACACACACACACACACACACACACACACACACACACACACACACACACACACACACACACACACACAATCAGAGCAGACCTTGGGTGGGAACAAGTGAAGATTAACAGGAAGAGGAAATGAAGGCATAAACATTGTGCCTGGAGGCAGATCATTACATGAGATTAGTGGCAATAAAACAAATCTCTTTCTCTGTTTTGTTTTCTCTGCTTCCTTCCTATAATGTCTTGTCGCTCTGACTCTCCCTGGCATCTCTCCTCTCCGTGTCTCTCAGTCTCCCAATGATTATGAATGATTTATTGGGTGTAATATTCAGGAGCTGAATCAGTGTTTGCTGTCATGTACAAATATGATAGGTGTCATTTGGTGTCCTATATTGACTGATATCACAATATTGTCCAAATCCTAATTTCCAATACAGATATCAACCAATACCATTATGCATTTTACTCAAAGGACCACTTCACCACTTTTCGACCTGCTTACATATACTTGGTCGTCACTAATATACGTGATAAAATGGCACAATTCTTTCTCAGTCTGTGTCTCTCATACAAACACTGTGGGATGTCAAAAGAATTTATTTTTTTATACTGGTACCGACATTTCCGATACTAATTTTTAACGCTTTTATCTGCCGATAATAACTTGAGAGTTGATATATTTGAAACACATCAGTATGACACCCCGTGGCCAAACACACATCCGCCTGGATGATGGCAGACTGCTGGGTGAGTGCTGGTGCTTTGGCATGGGAGTTGGGGGTTCAGCTCAAGGCATTAGAATACATGGTGTGGGGTAATGGACTGACAGATTTGAGCGGAGCAGGCCTTGGTGCGTATGCTGTTGGCCTGTTGCATGTCCTCCCTATTGATCGATCATCTGAGGTTCCTATACTACCTATAGCAGGAGTGGCCAATTATTTTTCCCAAGGGGCCAAATGAGATAGTATATTATCTCATATTATCTCTTATAGTGGGGTTTCGTCTCCATGTTAAATGTGGATGTCATTTACAACTCTTGTAAAAGTTTCACTTTCAGTCCTAATTTGTTGGTGAGGGTCTATAGAACCATTTTGGTTCGAGTGGCCCGCACACAAATTAAATATTTGGCCTGTAGGGGGCGTAACAAGGTGCCAACCCTACCAAAACATGTAAACTGTTGTAACTTTTGATCAAATTGTCCAATCTGTACATATGGGATATCTATGGATTCACAATCAGGAGTAGCATTTGCTACCTAAACCTAATTACACATAAAATATATTTTTTCATCCATTATTGGTGTATATCGACAAAAATAGCAAGCAAAACAAGCTAAAATTAGCTAAAACCGAAGTGAGTTTCCATCTCCATGTTAAATTTAGTTGTCGTTTACAACATTAAAAGTTTAACTTTCAATACTAAATTCTAGGTGAGGTAACCATTTTGGTTAGAGTGGCCAGCACGCAGATAAGGATTATTGGGGGGGGCTTCCAAAATATGATATAAGACTGTCGTAACTTATCCAATCTGAACATATGACATATTCACATTCAGAAGTAGTATTTAGTCATTTAGACCAGGGGAGCCCAACCAGTAGATCGGGATCTACCGGTAGATCTCGGCCTGATCACAAGTAGATCTCGGGAGATGTGGGGGGGAAAGAAAAAAAAATGGGGTGGAAAAGAAAAAAGAGCGATTTTCGTCAGTGTGTGATGCATTTGCAATGGCAGTGTTTGTCCATGTCTGTTGTACTTATGTTGTACAGTTGTAGGCCTATTTATGACAAGTCTGCTGTACTTTATGCTTATATGGACATAAAGTAAGTGGTAAAACAAAGTAGTGTTGTGTTGTTGCGAAGTTACTGTAGGCTGGCAACGATGCGTGTGGTTTGAAATGTTGATATTGGACTGGTAGATCCCGGAGGGGTTGGCTGCTGAAAAGTAGATCTTGGGTCAAAAAAGGTCCAGCCTCTATGTGCAGTATTTTGATGATAACAGCATGAATTTTGGAACACAGTTGGAGCATGTCATTAGGAGCATTGTTGGCTATGGCACCATCACAGATTTGTCCCTTGGTAATCCTGACAGCTATTTTCTAAAATATTAATTCTAGTAAATAGTCCCACATTGTCAATGATGAGGAATTCATTGGTACTATTTACATTTGTCCTGTGACCATGGTAGATATTTCTCATAATGGCCACCACCTGCTGATATTTTAACAGTAATTAAAATTCTCTGATCCTGATTCTGGTAACTAATCCTACGTTTTCAAGGACGAGGTCTAAAGGATGACGTGGGGTGAGGGCTTCCAGCCAGAGTTTCTCCTCACTTCTTATGGCCTCAGTGTTCTGGGGCTATGTCAGCTATGTCAATGCCATTGTCTTTGCTGAAGGTTTCTTTACAAGTCTCCAGCTCAGCCCTGCAAGGTCCAACCCAGACTTGTGCAGATGGCTGCTGGCTCATCTGGAGGCCCCGGTTTGTGTGATTAGGTGGGGTTGACTGCCGCAATCAGGATTAGGGGCTTGACCCTTTCAAACTGTGGCAGTCTAGCCAAGTGTCTGCATTTGTTTTGGAGGCTATATACAGGAGACAGTTTCTCACCAGCACCAGGTATCATGAGGTGAAGGCTCCTTCAATTGACATTGTTGTTGAGTCTTCATGGGGAGAAGCATTATGCATTCCGAACCATCTTCAAGAAGGACATGAGAGTCGAAAAGAATGGTCACCATGGTGCAATATAACTACTTTGAGTATGACTATTTTCCTGTCAACTAGCTTGTGTGTGAAGGTACAGCACTTCAGCAGGGGTTTTCACCAGACAGCTTTTACTGTATGGATCTGGATGGGATCTGGCTAGAAGTACACAGACTGGTGTTGGATCTGGGTGGGGATCTGGTTAGAAGTACACAGACTGGTGTTGGATCTGGATGGGATCTGGCTAGAAGTACACAGACTGGTGTTGGATCTGGGTGGGGATCTGGTTAGAAGTACACAGACTGGTGTTGGATCTGGATGGGGATCTGGCTAGAAGTACACAGACTGGTGTTGGATCTGGATGGGGATCTGGCTAGAAGTACACAGACTGGTGTTGGATCTGGATGGGGATCTGGCTAGAAGTACACAGACTGGTGTTGGATCTGGGTGGGGATCTGGCTAGAAGTATACAGACTGGTGTTGGATCTGGGTGGGGATCTGGCTAGAAGTACACAGACTGGTGTTGGATCTGGATGGGGATCTGGCTAGAAGTATACAGACTGGTGTTGGATCTGGGTGGGGATCTGGCTAGAAGTACACAGACTGGTGTTGGATCTGGGTGGGGATCTGGCTAGAAGTACACTGGTGTTGGATCTGGATGGGGATCTGGTTAGAAGTACACAGACTAGTGTTCTGACCTCACTGGGTACTGGTCAATTGGGTAGAGCTGGTTTGAGTTGGAGTGAGTACTAAGAATATGTCAGCTGATTTCATGGGCTCACTTGATTTTCACTTTCTTTATAGGGTAGAAGACATGGATTTACTGCCTACATCAATACATCAATATTACACATTTTGATGATTTGACTATTATCTAGCATTTTATAAAAAATCATAATCCTTGAAAATGTTTTGTCATCAGAATCAAGATTGTATGTTGTATGAGCTGAATTGGTAAAATAACAGCAGATGATGGCCACCATAGCTGTCATCACAGACCCATAGCCAAAACAATTCCTTATGGCAGGCTTTAACTTTGTGCCAAATGTCATGCTTTCATTGAAAAGTGCACAATTTTCACACAGAGGCTGGGCTATATGTGGGTATGCCTAACTTTAATCCCCCCAATACTGTATTGTTTCTATTTATTTACAATTTATACCATTACTCATTCATGATAGGTAGGCACTAACTTCATCCTTCTAGGTTCAACAGAATTTAAATTAGGTGCCATTTGAAGTAATTTGATGTACATGGGCGTCCATTTTTTCCATATCATATTCCAAACATTAATATTTGAAATCCAGTTAATTCCTGGGTTAGTATTGACTAGATATAGCAAAAGAAAACAAAGAAAAAACAGCAAATGAGAAAATAAAGACTTTTAAGAAAAACAAAAATCCGATTTTGGTCAATTTTGAAATTAGGCAAAAAATGCATATTTTTTTCATCTACAGATGGGCCACTCGAACTAAAATTGTTCTATAGGTCATCATCTACAAATTAGAAGCGAAAGTCAAACTTTTACAAGAGTTGTAAATGACGGTGTGTCGTGGGACCCCATATTATCTATTAATTTAATTTCAAGATAAAAGTAAGAACAAGACCAACCATTTTGACACCAGGGCCCTCAATTTATTCAGTATTTGAGCCACAGAGGACCACTATTTGATGAGATTTTAGCCCCACAGACCCCCAAACTAAAGATTTCTTTTGCTTTTGTTTACAATTCCAGGCTGGATTTCACAAACAAAACAGGCAAAAATAGATCAAAAATGACCATTCTTTTACATTCTCTGGCTAATTCAGGTAATGAATATTTTAACTGTCATGTTTACTGAGAGTGTAAACATTTTTATGCTCTCAAAGAGAAACAACTTTCCATATTTAACTGGAACTCTCTCAAGGACCACTGGTAGTCTCTGGACCACTGGTTGAAAACCATGGTACCCTTTCACGGGCCAGAGTCAGAGTCAGCCAAAGGGCCGCATTGGTTCCCCGGGCCGCATAATGCCCAGGTATGACCTATAGTCTCAAATGGTTTCTAACATTTAATACAGAAAATAAACCAATACAACACAGCAGCACACTCAGAAAGCCTTCTGCTGAATGAAGTGACCAGTGGTCACTTGAAGGAATTCAGCTGTGCTTACAAGACAATAGACTGGGAGCGAGGGCGTGTGGGCGTGCCTGTGTGTGTGCGTGCATGCAGACGTACGTGCATGCGCATGTGAGCATTATAAAGTCCTCCTTGTTCCTGTGATGTAATTTTACATGAAGTAGGACAAACTAAACACCTCACATGACCCAATTCATGTACGTGTACAGTACATAGTGGTTTACATACTGTACAGAATAAATGGAATTGTGAGGTTTCCCCTGTTTGAATTACGGCCAGTGTAGTTGTTACATTCACATTCTGCAGCAGAGGTCTGTCATCACAGAGACACACACACACACACACACACACACACACACACACACACACACACACACACACACACACACACACACACTTGGAATGACAAAAACATACAGCAGCATGCCGGGGAATGAGGGGTTTCCTCTTGCAAGTTAAAATTGCCTTTCCTGGCACGTGTGTGCACATTCATATGTAACTGAGCACACGCACGCACGCACGCATGCGCGCACGTGCACACACACACACACACACACACACACACACACACACACACACACACACACACACACACACACACACACACACACACACACACACACACACACACACACACACACACACACTTAAGGGTGGCAATTACAGTAATGCAATTTTGTAATTTTTGTAATTTCTCACGGTAAGCCGATAGAGCTTACGCAAGTAGGCTACAAAACAAGCATAACCGTAACCCCTTAACCTTATTCTCTAAATACCAAATGCTAAAACACAACGTCTATTTTCTAATTGTAATGCATAATACAACTTTTTAAATCACAAAAAAATGTACTGAGGAACAGGGCAATATTCTCTCTCTTTTAAAATTCTACAATACTTGTTGGATGGGATAGTCTGCCACTCTACAGTGTAGTAATACAATACACCAACTCACACACACATTCACACTCATGCACACACATGCACGCACATACACTGAGCCTTGCATTAGCAAAGCCACCCCTGGCCAGCAGGGAACAATGGGAACAACTGTCACATGACCTCTGTTGAGAAACAGCCTTTGTTAAGGAGAGAGGGCGAGAGAAACAGAAGGGTCCTGCTGCGTTGCTCACTGTGTAGGTGTGTGCGTGTGTGTTTGTGTGCGACAGTGATTTATGTGTATGACATATCAATTGTGCAGTTATCAAATACTACAGCACAGCAGTAGCTGCCACTCTAGCTGTGTCTGTTTCTCTGTTTCCTCCACATAGGTGTAGACTCACACAGATGCACACACAAGTGCACGAACGTACACACGTACACAGACATTTCCATACTGTCAGTCCTAAAGCCAGTGTTATTATTATTATGAATGATCTGCCATGATGAGTGTACACTGACCACGATGCAGACATGTCAGCGAGGTGGCTAGACAGTCACTCAGTCAGCTTGTAGAGAAATGTCCTATCTACCTATTCTAACTTTTTGTGGTTCTTTTGAAAATTGACCTCCTGCTTGATTGTACAACGTCACAAGAAAACATTGAAAAACGCGATCAGCAAGCTTGTAGATCTGCTGATGAATTTGAACCCTGTGACAGTGACAGATTTGGACATTAATGACACAATGTTGCTCAATAAATCAAG
This sequence comes from Benthosema pterotum, assembly GCA_039105355.1. NCBI lineage: Eukaryota > Metazoa > Chordata > Actinopteri > Myctophiformes > Myctophidae > Benthosema > Benthosema pterotum. The sequence continues at coordinate 31,797,020 of CM076979.1, read as the reverse complement.
TGACATTAATCGTTGTCTGAGGCAAAGTCTGGAATAATTACAACATCGATTTGAACTTATATGGTCAGTCAGTCAGAGATAGCCTGCCAGTTGATCCATACACAATTAGATGACACATTAACTTTACAATTAATATCGTCAGACAAATAATGGTTTAATTGTGGTTCTGGCATTGGAAATTGCAACATTATGAACCGACTTTTAAACTTCCTGATAAAAAGGTACACAGTGCAGATATGAGAAATAACTTAAATATACCAATCAGTGTTTGCATGAGCCTTTAGACCACTGTTATGTATGAACGTCTTCCAACATACAGTAGCAGCGACAACGACAATTATGAGAAAATAATTGCGATTATCTCAAATAATTGCCATTTAGCCAATTATGTAATGTCTGTGACAAGCGTGTGTTTGTTCTCTCAGTCAGTGAGCGCAGCATTGCTTGATCTCCTGCAGCACCTCCGGCACTCCGGCAGCAGGTCACAGAGTCCTCAGCTCACATGGCCTGGCCTTGGCCAGGAAGCACAACAAACTGACTAACATGACCTCACACACACACACAGACACCAGGGGCGGATCTAGGCATGGGCATGGGCGGGAAATGCCCCCCTAAATGCCCAGTCTGCCCCACCAAACATGATGGCATGCAAAACAACCCAATATATTTCAAATTAAAGTGCTTATATTTAAAATGATTTGAAACACTACTACTGCTACTAACTACAATTGTGGCACCACTAAACAAACAGCATTTCATCATTGAAAACAGAAAACTCACTGAGTCAGACCTTTAGCTTTATGCATGCTGCGTGTCTGTTGCAACTTCAACAACAACTGATGTTATTATTGATGCTTCCTGTAACCTAAAATGGTATTGGTGCGGCTTCATCACCCGTGGCACGAAGCGACACGGGTGATGAAGCCGCCCCATACCATTTTCTGCTGCCCCCCCAATTGGGAGATATTACATCTGCCCCTGACACACACACACACACACACACACACACACACACACACACACACACACACACACACACACACACACACACACACACACACACACACACATGCGTGCTTGCACGCACACACTTACAGTACACCACACCACTGGTCTCAAAGTGGGCTCTGGGTATACCTCAAGATTCCATAGCTCCCCACCCTAAATTCTCATCCCACCATTATTTTGTAACCCATATTTCACCCAGTGCCTATGTAGGTATATAAGCGTGTAATCCTGGGCACTATGGCCTAGATTTTCATCATTGCTAAACCCCCTATCCCTTAACTTCTTTGCCTTTTAACTATTGTAGAAAATATTTTTCAATAGTTAAAATGGCCAGTCTACAAGCTCACAACATGTCAATAGATTGAATTCCAAAAAGCTTTTCAAAATAGAAAAAACTAAAAACTAAAATAAAGACGAAGAAGTTAGGCATAAGGGGTTTAGCGTGTGACGGAAATGGAGCACTACATACCCTTACTCTGCCAAACCGGGGAGAGCCCCGAACTGCATAAGCTCAGCTCATGCTTCTTCCTTCAAAGCATCATGAAAAGTGATCAGGGAGCTTCTTGATATATTGCCTGCCATGGGAGGGAGTTTCCCTGGGATGACATAGCCAGTGCATGCAACGTAGATCTGTTCTTTTTTGGACATCACATTGTCCAAAAACACAAAGGCAGATCGATCAATTGGTGGTCCTTGACATGGAAAAAGTTCTAGAGAACCACGCCATATAATACAGTATTTGATTATCAACCTACAACGTATATACGGTATTAAGTGAATGTCTCACTGCATGTCATGACTTTTAGGACTGTGTTTGGTCTTGGGAGATGAACAGTAAGCAACCACAGCTCCACCCAGCGCCATGGGGATGGCTACTTGTTGCTCAAATGTCCCTGAACATAATGGTACATGATGTTGCAGTAAACAAGCCAGCCAAAGTGAGGGATTGAGACACACACGCACGGTCTCTCACACACACGCACGCACGCACGCACGCACGCACGCAACCACGCACACATACAGTACACAGCGAGAGAGGGAACCAGAAAGAGGGCAAATAAGTAACAGTAAATTAGCCGCAAACGCAACTCATAAACAAGTTAATTGACAGTTTCCTCTTGCTTTTAACTTTAAGAAAGTAAAGTAATACAACATTTGATATGCACACACACACGCATGTGTGCACACACACACACACACACACACACACACACACACACACACACACACACACACACACACACACACACACACACACACACACACACACACATGTGCACATGTACATCTGCGCATGCAGACAAACAGACCAACTCATTCCTACCTGTCAGTGCAGGACAACTCCTGGGAGCACTTCACAGAGTGCTACTCTCTCTCTCTCTCTCTCTCTCTCTCTCTCTCTCTCTCTCTGGTCTTCTCTTTTCTGTCCTGTCCTTCTCTGTCTCCAATTGTCTGCTTTTAAAGACCTTTAAAGTTGTCTGTCCATGCAGCTCTACTCCATGGTGTGTTTAAATGGTCCGCTCACTGACTGACTGACTGAATGACTGGAGGACTCCAACAGGCAGGCAGGCAACAACAAGCAGCTCCAAACACAAACTCACAAGCCCTGCCTTCTCTCTCTCGTCTCAGGGGAGTGATTTGCGAGCGCCCGGCCCCTCCCTTCAGTCTACTGTGTGTTGGGAGGATTTTTTTTTGTTGTTGCCGTCCCCTAACACCCCTCTACCCCTACAACCCCCCACCCTCCCAGCGCTGAAAACTTCCCTCACCCCCCACCTCCCCCTCCTCGTCCCAGGTCTTCTCCTCTGTTCTCAGCTCAGCCTCATATTTCATGCTCTCAGTCTTTTTTGTTCGTGACCCTTGCTACCCCCCACCCCACCCCTTCCAACACCATACCTCCCCAACAACTCACAGTCCTTACAGCGTCGGCCTTCGGCTGCTTAGAGAGAAGATTTAGATGTTGGTTAATTCCGCCCCGAACTGTAAAAAAAACAAAAAAAAAACTAAACTAAAATCCTTGTTGTTCCTTTAGAGAGAGTGGATTTAGTTGGTCAGTTGGCCTCAAACATTCACATTTCAAGAAATTTCAAGTGAAGCGGCGAAACACTTGACTAGCTGACCCAATCCTTTTGCCTCTCCTCTTACCTATATGCACTGTTTTGAGCACTTTAGCACTGATTGAGCAAAACAAGTGGAAAATGCACTTTTGTTGGTGTGCGAGTTTTCCATCACTTTCGTTTCCCTTTGATTTTGAGACCACTGAACCTAAAATCACCTTCTGCTACTCAAGGACAAACACAAGGTGCAACAGGCAGACCTAGACCTAGGACTTTGAAAGAGCACAGATAGAACCAAATGGACCCTTAAAGTACCATGTCCATTTGCTTACATCAGAGTTATAGACCTGTAAGGGTCCATTTATAACCCTGAGGGTGCCTGGACGCCCACTTTGAGACCACTCCTGTAGCTATTTGCTACACAGTAAAACCCTCATTGTTAACCCAGTTAGTTTTCGTGTTTTTTGTAAATCAATGCTTTACTTGCACCAAAAGTAGCAGTTCCACAAGCTAAAAAAAAATGGCATAAATGTTTGTGTTATCCATTTTTACGCTCTCAGAGTTAATTGAACAAATGTTACTGCACTAGTCCAGCAACAATTACGCGTATGTTTACATTTAAAATTATAAGTGACATTTCATTAGATTTATCTCATAACCCAAAGATAATGATAGCAAGGGCAAAGTACTCATGACATCATTTGTGTGTGTGTGTGTGTGTGTGTGTGTGTGTGTGTGGTGTGTGTGTGTGTGTGTGTGTGTGTGTGTGTGTGTGTGTGTGTGTGTGTGTGTGTGTGTGTGTGTGTGTGTGTGTGTGTGTGTGTGAGATAGTGTTGGCTAACCCTCAGGACAAACACTCTCTCCTGTCTTTGTCCTGTTCCTCTGTATTGTCTATGACGATAACACCCAGACGTGTGCATGCGTGTGTGTTTGTGTGCGTCCATGCACGCGCACAGCGCGTGCGTGCGTGTGTGTGTGTGTCCATGTGCTTCCTTCCAGACAATACAAGTAGACCATCCTGCCAGTACGGCTCTATGAGAGATGAGATTATCTGATGGCCCGCATGCTGACACACACACGCGCATGCACGCACGCACACACACACACACACACACACACACACACACACACACACACACACACACACACACACGAGCCACGACTCTATCAATACTGACTATTGACATTTTCTCAGTTTTTTGCGATACTAGCTCAAAATCGTAAAGAGCTGTCAACATCACTGGAGTACAAAAACTCCACAATTGTTGACAGTTCTAAAAGTCACTACTGGCTCCAGAAACCACATGCGCTTAGTGTGTACTTTGTTGCACGCGAGTGTTGCACAATTAAAATAGCCCATAGTAGCTCACTACGTACTGCAGTAAGATGCACTGTCAACACAAGTTTACATTTGGTATAACCGGTGGTGTAAAGCAGTGTTTCTCAAACGTTTTCATGTAAAGGACCCCCAAACTGACACTAATTTGCCTGTGGAGCCAAATTTGAATAGATGTACCAGGGAACCCCATAAGTGAACCCCATAAGTGATTTTTTTTTTACAGCTCCATAGCAGTATTTTTCTAGCATTCCCCATTTAGTGACACTTCTATCTCTGAGACTCCAATTTGATATCAATCAAGTGTACAAATGTGTGCATTTCAACATGTTGAAATCCGGGATCATAAGAACCTAGCTCATTCCCAATAAGGAGAAAGTAAGGAACAAAGATCTGTGATTGGTCCGTTTGGTTGTTTATGGAAATGTCAACAGGAAGTGCATAGATAGGTTGTATAGTTTTCGTGGCACATTGACTCACCGAATATTGCAACTGTTGCCTCAGATCTTATTAGCTGTATGTTTTGGAAGACGCAGAGGACAGGAAGAGACGGAAACAGATGATCTGCTGTGGTGACCCGTTAAAGGAAGAACCCTTAAAGAAGAGGCTCCGTATATTAAAGATGATTTTCATTCCTTCATGTAAACACCGAAGTGTGAAGAGGAAACAGAAATTCCCATAGCAGCAGCGGAACTAGTTCCACTCCAACTTCAACGTGTCCCAGAACATGGGGGGTCTTCTTGGTCAGGCCCATGGGGAACAGCATGACGACAGCGGCCAGCGCCACTGCTATACTCCCTGCACACAGTAAATTCCTTGGTGTTCGTTTACCGCACGTCTGTGTGCGCATGCTTGCGTATACATGTGTGCTTTATCGATGTGTGTGTGCTCCTCCTGACATGTGGCGACAAAATTTTGCCCAAATATGGAATGTCGATGTGAAATTGAGAACAATATTGATGCGCCCGCATTGCATTAGGGTAAGGCGATATGAAATGTAGCCTATATACAGCATACTGTGTGTGTGTGTGTGTGTGTGTGTGTGTGTGTGTGTGTGTGTGTGTGTGTGTGTGTGTGTGTGTGTGTGTGTGTGTGTGTGTGTGTGTGTGTGTGTGTGCGTGCGCGCACACGCGCGCAGTGGCGTTTCTAAGCAATTTGGAGCCCTTACGGGTCCATTTGGTGAGGGCTCCAGGGAAAATCTAATGTAAAATGGCACCCCCCAAGGGATAAAAGTATGAACTATTTTTAAACTAAATAACGTATGTTTTTAAATGTTCAATTGTAGTTATAGAGGATAGGTATGTATTTATCCATATGAGGCTTATTAGCCTGGGATCATTTTAAAGCATGTCTGGTGGTCACCCCCTCCCCTCACCGACCTTATCTCATGGTTGCCCCCTCCCCTCATGCTGTCCTAGGCAACTGCCTAGTCTGCCTAATGGCAAAAACGCCCCTGTGTGCATGCGCTGGTGCGTTTGAGGGTGTTGTTTCCAGGAAGCAGCACACACACTGAGTCAGGAGACTAATCTATAATCAGCTCCTGACTGAGTCACCTGAGGGGGCAGCTCATGGGGGCTGAGGAGAGGGACAGGCAGGCAGGAGGAAGAGACGCTGCTGAGCATATTCATAACAAAACCAAAAGCAGCATAGAGGTTGTACCTGAATTGGCGTGAGTGTATTGCAAGTGGGCCTCCAAATTAGCACTAATGATAGCGTAACATTAATAACTAGGGGCTATTGAATGATTTAAAAAATAATCCAATTAATCAAAGCTTCAAAATTTATTTAATCGTGATTAATCACCATGCGAACTATGTCCAAAAGAACTATGTCCAAAATATGCCTGTTTTCCTTTACAGGATTTGAACATTTAAAAAAGAGAATCTGGGAAAAAAAATATCGGTTTATTTCTTAAATATTAGGTAAATATTAAATATTAGCCCCCAATGCTTGTAGATCTCTTGAGTTATACTCTATGGCTCTGGTTACAGGGAGACAGACAAATGCTCCGTGGGTTGAGTCAGTATGCACAAGACAGTTGCGTTAAAATTTTTAATCAGATTAATCAACAAAATTAATTGAACTAATTAACTTGTTATTTTCAACAGCCTTAACCAAAACAACAAAACATTTTTTGCATTTTGGAATTGTTGTGGAATTTTGAGTCCTATAAATAGCAGTCATCGGCTACCTCATTGTGTTATGATCATAGCCAGTCGAATGGTGTGACTTCTGTGGGCTACTGGCAGCTTGTATGCATGTAAAGGCTGGCACTGATCGGGCAGACAGACACTCCCTAGTTAGAGGCTAGTTTGTAACTACTGAGTTACTGTTTCGATAGATGCAGTTGCACAGCATCCCATCCATGACTGTGGCATTATAGTACGTAAACATAATGTGTAGTCACAAAATGATGTAAGAGCCATTCAATACAATGGACACTGTAAAAACAGAGGGCTACACAGCGTGAGAGGCCTTAACTCACGCTCTAGACCAGTGGTTTTCAACACTTTTCATATGAAGGACCATTATTAGTCGTGCAAGCTCAGCACGCAACGATCGGCTGGGTATGTACAGTATGCCCACTGGCCAATAAGGCAGAAGTAGCCAGTGCATTTCCTGGCAGCAGTATTGCTATTGGCATTGCTGACGCATTGCTGACGTGGGGGTTCACTGGCGGGGACCGGTGTGCTGCTAGAGTACTATGAGAGAGAGTATCGACACTCCCGTTCACTCCCAATGCTACGGCTGAAGAGACGCCTATTGGCTGAAAAGCACACGTGACTACCTAGTAAGCAGGGATTCAAGTTCCAAACAAAGCACTCTGGCCGTCCAGCTCCATTGCCAGCAGATTGCACGTTCGCAGTTAATTGACGGCAATGATGGCATTTTTGAACATTTTAACGCATTAACAGACCTCTCGGCACTCTAGTGAATAATGATTTGTTATATAACTCGCTTTAGTTAATGTATATTATAAGAACATAGGCTGTGCTGTGATGCAGTGGTTAGCGATGTAGGCCCATGTTTGGAACTTGCAGAGCTCCAGCCAGCGCGAGATCAAAGTGTGTCGCTACTCTCTTCCTACAGTACACTACACACTGCTCTCTCTCTCTCCAATAAGGGGCCATCATTCTTGAAGTGAATTTGGAGATCAGCTGGGTATGTATGTACTGTATGTAGTCAGGGTAAGAATGTGGTCATGTTTTGGCTGATACTATGTTTCAAGGGGTTGGTATAAGGTCTATAACGTGTCTAAAGGATTTAGCAGCAGTTCCAATAATAGACATTAGTAGCAGTACTTGTAGGCAAGTTGGCACCCCAGCAAGTCCAGTAAATAAATGGCAGAGGCTGGAATAAATAAATGATCTTGTTTCTCTACTGATTCTAACAAGACATTAGGTCTATGAGCCAGGATAAAAAACTCACTGTAAATATGCTTAATTTACAAAAAAACACTCCTTGGGCTAAAAACAGCCATAGCCCTGATCACAAATATGATGAGGTCAGCGCATTTGGGGGGCATTTGGGTAAGTGGCTATTGACAAATTTAGTCCAAGGAGTGTTTTTCATGCCAAAGTAATGCTTGGGATGGATTCAGAATCACAAAGAACTAGTTTGCTACTTAAAGCACAATAAAAGTCAATGGTGACATCATGGATTAAGGTAAATTAAGTGTATTATTAGCCACAGTATATATATTTTATCCTGGCTAGCAACCTAATGTTCTGTTAGAATCAGTTGAGATTCTTTTTTTTTTTTTTTTTTTTTTCACTTTGTTTACTGGACTGCAGAGTGCACTTCTAGTTAATTTGTCATTTAAGCTGCAGACGTGTACCATTTGATGAGACCTCTCAGAACCTGGACTTTTTTGTTGATGTTGGATATGATTTTGGTACACCATAGGAGAGAACAGCCAAATGTTGATGAAAATAACAATCATCCCACATTTTCTAGTTGTGTAAACAACTTTAAAATAATGCATGATGTTTAACAATTATTTAACTCTTGATAATTTGGGTCCTGGGCAAACATCTTAATTTCCCTTTATGTCTCAACCTGAAAGTGTGGAAACCACTGCTACAGTGAACCATCATTCCCACCCATTCAAAAGTAGTATGCACAATTCATTGTTGTGTTTCTGTATATAAAATAAATATCTTAAGCTAGGTTGATGCATCATCACCCTATAGCTTGTTTTGCAGCCTGAATCGCTGTGTTGTTACTGTACACTGATGAAACATTGAAGGGGATAATGTTGCATTATTTCCTTGCATATTTTAAGAAAACATCATCTTACATGTCCAGTGCATCTATCTCACAAAGTGCTCTAGTGAGCCATTCCTTCAGTATTCTATTTCATATTAAGAGCTTGCCTAAATATTTCCTGATACGTACATTATAAGTATTTTGAGTCATGTGCACGCCTAAGTCTTGACTTAGCAGCCATATACGCTACAGCACAACTTATAAGTGAGGTGGTTCAGCCGAGTGAGCTGACCACCGATGTATTGCGGCTTAGTAGTGGGCATGTGCTAGCACGAGCAAGCAAATACGAAACGCGATCACACACACACACACACACACACACACACACACACACACACACACACACACACACACACACACACACACACACACACACACACACACACACACACACACACACACACACACACGTGCAGACAGATGAGTACACAGAAAGCATTTGTCAGGACTCCTCTTCTCCTCCTCAGCCGGACGCCCTTTGACCTGAACTCCTCAGCAGGAAGGCATGCGTGTATGCATGGTGCAGTCAGTCTCCACGGTGTGTGTGTGTGTGTGTGTGTGTGTGTGTGTGTGTGTGTGTGTGTGTGTGTGTGTGTGTGTGTGTGTGTGTGTGTGTGTGTGTGTGTGCGCGCGCGCATGGTGCAGTCAGTCTCCACGGCATTCCATTCCTTCCTCTCATCCTTTCTCCTCTCCTCCTCCTTCTCCTTCTCCTCCATTCCCTCTCCTCCCCTTGCTTCATCTCTCATCGTGTGTGTGTGTGTGTGTGTGTGTGTGTGTGTGTGTGTGTGTGTGTGTGTGTGTGTGTGTGTGTGTGTGTGCCTGTGTGTGCCTGTGTGTGCGTGCGTGCGTGCGTGTTACTGTTTTATGAGTGTTTTATGAGCACCGAGTAGTGAAATGTAAACAGGACTTGAGATTGGGCCACGCCTCATTCCTCCAGCCTTTTACCCTCAGGGCCTCTGAGCAAGGCACTAAAACCCTCTGGTAGTTATCGCTCACTTCAGGATGGCACGGTATCCACTTCCTGTCTCAGACTCTCTCTCTCTCTTCTTTTTTGCGATAAGTTTGCCAATGATTGTACCAGGAAGGATAGTTTAATTATTTTAATCACAAACGGGAGGAATTTTGACATAAACAAGTATAATAGCTATGATTCATGCACGAAAGCTTCCATGTCAAACAGACCAAAGCGTCCGAGGAAGAGGTGGGACTACCCTTTAGGTAACCCTTCCATTTACGGTACACTAATTACCAGGTAACTACCTGGTAATAATCAGTAATTGCCTGAAATTACATGGTAACAACCAGGTAGTTACTATAGTAATTACCAAGTACTTTCCCTGACAACTACCATGTAACTACTGGGTAATTTCCAGCTAGCTTTAAGTATTTACCCATTAATTACCTGGTAGTTAGAAGGTAACTTGCAGATACATTACTCAGTAATTGCCATATAATTACCAAGTAGTTTTCCTGAAAACTACCAGGTATTACCTGGCAACTGTATTCTCTGACTTTGCATAGGTATTATTAAGGCATTGATTGATCCTTCACGATTACCCATCAGCCCATGATTTGAACTCTGAACTTTGAACTGGTAAAACTGTTAATTACCAAGTATTTACCTAGTAATTACACATTATGTTACCAGGTAAAACCTCAGTAATTACCATGTAAGAAAGGTGGAACTGTACTGTAAAGCAAAGTGTGGTCCGTTTCCATTATATTACATGGTACTTTCACTGTAACTGTAGATACAGCCACCACCATTGGCTGTAATAGGGAAGGATTATAATTTATAATTATCAGGTAGATACATGGTAATGTCATGGAAATAGAGTACACTTCCTTTTACAGTACAGTTCCTCGTTCCTTACGGGGTACCTATCAGGTAATTACATGAGTAGTACCATAGAATTACCATCTACCTAGCTGATAATTATAAATTATAATCCTTCCCTATTACAGCCAATAGTGGTGGATGTTTAAAATATACAGTTACAGTGAAAGTACCATGTAATATAATGGAAACAGAGCACACTTTACTTTACAGTACAGTTCCACCTTTCTTACATGTTAACTACCAAGGTTTTACCTGGAAACATAATGTGTAATTACTGTGTAAATACTTGGTAATTAACAGTTTTACCAGTTCAAAGTTCAGAGTTCAAATCATGGGCTGATGGGTAATCGTGAAGGATCAATCAATGCCTTAATAATACCTATGCAAAGTCAGAGAATACAGTTGCCAGGTAATACTGGTAGTTTTCAGGAAAACTACTTGGTAATTATATGGCAATTACTGAGTAATGTATCTGCAAGTTACCTTGGAAAGTACTTGGTAATTACTTAGTAATTACTATAGTAACTACCTGGTTGTTACCATGTAATTTCAGGCAATTACTGATTATTACCAGGTAATTACCTGGTAGTTACCTGGTAATTAGTGTACCGTAAATGGAAGGGTTACCAATCTGGTAGTTTGGAACGAGACGATGATAAGACACAGCCCCTCACTCATAAGATGAGTGTAAGTCGAGTCTCAAGTTCATTAAGTCTCAAGTACACCCCTCTGTATCTGTGAGCACCAAGCTTAAAAAAAAAAACAAATATGGTTTATTGAAACAATGTTGTTTGATGCTGAAAGTGTTTATCAATGTTGAGTTGTTATTTTGAAGAGAGAAATTTCAAGACCGGAAATGGGCAATGCTTACTGACTACCGTAGTATCATGGCAGACTGCAGTTCCACCATAGTGACTGCTCTGAGCTGTGGAATATATGCTGTTTTGACCAAAATACCATCTGGGACAAGGAATAAGTGATACAGGCGATTGAAAGAAACAGATAGAAGGAATGTTTATGGGCATGATGTACCAATGTACGATCCTGGGTTATTGACAACAGCAGTTAGCAAAGCGATAATGATATCTTATATCAGTGATTCATTACGTATCAAAATGGAAATACTCAAGTAAAGTAAAACTATCCCTAAACCACTAGTAGTCCTTATTATATAAGTAAGGTTGCTTTGCACCACTGCCGGTGTTCTTTTCTTTTTTTGGTTTTTTCAAGTTATGTACACTCTTTTGGGATGTTTTCACGTTATCAGCGGTCAGTGTAATACCAGGAACTGGATCTCCCATGTCGTGACACACTGGAGAGATAACGGCAGAATGTTGATGGTACGGATGGTGTTAGCACTCTCACTCACATGCGCACGCACGCACACACACACACACACACAATGGAAGATGTTTATAGTACATTTAGTATTAATTCGAGGTTATTTAGATTAGCAACATGTTCTCATAAGTCATGATCTTGTTCAGCCTGCACATGATCGTAGCTCATGAGCCACAACAACTGACAATAAAACTATACTCTTTTTAACTTTTATTTAGATTTCTGATTTTTGTATCTTCTGCTTCAGAATTAGCCTACTATTCCTACTTCCTGCCCCCCCCTCCCCCTCCCCTACTTCCTTCAGGTGTTACTGATGATACTTAAAGGACCCTCATAACCCTTGAGAGTGTACAAATTGAGCCAAATGGTTACGGGTCCATTTGGTTCCATTTGTACGCTCCCTTTGTACATCCTCAGATTTCACACGCCCGAACAAAGACACTCGAGAGCCAGAGTGTTTCCAGTGATCCAACATATTGTGTATGTTGGATCACTGAAAAGTAGCAGCACACTGACTCTGTTTGTTTGACCAGAAGGGAACAGACCCTTCATTAGAATGGTCAGTACCAGAGAGATGGGGCCCATGTCCATTCCAAAATGACGTGTGGTGTGTATATTGAGCAGGAGGTACAGTACAACTGCAGCCCATGTACATCTCATCCAGATTTCACTTAATCTAACCATGGGCATGGGGGGGCAATGCTCCCCAAAATGCCCTGACTGCACCACCAAACATGATGGCATGCAAACAACCCACATTTCAAAGATATTTAAAATTAAAGTGCTTATAATTAAAATGATTTGAAACACTATGCTGCTAACTAACTACAATTGTCAAACCAACACCATGTCATCATTTAAAACAGAAAACAACAAGCAACTTCAACAACAGATTTTGTTATTGATGCTTACTTGCCTAATACCTAAGTCCTGTAACCAAAAATGGTATGGGGGCCCCCCCATTGGGAAATTGGGAAACATCCGCCCCTGGTCTATGAGTAGTACTAGTAGGCAGAGTGGTGAAGGTCATTGGAGAGGCTTTTGACCCCATGGTGTCATGAATGCTAGGTATGGTCCACCATAAGCCACTGGGCTCCCAGTCTGACCTGCAGGTCACTGTATGGTGGTCTTCAAACACTTTACCACACCACAAACATACAACAAGAAGAAACGGACAATAACACCGGTACACATGCAGTGGGGGTCAATGTAACTAAGTATTGTAGTGCTTGAGCATAATTTTGAGATACTTTTACTTTGCAATGTCCATGTTTTAATACCTTACACTGTATAGACTGACTGTAGGGCCTCAGGAAGACTTGAGGCTCAGTCATGTGTCTCTAATAGGGATCCTTTAATAAACATATAAGGTATTCAGGCCTGACAGTGAAGTATACGGTATAATATACACTGCAGTATACTACACTGTCTGCATATAAGACGTGAGTGTTGTACATTTTACTGCTGTCACAATTGGCCTGACAACAAGTTTGTAGTTGCTAGTTAATTTTGACAAAGTTTAATTTCTGATGTATTGTACTTTTACTGAATTAACAAACAAAGATTATTTTGACAATTGGTATTGCTACTTTTACATAATATAATTAAAGAAATATGAGTTCCACCAAAGATATGTGAAGAATATACATTGCGGTACTACACACACACGTGCGCATATGTACACGCACGCATACACGGAGGTTTAATCTCTATCTTTGGTCTGTAATCCCAGTTGACCACTGAGGTATTCAGTTGGCATGGCAACGTTGTTGTCCACCAGGGACATAAACAAGAAAACAAAACTTCTGCATGAGAAAGACCACCTGCTACGCATCCCTTCAAATATGCAAACACACATGCACACACTTCCATGGCACGCACACAATCACGCACCTACACACACATGCACTAGCCTGGCTGGGCCATACTAATATCACACAAAGTACATTTTTGTTTTTGTGGACTGGCAGATTCACGTCTGGCCACTATATGCACGCATGCATGCACACATGTGTGCATGTACATTGTTGTGTAGCACCTTTGTTATTTCAAATGTTTAATTAACAATTTTGGACTGACGCCTTCTACATCCTCACATAGCAGGACATTTAAAAAAAAGTCAAATATTACAGCAGCATACATATTTTAGGTATTTTTTGAAAGCAGTAAATACTGTACAGACTCCAATTCAGAAAGGTAGGGTTCTAAAAGGTTTATAAAAATGTACAACGAATGCAATATATTGGTGCTGACATGCAGAAACCTCCTACAATATATCCATAGATTATATCCAATATTTTTGTGTTTTTGAGTGTTGCAACCACACCAAGGAACAGCAATGTCTGATGTCTGTCCCTAGTACTGTACCTAGTCCACCCCTATATCTATGCCCCTTATGTTTAGGTCACCCTCAGTGGACTTGAGCATTTAGATCTGCCACTTTTCTGCTTCTGTATTAGAATCCTGAAAAGTGATGTTCGATATATGAGGTATTTTTTTTATTGTGGGAAAATGCGAATTATAAAAGTACAATTATTTACACAAAATCTTCTCTTATGGGAATCTCTGGCAAAACTCATCTTCATAGATGAGGGTCCAAAGCAAAATATGCATCAATTTACAGAACTTTGACATGAAAATGTCTGAGAACCATAACTCTAAATGTAATGTTTTCACACAGCAGAGATAATTAATGTGGTGCATTGTGTGTTCGTATTTGAGCCTTGAGCAAGACACCTGACTGCTCCCAATGAGCAGGTTTGTGTGTGAATGTTAAGTATATTCTAATGTAAAGTGCTTTCAAGAAAAGCACTATATAAATGTAGTCCATTTACCCTTTACATGAATGATCAATATTGAAATCAGAGAGAGAGAGAGAGTTTATATCTGTCTTCCTGTTCTCTAAAATATCACAATCGATATCTTTAAAAAAAAATTAATATTGGATGACCTTCAGTCAATTGCACACATGCGTGCGTGACTCTTGTCACACTTAATCATACTGTGTCTGTATACGGTTGGATAATACGATTACAATAAAATGTGTGCGTGTGTGCCTGAACGCCATGCGTGTGCAAGTGTGCCGTTATGTGTGTTTGTGTGTGTCCCAAGGATGCCATTAGCTGAACAAATGGCACCTCCGTGGTAATGATAGGGCTGGCAGACTGCCAACAGACAGATAATACCACAGTACAGCTTCAGACAGCTCTCATCTCAACCTGCAGCCTCCAGTCCCAAGATGACAAGATGAGGAATGTCAAAACTAATACCCAAATAAATAAGCACCTGTATACCAGGAATGTTATCAGGTTTCCTTCTTTGTGGCAAGGATTTGGTCAAATAATAATCGATATTTACAGCCTCTGGGGTTTCCCACAGAGTGTTTCCAGTTTTATTTTTTTATTGCCTGAATGCTCTTTCTTGCACTCTTATTCTACCCCCTTGTTACATGTGCATACTGTGGTTTAGTGTTTGAATGTTATGCTACACACAGAGAAATAGGGGTATCGTTTCTGTACTTTAAGGTACATTTGTCCTAAATGTATCCTGTGATTTGGAAAGGGTACTAAATGGCCCTGTTTGGGGACAAGTGTGGACCTTTATCTTTTTTAAAGGTACAAGTCGTTAATTGCCACTTAGGGTACATAATTGTACTTTTGTGACCAGGGGGAGGAGCTACAGGGGTACTGAAATGACCCCATTAGGGACAATTGTGGATCTTAAAGGTATAAAAATAATCTCAGACTTTGGGCGGGAACTGACTCCTGAAAATCTGTTTTGTAATGGCTGCCGTCGTGTGCGGTGGGAGAATTTGGAGCATTCATTTGGATTACAAAAAACTACTTCCCAGCTTTACTTCTTCAAGAATCGTCTCACCATGCCAACTGTAAGTATATTTAAGATGAAATCAATAGTTGTTTTAATAATTTGTTTGTATAAGATACAGTTTTCACGGGTGTCTGTCGAGTAGTTTTGGCCGCCTAAACTGTGTCTGTGTGGGTGTGTGTGTGTGTGGGGGGGGGGGGGGGGGGGGGGGGACGTTAGAGTTGTTCATAGTCTAATACAGGGGTTTCAACCTATTTCATCCAGGGCCCACCATTTATTCAGAATTTGAGCCACGGACCACCACTTGAGGACATTTTAGGCCCACAGAACCCAAAACTAAAGATTTCCTTTGCTTCTGTCCATGACCATTAATCTTGTGTAGATTAGGGCTAATTCAATGATGAATATTTTTAATCTTGAATGCATAAAAATGAAACCAAATGGACCCGCAAAGGGTCCTTTGGTTTCATTTTTTACGCTCTCAAAGAGTTACATCTGGTTAACCAACTTAGCTGGGGACCACCTGGAACCCTCTCAAGGACCAAGGTGTCCCCGGGGACCACCCGTCACCCACCTGTTTGAAAACCCTGCTAATATCGTTAGAGCAGTTAGTTGAAGCTGACGCACACACTTGGCGCTGTGTGTGTGTGTGTGTGTGTGTGTGTGTGTGTTGTGTGTGTGTGTGTGGTGTGTGTGTGGTGTGCGCGCGCGCGGTTGTTTCGCTGCCCGTTCGGGACGGTAGTTTTGTTATTTGGAAGTGGGTTAATGTTGGACTAAAAGCCGTGGTTTTCAAACAATTTTGATCCAGGACCACCGCTGTTGTGTAGGTGATTCACGTGGCGCTCATTGTCATGTTTTGGTTCTGGTTCCACCAGCCCCGTACGGGAACTCTCTCCTCGCAGCTCGGTTGCTGCTGTGGTTGACCGGGGGTGCATTAGTACATGCTAGCGCTTCCAAAACAAACTCTCCTCGTAGCATCGCCAGCGAGATGAGGGAGTCCTGAACGGGGTAGCTCCACCATAGACTAAACAAAGTGGTGGTGCTGCCAGCGGTGGTGGTGCTGCCAGCAGCAGCAGCAGCAGATGGACGGTACGCCTACGTGATGATGATGATCTCAAAATGCTCATGGTTTTTGTTCATTATACCAGGGGTTTCAACAGGTGTGGTCCGGGGACCTGTGGTCCCTGAGAGGGTTCCAGGTGGTCCCAGGCTAAATGATAGGAAAGTTGGGTTAACCAGATGTCTCTTGATAGTGTTAAAATGAAACCAAATGGACCCGCAAGGGTCCATTTGGACCCTTGCGGGTCCATTTGGTTTGGTGAATTAGCACCAGTTGATTAAGAAGTTTACACTGTTTTGTTGGCAAAATACAGCCTGGAAATTGTGGAAAGAACCAAAATAATTCTTTAGTTTTAGGTCTCTGGGGCTAAAATGTCATCCAATGGTGGTCCGTGGCTCAAATGCTGAATAAATGGTGGTCCCTGGAGTCAAAAAGGTTGAAAACCCTGCATTATACCCAAGCCTTTTCGTGTCAAGGACCCCCAAAAGGACAATATTATGATTAATTAGCCAGTTGGCCCCCAATTGAAAAACCATATGACAGGGACCCCGTGAGAACATTTTTACAGCACTGTAGCAGTGATTTCAGCCCATTCTATTTCGAGGGACCCTGTTTCCTGTGAATATAGCCAATCTACAACAGCTTGTGAGCTGGTAGATGGGTCTCTTTTTATAGCAAATAAATGTATTTAATGTCACTAAGCTGTTAATGCAGACACCAAAATCATTGCGGGAAGGACCCAAAATAGGGGCCCATTTAGTTTCATTATAAGCTCCAAAGAATTACATTATTGTTAAGAATCTGCACAATCAGAAAATTGATTCAATCAGGCAAGAAGTCTCCACATTTTAGTTCAAGTGTGGTCTTCTGTGCACTTGGAGGAGTTCCAGTGGGTACCTTTAATTAGATAGTTAAAAACCAATTGGACCCTTATGGGTCTGTAACTGCAAGAATTTATTGAAACCAAATTGACCTGTTGGTTCCATTTGTACACTCTCAAAGGTACAGACCCTTTTGGGTACATACATACTATAAATAACTGGGGACCCCATCAAACTCCATCAATGACCCTTGGGGTTCCACTTTGGGAACCACTGCTTTAGTCTTCCTTGTG
>CM076979.1:31566389-31778673 GCA_039105355.1 Benthosema pterotum | reverse complement strand
TACAACATTAGAAGGACGTAATGGTTGGAAATAACTCACGTCTTATTGGCAAATAAATCTCTCTTGAGCGGGCCAATGGCTGTAGCTGTATAGGATTCATAATGAGGTTAGTTTAATGTTTGTACGGTAACTACTTCCGTCTGTGCAGTTTATATTTTGCCTGGTCCATTCCTTATTCTGTGGTGGGAGACATACAACAACAAGCAGTTGTGCAAAAGTGTGTGTGTGTGTGTGTGTGTGTGTGTGTGTGTGTGTGTTGTGTGTGTGTGTGTGTGTGGTGTGTGTGTGTGTGTGTGTGTGTGTGTGTGTGTGTGTGTGTGTGTGTTCTGTGTGTGTTTACGTTAAACTTTACATTACTCTACAATGCATATCATATCAAATTGATATTATGATTAATATTATCAAAACTATAATTGGTCTATAGAAATGTTACACAAGTAATCAAGTTATCTCTTGCTGTGTTGCCAGCTTTGCCAGAGAAACAAGTGGCCAGGTCATTGTGAGGTTGTACATCTGTAATCTAAAAACACATAGTAAATAGTAGAGTAGATACACACAATTTGTTCAGATGGATGTCTGAAGACCGTTACATTAACCAAGGGAAGAAATGTACATCAAGGAACCACTGGTTTAAACAACATTAGGAAGCAAGCCAAAAAACTTCAACCAACAACTATTTGCAAGTGACTTTGAAAATGTTAGTCAAAGACTGTTTATAATAAGCAGACATGGCAACATTACCATTCCTCACCATCTTGGTGAGGAATAATGTCAATAAAATTAAAGTTAAATATATATCAAACAAGAAAATGACACTTCATAGCTGCCATGTGCAGCAAGCCCTGCTGCTTGGCCTTCTCCGTTGTTCATCCCCCCCCCCCTCCAGTTAGCTGTTAGCTTGCAAAAAGCATTCAACTTTTCAATTATGTGCACAAACAAATATTGTAGGTAATTCCGTGGCCTACTGGCAGCTACTGTTCTTAGGATAACCGGTAATCATAAGAAAACAAATTTGTACATTCATTTAAAAATGAATGAATGAGTGACTTTATTGAGTAAAAGAGGAAGAGTAATACAATATCTTCGTCATTTCCAGATCTTTTCTTGGAGAATGGAATCCCTATAAAGTAGTCTTTTGACAGACGGAACGAGGCACCAGAGACAAGAGATTCAATTCCGTCAAGGAAGTGTGGCTCTTATGGTGGAAGTAGTGTGTGTCTGTCTGGAGCCATACAAGGTTATTGTCACATAGATCTTTTTTTTTATTTGTGTAAGTATAACTAACACAATAGGATCCTCAACACTCGGCAGAGGTACAGGCTGCTACTTGACCCTCACACGTACTGTATACGGTGCTCCACCGCCACCGTTCCGACAAATATCCTGAGTCATAGTTTTGGGGGCTTTGATTTCAGGTTACGTGCGTGCGTGCGTGTGTATGTGCAGTTACCTCTACACCGTCATATTCCTGCTCAAACACATTGCAGTACTGTGGAAGTCCAAGCTGACTGAGCCACCGAGAGATGGATTGGTGCTTCATGATCACATGAGACGCACACACACGTGCGCTGTTGCGCACTTGCGTGTGCGCACACACACACACACACCACACAACACACACACACACACACACACACACACACACACACACACACACACACACACACACACACACCACACACACACACACACACTTCCTCTTTTGTCTCTCTTCAACTGGAACCTGAAACACAGAGATCACACACATTTTGGCAAGATTTCAGAAGACAAAAAGGAGCTGTATAGTCAAACAAAACCTGAAATTAGAGACCTGCATAATAGCAGTTTTGAGCCCTGCTTCGGCTTACCACAAAAGTGCTGTTTACTCAGTTATTTTAGACACGGAATTAACAGGTTTTTCTTTTCTTCCCTTTTGTCTTCTTTGCAAAATATGAAGGACCAAATTAACCAATTGTCAACCTTAGTGAATTTTGGTCCTCACTGCCCTATAGAAATGAGCAATGACCAATTTGTCTGGTTTGATCATTTATTTTTAAAAGATCAAAGCAAAAACGGCTTGCATGGGCAAAGTAGTCCTGAAAATATGGTAAAAATCGTAGGGATGGATTACAATGAAATTACCACATACCGGTAACAGTATGCGGCCGGTGGTCTTTTCTAGGCGTAAGGAGCAGCACTGCTTCAAGGGGTTTACTAGCATCACTTTTAGTTTCCCTCAATGCACTTGCTGAAAACATCTCACCAGAATCCACTTATAATGCATCCTAGATGCATTTACAGTTTGACTTTGATGTGGTTATTTAGACATGAGCTGATAGCAATCTGATTTCTTGAGATGAGTTTAAACAGCGAGTCTGTTTATTATCTTGATAAGAGAGCATAAGTGCATGCTTGAGCCTGCATGCCATGTCATGCCACGAGAGAGAGTGCGTGTGTGTGTGTGTGGTGTGTGTGTTGTGTGTGTGTGTGTGTGTGTGTGTGTGTGTTGTGTGTGTGTGTGTGTGTGTGTGTGTGTGTGTGTGTGTGTGTGTGTGTGTGAGTGTGTGTGTGTGTGTGTGTGGTGTGTGTGTGCGTGCGCGCGCGCGCGCGCGCGTGCTCTCCGTAGCTGATTTGTTGTCCGTAATGAGGCAGTGGCTGTAGCCAAGTCATGTTCTATAATCTCTATAAATGTACATGGCAGTTACTGTATCAGCAACACTGCACATTATACTATGAAGGTTGCTGACTGATGATATCCTCGACCCGTAAAACGAATGAGACCGACTGAGCGACAATCACACGTTCCTCATCCTCCCGGGAAGATTTACAGTATTTCCACTACTCAAAAACCTTTGAGTAGTGCCATATTCACAAAGGTTTTTATAATTGACGTGTACATTCCGTGTTGGACGCATGAAGCATGCAACAAATGTGATGTTCTGTCCAATGTATTTTCTATGGAAACACATTAACACATGTCGCACAAAGGTCAACAGAACTTTGTGGAAAATGCATCGATTTACAAGTTAGTGCCTTATTATTCTCTGAGAGCTATAGACCCATTTCGAACCTCCCATTTTTGGGGAAAATTCTTTAAAAAGTTTGCCCTAAACAGTTGTACAGTTACCTGTCACAAAACAATTTATTTGACAATTACCAGTCTGGTTTTAGAACAAATCATAGCACTGAAACAGCCCTGGTAAGAGTGGTCAATGACCTTAAAATTGCCTCTGATAACCGTAATGCCTGTGTTTTGGTTCTTTTGGATCTGAGTGCGGCGTTTGACACCATTCACCATGCCATTCTCCTCCACAGACTTGATTAGTGGCAATGTCCTAGCCTGGTTCTTACATCTCTGGTCTTTTTTAGATCTTTTTCTGTAGTTATTGGTACCCATTCATCGGACAAAATTGATGTCCCGTTTTGACTGCCTCAACGATCAATTTTAGCACCATTACTGTTCAATCTCTACATGATTCCACTTGGAGGCATTGTTACACAGTACAACATATCTTATCAACCCTAGGCCAACGATACGCAATTATACATAATTATACGCATTTCTGTCCCTTCTAACAATCTCACTTCAGTCACGGACCTGGTACACTGCATCTCTGATATTAAAGAATGGATGAATAATCATTTCTTAAAACTAAACAATGACAAAACTGAAATCTTATCAAAGTTATAGTAAGTGATTTCACTTAATTCAAATATTGTTATTTATTTCTTCTTTTTTGGCTAATCCTCCCTATTATAGAGTCTGGGGACCATATAAGGAGTTCCTCCCCTGTCAAAAATCCTGAGTTTCAGTTTGGGCTTTGGGATGAAAGCCTTTCGTCCAATCAGAATGAAAGGGGCCTTCCTCCAATCAGGAGTGGGCCTTGGTGATGTGTTGTTGGCATGTTGTATTTCCCCTCACTGTAGAGCATGTGCACATGCACATCATGCTACAGGGGGGGACAGGAGTGTTTTCCAAATCACCCAAATCACATACTATACCTTTAATTGGTCCTAAAGAAATAAGACATCAATTCAATTCCCTGCTACTTCCCCTATCAGTTCAACCATGTCATGATGCTAAAAACATGGGTGTGATCCTAGATGACAAGCTTAACTTTCAAAAGCACATTACATCTATTTCCAAGAGTGCATTTTATCACCTAAGGAACCTCTCTAAGGCTAGAGGTTTTATATCCCAATCAGACTGTGAAAAATTGGTTCACACTTTTATCACTAGCAGACTGGATTACTGTAATGCTGTCTTTGCAGGTTCCTCCAAGCAAGCACTCCATAAACTGCAATTAGTTCAGAATGCGCCTGTGAGAGTTTTACCCAGAACCAAAACGTTTGAACATATTTCTACTATGGTTATAGTGCCTTTAGTCACTATGGTCCTACATTGCGGAATTCCTTACCTATTGAATTAAGATCTGCAGCCTCACTCTCTTTATTTAAAAGCAGACTGAAAACGTATTTATTTTCACTAGCTTTTACTTAGTTGAAATAAATGTGTTGTATTTTTTTATATTGTAATTAATTGTCTACTATGTATATTCAATAACTTTCTGTATTCTTTATCTGTTCAGCAATTCTGTCAGCACAGAAATGTGCTATATAAATAAACTTGACTTGACTATTGTGCATGCTAACACATCAGAAAGCCCATTGTGTGTTGAATTGTGGCATTGCTGTGGCACAGATTAAGGGCAACTCTATGCTTCAGACTAGTGTATCAACGTGTATCTTTCGCTACACGTGCACATACCTGATGGGTCTCTGCATGCGTGTATGTCTGTCCAGTGCATTTTCTATTGACATGCATGTGGGCGACTGGGCGCATATGGTCTCTGCCTCTCGTGTGTGTATGTGTGTGTGTGTGTGTGTGTGTGTGTGTGTGTGTGTGTGTGTGTGTGTGTGTGTGTGTGTGTGTGTGTGTGTGTGTGTGTGTGTGATATATCTGCATACCTGTGGCATGAACCAATGTTTGTTTCTGTGAAGCAGAATGAGAACTGATCATCTTCCTGCTATAGTGCATGGTTCCCTGCACTATAGCACCAGCCAGTAATAACTACATTTTCTCAAGAACTGTACTTTAGTACAATTGTCAGGTATTTTTACTTTATTGGAGCATTTCCCAGTTTCAATATTTTTACTTCACCCCCACAAAGCCAGATGTTATGAATTTACTCCAATATAATTATTTGAAAGCTTTACTTACTATAGTTTATTTGTAGATTTTGAATGTACCCCATCTAAAATCTCACAATGTTGTGATCTTGCAGATTTGCTATTTTCAAAGGATTGATTGTGCTTTTTGCAGTACCGCTTCGTAAGGATGAAGGAACATTAAATTTGCTGAGTCAATGTTTGGCATCTGTATGACAAATCTTGTTAGAGTCTTCAGTTGGCAGAGATGTAAACTGCAGTGTGCATTACAAAAACAGAGGAAAGGTGATGACATAGAAGAGAAAGGCCATTATTATATTACTGCAGACTATATATGGGGCAGAGCCAGACAAACTATTCCTTCCTGTCAGTACCTATATAGCTGGTACTGGCCTGGGTTGAATAACAGTATCCCCAACTCCACCTCCACCTTCAGTTACACTGCTGGCAGTGCAGAATTATAATTACATTAGATTGGGTAATAACATTAGTTAATTAGAATATACATAAAATTAACTCCCTGGTGCAGGATCCGTAGGATAAGAAGTTGTAAGAGTCATGTTAGAAACTCCTGAACTTGAATGCGGTCGCATTTCTGCTGCTCTGCATCGTTAGGCAACCTTGTTCTTTTGTCAGTGTTTTCCAGAGCAGACAATCTATTGACTTTGGCTCCTGGCTGCAGTGAAAACTGTGCTATCACGACACTGCAGTGAATGAGATCCAAGTAATTTGATTGTGGAGGAGAATTAGATTACAACTCTTAAATTGGCGGGACTGTTGTTTTGTGTCATTTGTTCGCACCTATGCTATGACAAAATGCATTTTCACCTCGTTATGTATACATAGCACTCTTATTAACTGTGTCAGGTGAAACATGTCCATATATGGCAGCTTATTGCAGAACTACACCACTGTATATGGATTTTAATGCCATTTAACCAAATTAAAGCTCCTCACAGTTATTGGGTGCAATTCCAGATCGCTTGGTGTAGCCAGGTATGGTGTAAGTCCTCTCATTGGCTGCATGGCAGCAAATCAGGTTTGGGGCCGTGCTCATTGGTTGCATGGCAGCAAATCAGGTCTGGGCCCTTGAGGTAGGCCCGAAAGCCTATACCACCAGGCCTGGGCCTGGGCCTACCAAATAGTTATCCAGAATAATTAAAACCAGTCATCAAGAGCTTCAAATCATGATGAACAAAGCAGGGGAGTGCAGTAACATTTTTAATTGGGGGGGTCAGGTGATTTCTGAACCTTTTGACTTGCAGGTTTTAATTATTCTGGGTAATTATTTGGTAAGCTCAGGCCCAGGGCTGGTGGTATAGGCTTCCGGCCTACCAAGGCCCCAGACCTGATTTGCTGCCATGCAACCAATGAGCACGGCCCCAAACCTGATTTGCTGCCATGCAGCCAATGAGAGGACTTACACCATACCTGGCTACACCAAGCGATCTGGAATTGCACCCAATGTAGTTTAATAGTTAAAGCAAAGGACAGTGCACTGGGAAGTGAAGTGACACAAGCTCTCACAACACTGCCTATAGGAGCTATTTGTCTATATGTCTTATTTTAGGTGCTGTTTTAGTTGAGGTTTGAAAGAAATGTTAAAATATTATCACTCTTGATTTTATTGCATTTTATGATTGCTTTTTTTTTTATCTCGCTGACCTGATTTATACTTAAGCCTCTGTGTTTAGTTGGAGCCAATTTCGGCTTTATTGCCGCACCTGTGTGTTTGCTCTGCTGCTGTTACAGGCATTATTCAGCCGTCAAGACATCCAGTCAAGCCAAGCTTACAATTTGGGCTTTTACCAGCCAGCAGCCACTATGAGTGTAAATGGCATGAACACTATCTACAGGTAAGGGGGCAAGTGCTACAAAATCGGTTAACTAGGGTAGTATGTTTGACAGACACATCTTTACTTTATAGCAAATTCTATAGCTTCTTCCAACTCAGACAACTATCCATCCATTCCAAAGTAAATCCCTTGGGTCAGTACTATACAGTATATGTCCACAATTGAGTGAAAGCAATCCACGCTGGACTATTGCAACTCACTGTAAACTGAAGCCGATTCTCCTGATCTCCTCCCACAAATTGTGCAAAATGGTCCCTGACGCATATGTTGTAGACTCCTGACAAGCAGGACATCACTCGTACTTCATTGACTCCCAGTCAGACACATACAGCTGATTTTAGTTTAATTTGTCTTTAAAGCCCTGAACCACCACCATACATCTCTATGCTGCTCTGCCCCCTCGACACCTCCTGAGGTCCTGACGTCTAGTTTAACCACTTCAATCTGTTTTACATGGGCTATTTAAAATATCTGATAACTGTGATCCTGTACATTTGCTATAGCAACACAAATCTTTGAGGTCTGATGCAGAAAATATTTTCATAAGGAGGTCCGTGGCTAAATATCTGCACATTTTAATTTGACTTTAATTTGATCTTAATTTAACTTAAATTTACTGACCAGATGCTTCATACAGTCCCACAAACCTGCAGCTAAACAAAAAAGGTGTTACCTGCCCTGTGAGATCTGCCCCGCCCCTTTTCTGGACACTTTTACATCCAGACTCAAAAACACCTGTTCTCCCTGCCCTTTGAACCTGTTTAAAACATTCATGCCATGTACTCCACATTTACCTTCTGTTTTTGTGCTGTTTGTGTTTTGTTTATATATTGCATGCACCATTAACTCACATGTTATGACCTTTTAATGGCTGTTTTTGACCCTTACGTTTTGCAGTTCTAACATTATGTATAATCCTCATGGCCTTAATTTATTAACCCCTTAAAATAAAGCAGTTAAGGTTAATTGAATTGTAACCACCTAATCTGACAGGTTGTTTACATGAACAACCTGGTATTCAATTTTAAAAAGTCACAAAAGGACACATGGTTTTGGCACCAGGTAGAGTTATGTACTGTATGTAATGCTGCAGTCCTGTAACATCACAGATTGCAGTCCAACAGACGTGCTTATCGGCCATGGATCGATCTTAATAAACATTCTATACTTGGATTTAGCCACAGTAAAACTGCTATTATTAAAGAATTTTACAACAAATGTGATCTTATCCAGTAAAGATAGTTATGTATCATCTATCAGGTACATTGATAACAGCCCTGCATGGTGTTAGCTCTGGGGCGTTTTTACCATATTGTCATATTGCTTGGTAATTGGGAATAATCTGCAGAGATGAATCATGAAACCCAAATTTGTTTCTATGAAACACATGATTTTGCATACAAATGTTACTATTGCTGTACCATATTTTATCATTGTGTTCCAGAATATGCGGAAAATAGAAGTGATTTATACTATATGGAAATAGTTCTGCTCCCGTCCATAAAAATCAATAAGAAACTGATTTCTATTGCCAAAATGAATAATGACCCTGTCTAATGAAATTGATGTATGTGTTGTCAGTCAGCATGGCGCTGTGCGAGCAAGATACTGGATGTGTGTGTGTGTGTGTGTGTGTGTGTGTGTGTGTGTGTGTGTGTGTGTGTGTGTGTGTGTGTGTGTGTGTGTGTGTGTGTGTGTGTGTGTGTGTGTGTGTGTGTGTGTGTGTGTGTGTGTGTGGTGTGTGTTGATATGTGGGTATGTGTGGATAAGTGGGTATGTGCGTGCGTGCGTCTCATGTCATGTGTTTGGATGCACATGTGTGTTGTTCTTTGATGCACATGTGTGTTGTCATATATGTGTGTGTATATAGTGTGTAACATGTTGTGTGTTTGTGTGTGGGTTACATCTCTCAGTGTCATTGATGGGGACAGGACAACAACCTTGTCATTGGCCTAAGAGATGCTGACGGAGCATGTGCAGTGTCTTCCCTCCCTTTATCCAATCACGTTAAGTGATGTCACCCACATGTACTTGATGTCATTGCCTGTCACAGAGGTTTGGGCCAGTTAGTGACCCTTCAAAGCACACCAACTCCATGTATAAGTCATAACAAACATACACACACAAACCTCCTCTAACACAACCCCCCTTATCAATATTCATGCATGCACAGTTGCACACACATCTTATATTAATTGACTCCGAGTGTCATTATTTAGATTAGAAGGCCCAGAGATATGTGCATACACTAGACTAGGTCCTAGATTTTCGTCACCACTAAACCCCTTATCTAGGGTTGCCAACTCTGAGATCTTGGAATAAGGAACACTTCTACGACCACGCGGCGAAGCAGCGCGGTTATTAGGTTAGGAAAGTGGTTTTCTGGTGGAGCTGTTGCCCCTGTGACCCAACTACGGATAAGCGGTTAAAGATGGAGGGATGATTTCACATACCATATTACCCTTTGGGGTCAGTTAAGGCCTGTTTACTGTGGTCAGTAAGTAAGAATAGGCCAGTAGGCCTATTGTGCTGTATAATTGTTAATCAATTATGAACAAGTAGTCCATTCTCTTTATAAGATTAAGAATCCCGATTTTAAAGAAGTTTTTTTAATGGGCACAATTTGTATTGAATACGCACACATTTATTAGACTTTACTAATAAATCGTCAACCATATACTGAAATAGCCTGGCTATAGGCATATACCCACATCAGCAGCTTTAGGCAGGAAAAAATAAATAGTACTTAACATTTGTAAAAAGATATAAGCATACCAAATCGATCTCTGGGTGCAGTTTCATTCATGAAAACTGAGTCTGTGACAGTTGTTGTGGGGGGTTTGCATAACTCTCTTACTATATGGCTCTGGGAGTTTGTGGAACTCTCTATGGCTCTGGGCACGGCAGGATTGGCACACAGAGCAGCAGCGAAGCGATACCAGCGCACCGCGCACACACACATGCAGATCTGCAGCCACGTTTTGGTTTTGTTTCTGCACGTGAGAAGTCCTGTGTGCACTCGCCACAGAGCAATTGTGCTGTATTAAATATATCTCCGGTTTTATTTCGTTCACTACTGTTAAATTCAGTGTTGATGTTTGTGCGACGGATCGCACAGGAGGCATTTAGGGAAATACGGAACAAACCGCGTTCCGTATCGATTCAATACGGAACGCATCATTTAGTGTTCAATTAAGGAACGATTCCGTATTATACGGAACGGTTGGCAACCCTACCCTTATCCCTTAACTTCATTACCTTTTTAAACTATTTTTAAAAAAAACATTTTTCAATAGTTCAAATGGCCAGTCTACATGCTCACAACGTGTCAGTAGGTTGGCACATCGAACTATTACCAAAGGTTTTTAAAAATAGTTTAAAAAAAAGGGATAATGGGTTTGGGATAAGGGGTTTAGCATGTAACAAAAATGGAGCCCTAGATCTTCTCAACACACACAGTTATCAACACAGTCGTCAGTCAAATATGATATCCTGCCTAGGAACACAAAGCATGAAGAACCTTCAGAATAATCAGGTGTGCAGATAAGTTAGTAAGGACTTAAATTAGCCCTTCAGTACATCCCGCCCCAAAAAGCAATGCCCAATTCCAATATAAATAGATTAGCGACTGTTTCTATGTTGATTTAGCTGCATGGCTGTGTTGTTGAACATATACACGAAGCATTACAGCCTGACTCACCCAGGAGATGGCAATAATACTAATGACCATATACTATGCAACATCGGGTTGTCATTAAAAGTTGAATACTTCTTCTGCAATTTCCTTATTTCTAGTGTCATGCCTATTTTGTGCAGTGCGTAGCCTACTGCAGTCCAGGTTGAGTAGATTTAGAAGACATTGATGTTCTTGCTACTGAAATGAGTGGTCATTTATATGAGGAAATCCCATCATTTAAGATGCATCTCAATTGGAGAAAAGGGCCTCGCTTGCCCTGTCTGCTCATTGGTGTGCCTATTGGACAAGTACAGGTTGGGGAGGGACTTAGCAAAGGGCTAATTGCACCTAAAGAACTTTGAACATTCACTGTGTGAACGTGATGTCATAATACATTTAAAACAGCCAGTGGAGGTAGTAAAAATAATAATATCCATAAAAACTTTTTCCAGACTTGACCAGAAAATGTAAAATTGCAGATTAGGGCATCTTCAATCTATGGTACTCTTCTACAGTGTAATGTTCTATACCATCTAATTTGCAGTTTAATAGTTTAAGTTGCAGGTTTCAACAAGGAAATTCCAATATACACTGCCTCCAAGCTAGAATGTAAGAATGTAGAGATGGCTAGACCTTTTGACACCACATGAAGCACGTTTGTGTGTGTATGTGTGTGTGTGTGTGGCTGTGTGTGTGTGTGTGTGTGGGGGGGTGCCTATGTATGTTCCACAGCTGTTTCTCGTGTGTGCAACTTCACAGCTAAAGCAGCGTACTTCATATTGTTGGTGGTTTAATCACTCTAGTCTAGTGAACACCCATATACATGGACAACACATGCCAGCTTTAAGTCATTTATTTAGCAATAGTTTTCATCATTATGATGTGGCCCACACACAAATTATGCTGATAGTGCAAACATAAACACAATTATGTACAAAATATGTCTATTTTTCTATGTTTTGTGTGGTGTGTGGAATGATCATAATTATTGGGATTTGTGCATTGTTTGATATGAATAATGTTTGATTACTTAAAAATTACTTAAAAGAGACCTGCATTTAAAAAAAACTGGAGTATTTTTTTTTCTTTTCTCTTTTGGTAATTGTGGGTCATGTTTATGAGCTCATTTTAGGGTAACACGTCATTAGTACAACATCACATTAGTCTGAACAATACTAACCCTATCTCTAAACCCCAACCTAACATAACCACATAAGCACGGGACCAGCACATGTTCACCAACTTTAAAGCGTTCGGACTAATGGTACTTCGGATTGATGGGCCGTCTCCCATTTGAGTTTGAGCTGCTGTAGCAAAAATAAGGCTTCAGTCTGCTCATTGAGCTATGCATAGTTCACTTTTACACATGGAAAGGCCATGCTGCAGCGCTGAGAGCTGAGCATACGGAGGTCACAACAATACACAAGAGGTCGGCACTGAGCTCACTGGTTCCCATTAGACCCACAGAGAACAACAACTTACTGCAGAAAGCTGAACTCTAGCTTTATCCCATGTAGAGCTGCCTTCCTGTCCAGAGCTCTCCAAGCCAAGGCTGTCATCGTGTATTTTTTTAATCAAGTAAATGTTGAATTCCAGACTTTAACTCTACATCCACTACTGCTCCTCTCCTCTCCTCTCCTCTCCTCTCCTCTCCTCTCCTCTCCTCTCCTCTCCTCTCCTCTCCTCTCCTCTCCTCTCCTCTCCTCTCCTCTCCTCTCCTCTCCTCATGGGTTTTGACCCTAGCTGTTTCTCATGACCACAAATCTCTAGAGCTCTTATGACAGGAAACATCAGACAGTATATCATATAAATAGACCCATATAGCACTGTATTTATTGAAAAATATAAATATGCCTGACTATGTTTTTTTTAACACACCATTAACTATTAAGCAACAACTTAACAGTATACAAACAAACCATAGCTGCAAGACGTTTCAATCATTTAAAATCACTTTGTCATGTCTCCATTGGCTGTCTGTTGTAGTTGAAGGGCATCCCATTTATTCAATCAAATTAGTGCTGTCACAATCTAATATATTTAATTAATTTAATTTGCCACGGCAACAGCAAGAGCCAGCTACTGTTAGCGAGCCAAAGATGGAAAACATTTTACAAATTCCAATCAGTCCCAAGGGACCTACATATCAAGGACAATAAGTACTTTGTTTCAAAACACTGACACAGAACAAATATCATGAATTTAATCATATATGTCATTAAAGTAGGGCGGATTCAGGGTCCTTGAGGGAGTTTTGGGGGTACCTAGCTAAATGATATTTAGATCTAAGCATATTAACATCTGACCCTGAAATATATGGAGCTGACCTACTCTAGGGCTCACCTGGTAGGCTTAGTTCTTGGAATGCCGACCAATGCATTTGAATGCGCTTAAGTCTTCGCATGTTTTTCACCATCTCTCTTATTCTCTTATTTCTTATTCTCTGAATAAAGCATGGAAATGGCGAAAAATGATGTTCATCAAAAAGCACACAGGATGAGAAGAGCAAATCTCCCTCAGGTAGAAAGTTATCTGTCCATCAACTGTACACATGAGAGCCACGTAATTGTAGGGTTACAGTGCATAAACCCCTCATTACAAAGACAAATGCTACATCTGAGATTTCAGTGGTGCATTGAGTTCAGACAGCGGTTCTAAGACCATAGCCACAGAGGTGTGTGGGGAAAGTTAAGTTACATGGTCAAATCAGTCATCCCTCACTCTGGTCTTCACACGCGGGCGAGTGCATGTGTGGCATGCATCAAGAGAACACTGGGGGTCCACTTGCTCCACTAGTTCTCGGTCTGAGAGCAAGACTATTCCCATGTGTTTTTTTTTACCCTCTTCCCCGTTTTTTTTTTTTTTTTTACCTAGTGTAACCCTGGGTGCTACACTTCTGCCACCTCTGCCAACCTGGGAAGTAGTGGACTGACCTCATGCCTCCTTCTATATGCAAACATCAGTTTACATACAGGAGTAACCACTCCACAGAGGATGCTATCATCACAGCCCTTCATTCCACGCTGACACATTTGGAGACGCCCAACACCTATGTGAGGATGTTATTTGTGGACTTTAGCTCTGCTTTTAATATAGTTATCCCTCACAAACTGGTCTTCAAACTGTCTACACTGGCCCTCAGCTCCTCCCTGTGTGCATGGGTCATGGACTTCCTCACAGACCGTCCACAACATGTCAGAGTGGGGAAAAACATCTCCTCCTCCATCACTCTCAGGACTGGCACTCCACAGGGCTGCGTGCTCAGTCCAATGCTCTTCACACTGTTCACGCATGACTGCACCCCCATCCACCCCTCTAATACCATCATCAAATTTGCTGATGATACGACCGTAGTGGGCCTGATCTCCGAGGATGATGAGACAGCCTACAGGCACGAGGTGGATCATCTCACTCAGTGGTGTGGTCAGAACAACTACTTGGTTCTGAACACCGCCAAAACCAAGGAGATGATCATCGACTTCCGGAGGACTAAGGCGGAACCCCACACCCCACTCCACATACATGGGGATGCTGTGGAGGAGGTGCATAAACTCAAGTTCCTGGGAGTCACGTTGTCAAACCGGTTGACATGGACACATAACACTTCTCAGTTGGTTAAAAAAGCTCAGCAGAGACTCTTTTTCCTAAGGAAACTGAAGAGGGCCAAACTACCTCAAAAAATGCTCTTCAGCTTCTACAAAAGCACCATTGAGTCCATCCTGACCAACAACACCACTGTGTGGTATGCCAGCTGCACAGCTGCAGAACGCCACAGCCTCAATCGGGTGGTGAAGGCGGCTCAGCGCATTGTCAGGCTGGAGCTCCCTGGACTGGACACTATTTATGCAAAAAGACTCAATACCTTTATTGAGTCTTGGCTTCTCTTTATTGAGTCTTGGCTTACAGACGGCGAGGAATAAATCGCCCACTCTAATTCATTCTCAATGGGGCCGGCGTTTTTTTTAGCACAAAAGTTCAAAAATCGACCCGCGTTCAAGAGAGCGTTTAACGCCGTGCGTTTTCCGGCCGGCGTCACTGATTTTTTCATAAAAGTTTTTCATAAGGAGCAGTGCTTTTGAACATTTTTGATACCAGGGCCCACTATTTATTCGGCCTTTGAGTCACAGAACACCATTTGAGGATATTTTAGCCCCACAGACCCCAAAGCTAAACCCCTGCCCACCCATGCCACCTCTAGATCCGGCCCTGTGCCGAGCCATGACGTGAGTTGTGGCAATTCTGCTCTAACGTTCTAATGTTTACAACGCATTTTTGCCCGACGTGTTGTGAGTTTGTCACAGCCACGCTATATGACAAAGTGAAGCATGTTGATGTTGGTTACATGCTTTTAGCCTGCAGAGTTTATTATACAACATATTTAAACCGTGCTGGATGCTGCCCATCTTATTTTAGCCTACACACCTTGGAATAATTATAATCTACGTTCAAATATCAACCTCTAGCCATCATTATAGGTGAGTCATTAATTCATTGTAAATGAATTGTAAATTCAGCGTGATCATGATCAGGTAGCCTGCTTCACCGGAGCCAGCCCCCCTCCCCTCCCCTCCCGACATAAAACGCCGGCGTTTATCGACGGCGCGATTTTCTTTATGTCGGCAAAGAAACTCGCCCGGCGATAACGCCGGCGTTTATCGTTGCCGTCTGGAAGCCCCTTAAGAAAGCCAACAGTATCCTTAAGTACATCACACACCCCGGACACACCATGTTTGAACTGTTACCATCTGGTAGAAGGTACAGGACAATGAAAACTAAAACAAACAGACTGAGAAACAACTTCTACCCCAGAGCTGTGGCCTCCATTACCCCACCTCGAGCATGATATATTGGTCTATATACTGCTGCTAGTGTTATTTATCATTATTTATATACTGCTGCTACTCATTTATTTATTTATAGTTTTTTACAATGCACACGCACTTTCTCCATGGCTGCTGTTCTCCTTGCTTGTCTGTCTGTATTTTATGTGTTTTAGATTGTTTTTTAGTATTGTGGATGCTAGAGAGGTCAACAAAGTTTCGTTGTACATCCTGTATAATGACAATAAAGATAATTCAATTCAATCCAAGCTGCTTCTTTTCACCTGACAGTGGGGAATTTACCTGGCCAGACAGGTCATGTGGAAGGAACATCTTATATGCCACATGCATGATTTAAATGCATGATTTTTATTGACACTTGTGCCCTTAGACTCTCTTAGCAGGAAGGGTTATAGGGTTACACAGGCCATGAGTGTGTGTACGGCCACCATCATCATCATCATCATCAAATAGGCAATACTTTTGTTAAAGTAGAATGGTATTCCATCCCTCCAATAGAGTTCCACAGACTAATCTATACGAAGGTACACTAAAGCTTTTGGTTTGTGGCGTCCCAAAACTATTTAAACAAGGAAAGCTTCTGTCTTAGGTTGTGGTGCGAGCATCGAGCATATCGTAGATCAGGCTTTCGAGCCTTTCCGACTGCATTTTTCGACTTAGTCTCTAGTATGTTGTTATATCAACACAGGGTTTGGACCATTACAGAGTCAACAATGCTAAAGTAATTCCACATTTATTCTATAATGAACTATAATGGTCATTTAAACATGGACCAAAAAGTTACACAACAGTACAATTGCAAAAAATAATGCAATAATGATACAATTCCTTAAGATGCAGCTATTTTATTTCCGCACATCTAGAGGAAGGGTAGATTGTCAGTGAGCACATTATCATACTATCAGAACTTAACTGTTAAGTGATTAATAATGTAAATGTTCCCATCGAGGACATCACTGTGGGTTGTGTGCCATGAGAACGTGTCTGAAGCTGCCGGAGAGTGTTTACCTGTAGGTTACAGTAACTATAGAGGGACTTAGAATATGACAGAGTGCATCACTGTGTATCACGTTGCAGACTGAATAACTAGTGGTTGTTTAAGGGCAAAGGAGGGGATGGGAATCTACCAGCCGCAGGACAGAAACAAGAGTCTAAATGCACACACTAGCAGCCCCTAGAGTTTGTGCCGCTCCTAACATGCTAGATAAAATAACACATTTGTCATATCTTGTTTGGGAACAAAGTATTGGACTCCAGACGGGTTGGTTTCATGGCAATCTGCTTTTTAAAAGAGGGCATTATGGTGCAAGAGGGAAACCCCATGGTGTCACAAAACTCACTGTGGGGGGGGGGGGGGGGGGGGGGGAGCAGGTGAACAAAACAAACTCTCAGTGCGTAATAATTTATCTACTTGTAACACTGGGAGTATAAGAATGCAAGCATCTCAAAGACATCTCAAAGTTATTTTTTTACTCAGGATTTTACTGTGTATCAAATCCAGTATTGGGGAAGTTACTTTTAAAAAGTAAGGGCATTATAGTTATAGTTACTTCCCTGAAAAAGTAACTAGTTACTTTATTCCTTACTAAATTATGAAAGTAAGGGCGTTACTTTACTTTACTTTTTTTTAAAAACATACAAAAAAGGGGTGTTTTTCTGTAGTATTCGTGCTTACAAGTTTAAAGTGAAATTCTTCCCATTTTCAACATTTTACTGACATTAATATGCCTTAGAGATGTTGCGTGGACAAGACAAAGATCTCCCCATTCTGTGTTTACTAGAAATGGAGGTTGTGTTTCGCCATGTTAATGATTTTTCTTTTAGGGCCTTTTTTTAAAAGGGGTTGGAATTCCCCTTTAATGGCAGCATGCTGAGCATGGGCTGTATTAAGATTTTCTTTGCTGAGGACAATGCTTGCTGTGTACACTTCACCTCAATGTTTTTGTTTTCGTCCACGTCCTATACCACAGTCGTTTTCAACCCTTTTCATACCAGGGCCCACTGTTTAATCTGCATTTAGCCACGGACCACCATTTGAGGACATTTTGGCCTCACAGACCCCAAAACTAAAGATTTATTTTCTTTTGTCCACAATATCAGGCTGGATTTAAAAAACAAAACAGTCAAACATACAGATATAAAGAACCATTAAACTTCTACATTCTCTACTTGTGTAGACTTGGGCTAATTCAGATGATGATTATTTTAACTCTTGTAAACATGAAACCAAATGGACCCGCAAGGGTCCGTTTGGTTTCATGTTTACACTCTCAAAGAATTGCATCTGGTTAACCAACTTTCCATCATTTAGTGTGAGGACCACCTGGAATCCTCCCCGGACCACCTGTTGAAAACCCCTGCTTTACCAGCAAGAATGTAAAATAGTGTTTATATTTCCGCGCTGCAAAGGCTCCATTCACGCTGTCGTCCTCGTATCATTGCTTCTGAGAGCGTATTTTACCGCAGCTAAATGCTAGTGTGTGTGCGCTGCAACACTCCTGGTTGTGTCTGTTTCCTTACAAGAGGCCAGAGCCTTTAGTTACACGAAAACTCTGTTCACTTCATGGGGCCACTTCAATGGCGGCTCATCTACAGTATATACACTTCTATTGAATTGGGACAACCGAGGTTACCGGATGCATTTAAGTCTATGGGATCATAAGCATTTTTTTCTGCCCCTCAATGTCGCAGCTGTTCTACTAGGCTCTGCTCTGCTCGACGAATAAGACTGGCTCTGATTGGCTTATACTTATCATGTGACGTTACACACATAGATATATTAAAACTAGAACAGGCATCCGGAGGAAACAATGCAAGTGGATAAGAGGAGAGGGGAACTTTCGTTCGGTGCCTTGTCTATACAATATACTCTATGTTAGACTGTGAAGAAGCGAGCTGAAGAAGACAGACACACAGTGCAGCGAGTCCTGCCGCCGCCGCAGAGTAACGACACTAACGATGGCACACTAATCATAACGTCGTTAGGAAATTGAGAAATGTAAGGAGTTACGTTAGAAGTTACTGAAAAAAGTAATCCCTTACTGTAAGGGCGTTACTTGTAAGGGCGTTATTCACAACACTGATCAAATCCCAGGATCAGCAGGTATAGTTTACAACCTATCTTCTTTGGGACAAAGTCCTGGACGGATCAACCAACAGCACCATTTCTTAGAACCTCTCTGCTCACATTGGTCCGACATAGACTCACCTGCGCTTAGAGTTTGAGGGATGAGGTTTGTATGGGGCTCTGTGGTCAGAATAATGTTTTTAGTTGGATTTATGGGTGTCTCGTTGTTTAAGTGCCTATCATTCTTCTTCACCCTAATTGCTGATCTCGTCTCCTCTCTTCTCTCCACTTGGCTTCTGTCCACCATACCTCCTACGTACCTTCCCTCCCCTCTTCTCCTCTCCATTTATCTCAAAACTCACTGCTGTACCTTCGCACATGCTCTAACCCTGCCATGTCCATCCATCCGTAGATAGATACATTTGTCTCTCCACCTTGTGTCCATTCAATGTCCCTACCACACACATATCTACACTCAATCTTTCCTCTTTCTTCCTCCTTGGCTTCTCGGACTGTGTGTGTTCTCAATTCATCACCCAAATTCCCTCACAGAGCATTTAATGCCGACCGGGAGCCACATGAAAGCACTTGAGCACTCTCCAGCATTTGGTGCATGCATGTCTTTATGTGTGTGTGTGTGTGTGTGTGTGTGTGTGTGTGTGTGTGTGTGTGTGTGTGTGTGTGTGTGTGTGTGCGCGCGCGCGCGCGCGTGTGTGTGTGCGCGTGTGCATGTGTGTGTTGTGTGTGCATAACCACTGCCAGAGGGAAATGTGGAATTAAGGACTTCATCTGAAGTTACATCTCTCCCTCTCTCTCTTTCTGTTAGCCGCACACAGGTGTTTAAGCATGGCTGGGCTTGCAGATAGCTAGCCACACACAGCAGCAAACATCTTATTTGTGTGAAATACTAGATGACTTTCGCTGTCTCTGCCCCGGGGAGAGGCCATTATCACATCATCTGTAATATCGTAGTGGTTTTCAAAAGATCCTCTCTGCCCTCCGGGTTACAAACTGATTTTGAATATGTGGGTAACCAAATGTACTCGTTGAGCCTTTCATCACTACCTAAGCCTCTGACACAGTGATACGGCATATGTTTCAGGCCTATACAGTAAGCAGCTTTGATTGAAATTTTTGATATTTTTCCCCTCCTGTCCGAGGGCGGCTGCTGTGCCTGGCTGGGGGGTTACTCCAGCCCCCCAGAGTGGTGTTGTAGCAAAGGGTAAATTTTGTTGGTAGGTTAAAGCTATGTTATCCACTTTTACTTATGTTAATGCACGGCTCCAATCTGACGTACGAATCAAACAGTGGACAAACCGAACCATGACACGACCAATCGGAGCCCATTATTCAAGAGGGAATTTCTCCATGAAACATCAGGGCACACACAGCACATAAATACATTCATTTGCATAGCATGGTAATAATATTGCTAGTTAGCCTACCTTTTTTTTTAAAGGGGAATTCTAAATATTTTCATCATTTTCCAAAAAGGGTCCTAAAAGAAAAATCATTGACATGGTGAAACACAACTTGATGATGTCATCAAGTTGTGTTAATGTGTTTTTCAGGCCTCCATTTCTAGGAAACACAGAATGGGGGTTGGGGCTTTTTATCATGCCCACACAGCATTTCTAAGGTATATTAATGGCATAGTAAAATGTTGAAAATATGTGGAATTCCCCTTTAAGTGTTTGTAGGGGTTATGACTCTGAGTCTGGGGCATTCCCAAGGAGCCGCATGTTCGCGTGAGTGTGCGCGCGCACATCACAGTAATAAATCACCTGAGCAGCTCATCGTCACATGAAAAACGCACAGAAAACACCTTTAATAAAACTTGACAGCAGGCCCGCGTCTCTGCTCGCAAAGTAGCCAGCACATTTCTTTAATTCAAATACTTGGTAAATGTAGCCTAAACACACACCGCGACAGCGTGCTGCATGCACACATAGAGTAGGCTACCTGCACTTAAATCATTACGAGGCATTTTGTCAGGTTATGCATTAAATCAGGGCTACCTGCTTTTTAAATGTAGTATATGCTAAAAACAACTTACCTTGAAGGATCACGAGTCACGACAATAAATAAGCGATGAAGCGATCGCCTGTCATGCTGAGGAGAGTTCTTTGCTGGAGGTTCGGAGAGCCTGCAGCTGCGAGGAACTCTATAGGGTATTTAACCTTTTCTCCCGATCTGCATTTGGAAAATGCAACTGAAATCACAGCTACACCTGGCATATAGGTGTCTGTGTAGTGTCTGTGTAGTTG
Source organism: Benthosema pterotum (assembly GCA_039105355.1). NCBI lineage: Eukaryota > Metazoa > Chordata > Actinopteri > Myctophiformes > Myctophidae > Benthosema > Benthosema pterotum. The sequence continues at coordinate 31,757,818 of CM076979.1, read as the reverse complement.
GAGAGAGAGAGAGAGAGGGGGGGGGGGGGGGGGAGAGAGAGAGAGAGAGAGAGAGAGAGAGGAGAGAGAGAGAGAGAGAGAGAGAGAGAGAGAGAGAGAGGAGAGAGAGAGGAGAGAGAGAGAGAGAGAGAGAGAGAGAGAGAGAGTCGCGCCACCGAATAGCCGCCAAGCTCCAGTGATGTGGGAGGAGGTCAGGGACGGATTCTAGGCATGGGGGGGGGGGGGGGGGGGGGGGGGGGGGGGGGCTCAATGCCCAGGCTGCCCCGCCAAACATGATGGCATGCAAAACAACCCAAGATAAAGTGCTTATATTGAAAACGATTTGAATTTTTAACTGAAATGGTATGGGGCGGCTTCATCGCCCGTGCCCCCCCCCCAATTGGCACATGTTATATCCGCCCCTGGAGGAGGTTCCAGGGCCCGTGGTCCCCGGCCATCTAAATAGCGAGTTGGTAAACAAATGTACGGAGCCCTGGACGTGCCAAGCAGAAAAATATATTTTAAATACGTTTGAACACTATATTTAGCATTCAATCGCTTTGTTAAATCACTTATGAGCAGAAGATTGGAGCCTATAAGTTAGACACCCGTATTACTTCATTTTCAAGAAGTAGGCTAACGCATGACAAACGCACCACCCATCGGCAATGCATTGACCCTGCATGAGTTTAACTTTACAGTCTGTCTCTGATCATGTTTTTTCGACGCGCGACACAGCGCGCGTCATCATGCCATGATTCATTTCCATGTGGTTGTTTTGTGGTAGCCTATTCCATTTTCAGAATCAGATGAGAACAGAAAAAAAAAAAAACATTGGTTGGATTATTGTTGTGGACTTTGACTATGCTACGCTATTCCTAACCGATCACGGCCATGGGGTGGCTGATGCCTAACCTAACCGTCGATCCTTGGATTAATTGGATCATCAGCCTCTCAGCTACCTGCATTATAATTTATAGACATAGTTTATAATGCAGGTAGCCTACAAAGTATCATCAGGCTACCATTATCGGTCTATAAAAGTCCCCTGATGTCTTTTACATTAATAATTAACGTAATTGTGGAACTGCATGGTTCCCTTCTGACAGATAGATATTCATTCATTGCCACTGCCAGTTAGGCTAACTGACAGCCTACCATTTGTGCACTCTCAGAGTTACCGACCCAGGGTCCATTTGGTATGCTGTCAAAATTAGGCTAATTGAGTCCACCATTTGTATTTTGTACACTCTCAGAGTTACCGTCCCATAAGGGTCCATTTGGTATCAAACTATCATTTAGCTGCATGGGGACCCCCTGGAACTCCATCAAGGAGAGGAGCACTTTGGGAACAGGTTACAGAAGACCGTCTATTTGTCTATTTGTCCAAGCCATAGAGTAAGGTCCAAGCCTGCCCCCATGTGGTAATGCTTTGCAAGCAAGCAAACAAACAAGCAGTGTAATTTCGAACGAGTTGGAGAAGCGTTCACTTGCAGAGAACGAAAGAGCTCGTCCTGAGAAGGAAACGAAAATAATTGCTGCTATTTGTTTCTAAAGCTTCATACCCGTTATAACATGTACACAACAAATAGTTGTAATAGTAGGCCTAATAGTTTTCAAAATACTGTGTGTAGGCCTACCATGTACTGCTGTGAGTGCTGTGTAGGCCTAGGCTACTGAGTCGAGTAACTAATGACTACAGTTAGATTTCTTTTTCTGTTTGGTATTTGTAGTTTTAAGAAGGTAATGCTGGCTACTATTTTGTCCCAAAGTGACTGCAAGCAATAGTGTTGCCATTTGTTTTCAAGCTTTGTTTTGTTATAACATGTAGGCTATTTAACGATGCAGTGTCCCCCCTTCAACTGTACAATGTAGCCTAAGTATTTTAGCAGATGCTCTTACGATATATAAATATAAGAATATAGCAGTACCATAGGCCTATAATAGTTTTGTAAACGTTTGTTTTGTCTTGCCAATAAAGCTCACTTGAATTGAATCGGGGGGCGTGGCTCAACCATTCCGTTCCAAATATTATTATCTGCAGCGTTTTGGTCGCATTTAAACCCCGAATCCAATGAATTATCTCATAATTTGCCCTCAACAGGGAGTGAGTTTCAGTTTTTGGTATGTATTTTATTTATATTTATATTTAAGACCGTGAGCAAAAGTGTTACGTCAACACGTTAGTTTGGTTCCAGGTCCCCCTATCGGCATATGAATGAATGAAATTTTTATTTCAACCAATTTTTGGCGACCCTACCAACATGGTAGGGTTGTTGAGTTTGTGAAAGTAATTTCCCTTATGTGTGGCACATCGTTTTTTTTAAATAAATGCAATAGTATACTATGTCTGAGATAAATATGTTCCTGCAAGTGACTGACTGCATGTTTGTTTACTCATGCGAATAAAGCTCATTTGAACTGAAAGGGAAGGCGTGTTTTGCCAACCATTCCCTTCCAAACATTATTAGCAGTGTTTTTGATGATTTATCTTATCAGCAGGGTGTGCATTTAAAGTTTGTCTTTTTTATACCATGAGCAAAAGTGTTAAGTCAAGATGCTAGTCTGGTTCAAGTTCGGTATGTTGGTATTATAATTGACAGGGCAGCAGAAATTAATAATAAAAATTAAAATATGGCTCTTGAGTAAAATTAATTGGGAAACCCTGTCTTACGAACATAGACCAACTTTGGTCACCAACACAATGCTAAATGAAATCCAGGCCAACCCAATGTCTGCATGTTTCTGTGCGTGCTGCCGTGCTAGATGTTTTTGATAAAAGGAAATACAAAATATTGCCTAGAATTGTACTTGCATTGAAATAGTCGTTTCTACTATTTAATTTGCCCCTATTCAGGACTTTGTTCCACATTGACTACAAAAACAGAAAAAAAGAACTTGCTGCTACTTGAAAATCGTTATAACAGGATGCGATGTGACATACCGGTAGCTCATTTTATAACTAAATGCTGCACCCCCTCCAACGTTAAACAGAAAGGTCAACCAACCAATGAGTGGCGAGCGAGGGCGGTCCATAAGGAACACTAACCAATGGGCAGCGAGAGAGGGTGGTCCACAAGGAACACTAACCAATGCGCAGCGAGAGAGGGTGGTCCACAAGGAACACTAACCAATGCGCAGCGAGAGAGGGTGGTCCATAAGGTTATTTTGTGAACGACCACTTCCTATCGATTGCAGCGCGTGAGTGAGTGAGTGGGAACTGAAAGGGAAAACATAGAGCATACAACAACAAACCGTGACTAGTTGTAGTCATTGACAGCTATTTTCCGTTCCGTCTAAATGGCGAATGAAGAGTCACTGTATCTGCATTCACAGAACGTGAGTTAACAAATGGAGTCTTTTCTGCTGATTTGGACCAAACCAACTCCCCGTGGCCGGACTGCGAGTCGCAGCTCACAAGACTGCATGTGATATCGATTAGGTGAGACCATATGATGGACCCACCCACACATAAAAGGGGAACAACAATGCGTACAATAACAATGAATTTATTCAAGACAAAAGCACTTTAATGACTGTAATACTGTAGTTAGGAGAGTTACCAGCACCGTCACTATGTACATGCAATCACTGTCTCTATGACATTAAAAGGCTGGGCGAGGCGAGGAGAGAAAGTCAAAGAGCCCGAGAGAACGAATTAAAGACTGTAAAAGGATACGTTCTGTCCTCTATTTATTTTATACCAATTGTCTCCAAACATCATTTTTTCTGATTTTGAGATTATTATGGAGTATGGACCCCGATCCCCTTAGTAAGTAACGCACAAAGTGTCGACTCTTAACTACTAGTTATTATGTTTTTTAGTACTTATACATTGTGCTGTTCCACTGAGATTATAATGCGTTTTGACTAGCTCTGGTCGAGAGCTACATTAATAAAAACGTTGTCATAGACCAGGGGTTTTCATCAACAGGTGGTCCAGGGACCACCAGTGGTCCTTGAGAGGGTTCCAGGTGGTCCCCAGTTAAGTTGGTTAACCAGATATCTTGAGAATGTAAAAATGAAACCAAATGGACCCTTGCGGGTCCATTTGGTTTCATTTTTACACTCAAGAATTGAAATATTCATCTGAACTAGCCCAAATCTACACAACTAGAGGTTGTGTAGATTACAGATATAACAGGCAAACCAGGTTTGCCTGTTATGTTTCCGAAATCCAGCCTGGAATTGTAGATAAAAAAGAAGAAATCTTTGGATTTTGGGTCTGTGGGGCTAAAATGTCATCACATGGTGGTCTGTGGCTCAACTTCTGAATAAATGGGTGGCCCTGGTATGAAAAAGGTTGAAAACCCCTGTCATAGACAGCTACTTGATTATTAACATGTATAACAAGTGAGTGTTATTATAACAATCTACTGTTAGTACAATATAACGCATTAAACCTAACCTTATAAGTTCATCTTCTAAACTAAATCTGATAGTCCTTTCATGGTTTCGTTCTTAAAGTAGCAGTTTTTGTATTTTGTTTTGCTTTACTTTAAAATGTATCCATTTTACATTCCGTGAAAGAAAGAAATAAACAAACAAAAATCAATAAATCACTGGGCAGGCAGTTTAATTTTGCTGGGTATAATTTATGTCTCTAAATTGTTAACAATCCTTTTTTGACAGTCTTTCTGTGAAGCCTGGAAATCAGCCTTGTGGATGCTAGATTGGCGTACCACCGAAACAGGTGGCGACAAATACATCACAGTGAAGCAAAGTTCAACCAATGACCCACGAAGTGTGGAATAAATATGGTGCATGTCTACAACTGTCACCCATTTGCATCACAGCAAATTGTACAGGTCAGTAAAGATTATTTCTGTGAATTCTGTCTGTCTGTATGTCGCTACCAATGCCCACCTAAATAATCTGACCTAAATGAACCTAAATGAACTGAGGAGCTCCCTCTGCAAGTATTGGATTTAGGTGACGTTACATTTTGTTTGACCCGGATGTGTCGGTATTAGCTTCACTTTCTTATAGTATTATACAAATTGGCCAGTTTTTTGACCAGTTTTACAGTATAGCTTGGCCTCCAGTAATGTGGGGAAGGTTGAGTTACCAGTGATGTATTCTTCTCTTCAGGTGGAGCAGGAGCCTGGGCTGGTGTGCTGCGGTGGCGGAGCCCTGTTTGTGGTTGCTTCTGGAGGATGCAAGGTTTGTTTGTCTGTTGTTATTATTATTATTATTATTATTATTATTAATAATAGCAGTAGTATAGTATATCAATATTTTTGATTAATCTCAATACAAATGTGTGAATACAATGTGTAGGCTACTGATACAGAATTGGTCAATCCCAGTGGGTGAAGATCATAGGTTGCATATGAAACACAGACGTATTCCAGTACATCTTGAGGCATAAATGTAAAAGCATCATTTCAGTTGTTCTCAAGTCATATAATAAACTCAATTACTAAACCAAGGTGGAGGCTTACAATCTGGACCAGGAAGGATGTCCTCTGATATGTCGCTTTGCCACCATGGGCACTGTGAAGAGCATCCACCACAGCAATATAGGTATGTCTTTCACTCTGTCACTGCTGTCATTCTAAACCCTACACTGCTTGTGTATTTAACCACACCCTGCTTCTGTGGCCAACACAGTGCCTCTCGTCTACAAGTACAGAGTTTGCAGAGTTAGCTTTGGCCTAACTACCTTGAGTATATCCCTGTTTTTTACCGAGTCTTGTCTTTTCTCTGCAAACTATCCTAGGAGACTACTTGGTAACTATTGAGGAAAAGAACAACGCCACGTACCTTAGAGCATACACCAACTGGCGATGTCAGGTAGGCTGTAACTGTGTAAAATATTGAATAAATGCAGTAGATAAATATACAGTTGCTGTGTGCGTAGTACTGTAGGCAGGTGTTGATTATGTTTTTAATATATATTTGTGTATATAATGCATATATTTTTGTATTTAAACATAAAACATATTATATTTAAACATATCTACTGAATATATTAATTATATAGTATTACTTATACATAATGGACCACACCATTTAATGCAAATCCTAAACATGGTGTGATTTTGATGGAGGAAGACATATTATATTTAATAGTCCAAGAATTAAGCAAGAAGTCTTGTAAAGCATCTCTGCCATATGTATATCTCTTGTCCTGTCTTTTTCTTTCTATTAACGCAGGCGGAGGAGAAGGCCCGCGTTGGGGTGCGTTTGTTGGGGCATTTGTTACGCGGAGCATCTGTGCGGGGTGGGACTCAGATGGAGATCATTGAGATCCCCATGTCAGTGCGTCCCCTGGCTGTGGCGTGTTGCACACTAACTGGGGACCTGGTGGTGGGCTGTGCTGGCACCCTGGTGCTGTTCACTTTGAGGAGACAGAACCAACAGAGTCTGGTAAGCATGGCTTTCTGTATTCAGGAATGGGTAGTGGTGATGCATCAGTGAGATTATTTTTTCCATTCGATGGGGTTAATATTGAGCTCATAATGGCTTTATTTGGCAAGTTTGTATCTGCCTACATTATATTATCCCTAGTGATTAAATTTTTTGCAAACCTACCAGATTAATTCAGTCACCTGACTCGATACATTGCCTTTTCACTTTACATTGGATGTTTTTTTTTTTTTCATAATTCTGTATTTTTCCTAAATGTATTTTCAGGCTAATTTAGCCTGTGCTTTAAAATGCATAAGGGTCCACTATGTAATGTTTTACATAAGATTTGAAAACCCAGGTCCCCATGCCCAAGTGCTAATATATTTTACCACTAAGCGTGTTTGACATGTACATATTGTAATGATATATCTTAATCAGAGCCAACAGAACATTCAACCCCTTTGGCAGAGCTCCCAACAGAACTCAAGTCCGAGCCAAGGTACAGTAATTCACAGCGAGAGTACATACTGTATGCTGTACAATCTGACACACACAAAGCCAAGCATTGGAGCACATAGTGGTCAGCACAGCCTTCTTCAGTGTAAAATTAGATCCTGTTATGTTATGCTTATGTTTCTGAAAGGGACATAAAGGAAGGAGACAAATATCTGATCATGTACAAGTTCAAGTGTACAGTGGAAATCAGACTGTTTTAAGAGTAGCTGCAATTTTTTTTCTCCTCCTAGGTCAAACCTCCAGTCCAAACATGAATATTTCTGTCCTGGATTTCGAACGCTCTGTCATCCTGCATCTTCCTGGATTTATACCTCATCAGGTCTCCTCTCCTCTTCTCTGTACTCATGAGCAACATTCTGCTCAGAATTGCTGTATCTTCTTGGGAGATGTATTTGTTTTTTGTTGTTGACAATATTCCAGCTATCCTCCTTAGGTGGCACTATGTGGGGCATTTGTGGCCGTTCAGGCAGAGCTAGAGGTGCTGGTCCTCAGGCTAGATGGGACTCCTGACCCCAAGAATAAGGAGGAATCAGCAGAAAAATACCAAAGAGGTAATATCATCTTTGACCTCGGCAGAGTGCACACAAAACACAATTACTCACAAAACACCAGTTAGTAGTTAGTAGTTACAAATGATGCCTTCATTGTGTACTGCTCTGTTCATGTTCCAAGGTGAGTTTAAGCTTGGCATCTACATTAAGTTTTCAACATTTTTGACACGACAGTATTTGTACTGGTCCTGTGTGACCTGTAGTTGCTATCAAAAGGCGCAATAATGATAACTTACTTGCCTAACAGTGATTGGCATGCGATCACATACTGTGTGTGTGTGTGTGTGTGTGTGTGTGTGTGTGTGTGTGTGTGTGTGTGTGTGTGTGTGTGTGTGTGTGTGTGCGCGCGCGTGTGCGTGTGCGATTCACCAATAGATCACATTGAGGATCCGCCTGACTTTCTACTCCTCCCACGAAACCAGGAGTTGTTGGGAGACCGGGCCAGAGAGAGCGGCGTATTGGTTACCATGGAAAAAACTGGGCTGGAGGATAAGGGCCAACAATATACACTGTCTTATGTTCTGTACAGGTATATCTATCAGTCATTATGCTTTGATTAGTGGAATGTTTTAAAGTCCCAAACGTGTTTGTTTTGTTTCTGAGGTTCATCCTGTCATTGTCTGCTACAGGCGCTTTGCTCCAGACTTTTTTCTAGGTTGCAGTGTGGAGGAAACCAGACTCCACTCCTTACAGCTCCACCCACTGTTTACTGGTAAGTATATCAAGATTTATCAAGTTTTATATTCATAATATAATTCAGGAAATGTCTGAATGAATGAAAGTATGTCTGAATGTCTGTCTGAAACTCCTCACTGACAGCACCAATCAGTCTGAGTTTTCACACAGTCTTTGATAGAACATGCTAGGGACCGTCAGTAAATTCACAGGAGGATGTGACCTATTAGATTCATTATATTCAAACGGGTAAGGTCGTAGTACATTATAATTTTCTTACCTTACTAACAAGCTAGCTCTTTGACATGGGGATCAGACATGGAATGAATTCTGTACGGAAAAAAGAGAAAACAAGAAGAAAAGAAGAGAAGTAAGCACTCAGTTAAGTAGTTGAGAATGATAAAGTTGACAGGTCCAAGTTCATGAGAAGAATAAGTTTCAGATCTTCCCAGATGTGTATAGAAAAGTGGTGCAAACCCAGAGCAGCAACCATCACACAAGCGAGACAGATGCATGTATGCATGTCCATGGACACACATATGCACAATGCCATGTCAATAGGCACTTGTTTAACCAGCGTTGTAAATGCTGTTTTCTTTCATGATATGTAGCCTCAAAACAACAGAAGCTCATCAATCCTGTGTCCTGATCTACTATCCGTATTTATTTAGCATATGGAGGATTTGGGTACATGGAGGATGATACATTCAGAAACATGCCTTCACAGTAAAAACATCAGGGAATGCTAATAAAACTATTTAAATATTGCTTTGCTGATATTATCTTTTTTTTGTATTATCATTTTTATTTGTATAGGAGTGTACTGTGTGTAGAGGGTTTGAGGCCAGATGAGGTCAGTTCAACATATGGAATGAATTCTGTATTAGCCATATATGAGGTGTGACTGATGGTCCATCCATGTTTTGACTGACAGGTTTTACACGTTTTCATAGTAAAATACAACTTCTCTGTCTTTCTGTTCTCTCTCCATTTCTTCCCATAGGTAAGCAGTCTGTATGTAGTGACGAGCCAGCTTGTGTGTTCTGCTTCTTCTCCCTCCCCACCACTGGTTACGTCTACAGCCTGAGGGGTGGAGTCGAGCTGCTCTCAACCTATCAGTACCCAGAAAAGGCCCTGGAGGCGGTGCTTACAAACCAGTTTTTACACGTCATCACCAAGTTAGTATGGTCTTTTCACATCCAGAAATCCCTTACAGTACGTTTTAACAGCCAGCGATGGACAAACGACATTGGCCGTCATCAGCGACGAAAAGCTCAGCAATTGTTATCTTTTCGACCGACGTTGCCTGCCCACTTTTTCGACTGTCGCCCGTTCTGCTGCTATCGCCGGAATCGGTGGCTCTCATAGACAAATAATGGATGTCGGCCAACGTTGTTTGTCCATCGCCCGCTGTTAAAATGTACTGTTAGAGTTATAAAAGATAGAGAGCATGGAAGTTGCCCAGTGGCGTCTTGAAGCACCCAGAAGAACGCTCTGCTTCCACATTTGACCACCAAATTTTATGGAAGTGCAAACTGGCTCTCAGTGTCAAACCCCATCTGCATGGGATTCTTCAAAACAAGCCGGTCTGCTATTCTAGCTCTATCCAGCAGGGCTCAGTGCTTCAATCCTGGACAGCCTTGCTGTTGTCTGGAGAAATTCTCATTTAAACTGTTTCATCCGGCTTCTCTAAGGACTCTGTCCAAAGCAAACTATGACTTGTATTAAATACTGTTTAAGCGAAAACAGTAGTCAAAATGTTGAATCCCTCATGGTTACCACTTAATCTGAAAAAACATTTTTATTATACTGTGTGTGTGTGTGTGTGTGTGTGTGTGTGTGTGTGTGTGTGTGTGTGTGTGTGTGTGTGTGTGTGTGTGTGTGTGTGTGTGTGTGTGTGTGCGCGCGCGCACGCATTCACATTTCAGGAATGCACTCCAGTGCTTTTCAGTGCGCTGCGCAGCAGTTGCGGCCAGAGTTGAAGACCCCTACATTGATACTACCATGCGGGTAGGAGCTCATAAACAACCCTTTACCTGGGGGTACTGATGAATGTCTAAACTAGAAAGTATGTGGCTGTTGCCTTAAAAATGTGTTAATTATGTCATCAGGCAGTCTAAGCCCTAGATAGTACCGTACATAGCAACATGCATGTTACCTGTTTACTAGTTCGAGTAGACCCTAAGGATATTAGGAAAGTATACAATATATGATAACATTGTTGAATACCTAATATACTATTATTATATGTAGGTATGAAACTGTGTTTAGGATTTGGGGTAGTTTTGTGAGGGCCTATGGCTAAGTACTTGATTGATTGAAGCATATTTATTCTCAAAAAGGCATTGAGGTTCACCCTAATTTGCTAGTCAGATCACATATACACATATACAGTACAGTACATCAAAAATCAAGACATGAAACACAAAGATAACAAAACTTAAAAACAGATCTTCAACTATGGCATAGGGTTCTAAATACACTAGCAGTAAAATAAAAAACAATCTCATATTATGGTAGGGAGACTTAAAAGCCGGTTGTTAAATTGTCCATAGGTTAATGGGGTATTATTTTTTATTGTTGTAGTGTTCCATGCATTACTATTTTAGGGTGGTAACTTTCCGCTTTCCTGATTGATTTATCAATCCATTGGTGAGTAAGCCGATGCCCTGAGTGACCTACTTATGACATGTAAATTGTTTTGTCTACAATAAAACATAGTATGAGGCGATTACCAATTTTTTTGCATGATCGGCTAACGGGTTGTACTCACTCTGGTGCGTGCTCCTACGCGCAGTCTCTATGTCCATCGCTGATCATAATCCAGAAATCCCCACGACATTACGGCCTGATTTGAGTTACTTATGATAATGAACGTCATTGTAGCATTCAAACCCAACCCGTTTGTTATGATCAAGGCAAAATTTGCTGGAAGAGATATGACCCAGAAATACAGGAAATATGATCTCTTTGACCTCGCCAGTTCCGGCGATCAGCCATCTACTGACACCTAGTGGTGATAGTCATGTAGCCCATAATAGAGAGCATCTTGGGATATGAGAATACAAACACTATTTGAATGGGAATAATTTGATCAATACAAAATGTGAAAACCACTGGCAGGGAACTACTATATACATGTCAAATACATCATTGGGAGTTATAGGGTTGACATCAATAGCTTTAAAATAAAATGGTGCCATTGCCTAGTTCTCCTCAGAGAGGGAAGACCAACGTACCCTGGCACAGAGATTAACAGCGATTCTCAAAAATAGTAGATATACAAGCTCACAGTGAGCTTGTACATCTGCCATTTTTAACATGGGGAAAAAAACAAGACAAAAACACAACAACTTCTCTCTTCTCCTCTCATCTGGGTGTCTGTGGCACAAAACATTTGTAGAATCTGGCAACGGGTCTTAAGTAAATGCCTTTTATTTTTCATTTGACAAGGCCTGTCCGCCTAGCAGTCTGGAGGTGTGTGCCCTCAGGATGCAGCTGTTCATTGGCCTGCGCTCAGTGTGTGTGCACGGACGCCATGTTATCCTGTTCTCTGCTGCAGACTCAGAGACACCGGAGGAGGCTGAACGCAGCACACAGCGCAGGAGCATGTATGACACACCCACACACACACCCCACCCGCACACACACACTCATAGCACTCGGACAAGTGCAAGATTGTTGTTGTCTGTGTTTGTACGAACATGCGTTTATTATGCGTGTGTTTTATTTAGGTTGTGTGTGTGTTGTTGTTGTAGTGAGTTGAAAGAACACACCATGCTGACGGGTATTTTCCTGGCGGTGGGAATCGATCCCTCGACCACGCCGGCTCTGGAGAGCCTTCTATCCCGCCCCTTCTCGCCCTTCCTGTAAGAACCCCACCCCCCTGTTAGTTGCCATGTCCTGTCCAAGCTGCAACGCCATTCCGTCACAGTGGACTGCACACATGTGTCATGTGACATCTTGTGGCTGAAAAAACTCCAATTAAATTTCTTTTAACTATAATGCACAACACAGTTGCCACAGTGACAGTGGAAAAAATGTAAAATAATTACCAAACCAAAGGAGAAATTAATGAGACTTATTCAAGACCTTTGGATGACTTTGTGTTTGGCATACATCCCATTAATCATCTCTTTGTCATAAAGCGGTGTTGCAAGATCAAAATGACCCCCTGTCTCCCCCGATAGCACAAGAACGTACCACTGATCTCTGAACTCATCTAACTAAGCATGTCATAAAGCAGACATGGACACTATGGATCAAATCTATGCTTAGACAGAGATCTTTAGACTACTAAACAAAAATCTACGTGGTATTCTTTGACTTTGCAGCTTGGTCTAGACTAGAGAGTCCCATGGTCCCAACCTGCCCAAGCTCACCCATTCCTAACCTGCCTAACTGCCCCGGTGTGTGACTACATAACTCACTATGACTAGGCCTGTCACAATTATTACAAAATCGCCTAATCATCATTATTTTAGATGGTCGCGATAATTTTTGCAAATATTTTTGTAAATCGTTTCCATGTTGAAAAATGTCCTTACATTTTCAAATGTTCTTTCAGATTTTAGCAGATCTACAAGCTTGCTTGTAACATGTCAATTGAAGTGTTGTATGCTTGTAGATTATTATTATTATTAAATTATTAAATGTGTTGGTGATTTCTACTTATATTTAGGGTAGTTGTCATGTCTTCCCTGTGATTTCAAACAAAAATACAAATTGTAACATTCCATTACATCTTTAATCCAAAGTATTTGCGTGACAATTAATCATCAGCTTAAATATGTAATCGTGACAGCCCTAACTATGACTAATTGCATTTGGTTTGGTTGGTTTGGTCCTAACGTACATTTACAGAGCAAATGGAAATGCACATACCACTGCTTGGGCAAGTTCCGCTGTGAGTCTTGTGACACATAAGACACACACGCCTGCGCGCACAAGCGCACACACACACACACACACACACACACACACACACACACACACACACACACACACACACACACACACACACACACACACACACACACACACACACACACACACACACACATTCTTCTCAAAGAGCATCACATGAAACTGTTAATCCAATAAGAAAGTTAGCAAGCAGCAGAGTTGTATGGCAGTGTGCTGCCTTGAGCCTCAGGCTCACTAACTGTCTGTCCGGTCATGTTGTGTTTGTAACTCGCTCCCTGTTTATATGTTTTATGTCCTGTAGCAGAAATGAAACAATGATACACGGCTGAGTGTGCTGCACATTGAGGGTTTACATTTATTAGTGGTATTGTTTGGACCCAGGATGGCTCTTCCTCAGACCTTAGTGAGAATAGTGCATTGACACAGTCAGCATAATTATATTCCGTGTATGTGATGAACCCCACACATTAATACAAATTTACATACACAACACCATATTGTGTTGCCCAACATTTCTCTGCAGACATAAGGGAAATAAACAAAAGGACTTAGGCTGTATTAGCGGCCATGCAGCTATACCTAAAGGTGTCTTGTTCGCTCTTAAAAAATACAAAAAAGGAATAACAGGCATCGTATGACAATATCTATTGCGTAGCAGCATAGCATTGGCTTAGACATTGTTCTTTGCTGCTGCTGCTGCTGCTGCTGATGATGATGATGATGATAATGGTGATACTGGGGACAATGTTATAATATAACTACCTACAGTAACAGTGAGGCGTAAGTATTCTCTGATGTGGTGTGGTGACAGTGTACTGTATTTTTGTACGTGCTTGCCGTGCTTACTTAGAGAATATGTACACAAATAACAGGTATAACCTAGCAGGCCTAGCAGTTATATAATAAAATGATGATTGGAAGACACCTGAATAATACACCAGTATTATGTCTGTTAATCAATATCAATGGGTATTAATTTGTATAAAATTACACATACAATGACTAGACTATAAGGGCTGACAGCAGTGAAATCAGGTCTGAGAAACATCTTCAAGGTGTTGGGTGTTCAACTTTATAGCTACAATCTGTAAGTATTGTGTCTCACAGACAGAGCGGGATAAGGATGCAGTGCTGAACATGCAGCTGTTTGTAGCAATTTGGTGTTGAACTCTGTAATTGTACACACATACTGTACTTCCTGTTAACTGTCTCTCTGGGTGTACTGTGACTCCAGGAGAAACAGTTGTCTATCTGTCTGTTAGCTGTCTCCATATGTCCTCTGACTCCAGGAGCAAGAAGTGGGCCAGTGCTCGTCCCAGAGAGTCCAGCAGCAGCGTGGGCCATGGCTGGAACCTCTATGTGATTGAAACCGTTTCCCCCATCGAACTCTATCATGAGATGGTATACTCTACCACCAGACTGAACACATTCACATACTCACACATACTCTGCTAAGACACCGTGGACTGCTTTTTAAACCTTGCTTAAGTCTGTCAAAGATTGTAATATTGTTTGTCAATATTTGTGTGTGTTCTTACTTCTTTGTGTGTGTGCGCGTCTTTCAGCTGGAATATAGCCGGCGTTATGCAGAGACAAATCCACAGCCCCAGAGCTGTTGCCACCTCCTCAGTGAAGCCCACCTGCTCCTCCGTGCTGCCTTGCTGTCGGCCCCGGTGGCTGGCTCTGTGAAGCCCTCCGAGTTTCCCAAGGACTCGGACTGCTCCCATGCAGAAGGAGACACCGACACGCAGGTGGACAGACACACAGACAGAGAGACACAAAGACGAGAACTTGAGGATGCCTTAAAGGAGAACTGCGCCCAGCTTGGAGACTGCTTCAGCAGGCAATATACTCTTAAGAATTATAATACAACGAAATGGACCAATATACCTGTATGTAGGTCAGAGGTCCATATTTTCATGATGACACTCTCTGACAGTGTATACTAGAGCCTGACTCATACCATATATCGGTCTCGCTGATATATTGGCCATTATGTTACTGCTGGGACAACATCTGCAATTACGTTCCAATCATGACATTGAAATCCATTCTCGCCATGCTCTGCTCTTTCCCCTGTAGGAGTGGTCAGAGGGACTGCCACTTAGCTCTGCCTTACTATAGGATGTCCAACCTGTCAATCACAGATGTCATCTCCAGAAACCGGCCCCCTCCCAGCAACCCGTGTTCTTATGGCCCAGGCTTCCTGTTTTACCTGAAGCACTTCCTGTTAGAGGATGCAGACCAGATCCTCAGTCAGGTACAGTACACTAACCACTACACTACCCATAGACATATATAAAGGCTAGATGGTGAGTCTAGAGTCTCTGTCCTTGTTCACCATCGGCCATCTTACTGCAGTGAACTTATCTGGTACTTTCTATGGTGGCTGGAGCTCTACGCAAACAATACATGTAACTAGCTCAAATTTTTTGATTTACAAAAGGATTGATTTTACAAAAGGATTGGAATTCCTAATGTTATTTTACATGAAAACCAGCTGAGAATCAGTTGAAAATTGAGCAAGTTAAGGCTATTTAACAAGGTCATACTGTAGCCCCATAGACACGAGTGGGCGAGCTACCTGTAGCCATGTGGTGACATTGCTCTCCATTAACTAGCAGCACAGGTGAGCCATCTAGACTTTGTTATATACTTTGTTATATGTAAGACTACCCCCCCCCCCCCCCCCACACACACACACACACACACACACACACACGGATATCACACCACCACACACACTGCAATTTTTACCTACCGATCTGCAGGAAGCAGCCGACGAGGTGATAGACGTCTTCAGCCAATCGGAGCCCTCGCAGTTGGTGAGCGTTTGTGCGAGCCCCGGCATGGCGAACGCCACTGCTGCCACGGCGCTGGTACGCTTGCAGCACGTAGAGGACACCATGGGCGTCTCCGTTCCCCTGACCCTCACCATGGCAACCATGGCACTGCGTCTGGGCAACCTACCACAGTACACGCAGCTGATCACCAGGCATGCTGAGGTCAGTCTCTTCTATAGCCTACGGACAACTGCTGATATTCATCATGGCCCATACACAGATTTTACCTGTGGATTATCGGCGTGAGTGTTGGTTTCCTGAATTTTAAGTGCTTTTTCAAGAGCCTGCAAGAACCAGGCTCTTAATTGGCTGTGTTGATTGGCCAATGAGCACAACTGGCTCTTTCTGAACATGTGTTGAACAGTGTGGTGTGTTGGAGTGTGTCTGCCTTTCCCAGCCAAGAGGCAGCATTGTTGGAGCATAACGCAGAGGGTCTGAACTGGCACCAAACAGGCTTAGATTGTTTTCTGGTAACAAAACTCTCTAGTCACAGTGACTACTGAGTAAGGAGACAGGCAGTCAGACATCATAAAGGTCACCAGGAAGCAAATAATTTGATTTAATCAAACCAGCAACATCCATGCATGATCCGATTAGTTTGCTGAGAATGCTGCTGGAGAGACAATACAGCTAAGCTGTTGTTGTGGATGCAGGTATTACCAGTATTTAGTAAAGAGTTAAAGTCAGGCACCAAACTGAACACAGACATTATGCTGATATGGCAGGTAAGATTATGTGAAGGATAGACAAACAATAAGTATTGTACTTTAGCTTATTCCTTTCACTCTCATAGAGCACTATAGAGCATCATAGAGTACTGATGTTACTCGCTCATACTGTGGTTCACAGAAGTAATTTCTGTAAGGAGAATAACATGATAACAAAATTAAACATACTGTCTAGGTGTGTGTCTCTGTATCGCTTACAGCCATCAGTCACTTATATACAGTATGATCTGTTTTTAGCACAAATGTAACTAATACAGCATCAGTAATATTAGTGCTTTATCTCAGTCAGTTGATATGTCATGAGAGAACTGTGTTTGAAATATAAACAAATCATCTATGCCATGTGGATACATGGCCTAGATGATTTGTTTATATTTCAAACACAGTTATCATTTGAGATGATCCTCCTATCGGACTTACAGTGCAAATAAAAACAAATACATGAACCTGTTGGATTGTGGCTCTCTATATTGATGTCAGACGTGTGTGTGTGTGTGTGTGTGTGTGTGTGTGTGTGTGTGTGTGTGTGTGTGTGTGTGTGTGTGTGTGTGTGTGTGTGTGTGTGTGTGCGTGTGCGTGTGCGTGTGTGTGTGTGTGCGCGTGTGTGTGCAGATGCTGTTGGTGTATGGCTTCATCGAGGAGCCCAGGTTGCTGCTCCACGGTGGCTATCGTGGCCAGGGGGACACACAGATGATGATGCAGCCCACAGCCCTGACCACACACCTCACACACACACAGCCTGGCCTGCTGGTGGCAGCCATGGTGGCCCTGCATGAGAACAACAAAGTGCAGCTGGAGCAGGCTGACCGCATCTTCAAGGTATGCTATAGGCAATAATAGTTCGTTTATTAACCTTACTACACTAAAATCAAGAGAAGGATGAAGCTTGTGTGAACCCATGTACGCTACATGGGTTACATTTCTCAAGAACCATTTCAATCATTTGGATGGATTCCATAGAAGCCAGTATGTCTTCTATGCATTTTGCACAGCGAAAATGCAAAATGCATTTAACAGTGTGCATGGGCTTAGAAACTGGAACAGGATAATACTAAAACATCAAAAATTTACTTACTACTTTAGGAAACTGTTGTAGTGTTTCACAAATCTCACATAAGTCATGAGATTTTATTTTTTCTATCTGTAAATAATACCAGATTAAAGAAAAACATGTATCAGTAATATATCGGTATGCTTCTGTTTCTGTAGGATCTGGGCTGTGAGGATGGGCTGTTGGTGGACTTCTGGGAGGCGGTGCTGATGGCCTCATCGCAGGACACCATCATCCACGAGCTCCTCTTCAGACTGGCCTCCGTCTACATTGACCGACTGACCCAGACACAGCCTGACACACGCTCCAGCCTGACCCACACAACGCCTGTCTCCAAGTCCCTGAAAACAGCCGAGGATCTGGTATTAGTGTGTTTGTAATCACTATAGAACTAAACAGTGGTTTCCAAACTTTCTCATGTCAAGGGCTACAAAATTGACACATATTATCCCGTGAACCCCCATAAGAGATTTGGCATGTACAGTATATTAATCTGCAGATCCCCATTTAATGGATATGCTATCTCTGGGACCCCGATCTATATTGTAAAATCAATGTTAATTTAGCTCAGCTTAACTTAGGTTCCATTTCCAAATTATCGTTTAGCTGGGGACCCCCTGGAACTCTCTTAAGGACCCCTGGGGGTCCCCAGACCCCCCTTTGGGAACTACTGCACTAGAATGATTGATAGTTCATTGTTTTGGTTCCTTTGTGATTGCATGGTAAAAATAATTCCTTGGCAATTGGCATACAGCTTTGCAAGGGTTCACCTTTATTAAAAGCTCCACATTTCTTAAAAATAATGCCATGCAGGGACAGGAGATTTGCGTTCATGGCAAAATCCTCATCCTCACTCCTATCTGCTGTGTCCAACAGGAATGTCAACTGTATTGTAACAATGTTTTTCCTTATAGGCACTTTGAAAGTAACTGGCTGTTGTCCAATTGTCTTGACTGCACTGGCAGCTTTTATGTCCTTCGTACATGGTATTCTTGTAATCTTTTTATGTGGACATAAATAAAGTGCATGTGTCCGTGTGTCTTTGTGTGTAATCATGTGCATGTGTGTGTGTTTCAGATTAATTCCTGCTCCCACTATGGTATATTGTACCCGTGGCTCAGTGTTCTCACTCCGGCTCTGACTACTACCTCACAACAGCAGGAAGCACTTCACAAATTACAGGTAAAACTAACCTTAACAGATAGAAAGAATAAACGTTGTTGTATTTTCTCTCGCCTTCTAAATTTTCATTCCAAGGACTAAATGTATTGGCCTCAGACCCCCATCTGAGTAAACAAGGTGCCAGGGGGAGCCCCCATAAGGATTTGTTTAACCTTTTTCACAATTGGACTTAAATATGATATAGGTTGTAGATTTGAAGGGGTTAACTTAAATGTTGGTGGTGTATTCAAGGGAGAATAACATGAAATTGTGTGTGTTTGGAACCGAAGACTTCAGTCTTCAGTTCCAAATTTGCATTTACACTTTGTTCACAATGTCCATCATGGTTGTTTTCCAAGCTGGCATGGAAAGGAAACAAGCCTGGTGTTGTCTAGCATCACTATTATAACGACTCAAATATAAAATAATGTGCATATCAGTGCCCCCACAACCTCAGGACTGGTTATATGGTGATTGAGGATCAAACCATTAGAAATACTGTACTGTAAGCTTAAGCGTTATGTACAATATGATATTAAGTATTAAAAACAATTTTAGGAATGTATGTTATTTGCGCTTCAACACATGTTGCTAGACAGTCCCTGGAACCACCTCTAGGACCCCTAGAACCCCCCACCTTAATTGGATTTACATCCATTGTAAACGTCTCTGTCCAGTCCCTGCTGTGCGGTCCGTCGCTGTCCGTGGGCTCCGTGGTCCCTCTGGTGGACCGGGTATCTGAGGCAGACACTCTGTGGGGCCTCAGCCTGCATGTGCTGTGTGCCACCAGGAGGGGGCAGTATGAGGCCAGCATAGAGAAGCTGCTGGACCGATGCCCTCAGGCCATCATACCCTATGCCAACCACCAGCTGCAGGACTCACAAATGGTACGTATAATAATAATGGATTGCATTTTATAGCGCTTTTCTATGCACAGCGTGTATACTCAAAGCGCTTACAATGGTCCACTCCATTCATTCATACATTGGGAAATAGAGTGGCGAACAGTCAACGCCAGCGTCCCCACTTCCCACATTCACACACCAGTGGTGGCAACCACTGGAGGCAAGGTGGGGTTCAGTGTCTTGCCCAAGGACACTTCGACATGTAGACAGGAGGAGCCGGGAATCGAACCGCCGACCACTGGATCATTGGCCGACCTGCTCTACCTCCTGAGCCACAGCCGCCCACACACACACGCGCGCGCACGCACGCACGCGCGGTATGCAGACAGTGCAGAGAAGACAATCATGACCCTGAATCTTTGGTAGACTGTACATAATTTACATACACACTCCATGCTTCACATTCATTGCGCACCTTAGAGCATGCATCAGTAAACCAGAACAGGGGATGGCAATGAAGGATCGGAAAGACTAGTGTTTCTTTCTGAAATCCATGATCTCGACCGAGGTAAAAAAAATACGATGATGAACATAATAACATAATGAGATGGGACTTTTCTGCATGTATTTAAGAACATAAGATTAACAATATCTGGTATTGCAAACATTGCTGTTTTCATGTTTCTGTGAGTTGCAAGCATGTGAGGTACAACTGCGCTGCAGGTAAATTGTGATATGAAATCAAAGCTAAAACGGACCCATATTAAAGGATCATCTGTCTCTGCCTTTGAGTAAAGGATGTATTTTGTGTGACCTTTTCAAGGCGCTATGGTGGCAGAAGCTGCTCCCAGAGCTGTGTGATAGGACCAGAGCGGCATCAGACAATGCCATTCTACTGGCGGCTCTTAAAGGTACACTGCAACCTTATTCTTTTTCATTATTACTATCATCGACAAACTTTATCTTTTAGTTGTCTATCCTTTCATCTATCTTTAACCACTTATCCGTAGTCAGGTTGCGGGGGCAACACCTCTACCAGAGAGCTAAAAATCTAAATTGATACTAGATCGGCCATCTAGGTTGCAGGGCCAAATGATTTTACTGGGGTTATTGATCTCTCCATGTTGTAATAGCAAGTAAGCCATCTTAGATTAGTCCTTAAACTACTTGTTTGCTTTATTCGTTCATTGACAGAAACGCTTGTGGTGGTTGCCATGGAGACGAGCCCGACAGAGTTCCTGGAACTATTGCCTGATGATGGAACTGCCTTGTACTTCCTGCCTCATCTGTTGGCCTGTAGCCAGAAACATCTATTGGCTTGACAAATGTTTAAATAGTATGCTTGGTATGTGTTCAGAATTCTGTAAGTTGTCTCTTTTTTGCCGCTCATGACATTGACTTGACATTGACACACATCAATGGTGTACACTAGCACTGGCAAGCAATTAAGTGCTTGCAGGTTTACCTCCAAAGTATTGCAGTATCCAAAGGCCTTTAGTGTGGTCCATGTCTGAGCTTAGTTTATGTGAAATAGTGATGTATCTAGTCTGACACAGACTAGACATGTTTCCTTCCAATATGTACTGTACAGACCTATTCATACTCCAGTTTTAGGGGATAAGGTGACCACAGAAAACTGCAACATGACGTCATGCCACGATCATAAGCGACTAACTGCTCACCCTCTCGTACGAAAAGGTGAGTATACTTATCACCTAAAACTGGAGAATGAATAGGCCAAAGGATTGTGCCCTGCTGAAATAAAAGAGAATCAGAGAGAACATCACTGCATTGTTTGGTCTAACTTAGCATTCAAGTTCTTTTTTTGTCATACACTTCCTTTTCAGCATAACGGTTTACACCAAGGACAATGCCTACCACATTGCAAGCTAGAACACAATACCGGTAGGTGTTGGTTGGTGTTGATTCAGTACCTAACACTGGTAAATACAGTACATCTGATGACATACCTTCTAAGTTACATATGGTGAAATGAACACTAGGACTACCCTAATGTAGGCTGCCTACTGTATACTGTAGTAGCCACTTTTTTCATAGTACCGGAATAGGCCTATAACTCGTTCCTCAGCAAACTTTCTAGCCATCAAATGATGACATGGTTCAAGGAAATTGTCAATCTATTGATATGTGGCAACTGTGGATCAGGAGGTTGAGCAGATCATCCAATGAATCGTGGGTCAGTGGTTTGAATCCTGGCTCCTCCTGTCTACATGTCAAAGGACAAGACAATGAACCCCAAATTGCTCCTGATGTGCAGGTTGTGCTTGGTTTCCACCACAATCGGTGTATGAATATGTTAATGAGATGCATATAAAGCCTAAGGTGTTATATAAATGTGCCATTTACCATTTATGCTGGACTGAAACAAGACGGGAACTGAACCGACCTGTCTGTTACAGATTGATAGAATCTGTTCATTTTGCATTTTTGCATTGTTTGTCTCATACAAGCTGTTTTAGATAAGATATAGAGCAGAACTTGTCTCCTTTAAGACAGTCTATTTTATCATTTAGGAGACAGAAAGTGGTCAATTTATCGATTTTTAGTCAAACCATCCTAGATTGAATGTAATTTAATGTAATGTATTAATAGTGTTCATCTTAACATTTAATCCTAAATGAAGCACATTGAGGTCCCTGTGTGGTTTGCTGAATGCACAAAAATATGTCATGATTTAAAATGTCAAGTTATTTTATAATCTATTCTTAGTTTATAATTGTCTGTATTTATGCATCATATAATGCATGTAACATGATGAAATGCATTATGTTTCTTATAGCATAAACAGTAGCTTCATGGTTAAATTGTCAGGATGATTTTCAACGTACACAGTCAAATCCTCAGCTTTATTAATCCATTTGGAAGTCTGCAAAGGTGACATTTGCATTTTGAGCTAGAGACCTATGGAATGCTTGAGTTGCTCATGTTCTTTTGAGAAGGCTGATCAAATCATCATGTCAGTGATGTAACAGGCCTCTAGGTGATAGATTTATGAGGGTGCAGTTTTATCAGTGCTGTTTGATTTTCTTTGTCTACTGTCTCGTTCCAGTCATGTGATCTGCCCCTCTTTTAGAATATCCATATTAACACCCTTTGGTTCAAAGACGAATCTTTCCACCTGCAACTGTGCGTAAACATTTTATTGATGTACTCTTCTCACAGAACATGACACATTCCAGTGCTCTACAACGCGGTGATAAAGTCCAGTTCTTTTCTTCTTTTTTGCTGCAAATGTATATCTGCACACACATCACATTTTTTATTGTTTCCAATAATAGGCCTGCCGAGGAACTGAAATTACATAAGTTCATCAATGGCTGTAGTAGCTGTGAACCAATCAGACATTTAGAACATACCCCTGGACAAGAGAGACCTGCTGCTCTGGACCAACCACAACACAAGCCTTTGAACCAATCAAAGCAGAACAACAAAGTTCTCTGCCTGGGTTAATCAGAGCCCAGCTGTTTGGATTGGAGGAAAGCTCTGCTGGCAGTTTAGAGAACACTGGTGGTGGTTAGTTAGGAAGGAGCACTCGAGACAAACAAATAAGTCTCTCCTGACAGGAGTTAGAAGAGATAGTGAGTATCTAGTCAGGAACAAAGAGAAAAGACAATGGGGGAAAAAGGCCTATCACATGAAGAAAGGATGAGTTTTAGCGAGAAGAGGCCAGAAGTGCTGGTCACCACCACAGAGCATATAGAAATGGATTTGTTCATTTCAGCGGATGATGACGATCCCTTCACTGTAATCACCCTGCAAGGTGAACGGCAGCAGACCAGCCGTGAAGAAGAGGTAAAGCTGGACTGTAGTGCGGATAAAGATAATTGTGTCTAAAATCTGTAATTGTCTTGCCTAAGGTGTGATCTAATTTATAGTGTGTGGTGTATATGTTAACTAAAAACAGAAATAATGTTTTACATCTAACAAAAATATAATATGTTTAAAATCTTCTTTTACAATCACTTTTTACTGATCCTTCCTAGATGTTTCTAGTCTGTTTATGATGGCACAAGACTAATTTGATTCTTCTGGTTTTCATCAGGCCAAGGTCTGATTGACATATTCATATTGTTCACCTATTTCAAATTGATATCTTAATGAACTTCCATCTCAATTACTTGAATATAACTCCAGTATTCTAAAAACGGTGTCATTTTCAGTCTTCCTCTCCTAAGCAGCCAGAGCATCCTTTGGTTCCTGATTCAGACTATCAAGGGCAGGAAGTGCAAACCAAGATGCAAACCAAGAGCAGAAGTCTGTCTACATCCAGAGTGGATGAGGTGGAAGTCGCTGCTGTCCAGGAAATACACATAGAAATGGAGGTACTTGGAAAACTTGTTAGTGTTCCCATTCCATTTTTTGTCTGCTCATTTCATTTAGCCTTTACCCTGTGTCCCCTGGATGGATCATTTTCATTCACCTACCTGAAATAGCCCCTTTCGCAGACCCATTACGACCCATTAACGGGAATGGGTCGTAAATACGACCCGAAGTCTTTGACTTCTTATGGGGTCCCTCGCCTTTCCCGTATCACGTAATGCTGAAGCAAACAAACTTACCACTTTGATCCAAACACGCGCGTCCCCCTTACACCCGCGATCCAAAGTAATCCGCTCCACAAGATATTGAGATAGTTCCACGTAAGTGTACAAAATCCCAAAGAGCTGCGATGCCACTAAGTATTTTTAATCATTTTCCCCGATTTACTTTTCCTAGATTCTCATGTTGTGTCCCATCCTCAAACTATCTCTGTGTCCCACCCCTGCGTCGAGGACTGGTCAATGACTGGATATCAAAAGCAGCAACGCCGACGTCGCTATAATCGGGGAAAATTATTAAAAATACTTCACAGCTCTTTGGGAATTTGTGCACTTACGTGGAACTGTCTCAATATCTTGTGGAGCGGATTACTTTGGATCGCGGCTGTAAGGGGGACACGTGTGTTTTGATCAAAGTGGTAAGTTTGTTTGCTTCAGCATTACGTGATGCGGGAAAGGCAAGGGACCCCGTAAGAACTTACGACCCATTTCCGTTAAAAAAAGATACGGTGGTCTGCGAAAGGGGCTATACCTGAAAGTGCATAAGTGTGTATTGTGCCAGCCTTCCATGATCAGAATCAACTACAAGAAATCTCTAAATGTATGTGAATGTTTCACATCAATGCATCAAGCTAATCTATGTGCATATGCAAAGTGCAAACAGTGAATATGCCAACCACAACATTTTAGTGAAAGTGTCACTCATCACTGCATGCTGCTACAGCCTACAGCAAGCAGACTGGTTATCTGTTTGTATAAGACAATAATTTATGTCTCCTTTTGTATTGAATGTGGAGGGAAGGGTGAAATGTGCAATACAGCTACAGTATCTCTTCTCTTTGGCTGTTCATGTGTGTCTCCTCATTCCTCTGCTCCTCCTGCCCTCTTCTTCCCTCCAGCTGTTTTCTCCCATCAAGGTGTCGGAGAGCGAGCTGCTGGAGATCAAGTCAGACCATCCCTCTGTCGTGACCCCAGTAAGTGTTATCAAGGCTCCGCTCTTTTGTCAAAAGACTCTTCTCTTTTTACATACAGTTGTTTGTTTGTTTGTTACAATAAGTCTCAAAGATTTGAAAGTAACAGTGTACAACTGGACATCCACTATCACTCTTTTTTGTCAATTGATCTGTTAATAGTTAATAGTAGTAAAATAGGTGTGTTCTGTGCCAGCCTTCCATGACCAGAATCAATTAAAAAAAACAATAAATGTATTGTTGTGAATAAATGCATTGATGTGAATGTATCACATCAATGCATCAAGCTAATGTGTGTGCATATACCAGAATATAGTTGTCTGAATGGTGGTGTGTCCTTACAGCCAGGAGATCCAGTAGTCTCTCGGAACAGAACTCGTCGTCCCAAGTGGAAGAAACCAGCCCCACAGACCACAGGACTGGTCGTCAAAGACGTTGTCTGCTTACCCAGAGATTATTATATGGCACAGATAGACAGGTGTGTGTTCATTGTTGATGCTGTTCAAAAGAAAAGGAAGTCAACACAACAGCTCTGCTCCATTGCATTGTTGATGCTGACATATTGTAACTTCTCTATGCAAAAGTGATAATTATAAGACGGTTGACAGTGGCCCAGAAGTGGCAAATGGGAATTGGAATGTTCCTGGTTTGATCCCTGATCCCTGCCTTGCATGATTTTCTCTGCCATCATTATGAATATACAGTATAATGCCCAATGCACTTTGTGAATGAACCCTTTACCATTGTAGCTTGTGATTATCTTTGACTTTGAAGAGGGTGTGTATTCTTTAAACCACAAACTCGCCAGACATCTGCAATTTTCCCCCCATGTTCAATACAAAAGAAGACATAAATTGCTGTCTATACAAACAGATAACCAGTCTGCTTGCTGTAGGCTGTAGCAGTATGCACTGCAGTGATGAGTGACACTTCTACTAAAATGTTTTGGCATATTCACTGTTTGTATGAATTCTAATGATCCTTAACCTTCTTTCAACACAGTATTCCACACAGCAAGAATCGAGCAGCACTGGCTGCCATGGGACTGACTGCTCGCATCACCATTGATTATGGCTGGTCAGCCAGTCAGATGCAGAATAGACTGCTAGCACTGTTCCAAAGACGGCTCTTGAACCAGCAAGGGAAAAAAATCACTTTCACATATCTAAAGGTGAGTTTGTTTGTGTATGTTTATAGACGCACACATTTAATTATAATCACCATTAACCCCTTATTCCTAAACTTGTCTTTTCTGCTATTTTGGAAAAAAAAAGAAAAAAAAAATGAAAATAATAATTAAAATGGCCAGGCTACATGCTCACAATGTGTCAATGTAGATTGGCTAGTTGAAAAGCTTCGAGCACAGTCTGTGGTGAGCTGTCGCACATGCTTATGCTACCACCTAGTGGCAGTAATGAAGTTAAAGTATTTTTTCTCCATATTTCAATAAAAAAGATTATACAATATAACAGTAATGCACTGTGAGCTTGAAGATATTTTGGAGGGTTATCTGACCTGAATATGCAGACCCAACAGAAAGTATGTGTGCACATGGTCGGTCTAGTGTGTGCAGGGCTCTAAAGCGTGGTTCATCCCTGACTCCCCTGCTGAAGGCTGGACTGGAGAAAATGTCCTCAGGCTCACTGGACACGGACCTCTGTACATCCTCAGTAACCATGACTACCCTGAGGTAAACGTAAACCACTGCTTTTTTCCCCCAGTAGTGCAAAAAACAACAAACAAAATATAGAAAATTAGAAATAACATTCCTGAGATTTTTATACTCCTATAAACGATAGAATCTGGGAATACATTATTTACTGTTTGTAAATGTGTCTAGAAGTAACATCTCAAAAAGATTGGAATTCATTTTCCCTATAGGAAGACCTGTGACAGTTGGTATTTATCAGTAATGTATACTCAGGCAAAAATAATCACATTTTTCCTTCTGCTTTAAGTGGCATATGAATGGTCTAACTTTTTTGCCTATGCCCAGGCCATTTTTAGCCCAAGTAGTAAAGGTATGTTTTGTGAAGAAACTACTTCTTGCAATGGATTCATAAGCATGAAAACCCTTAGTTTGGTAGCCTGGTCCCTGGTGTACCAGACTCTGTTTCTACATTGAAGATTAAATTCAATTTCAACTCTGCAACTGCGTCTGGCAAGGAGCCCATCCCCACAAGTGGGCACGCCGTGGCTTATGTAGGTCAAAATACTGTCGAGATTATCCCTCTCTGAAAAAAACAAAAGTTTAGGTTCATTGGAACAACATCCAATCAGAGACAAGGGTACTACGCAACAGTTGATGTCAGGGAAATTCGAGTCACTGTCCAGACTCAGTTAACACTAACATTCATAAGTTGAATGTTGCCAACGGCACGGCAAATGAGGGTGGTTCCAGGCTACTAGTTTGGCTCCTCACATGCTACTTGCGTAGAATGAAAATGTTGCCTGTACATGCCTACATTTTTTGTGGTACCCCAACCTTCAGCAGCTGTCATACATTCTCCTATAAGATTCAGTCCTTGTGAGATGTACTGAATAGACACCTTTAAAAACACATTGCTGAAGACATTTATGGCAAAATATCTCTTCTGCTGAAACATCTTGATGACATCATCAAGATGTCAGATTTAGTGAATGAATGATTTTTCTTTTATGGCCTTTTTTTCTGAGAGTGTACAAATGGAACCAAATGGACCGGTTCATTTAGTTCCATTTGTACACTGAGAAAAATACCAATGTTAATGATGAAGTTCAATACAGGGCTAATAACTGAGTGGACAGCGCCAGTTAAGTGTTACACTTGTTTACAATAGCGGCCACCATGTACTCTACATTTTATCAAGACATTCAGAAGTACAAAGATTAACTCCTGTAAAGCCGGAAGCAGCAAATCATAGTGGAGTTATGTCTGAAATCTCTCAATCTCTTTTGATCAGATAAAAAGTGATTGGGCAGGAAGAAGGGAGTCAGACGTGGTTGAGCGGTAACAAGTGCACACTTTGCTTCTCGTACAAGACTAGTGGAGCCACTCCCCATCGTGCAACTGGGTCAAGTTTATTTTGTCTTATTTTGTGTACGTTTTCCTCATGCCGAAACAGAACATATTTTACCAGGAAATCTTAAACCTTTTGAGCAGATATTTATTTTGTACATGTTTTATATGCTGTAAGAGCGTGTCGTGCTGGCAGTCAGGTGGTTGCTTAACCTATGAACGCATATCTAAAATAAGCAGATAAATAAATAAACATTAATATTCTACATTGAGTGTACTAATTTACTTTGTAACTCATCATAGAAACATCATTGAGGACTGGTCTGTTGCACTGACTCAAACAATACATAATGTGTGTACGTTATAGCACGCAGCATGTACGTGGTGTTCTATATGAAATAAAATGAAACACTGACATAATGAAGTCATCCGTCCAAAACCCTTTTGAGAAAAACGTTGGTATAAATGAAAGGTCACCTGAAGACAACTATTGTTTATAATGTGAATATATGTGTATTTTATACTCAAGTATGGAAACGGTGATATTGGATCAGGCTGATATTCAAATGGAAAACCTTTAATAATATTTACACTGGTTTTAGTTTATTTATTTATTTTAACTTTTTATTTTTGAGTTTTCAATTCAACAAGTCAAAATAAGAAAACAAAAAATAAAAAAGACAAAAGAAATGAGAAATAACAAGCAAATAATAAGAAAATAAATAAATAAACAAACATGAGGTCGTGAGGTGTGCATCAAAACAGGTTACATGTTACGTGTTTTAGTCTATTTTTGTCTACGTTTTACATACATTTTACGTACTGCTAGATTTTCATTTATTTTTTACTATTTTTCATGGTTTCATTTTTTTTCCTTACTGATAATCCACTAATCATACGTATTTCAGAAAACTGTTTTTTTAGAAATGGACTCAAGTATTAATGGGATAATGGGCCCTATTTTTGATCGTCTTAAGTCAAAAGTTGTAGCAAAGCTGTTTGGCGACTCAAAACAGCCAAACACCTTTACCACATCTCCAAGTTTGACTTAAAGGAGAATTCCACACCAAAACACATTTGGCATTCATGTGCCTTGATCTCTGTGACATTACAAATATTGCACTTGATTTTTGTCATAGATGCCCCTTTTTCTACATTTCCCCGGTTTTACATTAGTGCAGGTTGCAGGCAGGCATTTTAGTAGCTCCAAACTTTTTTTCCCACATTTTTAATAGTATACTTACTGATACTCATGCATGTCTTTTACGTCACTCTGGCACAACTTTTACATGTAATTCCAGAGGTAATCTATTTCTGCTCCTCTCCTCCCCTCCCTTTTGCCACTCTCCTCTCCAATCACTCTGGTTGAAACTCCTGTCGCACAGGTTCCACCTGAGTTTTTTAAAATCATATAGTGGCCCAATTATGTTATTGTGTGGTTTGATGTGTGGAAAACGTTTGGAGCTATTAAAATACCCACATTAGAATAAAGGCAACCTGTGGCAATGCAAACTGTATTGAAGGGAGGGGGACGTCAGGGTGAAATGTAGAAAAGGGGGTATCTATGACAAAAAGGGCATTATAGATCATGTCCCAGGAATCAAGGTAGATGGATGCCCAATGTGTTTTGGTGTGGAATTCTCCTTTAAGACCTGATACTTAGACAATCAACATGGGGCCCAATGTTGCTCAACAGAGACATGGTGTTCATAAAACCTGTCAGTCTACATGGCTATGGATCATATCACTTTCCAAGTGATACTGTACAGTTTATTTTTTCAATGGTAGTCCTACTGTACAGGAATGTGTTTTATACTGTTTACTGTTTTTTTCTGTGATATGGATATATCTAGGTCTGAAATAAAGGATTGGTTCATACTGATACTGTATGTATCTTGACTCATATCTAGCAGGGCAGACATGTAACCAACACATCCTGCAAGACTCTTGTGTTTCCCCTAGTCACAGACATTAAAACACAGTCCTGAGGAACCAGCTTTGAAGGACAGATGACAGTGATGATAATAGTTATCAGATTGACTAGGGACATTACCATGCCATTGTTTCCTTTAGTTTGGCACATGATTCTTTAGGTAATTCCCTAACGACTGTATGCAAGCTGTTGTCTATGGTGCAGTGTTCCATATAGGGAAGTGCAGTTACTAGGCTAGGGTAATTGATGTTTGAAATTTGTACACCTATTGTTACGAGGTATGATGTCTCAAGGCGTGACGGACTGGCAAGATTGCCATGCATGACATCGGGCCTCTTCGTTGGGCATAAACAGGAAGGACACTAACAGACAGACATGGATTGGGTTCGGTAACAGACGACTGCTGGTCCACTAATTTTCAACTTGTTGCGACAAGTCACGCTCACAGGTTGTGACAAACCTGCTATTGTGTACAGTCGGCAATGCCCAAATGAGAGTCCTGTGGGGCCCTTACAGTATGCTGCACATAAACAGTGTCTCCGTGCCCCCCCCCCCCGTTCCCCCACGCTTTAAAAGACATGGAGGCACTATGAACTGAAGCAGGTATTCTGATTGGCATGCTACTGGCTAAGGGAGGATCTACCCCGCTATCTTCACCCTGCACTTCACCAGTCTTATGCACACCTGTCTGGGTACACTGTAAGTGTAACTAGTTAAGTCTGGATGTGTATCTACAGTAAATAACTTTTTAGTGCTACACTTTTTTTTTTTACTTTGTTTTTATTTAAATGTTTCAACTTTTAAACAAGAATCAAACAAAACATAAAAATCAACATTTGACAGGATTTAAATGTTGAACTAAGATTTGGACAAGGTAGCAAAGAGGCACAATATACAGTAGACCAGGGGTTTTCAACCTTTTCATCCCAGGGACCACCATTTATTCAGGATTTGAGCCACGGACCACCATTTGAGGATATTTTAGCCTCACAGACCCCAAATCTAAAGATTTTATTTTGCTTTTTTTCCACAATTCCAGGCTGGATTTGGGAAACAAAACAAGCAAAACATACATTCCAAAATGGCTAATTCAGATGATGAATATTTTAACTCTTGAGAGTGTAAAAACGAAACCAAATGGACCCGCAAGGGTCCATTTGGTTTCGTTTTTACGTTCTCAAGAGTTACATATGGTTAACCAATGTAGCTGGGGACCACCTGGAACCCTCTCAGGGACCACTGGTGGTCCCCGGACCACCTGTTGAAAACCACTGCAGTCCCTCCAAGCAAGCCTCTGAGGGCCCTGCGCAGGCTGTATGTGGGCAGTGAGGGCTATGGCAGCCTGCACTTAACCTTAAGGGGCCCCCAGAGGGCTTGCCCAAGTGATGCCCATAGCTGTTGGCTTACCGTGGGCAACTATGCGATAACCCGCACCTGCGGGCAGCCCACAGCATTCCCATACTGGCCCAGTTTGCTTTCGCCCGTGTAGGCCCTTAGCATATTTATACCTTTGGGCCCAATGCCTTTTTTGTGTGGACAGCCCATATCTGCTCTTTCCTTATTATTCATTCATTTATTGATTGAAATGTTCCTGCATTAACTACCACCGCACTAGCAGTTTAATTAAAAAATATATGTAAAATATGTATTTGTGACTCATTAAGTATAGCTATGATATGCTCAATAACTTGGTGTATGTGTTAATATTTGAGCCAACAATATGACCACAGCGTGTGCTATACCACATTGAATGTGCGTGCAAAATTTCACGGAAACAGCACACTGTGTTCATGATTTGAACCATTTCATTGTAAAAGCCCTTACGGAAGAAACATATATTGCATTATATTTTAAAATGTTGTGCAATATACAGGAATATATTTTCATTGTAAAAGCCCTTACGGAAGAAACATATATTGCATTATATTTTAAAATGTTGTGCAATATACAGGAATATATTTTCCCATATATGAGATTTAGTATTTATATTGTCCAATATATTGCAATATATGCATGTCCCATATATTGGTATATATTGTACCATGTATAATTATATATTGTATAACAAATATATTGCAATATATGCATGCACCATATATTGGTATATATTGTACCCGGTCTAATTATATATTGTAAAATATATGGCAATTTATATTCAGTCTTTGTATGCTCCAATATATTGCAATATATGAGTGTTCCATATATTGCTACATAATTCCACCTGTATAATTATATATGGTACAATATATGGTCATTTATATTCAGTCTTTGCATGCCCAATATATGCTTGTGTTGTATTGTTATATAGTGTGCCATGCATGATTTTATTTTATCTATGTGCTACAATATACTACAATATAATGCATGTACCATATATTAGTATATATTGTGCCATATATGATTATATATCGTAACATATTTAATAATACTTTACTATTTTACTTTCATTTTTTACTTTGCGAATAAACATTTATAGCATACACATGAACCATTCATAGCATAGCTATATATACTAAAGAAAACACATTGAAGACAAAATAATATGCATCATTTTGATGTTTATTAAAACCTCTTTGCCTTTTACATTTTCAATCTTCCACACTGGATCTTGCTATACAGTATATGCATAAAGGCTTGCTAATTGTGATAGATCAATAGCACACATTTTCTTTTTAACAATGTCCCATCAAATACCTGTTTCATGCCTGTGGAATCCCCTTTTCAGACCAACCACATTTTCAACATCAATCAGTGAACTATGTGATCTGTCATTCTTTCTGCCAAAAGATCCAAAAGGCTCCACCTGCAGACCTAGCCCAGGAGTTGATGTGCCTCACAGTTGATGTGATGACGTCACACATCAACCCATAGACCCCTGTTTTTGCCATGTGCCACCCGCTTCTACAGTTATCAAGCGATAATTCCCAGTAGGCTGCTTATCAGCACCATCTTAGCTTGTGGTTAGGGTTAGGGGTAGGTTTAGAGAAGGGTGTAGCAATGTTTGTAGCAAAACTCTAGACCCCTCCAACCGTAACCCTAAGCCTAAATCCCCGGTGCTCAACAACAGGGGCCTGTGGGTTGATGTGACGTCATCACATCAACTGTGAGGCACGTCCACTCCTAGGCTAGGTCTGCAGCTGGACCCTTCTCAAAAGCAAAGCATGTAATAGTATATAGAAATTGTGTCCATTTTGCAACAGCACAGTGAAGCTTGGTAAGTCGTGAACCAGTGTAAAGGGGGTCTTCATTTTTCAGAGGAAATTGTTTCACAGATTCACAGACTTGTGAATGTGATTCCTTGCTGATTAATAAGGGATATCTTCAAATAAAACTGAACAATCCATTATTATTATTATTCTCCACTTCCAATAATGGACCCAACACTGTGATCTAAGTCACAAGAAAAAAATAAATACTGCACACACACTGATAATGCTTGACTGCAATTATGTCCATTGTTGAATTAGCCTCACTCTCTGGTAAAGTCATCCTCAAACAACAAGAGCAGGGAAGTAGGATATCTGGGAATAGAATCTCCACCACCAGCATACAGGCTCTAGAAGAAAGAAAGAAAGAAAGAAAGAAAGAAAGAAAGAAAGAAAGAAAGAAAGAAAGAAAGAAAGAAAGAAAGATTTTAATACTTCAATCATCATATCATAATGTATGTCCCTCAATCACCACTGATATAACTGATTGTAAATGTACTGTTGAACTAACAATGGACTTCAGAAGGGGTAACCTAAGAAGAACATGGCTGAGAAATACTCTTGTACGGCACAATAACCATAATGTGGCTCATATCATATGATGTGTATCTTCAAAGCCAATGTCAGACTTATAGTGAGAGGAATCTTCATTCAGATTCTATGTAAGAAAATAATGCATGACATGACTCTCATGTCATTGACAGGTTGGTGATTGAATTAATTCCAATACTTTAAGCACAGTACAGTTTATTACTGGTCTGTTAATAGCTTGTTTATTGGGATCTTTTTGTACTTATTTCATGTTTTAAGTCAGCAAATGCCTTTTTGGGCTTGCTTTTAATGGGCCCATCTTTACTCTCAGAATTGGGACCCATAAGGGTCCACTTGGTTCCTAAGTATCATTTAGGGAGCCCCTCAAAGACCCCACTTTGTGAACCACCTGGCCTAGTCTGTATATTAATTTACAGACATTTACATTTTCATTGTTTATAGACAATGAGATATACCATGTTCCCTTCGCGAAAACAGGCCCTAGACAGACCCAATAACAATTGTACAGTATTTGATCTCAAACTTATCTCTGCATTGTTTTAGTTTAGACCAGGGCTTTAGCGTATAGACAGCTACGCCAACTCCGTTCACTTAATGGGGTCAGTCCAATGGAGGCTCTTATACCTAGACTTCTACTGAAAATTGGGACAACGAATAGCAGCCCAGCTTGTGATAATGATAAATAAATACATCCCTTTATTTTATATCGATTTGTAGTAATATTACAGCATAAACATTGCATACTTTAACACATTGCTGGAAACGATGTATTCCCAACTGTAGTTTGAACCTCTTTTAGTCCAAATGAACAGCGCTCGGGTTCTGACCCCTCAATGTCGCAACTTGTCTACTAGATGTCTCTGGTTTAGACAGTGAGGTCATGCAAGCAGTTACAACTTACAATATCCGTCTGCATTGTCGTATGATTCAGTAAACAGAAGAAGACTCACCTTCTTTTCAGAAACATGTTGTTCTTTTTGGAATGTCTGTTTCATCAGAATCCGGGAGAATATATTTCCTTCTAAATCGGAGCCGGTTTTTTCCTTCTATTTGCTGTGTTTGAGCATAGAGTTGTTTTGAGAGAGATGGCTTCCGGCTTTCATTGAGACGCTAAGCATTTTGGTTGGTGTAGTTCTGCTGTATTTATCAGTAAGCATTGCTTACTCTACTAGAACTACATCGGCCAAAATGCTTAGCGCGCAACTCACGCATGCGCAGAACCCTTCCCCCTCCAGCCAGCCAATCATAGCACACGGACCGCATGCACATTGCTCGAGCGCGTTCTTTCTTCCAACGCTCGCGGAACAACACAACAACGTCCACCCGTTCAGCAAACAGAAACATTGAAATTATTTATCAAATCAACAAAAGTATGACGGAATACAAGTTTGCCCTTGTTAGCTGGGCAGAGGGGGCTGACAAGAATACGACCAGCATTGTTCCAAGCAGCTGGATAGTTGACGGTGATACTGAAAGGTGAGTTCGAAACTATGACCAAAAACAAAATAATCTCCCCTTTGGTAGTACAATGTACAACCCAAACACATTGCTAAAACTGCGTTTTTCTGTATAATGTTTAAATTAGTCCTGGGGAAAACGGCTGCTGATACCTGTACAAAATAACTGCAAAACAAT
Organism: Benthosema pterotum; assembly: GCA_039105355.1. Taxonomy (NCBI): domain Eukaryota; kingdom Metazoa; phylum Chordata; class Actinopteri; order Myctophiformes; family Myctophidae; genus Benthosema; species Benthosema pterotum. Next base: position 31,722,335 of record CM076979.1, on the reverse strand, counting down.
GACTACTACTTGTCTTTGTTGTTTGTCCTTGTCTTTACTAAAAAGTAAAAATATCTATATTTATATCCCAAACCTTTTCATGTCAAGGACCCTGAAATTGTCATTAATGAGCCCCTGGATCCCCATATGAAGAGATAACGCCACATCAGTAGAAATTTGAATGGCTCTAAGCAGTGAATCTAAATACATTTCATTTCAAAGACCCCTAGTTGACAATAGGCTGCAGATTGCATTTGCACCACCGATTCGTCAAAATCAATGTTAAAGGGGAATTCCACACATTTTCAAAAAAAAAAATCCTGAGAGGATACAAATTTGAACCAAATGGACCCTAGCGGGTCCATTTGGTTCCATTTGTACCCTCTCAGGGGTCTGAAAGAAAAATCATTAACATGGTGAAATACATCTTGATAATGTCATCAGATGTTAATGTTTTTTCAGACCTCCATTTTTAGGAAATACAGGTTCCACTTTGGAAACCACAGCACTCTAACATGTAAAAGATGCAATATGACATGGCTCTGTTTACACAGTGCTGTATTACTTCCCCCTTTATTTTATTTTATTGCATTTATTTATTTGACACGTTTTCTGGCACTGAAAATGTACAGTATGTTTTTCATGCCAATCAAACTTATTTGTATTGAATTGAAATTGACAGGACACATTATGTGGAGTGCCGTACATTAGGCCGTAAGAAACCTGCTAATGGATGGCCGGTTGAGCATGCTCAAATTCTTCAGTTAGCAGGCAAGTGAGGTCTTTACACACACTCACACAAAATATACATTTTAATATACAACATTAGGTTGATGACAATGTTGTTTTTTTGGAATTACCGGTATTAAAATCTATCCTTCTAATCTACATGGATGCAGACAAAGAGCGGGAACTCTACGCAGTTGACATTCCGAATCTTGGCAAGAGGGTGAGGAAAGCGAAAAACCTGGACTTTGGTGAAGAAGACTCCAGTAATGGTGACAAAGGGTCTGGCCCTGGAAATCCCAAACAGGTAATTAAGCAGAGATTGATGGTACACCAGGAAAAGAATGAATGTATATTGACTGCTCTTTGATTAAAGGGAAATTCCACCCATTTTCAACATTTTACTATAGCCTATCATTAATATACCAAATTGAATGTTATGTGGACATGATAAAAAAAATGTTTCCACATTCTGTGTCTCTTAGAAATGGAGGACTGGAAAAAAAACATCAACATGGTGAAACACAACTTAATGATGTCATCAAGTTGTTTCACAGCATTGACGCTTTTCTTTTGTACAAATAGACCCGAGGGTTCATTTAGTTCTATTTGTATGCTGAAAAAAATGTTAAATGGGTGGAATTCCCCTTTAAATACAATACAATACATCTTTTCCCCCCAGAAAAAGACCAAGTTGCTACACAAAGACTGGTGGACGAGGGAATGTTGTCTGAGGATCTGTTCAACCCCAGTTCAGCAGAACTGTCAAGTCAAGACTACACCAAAGAACTGCAAGGCCAGCTGAAGACTTTACAGAGAGAACAGCAAGCTGAGAAACATGGTATTACAGGCAAGTATTAAATATTACCGTATTGTCCCAAGTATAAGACGACCCTGGTTATAAGAAGACCCCCATTTTTCAAGACTAATTTGTGTAAAGAAGAAAACATTGAATGTCAAATAATATAGTCCACAAATATAAGTCCATTTTTAGGATTTTTTCCATTGGAAAAAACACTGTCTTATATTTAGGCCAATAGGGTAATATGTAATCAAAGTACTGTATGTTGAATAATCAATTTAGACCTGAGAATGTTTAGTTTTTTTTTATTCAACTTAACTGTAGATTTAGTCAACTAAAATTATATAGTTTGTCAAGACAGTAATACAAAGACAGTAATACTTATACTAAAAAGATTGACAAAAGCAAAGTAAAAATGTGTTCTCTATCTAATCGCTTCATTGTTTCTGTTTCAATTTTGTATAACGTTTTATTCTCAGAAATGCCAGCTTTGTTGTCTGACGTGATGAAGCTCATCTCCATCGAAAACAAAGATTGTGAGTGACGCACCAGATCATGTTGCTGTCACCTGAAAGCAGACGATCTACCACCAATGTGATTGCCCCTGATGCTCAAAGTCCTGACAGCCCAGGGCTACCTTGCACTCCAAGCAGACCTTCACACCTAAGTATTTATTAAGTGAATAATCTTGAACAAACATTAAACATTTCTTTGTTCTTGGCGTGTGCATTCTATTGCTTGTGGTGAGTATTTTGTGTATCTTTCTTGGCTCTCATTTTGTTTATATAAAGGTGAAAATTGGGAATGCTGGAGCCGTCACCATCATATCGCATTGTTGGGAGATTGCCAAAGCATCTACCAGCGCCAGTGGGATGGCACGTTTGCTACTGATGGGGCTGTTTGATGTGGATGTCCTCCTCAAGTCCAACGTGAAAGGAGGGGCCAGCAAGGTGGATCCCTCTGCTGAGTGCTGGCAGCCTCTCAACCCAATGAAACTTTACTTGGTAAATAAGGATTTTCACTCTGTGACACTGTAGTGTGTGTGTGGGGGGGGGGTGGTGATGAGTGAGTGAGGATGGGTGAGACTAATCAGTGTTGTTCTGTTCTACAGATGCTGTTCTAAACCAGTTCCTGACAGCCATGGAAGGTGATATAAAATCTGTCAACAGTAAAATCTGCGAACTAAGGCACCAAGTGAAGCAAAAGTGTGTGGACTTTGGACTTATAAGATAAGTCACCTTTGTTTTTGTTGTGTCACAAAGTGAAGAACCAGTATGCACTGTTATCCTGGATAGCGGACTGTTTATTTCTTTGTTTTCATTATTCTCAGGTCCTTGTTTCGTTGAGTGCCAACTTAAAGTGTAGGCCCCCTTTTGAGTTTTTCTGTGTAGGTAACCTCGCCATGATTTAATCCCAAATGTGGACAATAAAAAAAATACTTACTTCATGGCAAAGTAATTACACTGTATTGTACAGTCACATTTGCATTAATTTATTTATTATTTGTGCCTTTTGTTTGAAGATAATTTTATTTATTTTTTGTAACTGCACTGAAAGTTTAAAATGGACATTGATGTTTCTTGTTCAATTGCACAAATGTTGCACTTTTATTAAATGTTGAGTAATGTTGCACTGGTCTTAACCTTTATGACTTTTTTTTGTACAAATGGAACCAAATGGACCCTAAAAAAAATGCGTGTAAAAAGTATGCACTCAGGCAAAAATCTTGAATGGGTGGAATTGTTGAAACAGTCCGGCCCTCGGCTTGTATGAATTTTTCTATTTCGCCCCGCTGTGTATTTGAGTTTGACATCTCTAACTTACTGGATCTACCAAGATCATTTGAGCATTTATAAACAATGATAATCATGAAAAAGCAAATCCAGCAAAGTGTTGGTTCATTGAGGCATGGAGAGCAGAAGGTTTATTATATAATTCCCCCTGAAAATATGTTTAATAAATTTGTTTGAATCCATTATTTGTTTATTTTACAATTCAGTTTCCAGTTAGTTGACTACATATTGGATCAATAGAATATTATTTTTAAAATAAATATACCGGTAGTAAAATATTAATGGTTAAAGCCAATGTGGGTGTGGTGGGGGCCTAGTCAGGGCAGTTAATGGGGGTTTCCTGCAGGCTGAGTGAGGGCTTATTCTGGGGCCCTTGCGGGCCCTTTTAGGCATCTTAGGGCTACGTGGGGGCTGACCATACTGGCCCAGCACTTAGGGCCCAGCAGTTTGCCGATGTGCAAACCCCCTAGGGTCCTGCACGGGCAACCCAAAGCGGCCCCTTGCGCAATCCCTAACTGGGCCTTGACAGGGCCAGCGCGGTCTTGCTTGCAAACCACTGCGCCACTGCAGTAGACGTTTTCCATAATTTGTCACAGGCCCAGCCTGCATCCAGCCCCATGCATGGTTTGGAGGCTGAGGCTGCAACTACACAGGGTTTTGCACATTCCAAGTCTTGGACCGGGGTGTGACGTCACGTCCTCCTTTTTTGAATGGCTTTCAATGAGCACTTCCTGCTACTTCCTGTCTGAATTTCGGACAGTGCTCAGGCAGCAGGAAAGATCCGCCCGCGACCGAAATTCAGACAGGAAGTAGCAGGAAGTGCCCATTGAAACCCATTCAAAAAAGGAGGATGTGACGTCACACCCCCGGCCGAAAGTTGGAATGTGCACTTGTGCAGTTTGGCTCTGCCCTGAAGGTCCGTAGACGTCCCTCACCCAAAACCATAGGCCATATGACCCGGTCCCCAAGATGCCTAGCCCAGTAGCCCACTACCAGCACCCACCACTTTTTCAAAATATTTTACATACGCATACATTCTATACATTCTATAGACCACTCATACAGACTCTACACAATTACAGAAACACCAACAAGCACAGTATCACACAACGTATTTGGGCCCTAGAGAGAAATTGCTGATCCTGTCATACTGAATAGATTAGAACACTCTCCCACTGTATTCCTACTCTTATGCTTAAATCTAAATTATTTGCCAGCTATTAAATTGTTACATTGTTATTGCAATGTTTATTTAATGGCACACACATGTTGTGCTTTTTTTAATATGTTGTTTCATGCAGTTGTTGAGTCACTCACACAATGTAATCACGTTATTATTATTAATAGAAAATTACATCTTGCTGCAAAAGATCACAGGAGTGTGTAGGAGGCAGCACAATGCACTGCACTATACACTGTAGCATAGGCTCAATAAGGCAGTTTGTCACATTCAGTAGATCTTGTAATCTTTTGTGGCTATATTAGGAGGTATTAGTCTAGGACCTGGCTAAGAGTTGTATGCATTTCATTTAGGAGAGAATCTCAACTGTTCTTGGCTAATATGGCCGCTGCGAACAACATGGGAACTGTGACTAAGCCTCTATCCGGGACGAAATACCCGAAAATGACCACACCCCTTTTAAAATGACCCCTAATTCAAACATGGCTCTAACTTACAAACCGTTGCAGCTACAGATTTTCTGAGGTGCTCAAAATGTTCAGAATACTCATATTTGTGGTATCCGTGCCTGAGCCAGCAACATAGTGGCCAAATCCAATATGGCCGCCAGCCCGCCACCTGAAAAAGCGTTTTATCTAGAACGTCTGAACCGTGTCTAAATCATGTGTTTTGACAATTAGAAACATGTTGGGGTGCTTATCTTCATGAATGGGTGTGGCTAAACATCTATTTTGCATATTCCAAAGATGGCGACCATCTGACAATCTGTTACTTTTGTCATTATTAGTAAACTCGCTGTCAATTGTGTTTTTTGAGCATTAGAAGTACATTGGAATGGATTTTTTTTTTTTTTTTTTTTTTTTTTTTTTTGTGCAATTTGGTGCACCACAACCTGTGCAAAAATACTCTGACTTTGCGGGTTGGGGGTGCAATGCAAGCCCTCAACAACACCACAATAACATAAATGACACACAACCAACCTCAGGGAGAAGCCTTTTCTTGTCAGATCACAATTCTATTATATCAAGCAACAGAATCCAGCTTTCTTTATGTCCAATAGCAATAGGCTTACTGTACATGATTTTGCGGTCTCAGTGAAGTCGGATGTTGCAAACTTTACTGGCATCTACAAGATCCCGTGAGGATCTCTTTGAGTAAGTGACCAGCCTAAGCCTATGCTAAACCTAACCTTAGCCCTAAACCTAACCTCAGAAAAACTACTAAATCTAACACTAAACCTAACCTCAGTAGAACAATGCCTGAACGTAACTGGCATAAAAGGTGAAGGAGATAACTAAAAGGTGGCAGCACATAAATAAAAAGGCCGCAGCAGATGTGGAAAGAGGTGGAGGTCGGGCAAATGATTAAACGTCGCAGTAGAGAAGTAAAAAATCATGGCAGATAGTTAAAAGTTGCGGCAGATAAATGAAAGTTGTGGCTAGTGGCGGATATTGCTTGCAATCTCACGATAGATATGTATAGATATGATACAGAGACCACTATACGATATGTATTGATTTATATTTATATACTGTGTATATATATACTGTGTGTGTATATATATATATATATATATATATATATATATATATATATATATATATATATATATATATATATATATATATATATATCGATTATATGTTTATTCAAAAATAATTACCATGTTGCACAAATACAATAAAACACTTTCGGGGTCAAGGACATCTTTAAATTCCAAACATCTTAACAAGGGCTCTGGGAGTGTTTTACAACTGCCAAGTTGGGCTTTGATAACAAGGTACGTTTGCGAATGCGAACACTGATCACCAGATAATTCAGGATATATTGATAGTTTGCAGTTTTGTAATTAAATAATCTCAACTAATCGCTTACCAATATTTGACCTGAGAAGTATTTTTTGGTCAATTAAAACAGACTGGTATATAGCATATCAACGAGTGGGTTTTCTTAAATACAATAACTAATCGTCTGACTGGTGGGGACGGTCCGAGTGTCCGTAGATCTGAAGTCCCAGAGATCCTATACTGTATGTCCCATTACTCTGAACATGCACTGGAATTCCACCATCAGCATAACGGTTGCCACCTTGTTTTAAGCACTGTGTCCACACTGTGACATGTTATGTTGAGGTTTAGAGATAGGATTGGCAGGTTGAAATTTGTCCAGTGAAAAAGGTTCTGTTGTGTAAAATCTATGCGTGATTAAATTAGTTAATTCTTTTAATTGCATCATTTTTTTCTGTAATTAATTAATTTCAATTAATCCGTTAAAGATAAAAGATTGGGGGGGGGGGGGGTCCCTCATGCTGACAAATGAAAAATAATAAGTCTCAGGAGTCTTATTATTAGTGGTGCACAATATTATTATGTCTAATATCCAATCTCTGACATTAATGGTGGCCCACCAGGTAAATGAAACTTTTGTCTGTTTTTTAGTATGACATAAAAATAAGAGCAAGCTTTAACTCTGATATGCTGTTTTCACTGTTGCTATACTCTTGCTTATATTTTTGCTTATATTTTTTTTATAGTACAGGCTAGTGAATGGTCAAGTGAGCATGACCTTTGGGCAAGTAGGACCTGACCTGTATACTTGCCTGCCGGGCAAGTGCCTCTGAGTGCCATTGTCAACCACTGGAAAAGCCAATGTATGGCTTTGCTATTGCTAAGCTCTTGCTGTATGCGATGATGACCATACATCAATATTGTATTAATGTCAGAGTTGATTTTTTTCAGGCATCTTTTCACACAGTCAGGGAAGTTTGATGTTGGTCAAACAAATGGTAGTCCATTGTAGTCCAATTACAAATACACACGGTGTGCGTGTGTGTGTGCGTGTGTGTGTGTGTGTGTGTGTGTGTGTGTGTGTGTGTGTGTGTGTGTGTGTTCGCAGTGGTCTTATTAGCCAAAAACATTTGAGATATTCTCTCCTAAAATGAAGTGCATACAAATCTTAGCCAGGTCCTAGGAATCAAAAGGACGAAGCATAACCGGGCTGGACTGTCTACAGGAAGTACTAGGCATATGCTTGGTGGGCCACCTCTCTGGTGGGCCAGTCTGGGCAAAATGTTAATTGATAATTGGTCTGTTGGTTGTGTGTCATTTATGTTATTGTGGTGTTGTTGAGGGCTTGTATTGCACCCCCAACCTGCAAAGTCAGGGTGTATCTGTACACTGGTTGTGGTGCAACAAATTGCAAAAAAAAAAAACAAAAAACAAAAAAAAAAAACCTTTTTTTCCATTCCAATGTGCTTCTAATGCTCAAAAAACACAAAATTGACAGCAAGTTTACAAATATTGACAAAAGTAACATAAATAAAACAAATTGTCAGATGGTCGCCATCTTTGAAATATGCAAAATAGATGTTTAGCCACACCCATTCATGAAGATAAGCACCCCAACATGTTTATAATTGTCAAAACACATGATTTAGGTTTGCATTCATAGCTCATCTGGTTCAGACGTTCTAGATAAAACGCTTTTTCAGGTGGCGGGCTGGCGGCCATATTGGATTTGGCACTATGAAGACTATGGAGTGTTGCTGACTCAGGCACGGATACCACAAATGTGAGTATTCTGAACATTTTGAGCACCTCAGAAAATCTGTAGCTGCAACGGTTTGTAAGTTAGAGCCATGTTTGAATTAGGGGTCATTTTAAAAGGGGTGTGGTCATTTTCGGGTATTCCGTCCCGGATAGAGGCTTAGTCACAGTTCCCATGTTGTTCGCAGCGGCCAAATTAGCCAAGAACAGTTGAGATATTCTCTCCTAAATGAAATGCATACAACTCTTAGCCAGGTCCTAGACTATATGGGGTATATTAGGAGTAGACAATGAAAAATAAATCTCTTTAAACATTTTTGAACAAATGTGGGTGGTATTTAAGACCACGTTCGAATACCCACGTCCCTTGACCGCTAGAAATGAGGCCTCATTTTTTAATTTCTCTAATAACAACCTAAAACATGAACCTTGATTTCGTGGCAACAATGACGATGTCACGATCATGTCATGATCATGATGAAATCACACATTGCCGGTGTGATTTCTTTTCTTCGATATGGATCTCTGTGGGTCTGATTGGTTGATTTATTGGAATGTGCTTGCTCGTCTACTATACAGCAGGCATGTAGGCATATCCTGCATGACGTCCTTCATTCCTGCATGATGACTTTGTGAATAGGTATGTTCAATCAAGTTTACACAGACCTTAAAACCCAGTATAAGGAAACAGCTTTTGAAGGACAGATATGATGATGATGCTGATGATAATAGGTGTTAGACTGGTCTGGAGACTTTATTATGCCATTGTTTCTTTTTGTTTGGGATTTAGCAATGTAATGCCTTAACAACTGTATGCAAGCTACAGTGCATTCTCTATAGTCTGTACAGTACCAGTAGGCCTACTGTAATGTGTATAGGAAAGTGAACCTACTAGGCTCCAGGGCAATGGCCGTTTCAAATTTGTATCGTTTGTCAGTGTACTTTGTCAGTGTCAGTGCTTCTTAGTGAGACGCCCTGTAGGCGAGAAGCAACCTCGCCCCAAAGGGCACGGTCGTGTGCACATATCCACCTGGAACATGGCATAGCCCTACTGCTGGGCGAACACTTGTGCTTTGGCATGGGGGCTCAGATCAGGCAGGCTATGAAATGAATTCTGTACTGTGTGTCTCAACAGAGAGCTGTGGACAATTCAGAATTCTGTCTAACAGTGGCATTATCAATCCGGAATCCAAGCTACTAGAACTGGCAGGCTTTACATTCCCATACGATTAGCCTGTTATAATGAAAATCAATAAAAAGATATACAAATCTTGCTAAAAACAAATAAATGGATAATGCCCCAATGGTGATGTTTGGTGGGTTTCTGAAGTGTCCACAGCCCTACTATAAGACACAGAGTTGAAAGGACACCATTTTATCTTGAGAATTAGTAATGACCAAAGTCACCAATTTATTCAAAGTGTGGCGAAAACACTTAATTACACTTTTTAACTGGATAATGTGAATGAAAACAGATTTATGAAACCACAAGCTAAAATGGTCAACAAATACACTATTCAACACACTGATAATATTGTTTTAATTTCTTGCTCGTGTGTGAATATATATATATATATATATATATATATATATATATATATATATATATATATATATATATATATATATATATATATATATATATATATATATATATAGACGGACGGACGGACGGTACATATGTATCATGATTGAAATTGTTTAAAACAAAAAACAAAATAGTGAAATAGCCACATTCAGTCAGTGTGTGTTTGTAGATCTCCCCATTCCACTCTTTTTGAATGAATGATTATGACTTGAATGAATGATTATGACGATATAGACAATTATGAATGATTATGGCAAAGATATATTGTGATTATGTAATAATTGTAACAGGCCTAAGCTTACTGTCCAAGTTCTTCCAATACACTGTGGTTTCTCTTGATTGGAACATCCTTAAGGGCTAACTTCAACCTTCCGAATGTCATTCACTCTGACAGTGTGAGTAACATTCAGCCGGTCACTGAAGAACTGAAAAGAGAGAAAACAGAAAGGTTCCTTTCATTATGAAGTCATTCTTAGGTGTACAAATAAGCAATTACAGTGGCAAAAGTATGAGATGTACAGTATATATGTGTACTGTACATCCAGTAGTGAGGTGGGGCACAGGAGCGCAGCTCCGGTAAGACTTTACCAGCCGGAGAATCAAAATGTTAAAATATAATGCAGTAAGTTCTGCTCCATTCTCAAAATCCTTTGTTTTCCAAAAGCAGTAATTTATTCTAAGAGTAAAAAGCTGTTTAATGACCCCTATTTTGATTGTCTTAAGTATCAGGTCTTAAGTCAAAACTTGGAGTTGTGGCAAAGCGGCTTGGCCACTCAAAAGCTTTGCCACACCTCCAAGTTTTGACTTAAGACTTAAGACCTGATACTTAAGTCAATCAAAATAGGGTCCCATGTGTGCTTATTTTTAATGTAATTTAATTTTGTGTGGAAACAGTTATTATGATATCTTTAGATGAAGACATTGTACATTGCAAGAGGCACTTGCAATGTTGATTAAGATCTGATGTGTTTGTATTGTGTTGGTATACTGTGCCAAAATACATTTTTTATGCATTTTAGGGCTAATGGAGGGTTTGACCTCCCCCAAACTTTCCGGATGCGCCGCGTCACAGGGGCGTCATGGAAGCTTATTTCTGATAAGACACATGGAAAGGTTCAGAATACTGTTGATATTTTTGGGATTCCTTGGTTGTAAATGATGTGTCATATGGCTAACTTCCCTTTGGCCTCTGACATTTCGCAGAGAAAGTTCACTTGGTGACTTTGACCCTTGCTGGCATTTTCAATGTTTCATCTGTTCATCTCTGCAATATTTTGTTTTAATGTGAGACAGTAGCCACTGTTTTTCTTTCGGTCTGGGCAATCTTATCATCTGAAAAACATGTTTGTTGCATTTAACCTTGTTGAAGTTCCACTCACGTCGTCTCTTGGTTTTATCCTTTGCCCTCTTAAAGTACAATATGATATTCAAAGTAGCTATCTTAGAACTACATTACCCATCAATTCGAGTTGTCATGGCAACCATGACAAATGGAAACTTTGCTAAGAATTGTAATAAAATGTATGCATCGCCATGTTACTTGGTGGGCTGAAGTGAGGCTTTGTGTTGGGTGACATTCTATCTCCCCCATATACATAATGGAAAATAATGGAAACTTCTTTATTTAAGGTTTTGTTCTTTCCTGGTTACAGATTCCATCTAAGGTTAACATTATGTAAGTTGGCTTCTTAGGTGAATATGCATTTGGATACTAACCATTTCAACTGCTCTAAAAGCTGTAGTACATTTCGTTGACTTTTGCGATTGCATTTTGTAGCTGGTCTTTAGGTTTGTTGCAGTTTGGCTTTTAGCCTGGTCTTTCATTGAAATTCCATTTTGAGTTGTTATGAAAGGTAAATACAGTACATATTGAGTTCATTCTAAATGTTCTAAAGGTTAATTTAGAACCCCAAAAGATCATGTTTTTCCTTTTTCAACCACTGTAACCTTTGGGTTGTCAGCTATCTTCAATGCTTTCTCAACTCTAATCAAACCATCACTTGAAGCAATTCAAATGCCCTGCTTTTCCCTGAGACGGAGCTCCTGGACACGGCTGTCCAGTCCTGTACCTCTGCAAACTGACCAATGCATAGCCACAAGTCCAAAAGGTGATTGTATTCTTGATCTCGGCTCCACCTGGTCCCCAGCTAGTAGAAAACCACTGGAATAGGCAAAAAAAAACTTGGGCTTTTCTGTTATTTCTAATCAAAGGATAAATATTCTGTACAAATATTACCTGTTCAATAAGTGTAATGATGGTAGCATTATTTAATTCACCGAGGGAGGACATCTTGAGCTCCAGCTTTGCCACAGCTGTGGGACAATGAGAGGAGAAATATTCACAAGTAGAAAGTGAGACTCATTATTAGACCTTGACATAACATTGTTTCCTTTATAGTTATACATTACATTTTCAACCTCTTTCCTTAACATGTTTTTGATTAATTGCCTCAAAGACCAAAACATTCACCAAACAACGCAAACGAGAAGACTAATTTACATCCAGGTTTTTGCTGGGTCAAACAAGGGTATCATGTGACGTTGATCCACCTCCCATAGTCACACTAAACATGACATGTGTAGGCACGAGGCAGAAGAATAACAGTGAGGATAAATTAACGATTGTCTTGTTAAAATGCAAGGAGCAGCAAGGGTCACATACCTCCAGGGATAAACACTGTTGTAGTTGGAATCATGGTGGTTGGAAGACTAGTTGTGCCTGAAGTTGTAGCTGCAGGTGTTGTTGCAGCTGCAGTTGTAGCAGCTGCGGTTGTAGCTGCAGTTGTAGCAGCTGCAGTTGTAGCTGCAGGTGTTGTTGCAGCTACAGTTGTAGCAGCTGCAGTTGTAGCTGCAGGTGTTGTTGCAGCCGCAGTTGTAGCAGCTGCAGTTGTAGCTGCAGGTGTTGTTGCAGCTGCAGTTGTGGCAGCTGCAGTTGTAGCTGCAGGTGTTGTTGCAGCTGCAGTTGTAGCAGCTGCAGTTGTAGCTGCAGGTGTTGTTGCAGCCGCAGTTGTAGCAGCTGCAGTTGTAGCTGCAGGTGTTGTTGCAGCTGCAGTTGTAGCTGCAGGTGTTGTTGCAGCTGCAGTTGTAGCAGCCGCAGTTGTAGCAGCTGCGGTTGTAGCTGCAGTTGTAGCAGCTGCAGTTGTAGCTGCAGGTGTTGTTGCAGCTGCAGTTGTAGCAGCCGCAGTTGTAGCAGCTGCGGTTGTAGCTGCAGGTGTTGTTGCAGCCGCAGTCGTAGTAGGTGCAGCAGTCGTAGCAGGTGCGGCAGTCGTAGCAGGTGCGGCAGTCGTAGCAGGTGCAGCAGTCGTAGCAGGTGCAGCAGTCATGGCAGTGGTGCCAGCGAGCGTAGTAGTTGCAGCAGTGGTAGCAACAGTCGGCGGGATTGTCGGCACAACCACTGTTAAAATAAAACATTCCTATCAGTACTTGCAGGCTTTAATATATCATTTAACAGAAGAAAGAAAGAAATGTCATTGAACATGTCATTACGAAGGGCCATTCCGATTTCATCTGTTAAAGGGACTTTTCACCGTTTTCACAAAAAATATGGTAGTGACATTTAGAAGATTTAGAGCACTTCCCTGGTGGTCTTTACTGTATGTGTGTAATGTGTGGTTTTATATCTTTGGATGTTAGCAGTGAGCCCAGTGTCTCTGATGTCATGGACAATGGACTACATGTTATTTCAGTAGGACAGCCCTCCTCGTAGCCACAAAGAGGTGTAGTGCACCAAAGAACTATTGGAATTGTAGCTAGCATCTAAAATAAAGATCACCAGGAATTTGTTCTAATCCTTCTAAATGTCATTACTCATTAACATATATATTTTTGTGAAAATTGTGAAATGACCCTTCAAGTCAACAATTTTTACCTTTGGCTGTGATAGACGATGCGTCCACAGTAAGGGAGAGGTTACCGCTGTTTGCAGCCGCCTTCAGAGTATCTGTTACAGTTGTGGCATTTGGTGGTGAGGAATTTGCTGTTTGGTTGAATATTAAATCAGCATCCACTATCACTGATCCTTGTCTGTAAAGGTGACATTTGAAAGACTTTTCAATTGCTATTATTTATTTATGTATTTACTTACTTAGTAGTTCATGGTTTTTATGGTATTCATGGTACAAAATCAATTATGTGCTAATCAATGAATGCAAAAACATATAGGTCTACCTAATACAGTAAATAACAATGATGAATACCTGAAGCCGTTTACAACCGTCGTGACGAAATTAGGAAAATCTTTATAGACGTCATTCATCTGGAAATAAACAACAGATTCATTGGTTCAAACATAATGATTCCAAAGAGTAAAATAATCCCTATTAATCGCTATTACATAATTGATTGCAGCAATACTTCTCTCCTTTACACACGTTGTGATTGTATGCATGCAAGGCAAATATGAAAGTTTGGTGGAATTGATTATTAATGGCCTGTGGGCATTACAGCGATACAGTAGCGTGTTCTTGTGACCTTTGAGTCTGTTGAATATAGTTTTGAAATAGCTTAATCGAATTGCACTGTTTATAGCACTTTAAACATGACAATTGGACAATGACCATTCACACCTAGTGTTATCCCAGTGGGAATTGGCCCATGCTGTGAGTGCTTATAGACAGGAAGTGACACTCGGATTCAGATTGAATTGTTTGGACTTGGACTTGCCAGCATTGTTCCACCTCCCCTTTCCCCTGTTTTTTAGTATTGTTAAACGTATAGGAAATAAATGGATTTTAATTGCAAGTAAGAAGTTGTCCTGTCTGCTGATATTCGCACCGCTACAGAGTCCACTAAGCGCACACGTGTGTGTGTGTGTGTGTGTGTGTGTGTGTGTGTGTGTGTGTGTGTGTGTGTGTGTGTGTGTGTGTGTGTGTGTGTGTGTGTGTGTTTGATCGATTGCCCAGTCTGACATCTGAGTACTGCAGTCAGCCAGATCATATAGGGCCCTCCACCAAAGCATCTACTGCTTTGGTGAAATGAGCTCTGAAGAGCTCATTTCCCGGCCACATGCATTCGTAAGTTGGCTTCCAAACTACCGGTGTTTCATTGACGACTCCAACGCCGACAAATTGAACCCAAAGCTGGCTGAGTGAGTGATTTCACCAGCACAGAAGAGCCAAATTCAGGACTGGACCCCCCCCCCTAGACTGTCATATTTTCAGCTCTACAGAGCTGAACCGACTTATTTGGCTCTAAAGTACGAGTAGAAATCGGCCCTGAGAGTTAAAAGCTGGAGACAGGTATGCATTACTTAAGATTAGATTGGACCAAACAGGCAGAAAACACTGCCATATAGACCCATAGAATGTTACTCTTTAAATAGAGTACCTTTTTATTTATTTACCAGAGAGATCAGTATTATTATAAAATTCATGATTCATTATCTTAAGAGGAATCCCTGAAGATCTGGGGAATGATTTATTGACATACTGTACCATAATAATGCACTTACCGCTTTAGTCACTGTGTCTGATAAGTTCCTGAACTCAGCAGAGGATGTGTCATTAAGTTCTGCTGTGAAGTTTTGATTTAGGCTAAATTCCAACTCGACCTTTGGCACCACTGGAGCAGGTGTTGTAGCTGCATGTGAGGCACATATTGGGTAAAAACAGTTAGTTGCAGTCACTGATTCAGTATCACTACACTGAGTAGTGATTCAATCAAAGTGATTAATTGTGTTAAAGCTTGTTTGACTAAGGACTCACTTGTTTCATCTGGAGTTGTAGCTGCAGTGGTGGCAGTGGGTGTAGCAGTTGTAGCAGTGGGTGTAGCAGTGTTGTCAGCGGTCGTAGCATTTGCTGCAATGGTAGCAGCAGTCGTAGCATTTGCTGCAATGGTAGCAACAGTCGTAGCAATTGATGCCGTGGTAGCAGCTGTCGTAGCATTTGCTGCAGTGATAGCAGTGGTCGTAGCATTAGCTACAGTCGTAGCAGCGGTTGCAGCAGTTGTAGCAGTTGCTGCAGTGGTAGCAGCCGCAGTTGTAGCTGCATGTGTTGTTGCAGCCGCAGTTGTAGCAGCTGCAGTTGTAGCTGCAGGTGTTGTTGCAGCCGCAGTTGTAGCAGCTGCAGTTGTAGCTGCAGGTGTTGTTGCAGCCGCAGTTGTAGCAGCTGCAGTTGTAGCTGCAGGTGTTGTTGCAGCTGCAGTTGTGGCAGCTGCAGTTGTGGCAGCTGCAGTTGTAGCTGCAGTTGTAGCAGCTGCAGTTGTAGCAGCTGCAGTTGTAGCGGCTGCAGTTGTTCCTGAAGCTGCAGTTGTTCCTGGAACTGCAGTTGTAGCGGCTGCAGTTGTAGCAGCTGCAGTTGTAGCAGCTGCAGTTGTTCCTGAAGCTGCAGTTGTTCCTGGAACTGCAGTTGTAGCGGCTGCAGTTGTAGCGGCTGCAGTTGTAGCGGCTGCAGTTGTAGCAGCGGCAGTTGTTCCTGAAGCTGCAGTTGTTCCTGGAGCTGCAGTTGTAGCGGCTGCAGTTGTTGCTGGAGCTGCAGTTGTGGCAGCTGCGGTTGTTGCTGGAGCTGCAGTTGTAGCAGCTGCAGTTGTTGCTGGAGCTGCAGTTGTGGCAGCTGCGGTTGTTGCTGGAGCTGCAGTTGTTTCTGGAACTGCAGTTGTAGCAGCTGCAATTGTAGCGACTGCAGTTGTTGCTGGAGCTGCAGTTGTAGCAGCTGCAGTTGTTCCATAAGCTGCAGTTGTAGCGGCTGCAGTTGTTGCTGGAGCTGCAGTTGTGGCAGCTGCAGTTGTTGCTGGAGCTGCAGTTGTTGCAGCTCCAGTTGTGGCTGGAGCTGCAGTTGTAGCGGCTGCAGTTGTTGCTGGAGCTGCAGTTGTGGCAGCTGCAGTTGTTGCTGGAGCTGCAGTTGTAGCAGCTGCAGTTGTTGCTGGAGTTGCAGTTGTAATAGCTGCAGTTGTGCCTGAAGGAGTGAGAGTTGGTCATTATTTTTGTCATTGTATTTCATTCTACCATGTAGATTTAATATTGTCAATCGTTTGGCATTGTTGTGCTCATGGCAGTTGGGGATAGATGTGTAATTTGTCTTGAGATCATGACACAGTAAGCCTAAAGGCCTATATAATGGAGCTTCTGTTAAACCCAGCCTTTACACGATGGACACCCCCTTCTCTTTGTTTACATAAACATCTTCAGCAGCAGCAAAGCAATTAAGTATGCTGATGACATAGCCCTACCATAGTAGCCCACCTGACTGATACCAGCAGACAGTAGGCTTATAGCCTAAAAAACAAACACACAATAATGCATTAACTAATCTGTCAAACAATGTCAGTTGT
The DNA here is from genome assembly GCA_039105355.1 of Benthosema pterotum. Taxonomy (NCBI): domain Eukaryota; kingdom Metazoa; phylum Chordata; class Actinopteri; order Myctophiformes; family Myctophidae; genus Benthosema; species Benthosema pterotum. The sequence continues at coordinate 31,705,456 of CM076979.1, read as the reverse complement.
AGGCAGGTTTCTGAATTGTTCATAACCTTCCTATGAGATAGACAAGTACAATTTGTTTTACCATTTTATCAGTGAGTATTAGTGAGGTCCAAATATATAAAGATAGGTTGGAATTGGTGAATTTGTCCTTTAACAGTATTACCATATTAAAGTAAAAACTAAAATTACTTAAATAATTTATTTCTGGAACTGCTCAGCCAGATAACATCATTGCCTGTTGTCTTCATTATAATTTTAACATTTTTTTAATATTATAGCCTATACTATTGCCTATATTGAAAGCCTGAATCCCTGGCCCTAACCCTAGCATTAACGTAGTTAGACCCTAGGCAGGAGGCAATCCTCACTGGCTGAGGCCAGGGCGTCCTTTGGTGCGGATCGGCTGTGTATTTGGAATTAGTCCAGTGGGAGGAAATTCATAGTCTTTTTATAGGGGTTATCTTGTGAGCCTATCATAAACAGCCTGTGGGAGGAAAAAATCTGTGTGTGACATGTGAATAGCGAAACCAGAGATTTTCATGACTCTGAATCCATTGCACAAAATACACTCCTTGGACCAGCCATAGCCACTTTCCCAAATGTGCTGACCTCATCACATTTGTCATGAGTAATGACATCTATGAACTTTTTTCTCGCCCAAGGAGTGTTTTTTGTGAAAAATGAATGCTTGGAAAGGTTTGGGAATAAGCTGAATTTTAGCAAAAAGTAAAGTTTGACATGTTTACCTGCTAGCATTAATGCTCGGGTCACAAGAAACCCCTATAAAAAAGCTCAATTAATACAGCCGGTCAATAAAGCGGATTCATGAATGTATTTTAGAAGTATTATACGAATTGTCCCACTGTTATGATTATCAAAAGAAGCCTGTCTGCTGCTTGACTAAATATATGTATAATATACATATGTAGAAATGTATACAAGTATATAAGATCACATACATTCTAGGCTAGGGCCATTAACATTATTGGAAGCATTAGGAAAGCCAGACAGAAATGTCAGACAGTATTCTTGGCTGCACAGAAAAAGTGAAACCAAAAGTCACTTGTCCAGCGAACAAGTACATTTTTAATGGTTATATTTACTTGACCTGGCTGTTGTCTGGGTCAAGTAAAATCTTCAGCCCAAAGTAATGGGCTAAATTTTAGCCCAAAGTAATGAATAATCCAAAGTAATAAATAAATAGTTTATGTTGATATGAATACTATGAGTTTTTTTTTGTATTTTGGACTGTTCAATCATAGGACATAATGCAACACGACCGATAACAGATTATGGAACATTATAATACAACTGTGAGAGTTAATACAGTATATCGTGGCAAAGAGAAAGTCTTAAGGGTATATATACCATAATCATGTGATATAATTTGTGATTATAATATATATCACACACACACACACACACACACACACACACACACACACACACACACACACACACACACACACACACACACACACACACACACACACACATATATATATGTATATACAGTATATATTTTTTCTTTTTCGTTATGAATACATATGACTACTTACAGCGTAATTACTATCCAATTAAATGAAATTGGCTAGTAACCATTTAAATTACAATTACATTAATTTTGGAGAATTATTGTCACAATTGTCACATTGGGAAGTGGTAATCAACTAAATTAGACGTTCATTTCATAACTTAAGTAGCAATCATAGCTTTTCTAAAATATGAAAGTGTGGAATGAAAATAAAGTTTGCCTTTACAATACAAATACAAATACATTGCATTATGAAGCATGTATTGAATACTTACTTTGCCCTGATGATAGATAAAAACATCCGGCTAAAAATATCAAAGAAAACATTTTGCTCTCCATTTTAGTGGATGAAGGAGGTCAAGAAGACTGAACTCTGCTTTTGGTTTATAAGGAACTTGAAGATCAATTAAGGCTCGATCCTGTATGTACAGCTAGGCTTACTGACATGAAAAGCCATGGGAATCACAGCCTTAGTTGACAAAATACAATGCAGGCATGTCATTGGACGTAAGGCTGAAGCCAAGTCATTTACCGGATCCTTGACAATTGTGGTCAAACCAGTTTCCATGCTTCTGATTAGACAGTCAGCAGTCAGCCAGTCTACATCATGAAGTAAGTAGTGAAAGACTGGTTGGCATAATTATATCAGATTTGCATTAAACATTATTATACTGTTGCCACTGTTGTATCTTTAAACCGTGCAGTTTAACAAGTACCATTCTTTTTTTTTTTTATTAATTGGCATCTGATGAGATTTATCCTCTCAGACGAAAGACCTCAAATATTCTGTCTTTGGATGAGATTTTTCCTACAATTCCATGCTATTGATGTTAATATTATATTAGAAGAGATAACAAGTATTCATCTCAAAAACATGTTTCTACATTATCAAATTGTATAGATTGATTGAAATTAAGCAACTCAAATGTTTGATAATAAATTAGCTCTTATTCTACTTGCCAGCCCATAGAGACCTGCCCCTCATGAAAAAACACTATTCAACACTAATCACTACTCATTCAATAGTGTTTTTGCTATTGCGATTGAGTAGTGATTTGTGTGGTAAAATGTAGAGAAATGGCCCGTTTCACTACTTAATCACTACTGATATTACTACATAATTCCTATTGAAATCACTACCTGGTTGCTACTTAATTACTTCAGCCTCACTGTGGCTTTTTGTAAAGAACTATACAATCACTATAAATGTATTGTGAATTAATACACAATGCTTACACATTTACTGCTGTATCTCTACACAATCCATATAGAAAATATTTATGCAGTGCTTTCACTACTGATTTACTTTTTGTTTCTACACAAAACCTATAAGGGTTTATGTAGAATGTAGATGTAGAGGATGAAGCTGAAGAAATTAAATAACCATGTAGTGATCATTTGAATAGGAATTATGTAGTAATATCAGTAGTGATTAAATAGTGAAATGGGCCATTTCTCTACATTTTACTACACAAATCACTACTCAATCACAATAGCAAAAACACTATTGAATGAGTATTCAATAGTGTTTTTTCATGAGGGGTTGTTTTCATAATTGGTGACTATGAAAAATGGGAAAATGACGTCTAGGCTACATCCAACTCACACTTGAGCAGTTGCTGAGCAGTATAAACAGCCCAAACAAAAATAATAAAGAAAACACTGAGGGTTAAAATGCTGAATTGATGCCTTTATTGCACCATCAAGGTGACTGTGATGTTCGAGCACAATGATCTTTCTCAGAATAAGGGTCAACAAAACACAATACTATCATACAATATGTAATTAGTAAGAAGAAAAAACAGCAGTATACAACACTTTTTGTTTGTCTTTTCTTACAAATTATTCGATTGTCCCAAAACATTGTGTGTGTTGTTATGATTTCTCATGAGCCGAGTTGTCTTTGACTGCAGTACAATTGTCTTACAGTGTATAAATCATATTGGAAAAGTGTATGTGGAAAATGAATGGGGAATTCGTTTCTGGGCCGCAGGCAGAATCATGGAAGGGACAGGACTGCTCAGCTCTATTATAATGATCACCAGGAATGATGGCAGCTGTGTACACCCAAATGAACAGAAGTTGGAGATGGAGATAAACAGAGTGGAGTGGAGTGACATATGCAAGTTATAAAGTAAACAAAAGAAATCAAAAGTCTGCCTCTCTGTCTGTGGCCCCTCTGGTCTCTGCCTCTATGCTCCCAGGTATTTGCCCTTTAATTGGCACTGTGCAGTTTCCATGGAGGTACTTTTACTACCACACATTTTATGACCTAGCCTAACCAGCTTGATGGCCGTGCATGTGTCGGTACTGGAAATGTTTTATTCTCTGTATCTACAGTAGATGTAACCCTGCAAGTATAGGGCTTGGCTCCTTTGTATAATGCTGATTCTTATACAATGTATTTCAAGTTAAAATTCATCTTGTTATACAAACTGAGTTTGCCATTTATTTTGTTTACTTTATATGTCACTCCACTCTGTTTATCTGTGGTAGGCTACCATCTCTAACTTGTTCTGTTCAGGTGTCATTTGGGAAGGTACACAGCTGCCAACATTCCTGATGATTATACCAGTAATTAAAGTGGTTATACTTAATGTGTGCATCTCTATTTACACCTTTAGTCTGAGGAATGGCATTGTGCTCGAAACAGTCACATTGATGGTGCAATAAAGGCATCATAATGTGACCATAACATTAACAACCTTTAAAAGACAAAATGTGTTCTTATGGGTGGCTTTGTAGCATGTGTTACTGTATGTCTTTTTTATTTTTCAGGCAGTTTTGCAAAAGCAAAGGCTGACAAAGGCCAGCCGCCATAGCACTTGCACAAATGGTTATATAATCGTCACATTTGCGATGATGACAATGGCTGTTGTCATCATCGCAAGGAGTGTTTTCTGAGCAGCCCATACTCAACATTTAAAACCTAGGTCTATTCTAGTCTATTCTGGCAAATAGACTATCATGTTGTGGGCCCACTGGTTTCTTTTTATAGGCTACTCTGAAAAAGTTCTCTTATAGAATAAGGGTCTAATTTGGTTACCAACTCTCCATTATTTAGCTGGAGACCACCTGGAACCCCATCATTTATGGAGGACCACTGGTGGATCCAGGCCAACTGACTGAAAACCACTGCCCTGTGGCCATGAATGACTGGTGGCATAAGCTAAAAATACAGTAGTAGGGATGTGCTGAAATACCGGGAAGGATTATCCAACGGGCACGTTGGGTCCAGGCCCGGGGGCCCCGGTAGCGGGGCCCCTGAGCTTGAGTGCCCAAGTGATCGCTGAGACTGAGGCTCAAGCTCAGCCCCCCCCCCCCTTTTCACAGTTATTTACAATGAGTTTATTCATTTTGTGTCAATAAAATAACCACAAAAATCCATCATGATACGGTAAATTACTGCAAGTGTTTGAACATTTTGCATTTACTGTATATGGCTTAGTTATTTTCGGTGTCTATTATTTTCAAGCAATCCCGTGCTGTAAATTCTGCTGAAATGCCGGTGCGCCGTGCCGGGAAGAAAAATGCTCCGGTGTAGTGGGGCTGGCTGGCGGCATCCCAAGGGCCCATAATTTCTTAATCCGTCTATGCTGAAATATTGTTAGCGCAATATTATATACTTCCTCCCACAATATATATCATATATTCCTCAGCAAATATTGTGAGGAAATCCTGTTGCATAGCATCCAAAACAAGGATAAGGAAAAACTGGTCACAGAACTAACTAAAATGTTAAATGACTTCTATAGCTGCTTCATTCCCAAAAAACAAACACAATATAAAAACAAAAATCCCGGTATGAGAATCAGTTGAGACTCAGCTTGCAGTTACTGTATGATGATATATCCAGCCCTTTACAGTAGGTAAGGCCACTCTATGGACTATGCCCGGATCTGAACTGCTTTGAATACCTCGGTTTCCCCACGGAGACATATAAACCGCAACACACCAAGGTACTGTGTGATGCGCGTGCGCAGGAGGTTGGGCCATTTTTTGTTATTGTTTCAATGTAAACGTGTTTGTTTTCTTCTGGTTGAAAAATGGAGAAAATAGACATTTGAAGAAGTGGAATGACTGTGAGTTTTAGCAACATGTCACTTTGTGGCACCACGCAGGCTAAACTTGTATTAGATTAGAGAGTCTGTTTATTATTGCTTATAAGCATGCTAACAGTGTTGCTAACCTACCTACGTGGACAGTGCAGTAGCGTAAATGTGTACAATCTGTTGAATAGTACGGGGCTTCGCTGCCACTACATGTAACGTTCTCTAGCTGAAATAAATATATTTTAATAGCGTTTCTACATACGGTAGTAAGTAGTAACTATTAGTATGTCAGTCACCCAAAGCCCTGCATGCTAGTCATGTTGTTGAACAAAATCCAAAGGTCTCGATGGAAGTACAGATAATCAGTTTAACTCTTTCTGGTGGGTGTCTGCATGAAGGCTGTATGCACCAGAGCTAAATCATGTTGCACTTGCAATGTAGATGTTTACAGTCTTTCATGTAGACATACTCTGTTACAGATAGTCCTGTTTACAAAATGCACATGAGTGAAAGGTACAAACGTATCCACATTAAAATATGTTCTACTGTTGGCACACTTGCTTGTATTAAATATATTTAGATGTGCAGAATGAAACATTCTACAACTTCAAAATGTATAAAAAAAACTTAAATAGCAGATCTTGGGTGAGCAGATCTCACTCTTCTCACACAAGCTCCAGCTTGTAGATCTCAAATGGCGGTGTTGCAAATTTGCAACACTTTCTTCATATGCTCAACTGACCGTCCATTGATAACCCCCCTCTGCTTGTATTAAACAGCTTATGTTACCATGGGTGATGTGAGCTGCTTTCTGCCAAGGAATTTTGTGCAGGTTACTCTTTTTGTGTTGTAGTATGGAAATGCTTGTTTGTATGCACTGAACAGCCCTGCGTACCACAGGTTTTAATTTGACACATAACGTAGGAGGCAGCAGCACAAAGAAAACAAGCTATTCCAAACTCTGAACACAACAGAATTTCTCGTCAGAAATTAGCTCATAATCTGATCTATGGTGGAAACAAACACTTTATTGACACAAATTGAAAAAGAAAGAGGATAATACCCTACAATTGGCCCTTCTCAAAACCCCAAGCCCCAAGCCCTCACTGTCCAATGCTGATCCAAATAGTTGCAGGTCTGAAGTGCTTAGTGTATTTTGTCAAAAATAATCAAAATCTTCAATATAATTTTAGTAAATATTTCACTCTATTGCACACTATGAAATGCCTCAAAATTATACTTAAGTACAGTCTTACTTGAGGGGCTTACAGTATGTTTATACCACTTCCCTTGACTCAAATCCAGTATCTCTTACAGGACAATCGGTGAAAGTCGGTGAAATAATAGAGGATGGATAAAGACTTGCTAAAGCAGTGTCTGGTCTACCACGGACAAACACTGTTCAACACTCTGAAATGTGAACAGATTGAAAACCCAGACTTCCAAGCTATAGTCTCTGACCTATCCAAGACCACGTATGAGAGGTAAGCCTTCACATACTCTTGAATCATTGGCATGATGACTCACTGGTGGTGGCTGTGTGTATGTCGCACAGTAATCTTTGTATGTCACACAAAAGTCTTTGCACAGCAAGTGCGTTTTTTGGGGGCGGATGTCGGATGCAGAATTTGCACACAAAAAAAACATTCCGCAAAACATCCTTTCAGTGCATTGCATATTGTTTAAATGTTATTCAAATTCAGAATGCAATGAAGTCAGGCAGCAGTACTAGGCATGATTATTGTTTTGGTCCTCTCCCATTTGGAGAAGAGAAAAAGAGAATGTTGAGTTCATCCGATCCTCACCTTGCACAATAAGGAAGGGTCATTTATGTAAGAAGCAAAGCAACTATCCTGAGTGCTTTAGATGGGTGAACTTGAAAAAAGTTTGAATCTGGCTGTTTTTTTTAAAACGTACTGTAACATATCTGCTTGTGTGTGCAGTGTGGGATGTGATTCAATCTGACTTGTTTTCCAAATCTACCATAACATGTATACTTTTGTTTTCTGTTGCAGGGCGGAGCCAAGGGAGGGAAGTTATCTAGTGGAGCAATTCATTGCCAGGAAGGCTGATCTCCTGTTTTCTCCCACATGGAAAACTGCCACACCACAAGAGGTTGAGCAGGATGAAGAGGCAGCAGGTACGTGCATGCGTATGTGACTTCATGTGTCAGTAGTGATGAATATGTAAACTAACCTTTGTGTTGCCCTCCTAGAGCCCTATGCCAGTATGCCTCCATTGGAGCTGTTCATGGAGGTGTCTTTTGAGGAGAGGAGGGTCATGCTGTACCGGGACCTGGACAGAGGTGATGCTATAGTGGGAAGAATCAACAACGTCCGTGAATACGGCTTCTTTCTCACACTGCTATGCTGTGCTGGAGGACTGGAGAGGGACATAGAAGACCTGGAGCTGTCGGTGGGCAAAATCAATTTATTCAACTGATTTTTCACTTAATTTGTTGATTTATGTACTATTAGAGATGCAATCTTCACCAAGGATAAATTAATGAACGTACATTGATTTTGAGCCAGGGGCAGTGTAACATATTTTCTTGTCCCTCCAGGCACTGTGTCATATTAGTGAGGTTCCGTCAACAGGAAGCCATGATGACCCTCTGTCCTACTACCAGATAGGAGACCTCATCAGAGGTTAGTTTGTCTGTAGCTATGCCCAAAGTAACCACATATCTTGAGTATACAGACTTTACATGGTGCCACATTTAAATAATATCCATAGAAATAAATGCCCCATGGCCCCATGTGTCTGTCAGTACATACTGTACATTTAATGTTGAAAGAAAGATTGTACAAATGTAAATTAAATGTAAAATTGTATGTGTCCTGTCTATGCTATGTGTTAGCTGGAGTGAAGGACATCGACCGCTACCAGGAGAAGATCACTGTGTCCCTTCTCCCATCCTCTCTCTCTCCCAACCTGGACTACATCAAACTGGGAGTCATTGCCAAAGAGGAGCTGCCTGTTCACTACAGGTAACACACTTTCACACACAGGTGCTACATGGATCTACCCTTTACAAAGATGTAGGCTCAAAGACTGTTATGGAGTCATCATGTGTAAGATGCTATCAGAAAAGTACCAGCAGCCATATGCTGTGTTTGCAATGAATGCTGCAATGCAATGAATCAGTCAAATGTCTTCTCTTCTCTCAACTTTTCCCCCTCTCCTCTTCAGTCGTAGTGGACGTGTGGCTAACGATGCCAGTGAGACTTATGAACGTGTCCTGACAAGTTGTCATGGCTACTACAACCCCTCGGTTGTCCAGTACCTGCTGAGGAAGGTTGGCATCAGCCACACCCAGCCGCCATCGCTGATGAGAGGGCTACAAAGGTACACATTCTTCTTCACTGTTTTTGTGAATGGCCGCTAATCCAGGGAATCGTCTTTGTGCCACTGACCCACAATGTCTGAGCATATTGTAAGACCAACATTTGCAGTAAATTGCAGGTATACTCACTGTATTAGTTCTGCTATTTCAACCTTTGTAGAATTGACCTGATGTCGAATATACAAATGCCAAAATGACCCATCTTTTGGAGTGGTCAGCCGCAGTGTGCGCCGTGCCCCACTCGGGAATCATTAGGTGGTTTAACCCCCAATCCAACCCACTGATGCTGAGTGCCAAGCAGGGAGGCATTAGGAATCTTTTTTACAGTCGTTGGTATGACCCAGCCGGGAATCAAACCCCAACCTTCCTGGTCTGCTTTTTCAAAAATAGCAGATGTACAAGCTCTCTGCGGGAACTTGTTTCCTGTCACTACTTGGAATATCTTTATGATCTGTTGATCTCTCACACTCAGCAAACATTTCCGGGAGGAGGACTTTGCATCGGTGATCAGGAAGAAACAGTCTGCATCCTGGGCTCTGAAGTGGTAATTCTTACATTTATAAACTTGGCCAATGTATAGAGTATGACAACATGTTACTCAAGTGGAAGTACTGTTTCTTCACTCAATTTGTCTCTCTTCATCTGTCTGTTTCTCTTACTCACCTCTTCGTCCCTCTCTCTGTTAGCGTGCGTGCTGGGGTGGACCACTTTAAGCATGGTCGTCATGTGGAGGCCATGAACGAGTACAACAAAGCCCTGGAGATCGACACTAATAATGTCGAGGCTTTGGTCGCACGTGGAGCGCTGTAAGTCAGTTTCTGCTCTCTCCTCTTGACATTTCTACATTGTGGCTCTGTAAGACTAGATGAGCATTCTAAAGCATATGTGTCTGGCTAATCTTGCAAACTACTGGACCAATCTGCAGTACTCATTATCTGCTTTATTTCCCCTCTCTGTTCATTCCAAGCTATGCCAATAAAGGCAGCATAATGAAGGCTGTATCTGACTTTGAGCTGGGCCTGGAGACTTGTCCCGATCATCGGAATGCCAAGAAGTACCTCTGTCAGACGCTGGTAGAGAGGGGGAAGCAGTGAGTCATATCGTGTGTGTGTGTGTGTGTGTGTGCGTGTGTGTGCGTGCGTGCGTGTGTGCGTGCGTGCGTGCGCGTGTGTTCGGCTGAAATGTCAGTATTTATCTAAGCTTGTCACATAGACTGGGCAGCATTCCATTTCAGGTGTTATGAATGGCGAAATTCTTATTCCGCTTGGGGTTTCCAACTTGATGAGTACATATCTGTAAATTAATTAACATCCTCTTAAGACCGCTTCACACAGCGATTTTGGAACACAGAGCAGGCTTTCCTCCTTGGTGGAGAGCCTGGTGACGCAAGATTATTGCCATGGGCCATGAGTGTCCTGCGGTTATATTCCCAGCATGATGAAATCTGGCCCAGGTCTTATTGACCTTTTTCCCCGCCAAACTGCTGGGGAAAAAGTGCGCGACCCATCTGGTGGGAGTGCCGTGGGAAGTAGCGTCACAGTGTTTACATGCTCGCATGGGTGGACACTCTTCTCGCATGGCATCCGACTATCCCACCCACATTCACAAGGATTACATATCTACATAGCCGTGCAATGATTGATTGGTTTAAGTATATTACAGTTTGCAGATTGGGTATATTTCACCTGAACACACACCTCGGAAGGCTTTCATTGTTTCTCGCTTCATAGATGGTAAAGAGCTCGGGAAAAGTCAGAGCCATATAGTATAGACAGAGTGCTCGAGCACTTATTTTATGACCGCCTTAATGTTGCAACTCCTCTACCAAATGGCTCTAGAGTGTGCGCAGCGCACGGCTGGCTAGTTTTTTTTTCCCTAGGATGGATCTGTTTTTTATAGGTTATGATTGGTTGTCAGTGCAGAAGGGATCGCTGGGCTGTGTTTTGGACCGCAAACCTAAACCTGAACATAAAATCAATGAAACTATTCCTAAACCCAACTTTAATAATATTTATTGAAATTTTAAAGTCTGTGGTTGTTGGAGAAAAAATAAATGTGGTAACAGCAGGATTTGAACCCAAGAAGCATAGATGCACAGATTTCAATTTGGCGCAGCTGTCCACTAGACTAACGAGGCTCTGTTGACATTGGCATCACATCGGCATTAAAACAAACATGGATTGAGCCGACACTTGTGGGAGGGGATCATAGGAGGGGACCAGGAGGGAAGCCTGTCCCCGTGAAGGTGAGGCTCCCCTCCTCGACTCCTCCCGCGACCCCTTTACTGTGTGCAACAGGATCTGCCGCACACACAATCACGATGCATTATGGGCCATAATCAAAAGGTGGATAGAGCTATAACCCTGCCACATTTAACATGTGGCCAATGGTTGCGGAGAGAGTTCCATAATGGCAATAGTCTATAGATATCCTTGTGTTCTTGAAGACATTGAGATAGATGTGTGACTGCAGCCATGGAGGAAAAAACTGAAATGAGCATGAGCAATGAAGCACTCTAGAAACAAAACAACACAGAATTTAGCACAAATGACAAACTAACTGGTTGTTGTGTCTTGTGTGTTCTAGGCTTGAGGAGCAGGAAAAGCTTGTGACGGCAGAGGGCCTGTACAGGAGAGCTCTGTCTCTAGATGACTCCAACCTAGAAGCCCAGGCAGCTTTGCGCAAGATCACAGACGCCATACAGGTGAGCTGCCTGTGGCACACAGACACACATGCAAAGACCTGTGTTGATGGACATACAGTACGTACATGTAGTCACAGAGCTCAAAACACTCATGTCAACATGTACACACACAACACCCATATATTCTGGTTTGTAATACTGATGAAGTGTTTTGGTGTATGTGTGCGTCTCCGTGTGTGACTCCGGGACTCTGCCCTTTGACCCTCCAATCGCCACAACCTCGTCCCCTGACTGTTGGTGGGAAACAAATAAAACAAACAAATCAATCCATGACGACAACGACGACAACACCGATCACTCTCCTGCCGGACTCTGGTTTGTACCACCGTGTCCTCCCTGCTCCAAACATGGTAACTGTGAAACCCGTCTGGGAAATGTTTCTCCTTATCTGCTGTTCTCTCCACCCATCCTCTATCTGTCTCTATCTATACAAACCCCTTTGCTCTCTGGCTCATGCCATCTTTTCTTCACGATAAATCGTCTCTCTTTCTCTCCTTTCAACCTTGCCTTCAACTGTTGTCTTACTTTGCCCATCCGTGCTGTTCTCATTTTCATTTAAATCAACAAATGTATGCCATTTCCGGGTCACTTGTGCATGTCTGACACGCCGATGTGTTTGCATATATATATATTTGTGTGTGAATGAATACATTGCGATGTGGGGATCGGGCTTCTTTTATCCCACTTGCCTCGCCTCGTCTGGCTGCCGTAAAGAAATCCATCCGGCTGCGAGAAGAGGCACTGGCTAAGGAGCAGGAGAAAACTAAGAGCAACACCAGTGCTGAGAAATTGCGTAAGATCTTAAAAGAAGACAAAAGGTGAGTTGGCAATGGAGTGTTTTATCAGGTATGGAAGGTAACCAACAGTTTACGAGACTTGGCCATATACCCTACCTTGTACTACCTTGTTGTTTGGTCTGCATCTTTAATTAAATGCATCTGTGTTTAATTAAATAGGCAATCAAATGAGAACCAGAGAACCAGATCAGAATGTGATCTGACACAAATATCATTGTGCATTTAGTTTAGAGTAATTACGGTAAAGCGTGCGCACGCACACACACAAGCAGGCAGACCTTGTAGGTGTCGCTACTCACACAGCCGCATGCACAATTGCACATTGCGCACATGGAGAGAACACACAGCTGTTCTTTTCTGCGCTCCTCATTACTTCTTTAGATTTATGTAAGCTAAAAGCTGTTCAATTTGGGATGTATGGTGGAAAACAAAATATTCAAGTTGGTGTTATGTTTATTAGCATGTTGGTAGCTTTAGCTACATGTGGCTAGTAGGATGTCAACAACGTTGGCTTGGAGTTGCTACTATCATTTGTTTTATAGTTTCTCATAGCTGAGTATGGTTCTGTTTTGGCTTTCTGTCATCTGATTCAAGTCCAAAGTATCACCAAACAACATGCTGCAAGCCAATACCACACACAGCTAAATGTATTGACATGCTAATTAACATTAACAACTATCGTTGCATATCAGTTGATCAAGGTGATGGTAATAATATGGTCTCCCTCCTTGACCCCACACTATAAATTGTTTTCGAATACTATTATTATTACTGTATTATTATTGTTGTTGTTATTACTACTACTCTATTGAAGTGTTTGATGGGCTTGACTTAATAGTTTAGTTTAATCACTGTGGTTGTGTGATATTGGAAAAATCTATGCTTTTCCAAATATTGTATTGAAGTTGGAAAAGCAGTATTGTGACACTGCAAAATATCATCCTAACGCTGCTGAAATGGGACTCATCTAATGTCTCAACAACAACAGCAACAGCTGCTTCTGGATACTACTGTAGAACTATTAAAATTTAACTAGTATATGTTATGTATGTATACTGCATATGTATATACTGTATATACTATATGGTCATCTTTGAGGATCAGAAAGACAGCTTGTCTTCTCTCTGTTTTCAGAATGAAACGAAAGCGGAAAAGATCAACTTCTTCCTCCTCCTCTTCTTCCTCTTCAAGCCACTCCTCCTCTTCCTCCTCCAGCTCTTCTTCCTCCCTCAGGAGGAAGAAAAAGAGGAAAAAGAAGAGGAAGAGGAGTGATAGGGGGAGCAGACGGCACCGCAGGCTCTCCTCCAAGGATGACAGGCGCAGTTCCAACGGGGAGAAGCAAGGAAGACAGGAGGAGGAATGGTACCCTGCACCTCCCAACACCTCCGCCACCTTTCTCAACCAGAAGGGAGGTCCAGGCTTGGGGGATGAGGATGAGGTGGATGACAGAAGGATCAGCCAGCTGTACTCGCTGTCGGCGGCCTCGGAGGACGGAGAAGCCTCTGACGGATCCTCACGCAGGGAGAGAAGGAGGAGGAGGAATAGGGACGACAGGGAGGCACGGAGCAGGAGGGGGAGGAGCAGCCAGAGTAGGAGCCCAGAATGGCAGGTGAGGAGCGGGGAGGGGAATAGGAGGAAGAGTGGAGATGGCAGCGAGATAAGCAAGGAGAGGGGGAAGGAGGCGAACGGTGGGGACACCCGGAGGAGCAGCCTGGACGAGAAGAGGAAAAGGAAGTATTCCTCCTCGCCGCCTGGTTCAGAGTTTTCTCGCAAGTCTCACAGTAAGCCTTCGGTCTCTGAGAGCGCAGATGTTGATAGGAGCTCCAGCTCGACTGACAAACGCTCCTCCGACAGCAGAGCAAGGAGTGACAGCTCCTCGTCCAGGAGGCTTTCCTCAGACGTCGGTAGGTATGATAACCAAGGTCAATCGGGGGAAGAGAACAGAGCTGGTCGCAGGTCAGAGAGAGCAGACCCCACCAAAGCAAGTGCTGCTGTGCCCCGTAACGGACAGCAGTCTGTGGCTACGGCGCCGGCGGGGCCCAAGAAGGAACTTCCTGCCAACTTAATGTCTATCTTGGATCAGATTGCCCAGTTTCAGAAGGAAAAAGGAGTCAGGCCAAAGAAATGATCCTAATTAATTATTTTAATTATGCATTTATTTGAATCTGAATAACTGTCTTATGTCAAGGTAAAAGATAAGCACAGTAGAAGGGAGTTTAACAGACTTGGTCAAAACTGAAATGGAAGTCGATAGAGAAAAAATATGGCTCTTGTGTCTGTTACGATCAGTGATGGACATAATCTGTGAGTCATTTTACTCTAAATGTCTTATTCCTTGTGCTAGATTTAAGGCCTTAATGTACACACCGTTGTAGGATTCTTATAATTCTGTCTAGAGATCAGAACATTCTGCCTTATATCTACCATGCCAAGCAGTACATAATGTTTTAGTCCAATGTGTTTTTCTTTGAGCACCCAAAATCTGCCGCTGTTTTATTTTACAGTCGTTGACATTGGATTTATCCTATACTTCAATCCATACGTCTTGTGGTATAATTAACTCATGCCAAGAAACCAGTAGAACAAAAGCTGTAATGTTTTATCAATGTGTGCCACCATCATCATGCAATGTATCATTGAAGATGTCAATAAGTCAATGTCCCACCTCAATGTCTGGGACTTTATAAATAAACTTGACTTTGAGTGCGTGACGTGTTTTCATTTTCTGCATTTTGTCATGTCTATAGCTCAGCCGATGTATGAACTCCATGACTACAAAAGGCTTATTAGTAAATTTCCCATCGTAACTTGGATGTTTAGTATGTGATACACACATACTACTCCTACAGTAATAGTTAAACTGTCTAAATCCAGATAAGATGGTGCTATTACAAAAATTATTCTCTTTCTCATTTCCATTCTGCTCATTTCAGCATGGAACTCGAACCTGTGGCCCGCTGTTGTGCTGAATTACACCAGCCACCCAGGCCAACATAGCATTAGTTTTACACTTGCATTTTGTCTGTAAGCACGATGTAATGAAAGCTTTGTCATGCTGTGGTTTCCTCCACTGATTGACTCCACTAATTACTCTAGTTTCCTTATTATAATATCCTTGTACTTGACTTGGTTTCACATACCACTAAGCAAGTCACAATGTTTTCTACTATATTAACACTAGGGGGAGTAAAGCGCTAGTATGGAATTTCTGCCATTAATATTGGAGGTTTCCAAAATGGTAATAACTAGGGATGTCCCAATACTGTATCAGTATCCGATCGGGCCTTTTTTGTCATTGGTATCGGCAAATACTGTATGGGTATCAGAAAAGTATATAAGTATATATAAAGCTATCCTATTACCAACTATTACCCATCCGGTTGTGCTTTAATATTCAAGCTTATTGGTGCTATAAGCTACTTGGTGTCATGTTGTTTGATTTAATAACTGGACACACACAGCGGTGGCTGTGCGACCAGCCATGCGTCAGCCCAAGCCAAAGTAGCTTACTTCAGGCTTAGCTGCCAACCTCTCCCTGTCTAACTCCATCATTACTGGAGCCATCATCAGTGATGCAGCAGAGAGAGGCTGCATGTCCCTCTATCTTGTTAGAGCAGATTAAAGAACACTTTATCCAACTAATACTGGATACTATGCTGACTCCTGATCCTGTTCTCTTGGTTTCAATGGTCTGATATCTTAATGGATGCTTGACTGAGGAGAGTTCTGTAACATTGAAACATTTATGATCGTTTGAGACTATTAGGTTTTGTATGGCCAGTCTTGCCCAATATTTAATGTACAAGGAATTTTGTATGCCCAATATTTAATGCACAAGGAATTAACAAGGATGCATTTTCCAAATGTAAAATACCATCTTATAACCACAATTTAGAATTGTGGTCATTATCAATGTTATATAACATTGAAACATTTCTGATCATTTGAGACTATTTGTTTTTTTAGCAAGGCCAGTCTTGCCCAATATTTAAATTTGCAATAATGTCCACAACTAGATATTATGGTGACTTAACTATGTACAAGGAATTAACAAGGATGAATTTTCCAAATGTAAGATACCATCTTATAACCACAATTTATTCAATTTAATGTACTTTGATAGATGGAGTCCATGTCATCAATCATGATTAAAATATTAATTGAGGAAGACTGTATAAACAACTATATAGTGATTGAAATATATGGGCAATTGTAACTGTGTGCATACTGTCTACATGCACATGTATGTTTTAGATGGATGTTTGGGATGCTGTTCAATCTATGTAAGTTAATAAGATTTGCTTTACCATAAAATCCCACTGGAGGGCAGTGCAATACCATTTCTGAATTGTGGACACAGTGCAGTTGTCTGTTGCTATTTGTCTGAGATAAAGATTATGGTCTGCTGTTCACACTCCTCTTCCCCCATGGCCTGGGCTCTCTACCTTTGTTTTATATCAACAATGGTGTGTCAGGGTGTCTGGTGGTTCAGTTAGTGCACAGGCCATTACACTGCTTGAGATGTGTGAGTATAGGATTGAATCCGGCCCTCATCCCATCTGGCATGTTGTTGTTTTCTCTTTCTGATCTACTGTGTTAACATTTGTGGGAAACAAAGCCTGTATCTCTTTGACTTTGCACAAAACATACTGTCTAATGGTGTAATCAGGATGTTATTTGTATCAATTGTGCCAGAAACTTTCTCTTACACCAAATGACAAACTCTTCCGAACAAACTAGAAAGAGTATAGTAGAATGAATGAAAAGAAGAGCAGCAAGGGTTAGAGAGAAAGTGGGAAATCAAAGAGGATAGGGGATCTTTAGTCCTTGGAGGTCTGAGCTTAGCTCCCCTGTGCTCTCTGGCCGAGTTCAGCAGCAGCTGTCCTGCTTGACCGGCTCTGATGAAGCTGCAGATTCCAGTCCTTGTGTGAATCATCTCCCCTCATTCTCTCCCCCTCCCTCCTCCCTTTCTCCACCCCCTCTCCCACCTGGAGCCCCTTTCACAAAGAGGGGGGGATTCCTCTTCTTAGGACTCTTTCTTCACCGACGAAGCAATCAGACTGTTGAACGCACAGTGGAGATGAGACATTTCAAATTGGCGTTAGGAGAGAGAGAGAGAGAAGAGGGGAAAAAAGACATTTTTCATTTTCTACAATAAAGGGTACTACATTGAATTCTCGGAGCATGACAATACGAAAGAGGAGGTAATGGATTAGGGGGGGACGTCGTGTCCATGTGTTAGTGGATAATGAGGAATTTGAAAACCGTAAGGTCCCTCTACTGCCATTCAATCAAACTCGCCCTTGCCACTGTACCATCACAATGTGCAGCAGAGGTGTTACAACTTTTTTCTCGGGTTACAAACATTTGCTTTCTTCATAGTTAGGAGGGATATAAAAAAAAAAGAATAATCAGAGAATAAATTCCTTACCAATAAAGGTCTTAACCAATGTGTTTGTAAAGGTGTCTAGTAACACATCTCACAAAAGGCTGAAATTCACTTTCCTTATTGGGAAATTTGTGACAGCTGATGAATTATAGCATGTGAGTGATCAAACTAGGGGTTTTTCATCATTGTGAAAATTTGGGCAGCCCCCCAACCCCCCCAATGGTTGTCTAAATATATAATGTGACCCACTATGTTTTTTAATATACTGTAGCCTATGAGAAATATATATTTGCAGTGGATTCGGATTCACAAAAAGAATACAGGTATATGTTGTTTTGACCCCTTACATGCTACTTAAAAAATGAACTTTGTGGTTCGTGCACTCAGAAGGAAGTTATTCATGTCTGTACATAATAAAGTCACCAGGAAGCACCCTCTGGGGACCAACATTTAAAATAGAGGGTTTTTTGTCCTCCCAGAGGCTCTTGTAAGCCAATCAAGCTGAATTAAATTAAGCAGCCTATTTCACAGACAGCAAGAACCTTCCACTCTGCCTGAAAAACATTTATTTATAGTCCTGAACTATTACTAACACCCTATAAGTGGTGCTGCCTAATAGTGTTGATCTCTTTGACTAAAACTATGGCAAACAATGTTTGTCAACTGCCTTTTTTCACTGATGAAAACTACATAATACCAAAATATAAACTATAAGGTATGATGACTAAAACTATACAGACATTTTGTCAACCATAACAAAACTAGGAGAGGCCCAGTAAAACTAAAAGACAGGCCATTTTGTGTTTGGTTGCACTTGCTTGTTGCATTCTAAAATTGGCAGATCTAACTGTCGATATCAGACAGAATCCACTGTAGATCTAGTCCACTAAAGTCCAGACTAAACTACGAAGATTAGACTAAAACTTTTCAATTGACTAAAATATTTGCTCTCAAAATCAACACTGCTGGTTAATTAGTGCTCCATTGTACAATGGATTACCTTATAAATTAGACATTAAGTCAGCCTCCAATTATCCATAGACCTCCATTGATCCTAACATACAGCAATACTATACAAAAGCCCATACAATCCATTGTATTGAATTGTGTGCCTTAAAATGGCACACTGTACAGTATGCCTGCCTGTGCTGTTCATTATGTATTTTCTTACTTGTACTGTGTTTTGAAAAGGAATGGCCTGTTATTTTTTCAAGCACTTTTTTCAGCATATGTTTATACAGTATATGTTTACATACATACATTTATTTACTCAGATAATTATGTTTTATTCCTTTACCGTATTGCACCTGCAGGAATACTTTTGGTAGGTTTAGTCATGAGGATTCTGTAGGCTCTAGTCTGCTGACATGCAGCCCGAATGTCATTTGAAAAGTATTCTGACGATTTCCAATAGTATACTTTTCTTTTTCTTTCACTTAACGAGTTGCAGAATCCCATTTATTTTTCCTTCGCTCATTATTGATTTTGGATGTGCCATTGATGAAGGGTTTAGAAGGGAGAGCAGAGCCTGTAGTCCATAGACAGCTGTCTGTCGGAACATCCTTCAGCTGCTTTGGATAAAGAAAAGATGAATGTTCCCCAAGTGTTCAAGGCCAAAGAGAGAGCTGAGAGGATTCTGTTTGGATTTGCTAATGGAGCCGAGATGGCAGCAGAGAATACAACCTTCTTGCATATGAAAACACTCTTGCTCTGACCCGCTCACCCGGCCCCAACATCACCCCCCCCCCCCCAACCCCCAGGCACCTACGTTGTTCTGCACCTCCTTCAAAATGTTGTGTTTTTCCCCCTTCATTGTCCCTGCTGCATGCATAAATATTCCAGTCACTATACTTATGATTGATATTTTTCAAGGCATCAGCATTCAGTTGTTACCTCCTCAGCTACTCTGGAGATGCAGGGACAAATACATTGTAGCAACAAAATTACACTCATACAAAACATGGGCGCGCATGCACACGCACACAGTGTACGCTAGCACGCTCTCTCTCACACACACACAAACAAACACACTCACGCTTTTGCATAGTAGCATATGCATGCACGGAAGCCTTACACACATTCAGAAAGCTTGCAAATTCCATTACACTGAAGAACTCCAAAAAGATTTGGGTTAATTTAGTAAACACAGGGTCAGGGCTGCCATGACTGCAAGAAGTAAGTGTGCGTGCGTGCGTGCGTGCGTGGGTGTGTGTGTGTGTGTGTGTGCACACGCACACATGCATGTACATAATATTTTGGGTGCACAATCCTGGTGTGTGTGGCTCCCACTTATGTTTGTGTGTGTGTGTGTGTGTGTGTGTGTGTGTGTGTGTGTGTGTGTGTGTGTGTGTGTGTGTGTGTGTGTGTGTGAGGGAGAGAGAAACGCTGACTGTGTGAAGCAGGGAGTCCTGGCAGTAGCAGTCTAAAACCCAGCCAGTCCCTCCAGAGATAGCGGTTCTTTCTCATTTGCTCTGGCCCTATTTTAATAATAGCTGTGCATAAGTAATTTCTGAAAGGCCAGGCAGGCACATGGGCACGGGTGGGGGAAATTAAACTCATTTTATCTGTGAGCAGGTGGATTCCTATTTATCATTAACATGCATAGAATTTGCACAATGTTATTTCTTGCTGCTCCTACTGATGGCACGTCATCCAAATAATGTAGGAGGAGGGTCTGCCTCTCTTTTTTTTTTTTTTTTTTTTTTGCTTATGCCAGAGAGAAATTCATAGATAAAAGTACTAGGGTTTTTTTTTTTCTTTTTTTTCTCGTGCAATTTTCTGCAAACGGAAACTAATTCTGGGAAGCTTCTTATTACGTTGCAGGCTCATTTGGATTGCATTAAAAGGAGGGACAGGAGCGACATTAGGATTTCTGCCAGATTTCCAGGAGATGCTCCCACATTCTCTCTTATATCATTAGTAACGCCCCTCCCCCCTACTTACAGCGCCCCCTCCCTTTCCTCTTCTATAACTGGCATTAAACAATCTCTGCTCATTATTGGGGCGCAATAACAAAACTGGAATATATTTCACTTCCTAGTTTAGATTATATATTAAAAAATATTGGAATATTAATGTGCACATTTTTAAGCCATGATATCGACATTAATAGTTGCTGGATGTTCTGTATCAGTCATTCAAATTATATGTCAATGGTGGGATTATTTGTCATTATTTTTAATTAGGATTGTCTGTTTTAAAATTTTCAGACAGTCATACCCCCCCCCCCCCCACACACACACACACACACACACATTGTTTCTTCTTGATTCATGAGCATGTTTACGCACATGCGGTCTCGTTCTCAGGCCTCAGAATCCAACCGCCACGAATATCAAAATCCAGCATGCATGCTGTCGAGTTGAGTCGCGTGTTGTTGTACTGTGCTGTGCCATCTCTCCCGTCTGTCTGTCTGGAGTGTGTACATCCCAGGGCCATGTTGTTGTTATGTTGTGAAACAGCATCACACGCCACGCTTTCAGAGGGGATCACGGGCGATATGGTTGTGGAGGATTAGACTCCCTGTGACCAGCCATTCACACCAGTGTTTACTGCGATGAAGGAAGAGATGATGATGTGTGTGTCTCTGTCTCCCCTTTCTCTCCTCCTGACAAATAACAGCATCACAGTGGCAACCCACGGCTCTGACAGGCAGCCAAGCAGGCAGGCAGTCAGCCATTGTTTTGTAATGTGTTTCACTCCGCCAGCGCTGATCCTTGCTAAGGTACTTACCATGCCATTGTTGTCTAAGTACGCTATTTTCTGGCTGGGCACCTCCACTATAGAATGGGGAGGACTTTTTTCATTTTTTTCATACGCAAGGTTTGTTACAGTCAATGTCATGCTAATCCTTGTGTGTGATATGTATATGTGTCAACACAGCTGAGAGGGAGAGTCTTGGAGGGGCTAACCTGACAGAGAATGGTGTGAATGGTATACAGAGATGGATAGACATGACAGGTCCTATTCACCCCTCCAGTGTCCTCCATGACACCAAATTATGGTTTATCAAAATAAGACGTGCAATATAATACGACTACTTTAGGAATATATCGTCTAATACCCCACAGATTTGTCAATGCATTTGTGTGTAGAGAGGCCCTGTGGAATTTCCATACAGTCCATAGCTGCTACATATGCACCCAAGTGGGAGAACTTTCACTGGTGTGATTATTGATACTTTATTGATATTCATCAATGGAGCTAGATAATACCGTATGTTACAGTAAAGTAGGACATATTCATGTGTATATAGTGACATAGCTTGTTTGTAAGTGTTTGATTATTGGTGTTTACTGGTTTTCATAAATATAAAGAATGAAAAATCAATGACAACAGCAAAGGAGATCATATTGGCTCCTGAGAGTACTTGTATTCTTGCCTACATATTAAATACTAAATTCTGTATTTTCACTTTCACTGTCTCTGGCAAATAGCAGTGGCAGTAAATTCTTATTTAAAATGATTATCCAGATCACTTGTTTTAGTTTAGTTTAGTTTCAATATTTCTGACCAACATCCTCAGTTTGACTGCGGGCCAGTTTCTTATACATTGGCATTGGTAGCATTAATAGGCCTAATATAGAAACATATTTTTGAACCCTGGTCCTCCGGTAAGTAGATTATAAACATTTATTATGGTGTGTTATCATAATATCCTGTGCAGCATAGCTACTGCAAAACTTCTGTTGGCCGGTTCTCCTGCTGCAGAGGAAGATCATAGTTAATTCTGCGGCGTTATGGTAATGCAGAGGTCCCTATCACTCCCAGCATCACACATACTAACAAGCTTAGGATAAGCCCCGCCTGGGATGGCTATAAGGTTTGAATTTCTGGAACCAGTGCCGTCTCTACAGCCAAATCTCACTTCAGCAGAAACTGGTGGGGTGATTCCTCTGCTTAAAAATTAGTGCTAGTGCATTTTTTATTTTTTGCAAGGATAGGAGGTTTGGCACCTTGCAAAAAATGCACTGTGTGTAAAAAAATATATATATATTTGGCAAGGCAAGAAATCGACTTCAGGCTAATCAGCTGGGGACTGAAAAGTAATGTGCATTAAGAGATTTATAGGCAGTGTAGTCAAAGTCTAGTATGATCATTGTTGAGTCATTTAAAGATGCCAGCATCTTCAACTTTGTGCACTGTTAACAAATGCACGCGTTAAGTTGGTGTACTCTGCACTTCTCCTGTCGCTGTAAATCGTGGTGTATCTGCCATAAGCATATCATGTCTCAGGGCTCATCAGTCCCATGTGATCCCAGTGCAGTGCTGCCTGCCACTATGTGACAACATGCTAAATCCTGTTTGTGTGTCTCGGCTGCTCTCAGCCCTGAGACTAATCTAACCACACTCAACCCTGCTGCACACAGAATGTGGTGCATGTGACAGTTTGTGAGGACAGGAGTCTGTGAATCTGAGTCTAGACCACTCCACAGTTATCTGTCAGTAGACATCAAATGTGGACCAAGTGACTATGTTCATTGTAATGTTGCTCTAAACATTTAAAGTCACAATCGATTGCTGGGAGGAACTGATGAAATCCAGTTAGTATACAAAAACAAGTATTTCTTAATGAATGATTTGGGAGATCAGCTACAAGCGCTGCAGCTACAACGGCTGCAGATGTGCTAGTTTAACAACCTATCAGATTTGTTTAACAACCCTATCAGATTTGTGAAAAATGAATTTGTACTTGAAGGACTGAAGGACTGTGATTCCACGAATGATGCAAGTCAGCAACGATGCAAGTTTATGCAATATCCACAACATTGTACTTGTTGTCAGAGTACCTATTTGACCTATTCTGACCAATCTGAAGCTGACGGGTTGGATTAGCCAATCAGTGAAACTGGTTGGTGCCTACACTGCCCTACAAATACCTAGAGTTTCTGTGTGTGCATACAGACAGACAGATGGAGACAGATGAGCTGTGCCGTGCCTTCCGGGCGGGGACTGGTCCTACAGACAAATACTGACATTTGTGGTTTATTGTTTTTTGCAAACCATTCTGCAGTGCATGCTTGTCGAGAGAGATATAAGATCAGGCCCACTCGCCACTTCTGTGATTACAAGAGGTGGATCTGTGCAAGGTGCTATCACATGTGTAATGCATATGAGCCGCCCACTGACCCTAAAGATATAAATGCACCACGTCTCTGTACAAATGTCTGTCTGTGCATCTCTCTGTACTTTGCACTGCTGTAATGCACGTAACTCGAGAAGCATTCGCCCCACCAACTTCAAATTCAACGCATTCCACACCCCCACACAGAGATCGCATTGCCCAGTATCGATGTCCAAAATTGCCACAAAGACCGTGGACAGGGTCCTGCCCATGGTTCATATATGGAGCTGTCCTGTTCTGACATCATTATGACCTATGCAAATATTCCATATACTCTATGTGCATATGGGTGGGGCGTGCATTTCCAACTTGCATCGTTCCGAGTGGGTCATAAAGGTGGTATCTGCAAGGTGCCCTGTTTTCAGATGCACCTGTAGCTTGCTGAAGTCATGCAAAGTGAAGTAGACACTGTCTTGACTGGAATATACATCTTACATCTATATGTATAAGATGTACATGGATATCTTTTACGTACAGTTTTAATCAAAGTGCTCTTTACGGCAATGCATCACTCATACTCAATTGAAATGATGTTCTAATTCTTTAGAATTTTAATATCATTTCAGAATTTTACTGTGGCATCCTTGCTGCTGTATGTGTTATTGTCAAAGCAATGTTGGTGAATTGTAATACAACACTATTATTTCTTCTATGATAGAAAATGATAGATCCAAGTAGATGGCTTATAACATCTAATTTAAGAATCCACTCAATCATATACCGTAAACACACATGCAGGCCCTACCGTCTATTGCTTTGCATCCCAATGTCTGTCTGTCTGTCCATCTTTTCTTTCTGTCTAAATGGTAATTCAGAACCTCACAGATTTGGCATTTGTAGCAGGTCCATCAGAAAAATTAATTAATGCAAACTCCAAGCGCTATCAAAATTATACATTTGGAGAACACAGATAGAGAGAGAGAGGGAGAGAGAGAGAGATGAGGACGTTCTGGTCTCATTAAGAGAGCAGGCAGAGTGGAATTAGTCTGAATATAATGACAGACCACACTATCTCATGTAAAAACAGCCCTGTTTTTCCTCTCGTATTCATTGGCACTAGTAATTAGTTTTGGCCCTAAAACTGCCACCCTTTACTCTAGAAAAGGCAGATGTGATTTGAGGTGCAATTTAATCTTGCTTTAATGAAGAACTAATGGACGCATTGCAAATTACTTTTCTCCAAAACCCTCTCTCTGATTGAACAGGCACTGTGGAAAAAAAAGGAAGAGGGGGGAAAAAAATCAATTTCCTGCTTTTGAAAAGATCAAGAGTATCTTTGATAATGGTGAGAGCGTCACCGGCTGTTTCATCGCATCGAGCCAACAAGCTCTTTTACCCGACTCACACAATTCAGTGGAGAGGAGGCCACAATTAGTGACAAAGCAGCAGGCAGAGCACTGCGCGCTGCGCGGGGCCCGGGCAGGCAGAAAGCCTCTGGGTGCTCCAGCCTCCTTGTTATAGATGCAGGGCCCTGGAGGTGTCACGCAGCAACAATGAGGCCTGATAAATTACCCCTGGAAAAAAAATAGATGTACTACTAATTTTCAATTACACCTATAATGCATTCCCGATTGGAGGGAGAAATTGGACATGTGTGGAGGAGAACAAACAGTCATCGAACCTCGTTCTCACCCCCCTCCCACAGTTCTCTCTCTCTCACTCTCTCTAGTTCATGTTTGTGACACAGTACTAGTGGAGCTTACTAAGAGAGTCTATAACATCCAGAGACTATTATTATGAATATGGGGTGTAGGTTCTATATAGCAGGACATGGGTGAAAGGAAATCAAGATTGGTGCAGAGTAATATCTCACTGTTATATTGGATTTATATGTTACTTTTTTGTCAGATGTTTTTTTTCCCTTCACCTACAGTATATTACACTCTAATTTGAAATATCTCTGCATGTTCATGTTTGGAAAAGATAACAGTACAGTACTTATTTTTAAGTGGAAAAGTGAAGGGGAAAAAAGTGAGCTTTTCTCCTGGCTTTGGGTTGTGTGTGTGGGTGCACGTGTGTCTGCGCGCGCGCGTGTGTGTGTGCGCGCGCGCTTGCGTGCCTGCTGCCTATGAGACCTGCTTGTATGCAGTCTTATATAAACCACTTAGGAGACACTGTGTTTCAAACTGGCATCACTAACGGATGATGTTTTATAGAATATATCAAAGCCAAATAATAGTCCTTGAAATGGCTGAAAGGGATGTGAGAACTGAGGAGGGTCAGAATTGTAGAACATGTGTATCTGTCTCTGTCCCTGTGTGTGTGTGTGTGTGTGTGTGTGTGTGTGTGTGTGTGTGTGTGTGTGTGTGTGTGTGTGTGTGTGTGTGTGTGTGTGTGTGTGTGTGTGTGTGTGTGTGTGTGTGTGTGTGTGTGTGCGTGCGTTTGACTAAACTGGGAGCAAGGCTGAAAGCCTAATGGGAGTGGGCTTAACTCTTGCACACAGGCCTCGCTACATATCTGATTACTGGCCCCAGTAATTTTCTTTTCCTTAAATAAGGAAGAAATTGGATAGGATGAATGAAATTTGGCTGTCATATTGCAGTGATGGCGCGGCGGAGAGATTATGTTTTTCACATAATCGTTCATCATTTTCCCAACCAGTGTTCAGGCTTAGCATAATGGAATTGGTAAACTGGTTTAAATCAGAACATGTAGACAGACTATATCAGGCAGACCGTGAGGGTCTGTGGTATAAACGTCTCCAGACCCAGCCAGGGAAATGTTTTCCTAGCAGAACTATACACAATGCACACACGCACACACGCTCTCTCTCTCGCGCGCGCGCGCGCGCGCACACACACACACACACACACACACACACACACACACACACACTCTCTCTTCTCTCTCTCTCTCTCTCTCTCTCTCTCTCTCTCTCTCTCTCCCTCAGTACTCCAAACACAATGTATATCTTGAGTCTTCATAAATGTTCAAAGAGGTATTATGCTATATGTTTACAACATTATTTATTACGCAAAAAGTATAAACCTCTAACCTAAATTATTAAATAGAATGTATGCAAACTGTAAGCTTGACTACCATCTTAAAAAAGGAATTTAATTATATGCACCAGTGTCTGACATTATGTTGTAATTAATATGTTTGTGGAATCATGAGGAATACCTGCCTGTAAGAAGTAAGATTTACAGAAAACCAAACATCTTGAAAATGTGCATGTTGTCTCACATAAAAAATAACCCTTACACACAGTACATACATGAATAAATGCTTACTGTGTGTGCGTGTGTGCGTGCGCACGTTCGTGTGTATGCACAGTTTTTCCAACCATTTCATTCTGAAGTATTTTGAAGTAGTTTAATTATTCAATTATTCATTCATCAAAGTGATACCAAGGAACATGTGACAGGGTTATAACCTGTTGGTGGTCTATGACTTCTACATAGAACAAATCTATGTAACAACACTGACCACCTAACTTCTTAAGTTTGAAGTAAAGACATTATTCTTAAATTAAAATAACAGTATGATTTGCAATCGACCAACTTTGTTTTAGGTCTCTGTAGTAAAACATTTTTGTGTTAAGCTCAGTAAAATATGTTGCTAGTTATATTTACAATTAGACTTACATTTTCAAACAAATAATGCTGTACCAATGTGTAATAACAATAATTATTAATAGCTATTGTCTTGCTCATGTGTAAAACACTCATGTGTCAAACACAACTAGGGTTATTTTTGTAATTACTTTGACATAGAGTGTAATCATATTTTACTCTTTTACTGTATTGTACTGCAAACATGCAAAAGATGGGAAAAGCCATTTCTATTGCATTTGGGTATAGACTAAATGTCAAGCTCTATTGTGTCACTATAGCCTGCAATATCAAATGTTTCATTTTGTATAGCAGTCACAGGGGCTAACTAGTGTTAGCCACTAGGTGGCACAGTAGTTGTTTCTATAACCACAGCACAGGCTGTTGCCTCAGAATGTCTCCAGAATTCACAGCATGCACTTAAACTCCATTTGTTGTTGAGTGGAGTCCCTCAGGGATCTCAACTGGCTATATTTTCTGTTTTTGCTCTACAAGGTTGGCTATTTTGGAATTGAAAATGGATAAAAAAAAAATGAAAAGGATTGGTAAACAAGTGCTTTTATTGGGGGGGCTCTTCCCAAATATAGAATATCTATTGGCCTGTAGGTTACATTTCTTGAACTTTACCCATTCTACAAACTGATTAATAAATAATCAATCAATCACTCCTGCCGCATGTTGGAACACAACTCTTATATAGTGATTCTTATATAGTGTTTTTTGTCTTATCCGAGGTTGTTTTATCCCATTCCCAAATCCAGAATTTGTATTGGCCTATACTTTCCTAGAAATAAACCCATCTTAGAACCCATTCTAAAAAAACGAATAAAATAATCAACCAGGCAATCAATCAGACAATCAGGCAATCAATCAATCAATCAATCAACCAACCAACCAACCAACCAACCAACCAACCAACCAACCAACCAACCAACCAACCAACCAATTAATCAACCACTTCCATCACAACTCATTGTGAATTTGTCAGTTATCTAATAATTTAATAGCATAAAATACTGTAAATTGATGCATTCTACAGGATACAGTATCATTTGTATACCACAGACCACATATACTATATGTCTGGTATAGGCAGTCACTTCAAATAGATACAACCCCAGGGTCCTTTTCTAGACTATAGACTCACTGCATGGCTCAGTATCGTCAGCCCAACTCCCACTCAGCAACTGGAAAGTTCCTAATAGGTATAAGTAAAATACCTATATGGGTAAGGACTGTGTACTTCAATAGCTCAAAATATGTGGATAGGAAAGGAATCAGGAAGGAACACCAGTCGTCTTAACAGCCGGAAGACGGAGTACTTGAGAAAGTAATCCAATTACAATTATTCTTACTCAAGTTACAGGGAGGCATACTAAGCCAAACTATTAAAGGCACACCAGTGTTCAAATGAAAACCTTTCAGTTAAAAAAATATATATACCAAAGATGATTCTGGATAAATCTGGATACATCGAGAACACCTGATCAGAGTGACCTAGGCTACTTGTCTCCTGAAAACAATTATCACTCCTTTGGTGGCAGAGATCTCATACAATGACTGCATAGTAGTAATGATAACAAGGTTACAATCACAAACACCTAGGACATTCTGAAAACAGATAATGAAATGACAAATATGAACTTTCTGTGGCAAACAGATGCATAATACAGAGACATACAGAGACCCTCAGCAGATGTACAAGGTGGTAACCGGAACCGGTTAAAATCAATGTTTTGGTGACATATGTAAAATCATTCATAATAAACTCAGGAATCCCCAAAATATCTATCAGTTCCTGTTAGATTTCCCAAATAAAATAGAAGCTATTAGGCAAATGTTTCAGGGGTAAACACTTGCCCATCTGAGAGCCAGTAACAGATCCCTGAATTAAGCCACCCATAGCTCAATACTTGTTTCCCATTTATTGCTCAATCTCAACTCGTGAGACCAAAAATAGCCTTCTCATTCTGTGCTACTTTGCTGCTGCTCTATTGCTCCTAAAACGGCCTTAGGAGCAATAGCGGAGCAATAGATATAGATGAAAATGAGATCCAAAATATAGACGTATTTGAGCAGCAGGAGAAACAGAGGAGATCTCATAATTGTATAGCCCTAATCTCAATTATCCAACCATCCATCCTGTTTTGGTTGGATGCTGCTCTCAGCCATGTCTCAGGTAGTCTCAGGAGATCTTAAAGAGAACATTTTGAGCCATGAATGAGTCTTTTATTTGATACACTTGAGAAGCCCATAAGCCCTAGAAGAGATCTCAGCATTGTGTCCAGCGTCTCTTCCTCATCTCAATTATGAGAAACGATTGAGAATTAGATGAGAAACAATTGAGAATTACATTTAAGTTAATCCAATTAAAATTAATACTCAACATGGATCAACTTTAAGACATTTATTGACAGTTTTCATTAAAACAATAGAGGCATATATGGCGGAAGAAACCATGCAAGGTACAACCAGCTTTTAATTTATCCAATAACCTAAAACATGAACCTTGGTTGAAACAAAAGTTATAGGCTTTGAGCAGTGGCAAGAAAGGCTTTGAGTACAGTATAGCAGGGGCAAAAAGGGGGTCATTGAAAATGAAATTTTATACATATATAATCCTAAATTAATCATTGCAGTTGGATGTTTCAATAAATGGGGTCTCCGTATCTCTCCATATCAATTAAGATCAGTAGAGATCCCTTTTACTAAAACAACTCTGGCAGTGATTAATATAGGAATATATATACTGTATAAACAAGATTTATAGGTGAACTGAGAACGCTCGTCAAAAACATCTTAGGCTTTCTTTTTTACTTTGGGTTTCCTCCTGTTAATCCCACATATTCAACTATAGCACTTAAGAAACTTCCATTTAACCATTTTGCTAGCACATCTTGTCCACATTTGAGGTCTAGCAGTCACAGGACCAGAGCCTCATCTCTGTCCAGTATGTCAGCAGGGGTTACTATCTTCACAGAGGCACCATCCTCAACCAAGTTTAAACAGTAAACATCTCCATCTCTAATTAATATCAAAACAAGAAATTAATAAAAATAAAGTAATTAAACTGCACTAATTTACAGAAACACCACCTTAAACGTTTTCACTCAAAGAGTATCTGTCCTTTTTATTAAGGGGCAGCATACAGTACCATTAACACACAGCTCATCCAAAAATCCTACTTTTTAGTCTTCTCCCCTCGGGTCCTACATGTGTTGATGCAGGCCTTCCTGAGTTGAGTCATCAACATCCGTCCAGTCGGGCTGTATCGCATAACTCAGGACATAGGCTGTAAGACAAGAGCATACAAACAAAAAGGTATGAGTAATTTTGAAAAATCTAATAACTCTACATGCATGAGTAAAATGTTATCATCAAGCTTTCCGTTACTTCTATCCCACTATCCTGATCTATAAATGTTTTCTGCAAGTCAATTGCTCTAATAATCAAATTTAAATTCATTTTAAAAAGGGGGTTTAACCCATCCGATTTTAACAATAAGGACTTGATTTATATATGGGTTAAAATCCGTTACAAGTAATTAGGTGGTTTCTTTTGAAAAAGAAAACTTACTCAGAATTCCTTCAACCTTCTTCCGATCAAGGACCTTCTTCCCTTCTGGGACCTTGCCATGGCACCCAAAAGCAACTGCATTTTCACATTCCTCAGTGAAGAGACAGCCAAAGAGTCAGTGGAATAGACGGATGGAGTCTTTTTTCGCTTTTTGATGAATGGCAGCAAGCTGGAATGAAGAGACAAGTCCAAACAGTCCTGCTGGGCTGATGATTGTCCAGACGGACTGGTGGAAGACTGGCCGGTGGTGTCCTGGTCACGATGATTCTCTTCGATGAAATGGATGAGGTTCTGGAACACTTGGAGCTGCCTGGGTCTGACAGAGGGAAATGGCACAAACAGTAGATTAATTCCAATACAAGGCTCCATCACGTGGGCAACACAATGGAACCATGCAACATAAATTACTTGCCTATTTTGGAGATTCATGTCGACCCTTCTCTTCTCCTCAATGTCATCAAACTCCACTTTGCAGTGCATGCATTAGCCCGTGGGGTGTTGCCCTCATCTGATGATTTTGGCTCTGTCCAGTAGTGCAGAGGGATGGGTGGATGAGGAGTGTTGTTGCCTCCATGGGAGAATGCTGCTACATGGACTCTATTGTCACTGTAAAACGTTTAAGCAAGTTAGTCTTCTTGCCCATAGCCAATATAACATAACTCATTATGTACAAATAATTATGAGAATCTTACCTACGGTATATGGTGATGAATGGCCTCCATGGGCTGATGAGCTAGTGGATCCCCCGTCACTATATAAAGAAATGTTAGGCATAAATTAATAGATGGACAGAACTGGTTGTCAGTTAAATAGACATTAGAATGGAGGCAATCTACCAACAGGCCACAAGTTTGAAAGGCTGGTCAGGTGCATTACAGGAACAAGAACAAAAGACGCTGGGCAGGACATTAAGTAGAGTATTATTAAAATAAAAAGCGCCAGGTCAAAACATTAGTTTTCTAGCACCTAATAAAAGGATTTAAATTGTGCTGCACCAGTGTCCTTTCCTACTCAAAGAAATTGCATTGTCTTAGTTGTGACAAGCCTACCTATAGGTTGATGGTGTTGAAAGGTCTCTACAGGATGATGGGTCAGTGTTGCCAGTCTTCGACTGTCCCTGCAATGATGTTGGGCACAAATTACTAGCAGTCATTTATTGCTCAGGCAGATGGTCAAGATTTAATCTACAAAGAAATTACAGTATGTACCAATTATGAGCCTACCAATATGAGTCTGTTGAGCGGCCTCCATAAGGTGGAACAGCATCATCCGCTGGTACTCCATAAGGCATTGGACCAGTGCTGTTGACTCTTAGACTGTTCCTGTAATGACATGAACTGACATTACTAGCAGTCATTTTTTGCCCATGGCAACTCCACACATTTACTAGCAGTCATTTCTTGATGGCAACTACACAAAGAAATTACTTTGTACCAATAATGACAAGCCTACCGATAGGGTGATGGGTCTGTTGAATGACCTCCATGCGGTGGTGGCCCTGCATGTCTATATGGACTACATAAGGCTTGGGCCAGTGCAGCCGCTTAGACTGTCCCTGCAATGACATGTAAGACACATTAATACTGTAGCAGTCATTTCTTTCCATGGCAAAACTAAAATCACTACTACTACTAATAATAAGTAACGACAAGCCTACCTATAGGGTGCTTGGTCCGTTGACTGCATGGACTCCAGGGGCCATTGGTCAGTGTTGCCTCTTTGACTGTCCCTATAATGACATGTTAGACAGAAATCATCAATTAGTTGCCCTTATTTTTGTGCTATGAATTATTTATTTTTATTAAGAGAATGTAGATTTACAGTACAAGCCGAGTACAACTGCAACAAAACTGATGTTAAGTAAAAACTGAGTGGACACAGCACTAGTTAAGAATACGCCACCTTGTACATTTTATCAAGGCATTTAGAGATGTAGTAAAATGAATTGCTGTAAGTTATTAAAGTCAGAAGCATCAAATCATATGTACTATGTAGACTGTACAATCGGTATTGCCAATGTTTAACTCTTGAGTGTAAAATTAGGCCAAATGAACCCGCATACGTTCATGTGGTTTTACACTCAATAGTTATTAAGGTCAACATGGTCCACTCTGCATCATTTAGATGGGGACCACCCACCCCTTAATGTCATTAATATACCTTAGAAATGTTGTGTGGACATGATAAAAAAAAAAAAAAGTTCCCCCAATTCTGTATTGCCTAAAAATTGGAGCTCTGAAAAAAATCATTAACATGGTGAAATACATCTGATGACATCAAGATGTATTTCACCATGTTAATGACTTTTCTTTCAGACCCCTTTTTCCTGAGAGGGTACAATGGAACCAAATGGACCAACTAGGGTCCATTTGGTTCACATGTATCCTCTCGGGAAAATTTTGAAAATGGGTGGAATTCCCCTTTAAGTGTCACTGGAAAACCTATCCAAAATAAATAATATTAATGTACAACAGTGGTTCAATGACCATGACTCCATGAGGGATCGAGTTCCATTATTTTCAAATGGAGGTCCAAAGGCTAGTTGTTAACTATGGGGGTCCTTGACTTGAAAACGTCTGGGAAACAATGCTATATACAACTTAATATTTCAAATGTGTTTGTCGAGTAACGTTGTTAGCCTGATAGTACAGCTTTTTAGTAAGCAATGGCCGCCGCCATTTGTATACGTTCCCATTTTCTTTCATTGTTCATGTAGCTCTGTACCCACTAAATCCAAAGGCTAGTAAAAAGAAATGTACTGCCTGGAAACGTTTTCGTTAATTCATACAAAAATAGCTTACCTTGTTTGCATACGTTTGCTTCACACCATGTAACATTCTTCAAGCTCCGGGAGCCAGCATAGAGGGAGCCAGCAACGGCTGCACCAACCGCCAATGTTTGATTTCCTTCCAAACGCGCTGACGTCATTGCGTAGCAGAGACGCATCCAATGAGGTTCTGTGTTGACACGACGCACCCTGATGACATCTTTGCCAGAGCCCTGCTTGCGTCATTGCGCAGCGCCAGCCTTTGAGTTTTTCTCTACTATAACTATAACAGGAACGACATTAACAGCAGCTCGGGAAAACGACAGGCTAAAAGTAAGTATTTCAACTGTTTGTAACCGCGATTAGCGGCGGGCCGTAATCGGCAACAATTCCACAAATAATGGTTCTTTTGACTAGACTCGCCAGTCGGAATCTGTGTTTCCCAGAGACATATAGTATAGACAGAGTTATGCAAACTCCGTTCACTTCATGGCGTCAGTCCAATGGCCGCTCTTCTACATAGACTTTCTATTGAGAATGGGGACAACATATAGGGACAAGTCCTGGAACTGGAGAAGGCAGAAATGCATTGATTGGACTCTGGCTTCAAAAACCTTATATCCATTATATCGTTTGGTAGTAGTACAACATAAACGTTAAAGTGAGACTTTAGTTGTTAGTTGTACAATACTGAAACACTGTATTCCCTACTCCCTATTCGGGATGCATGAACAGCGCGAGGGTGCTCAGTTTCTGACCCCTCAATGTCGTGGATCTTCTAGATGACCGAGATAAGAGTTGGTAACCACATTGACCTATAATGGCTTAATATTACAGATTTAATTCTTGAGTGTAAACAAAGGAGAGGTCGTGGCACTTTAGACATATATTATGTATGTTCTGTATGTTTTACTGTATTTTAAAAAAAATAAAGGGATATTTCACTTTTTAAAAAACTTGAGTTATTTTATGGTCTACTCAGTCTCATGTGAACACACCAGACAGTTTATAAGTTACTACATTCACTATTTAGATATTTGATGTTCATTTTAGCTGTCCCAACTCCTTTGACATTAACAACAACCCTTTATTGAATTGATTCTAAAAAATAAAATTTACAATACCCTTTTTAAAGTTCTGAATAGGTACTCCAAAATGCACCTCTATTCAATATATGGTTTCAAAATGAGTAGCAACTTGCAGCAACTATGATTTTAATCTTGTTTTCCTCCCCACAGGTATCACTCCATGCAGCCACTGATGTCCAATTGGGTAGTGATGAGCCATTAAGTAAGTGTGTGTGGTGTGAGTAAAATGATCAGGTCCATGCAGGCTATACTTTGGCTAATCCTGAATTTGTCTCCTCAGTCTTTTAACATTTAAAGGCCAGTGTCCTCGTTTCATGTAGCCAGGGCTCCAGACTATCTTTTCCACATGTAGCTCCCTAGCTTTTCAGTGAGCGGTACAGCCACAAATTAGGGAGCACCATATTTTTCTTTGTGTGTGATATTAATACATGACCCATCACTGAGGCTAGCAAAGGTTTTCTTTGTTGAAGCATAAATGCCGTAAATCAAGCACATATGTAATATTTTACATTATATCTCTCGTTGACATGGTGGTAGGATAACAATATTAGGAATATTAAGGTAGTCTAACGGTGCATGGTTGTTAACCTTTTCAGCATGTGACCCTAAAATCAAATTTGAACTGGGCAAGCAGACAGACAATGTTTCCACAGGTAAATGGGCCTGTTAAAATCTACAATCTCGTGAACTTGTAGATCGGCTATTTTTGCAATTTTTGCATCTTTTATTTTACAATTGTGTGTTGGGGTTGTTAATGTCAACACTCCTGCCTGCTTCTGCTGCTGTGCGAGTGTGCAACACGCAACGTGCCATGTACGGTGGCACGAAAGAGAGGAGAGGGGAGGCCTCTGTGTTGAGCCAACTATGCAACTATCCTTCAATTTTAAGGAGCATTTTAAGAAATGAAGTTGCATATGCTATCTATTTAAGTGCAAGCTGGAGGCCTGCATGGAGGTCACAAATTTGGCTTGCTGTGGCATTAAAACTTGGTTTTCTGGTTTACTGGCAATTAAGCCTTCTATTACACTGTGAGCATGTACAGTATGATGTCTTCAAGCCCTGACCAACACAACTTCCCATTGAATTACCTCTCTCTAAACATGTGCTCTGTCTTATCCCAGGTGACCATAACAGATCTGGGGAGGAAGGTGTCCTTCAGCATGATGCCCAGCCCTGGGAGCTACCTGGCCATCCAGCTGACGCCTGTATCATATCTGCTACACACAGCCAAACAGGTGGGCAGAGGGCACATGCACACCTGCATAGTCACACTCACAGCAGGCATAAACTATTTCGAAGTCTGCCAGTCCAAAGCACTGCCATTCCGACTTGCTCAATAGTAACCCTGTCTCTAACCATAACTGCACACGTGCCACGTAGTCGGAATGGCAGTGCTTTGGAATGCCTCTTTGTCAACCAGTTTGCAGTCAATATGGACTGTAATTATTGGGCTTGTCATGTAAATTGTTTGCCAGGCGGGTTTATGGACTTAGGCGATACATCAGTTGGCCAATAATGTGAATATGTTTTTTTGTCACAAACTGGTTAGCTAATCTGATATCCATGAGTCACAATATGGCTTGATATGCAAATAGCTGAAAGTGAAGATTTTGTTATGTTTTACCATTAATGTAGTTTCTCCCCCTTTTTCCCCCTTTATTTGGTGACTTTCTCTTTAACACAGCCAATGAAGAAGCAGCTTCCAACTTCTCATCAGGCTCTGGAGATGCTTCTGATGTCCTAGCTGAACTGCATGGCATTGATGAACTTTTGAGCAGGTGTTCTCTGGTGACATCGACTGGATATTTGATGATGGACATATCTTTAGTGAAAGATTTTACTTTACATAGAGGTAACGTCACAAATGGTACCTGCATTCATGTTGTGCCTCTGTTTGAATATTTTGTCAATACCTTAGCAGTTTCCCTTAAGCATATTTTGGGAAAAGTTCTTTTCATTGACTTAACCTCTATGCCTGGTTTGTTTTTGCACCTCATTTCCCAAACACACTTGAAAAGTTTTAGGGCGGATGAACAAATTGTCCAAAAGACAAAAAGAGAAAATGTAAATGGAATAATAAAGGGCCTTTAATTCCTCTACTTGTTTATTTCTTCTTGTGTTTAAATCTGGTACAGTAAAGGGTCACTTCAGCACTTTTCAACCTATCTTCATAAAATGAATATGAGTATACATTATATAATACCACTATTTTTTTTCTACTTGGTTTGTGTCTCACAGGAGGGCTGTGGGGAGTTCAGAAACGGGGGTACTCCGATTGGCCAGTTTAGGTGATGATGTAATGGTGACGTAAATGATACTGATAAACTAATGTCAGGAGTATTGGAGTATTGTGCGCAAGTTTGCACTCTACCGAGTGCTGATCTTGTTACACACTCATTCAAGAGCTTGTACTGAGATTATACAAATGAGAAACTTTTAAGATAATTTGGAGAACTCAAATAGGGATCACTGTGAGACTGACCAATGTGACCCAGGTATATCTCTCGCCGAGACATAACTGAGGTATTGCGTAAAAATGTTGATATCATATTGAGACATTACTGAGAGCTTGTGAGAGCTCCAGCAGAGACTCTAAAAAAGAGATTCTAGTTAGACAATTTTGAGAACTCAAACGTTGATCACTGAGAGAGCGAACTGAGAACTTTCTAAAGAGAAATTAAGAGACAATTTTGAGAACTCTCCAATCCACTCAATTGCTTCTCGATGTGAGTCTGAACGGTCTCTATTTCTCAGGAGTCATAATTGAGAAGCATGAGAAATAACAATTTGGTCTCCACTGTTGCTCGCTTTTAACTAGGAGTTCTACATGATACATACTTGAGTTCTCAATCGTGATTTTCGTTTGCTGAATGGCCATGAGGACAGGGGAGTCTGAAAGGATGGGACCACAAGAAGCTCTTATATATCCAGGATATGAGGTATGAGCGGAACAAGCCAAGAGCCTGGATCCTGATGCCGACCCATTTCTCCAGGCACTGAATTAAAACTATGAGTGGTCAACTGTGTCAAACGCTGAGCTGCAGAGGTCAAGAAGGATCAGCACTGAGCAATCACCAGTCAGCAGCGAGCAGTAGATCAATGGTAACTGTTACCAGCATGGTTTCTGTGCTGTGACAAGCACTTTTGGATATGAAAGTCACACATGCGTGTGAAGTGAGGGGCGCTCTTATCATCATACACCACATTCCGTGCTCAGTTAATCAGCTGTCAGCTGAGCACATTCCGACATTCCATGCTCATACACACAATACAAAAAGCTGTGCATACAGGCTGGCACCCTCAAGAAGATAGCTTTGAGATTGGTCTAAAATGATTACAAAAACAGTAGGTCTTCTTGGTGAAGGCTTCAGGAGAGGCTCAATCAGAGCAGATTAAAGATGGAAAGTGGCCTGCAGACAGAAAGTAATTAATCATTTATTATAAATATTGCGAGCATCCAGCGAGCAGGTGGAGGATTTCATCTGAGAGACTTCTTCCAGGCTTGGAAGGCGAACTTTTCAAAATGGGTCAGCTCAGAGGACCCTCAAATATGCGTACCGGTATATGTATATCGTTCGGTTTTATTTTAATCTAATTGATTGTATTGAAGCACTTTATAAACAGGGACAGAGAGAAGGGGAGAGACACTTGCCATGAACGGGACTCAAACACTCCACACGCTGCCAGGCCATTGCCCGTATGCCCTTTTGAAAAGTTCTTTATAAATAAAGTTTTTTTTATTATTATTAGGGGTCAAGCCCATCGTAGATACCTTATTGTTTCTGTAATCATTAGATCTCCCGGTGAATACAGAATGATATGATTTATGACAAGAGCGCCTCTAACTTCACACAAATGTGTTTTGTATGCATTACTTGTATATAGCTCATTGTGGATATTGTGTTGCATTAGCTTTTTCCTTTTTGGGCTTGACTCTGTCTGCCCCAAAGGGCATAGATCCCTTTTGTTGCTGTTGTTATTATTGTCTCCACCGTAATTATTGTCTCCACCGGGTGGTGACTGTGTTTCGCCCCCCTGTCCTTCCGTCCGTCCGTGCAACTGTTACGTCACCCACAGGGTGACGTAACATTTGCCTGCAAGACACATAG
This sequence comes from Benthosema pterotum, assembly GCA_039105355.1. Taxonomy (NCBI): domain Eukaryota; kingdom Metazoa; phylum Chordata; class Actinopteri; order Myctophiformes; family Myctophidae; genus Benthosema; species Benthosema pterotum. The sequence goes on along the minus strand of CM076979.1, from coordinate 31,666,437 downwards.
TCGCCACGACGCCACCTTACGGTGGTGACCATACTAGTGAGTCACTACCAGTGATTGTTACGTCACCCTCACAGGGTGACGTAACAGTCACCCTATGGAGGTGACTGTTGCCCTCACAGGGTGACGTGATCCCTTATTATTGGTGTTATTATTATTATTACTATTATTATTATATGAACCCACCCAGCATACATCATTGATGATGTGGGTAAAGCTGCCCCAAAAGTATTTATTTGAACTATAGTGAACTTACTACATGTAACTACATGTAGTTACAGTATTTATGTCTGAAAAGAACATCATGTTCTTTTCTTCATGTTCATTGAGCAAAACCCATAGAAAATGATTTGGGTCTTAGTTGGTCATTTAATTATTAGACTACCAAATCTGCTCTAATCCGCCAAGACAGACCCTAACACTGCATCAGTTCCTACTACATTGCTTCTTTGGGTGGATTCCAAAATTAAACTTCCACACACACCAGAGCCTTAGGAGTATAGCCAGACTTGTGTAAACCCCGTTCACTTCATAGGGCCAGTCTAATTTCGGCTCTTCCACAGACTTCTATTGAGAATGGGGACGACAAATAGGGACAAGTCCTGGACCGGAAATGGGCAGAAATGCATTGGACTCAGGCAGCAGCCCAGCTTTAGTGATCTCAAATCCCGTTTTGTATAACAATGCAGATAATTTAGTTGTCACTGTACAATACTACATAACAGTACTACTAAATAAACTGTTGCACATACCTAAAATAGCTTTCCATAGATTTCCAACTCCAGTTTGCCCCTTAGGCTGTATGAACAGCGCTCGAGCGCTCCGTTTCTGACCCCTCAATGTCCCAACTCTTCAACAAATGGCTCTGGGCACACACATAACAGCACCTGTCCCCCCACAGTCCTTTGCGTGTCCAATATGGAGGAACTGGCGGTGGAGGTCCGTGGAGCAAACGGAGCTTATTACAAGGTAAATACCGGCTTAAATAAAAAATCACACGACAACAAAATTCACCAAGACCCCAAACCGCAAGACGTACGAGACACGCCAAGCTTTTGTCATGCCACGCCAGTGACATATCCCTGTCGTTGTTTGCAACTGAAGACCACAAAGCTGGGGCTGACTTGCTTCAAGTTGCTAAAGCTAGTCAAAGTTAGCCGTCAGGCTAAGCTAAGTTAGCATTCCAGGCTAACTATTGCCATGGAGTCGTCCGTGATATCATAACAACGCGTCGTCGTCTGGCAATGGGCTGTTGTTAACTGGTACACAGTCCTAACCAAATGTACCCTTATCGGCCTGTAACCCCTGAGAGTCAAGGTGTCTATTGACCTCCATTTGTACACTCTGATTTGAAGTAACATTGATTTTTAATGTATAAATTGGGGTATCGGACATGGAAATGCCATTAGATGGGAGTCTGTAGACTGATATGCATGTCAAACTGGGGGTTGAAATACTCTCATGGTGTGGTCCCTGGCGTATCATTTCACATTGGTGTGTCCGCGGTCTGATAATGCTTGTCAATTTCGGGATCCGTGACATGAAAGCGTTTGTGGACCAGTTCTCTAACTAAAGCACCAATGGGGCTATACTGCACAGGGCTGTGCGTGACGTTCACTGTACGATCCTCGCTGTGTTTATCCCTACTAGAGCTGCAACTCATCACCTGTTAGCGACGTTCTGTTCAGACTGAGATGATGACCTGATACTATATCATAGGACTGAATGTTCTAACCGGATTTCTGATGAAATGTACTTGGTGGGCCCTGTTGCAAACAAGTAGAAATGCTTTTCATGGTGCCCTTCCACTCGCAGTTAACCGTCTTTGTATTGAGTCGTGCTTGAATTTTACTGTAATTCTCCAAACTGTTAATATATGCAGATATTTGGTACGTGATTGTATTTGGCATTGACCTGACTGATTCAGAAGTCGAAGGCTATAATGCTGTTGGCTAGCTGGCTGACTGTATTAAAGGACAAAAAGTTAACGTTAGCAATTGCCTTAGTTTCTCTCTTTGTAACATTACACTTCAAGACTGGTTGGTATTCTACAGCTGACATGGTCACTCAAAAATACTATTCCAATAAGTAAAGAAGAAATAAAAAAAAAAAAAAAACACTGGTCAAGGCCACTTCTTGAAGTTTGAATTGTATTTGTTGTTTTTGCTTAAGTTGTGGCAGTGCGTGTAGCATTTATTTAACTGGTGGTTGCTTGTGTAACTAAACTGTAACACGCTATCATTTGATTCTGATTCATACCTAAAGCTATGTGGTTTTGTCGTTGTCGTTTGTGGGTGTGTGAGTGTTTGTGTGTCAGCTGTCCCTTGTCAATCTGGACCAGTTGTCATGTCAGGACAGGGTCACTGATACTCTGTACTCTGTCTGTAAGCTATTTCTAGACATGCCTGCTTGACTAGCCCCTTCCCCTCCTTTCCTCTGGCCCCATTCCTCATCTTTCCTCCCCCTTTCCCTCTCCTCATCACACTGTCTCTTGACTATTTTCTTCTCTACTCTGCTGCACTCATCTCTTACAATCTGTACCGTCTTCACAGTCATTCTCCTGCCCACTCAACCATTCATTTATCAGTCTCCCTGGCTGTGTGATCCTGTTGCATTGGCCCTCCTTGTTGACATGTTGTCCAAGCTGAATCACTGAGTTCCACTGTGTGGTGTAATTGTATCCTGTTGATGTTGTGATTTGGTTTAGTCTGTTTTCCTAGTAGGAGGAATGTGTTTTCATTGATGTGGGTGCATTCCAGTCTTAACAAATCATGTACATACTTTTCCATGATTCAAATAATAACGTCCTGACATCTTTCCTGAGTTTAGTTTATTCATGTCCTTTTTGCTGAGATGAGTATAGTTTTGGTAAACTTGATCGGCTTGTCACAACTTCCGTTGTGATCATCATTTGACCCTGTTCATGTGACTAAAATGTATTGATTTTGCTTGTGTTGCATGCATGGACTTATCCCTTCTTGTGGCTTGAGCAAGTGTCACTTGACCCTACTGCTGGTATTTTAAGGTTCTAGTACACAAATCTTCATCAGTTTATGTTTAATGATGTTTTCCAACAAAGGCATTCCTTAGACTCAAGGCAAGAAGACATTCTGCAGGACATTGTTGTTTTACGATTGTCAGCCCAGACCGGTCTTCTGCTCGGCTGTTGATGGACATTTCTGTCACAGTAAAAGGTGAACATGAAGGAGAATATAACGAGGAGGAGAACATGGCCATCAGTTCAGTTAATTAGATTCACAGATAAGATATGACTATATACTGGGCTGTAATTGAAGTCGAAGCAGTTGATCTCATCACTAACTGTGCAACTCTGGCCTATTTGGTGCACAGTGATTTATATTTGGTTAACAGGACATGGTGGAAGCACATACACCTTTGATTAAATACCAGCCAGCACATGGTCAGCCAACAGCTAATGTTTCCATTTCACTCTTCCAATAATAATAATGTATAGATAAAATGTGACACTGACAGGACACAGTGTTGCCCCGTGGGCAGGTTGTGAACAAACCCCATGTGTCACAATGTTTGGCAAAGCCACATTTTACAGGAAAAATCCATCCCTGCTTGTGTGCATGTTGATTCGCCGAATGGAAATTATTTTATTCCATAAGAACAAAGGGCTTCCGTAAATCAATGTCGGTGTATCTATGTGATTCATTTACACTGATATTCAATCCAACCTTTCATGAGTTTCACTTTCATTTCATTGCAATCAAACTCTTTAGTCTTTCATGGCTTTCACTTTCCTTTCATTCACCAGGCATTTCTTGGGCTTGGTTTTGCGTGTTCAGAGGCTGAGCTGCGGTTGTTTATGGCTGCAGGTGATTTTGGTTTGTGACACCATGCACTCATAGCCGCATGAACTTGTAAATCTGCTGCTTTTCAAAATAAATATATATAGAGACATTTTGGGGCATTTATTTGATAGTGAATTGAAGAGTGACGGGAAACACAGCAAAGGCCCGTGGGCTCTGGAATTGAACCTGTGACTCACTGTCAGGTGGTGTTAGCCTATTATACGGTATGCACCTGGGCCATCAGTGCTCTGTAAATCTTCTACTTTTCCAAGTTACAGTTATAGTTATTTCTCTGAAAAAACATTACTTGTTATTAAATTAAAGTAACTACTTAAAGTAACTACACTTGTATTTAAAAAATGTTTTCAAGGAAAATTATTTTCCAGTTGTTTTTAAAGGAACCCTGGATAATGAGACAAATATGGATAATATATTATACTTGCCCTCTATAACTAGAATTGAACATTTAAAACACATAGAATAAGCTCTTTAGTTTAAAAATAGTTCATGTTTTTATCCCCAGGTTGGCCGCCATTTTACTGTGCCTGTCACATGACCTGTCATAGGGATGACGTCACAGAAGATCGCACCGCAGTAGAACTAATGGAATGCATCAAACAACTACTTATTTTCCCGTTTCCCGTTTGTTTTATGGTCCTTTATTTCACCAGTGGGCGTCGCCATTGTCATTACAAACAGAACAGTTAATATACTGTACATCAGTGTTTTACGTTGCAATGCTGAGTAATCTTGGAATGGTCCATACTATGTTCTATGCTACAGATCTTCTGTGATGTCATCCATATAACAGGTCATGTGACAGGCACAGTAAAATAGACCTGCTCAGCTACGCCCCGGTTCTGGAAGTGTTTTCCCCATTCATTTTTCTCATAGACTTTTTGAAAATAATTTATATAAAGACGATTTCGCAGAAGGAGACGTTGTATTGATTGGGGGTCAGGAAGGAGAAGGGGAGCACAGTTCTCAGGACAGCTGCGAGGCTGCTGCGTTCACACCCCTTCTTTGAAGCACAGCCCCTGTAGGTGTTGGTACTAAGATGGAGACCATCACTGTGAACACAAAACAAACAAAACAAAAAAAATACTGCAAGCTGCAATAAGGCGGGACCAAGCAGGAAAGCAAAATAATAATATGCACCACAAGCCATATAGAAACATGGAAGACTGAACTAGAGAATAGAAGACTCATGCAGTGAGCTGTCTGCATCCAACCAATCGAAAGAGCCCTACCTACAAAACCATTCGCAAGTGTTGTTACAACACTTGCGCTTGCAGGGGTCAGTGTTGATTCATAGGTCCATCAGCGCTATCACAGACTCCCATTCAGAAAGATCCAGTGTTTTTCCCCTGAGAGTGAACCAGTATCGGGTTAGTTAACTAAAACTACCCCCCCACTAGCTAATGAGTCTTTTGAAATTCTTTTTTGTTAGTCTAGTTTTACTCTAGCCTGAAAATGGAAAAATGATTTAATCCACATCATTCCATGTGCAGGGAAGCTTGCTAAATAGACTATGATGTAGATGGAATGAAATAATATATTTATAATAATATTTTAAAATTATATATAGCCTGTATTACAAAAATAAATACTGATCTAAGTGCTTTAAATCATTTTTGTTTTCTCATATTCTGTTGTAAACATAACAAGACATTTTTATATAAGTTTTTAAAATGTATTTTGTTAATTTTGTTGATTACTAAACATCGGTCAAAATATCGATAACATCGGTCAAGTTTTTCCAAACATCGGTATCGGTCCAAAAATATGCCATTGGTCAGGCTCTAATGGCTACACTAAATGCATAGAAATAGTGATCTACTGTAGGTTAGATGACCTAGATGATATGTAAAGTTGTCAGGGCTAGGGCAAGTGTTACAGGTTAAGGTGCGTCTGCAGTTCTCCCTTCCGGAGAAGGGGGAAGAGTCTGGCATGTGCGATCTGAGTGAGCAGGATGGGTGGTTGTAGGGTTGGATCGGGCTTTGGAGATATGAGGGTGCATGCCATCATTTTTTGTTACTAAAGATGTATTTAAAATGAATTCATATTTCTGTCTTTGTCTCACATGCAGGGCTTTGTCAGAGATGTTCACGATGACTCATTCACCATTGCCTTTGAGAACAAGTGAGTTTTTCTTTATGTTTAGCCAGATGCATTTTTGACCCTGAAGAAAATTATAATGCAGGTTTTAGGCTATATTCAAGTGCTCTGCTAGCCAAATGTATTAACTCTTATTGCCCTTGATGCTGTTGACGCTTTAATTAAATAATGAATGACCTTAATGCCCTTGACGCTTTATTGACGCTTTATCATTCCCCAATGATTGTGACATTAATTTCAGGCAATTAACATTTTTTAGTATGATCAGCTAATGGCAGATAGTACTCACTTAGAAATGGCGAAAATCGTCGGGTGCGCGCTCGCTTGTACGTGCACATGCGTGGTCTGTATGTCCATTGCTGATCAAAATCCAACCATCGGCGCATCATTACAGCTTGATTTGACTTATATATGATAGAAAACACGGATCGCTCCGATCTAGGCCTTGATGAGGCTCACAACAACAGCCTGTTTCCATATGGTATGTACTTCCATATGGTATGTACTTCCGGTATGTCTGTGAAACGGACATACCTTCCTTACGCTGACCGGAAATGTGCTTCATTTCCGGCCATCGTCTGCATTACTGCCACCTACTGCATGTTATCATATAGTATATTATCAACTCTACAAATGATGAGTATTTGGAATTATATGCTTTATTTTGGCATTAATTTAATAAAAAAAATATGAAAATTACAATAACATTAACAATTAGAGGGTTAGTTGAACCTTAATGTAATGGTTATACCATAATATATTTGCTTTCTAGTGTGCGTGTGCGGCGTGCGCATGCGTGCGTGCGCGTGCGTGCATGGGGGCTGAGGCTTCAACCCAACAAATGTCACAACTTCAAGTACATGGTATTTGTGATACATTTGTGTTTACGTTTGTTGACGAGAACTTCCGTTATCAATGTTTCCAGTTGGCAGCCAGAACGCCAGGTGCCCTTCAGTGATGTCAGGATGCCGCCTCCTGCTGACGGGAAGAAGGACATTGGAGAAGGGGAGGAGGTGGAGGTGAGCACGAGTCACGCAATGCAAACATTAAAAACATTTCATGATTTTCTTCAGTATTTAACTACTCGCTCTTCGGTGCGCTCTCATTTCTCTTGCTCTTTCTCTTGGCTTATTGCACTCTCCATCTTTATTTCTCCCTTCCGCTCTCTCCTGTTAGATATTCTCCAGAGCTAATGACCAGGAGCCTTGTGGCTGGTGGCTGGCCAAAGTGCGCATGATGAAGGGAGACGTGAGTTCCATTCTCCATATATAAACACAAAGGAATTGCTCAGGAGTATTGTGCTGCTTTAAAACAATTAAACGAGTTCAGTTATGGAATTGGTGAGAAATTAAATGAGGACCTAAAAGTTGGTTACGATTTTGCAGACTGAGAATAGTGTATTTGTAAATACCTTATAATTTTTATTGGTTACACTGCACAACATATGCTTAGCTAGGCTAATGCGCATATCATTTTCAAGTATTGTATGTACACATTATATTTCCGTCCACTACAACTTTAGACAGCGTGCTTGTGGAATCACAACTCACTGTCAGAGCACCTGCATTGTTGTCAACTGATTATAACAATTCATTTGGGGCGGCGCCCACTCGGAGGTGTAGGTTGGTTGGTTATTTTATTAGACAATAAAAGCAAACAGTACATAGTACAGTCACACAAGCATTGGTCTAAAAGACAATAACAAAGACAAATAACAATAACAATAACAAACAAATAACAATAACAAAAAAGAAACGATTAAGATTAATTACAACAACAAGGGTATAGTCCCCCTTCTAGGACACTGTGGTTAACGATTTAGTCCAGGCCTTCCCTTTTCACGCAGCAGGGATGAGAATGAAAGCCTGGGTGTTGGAGCCTAGGACTGGAGTATGATCCGGTCTAAACTTTATGCACCCTCACATAAACCTTTCTCACATCTTTAAGAAATCAACTAGCTGGCTAAATTAATTGTCAACATTAAAGGAAAGAGCATTGTCCATTATGTCATGTGTCTTTTGTATGTGTCTATCCGTCTGTCCCATGTCTTCTTGTCTATCCGTCCAGTTCTATGTGATCGAGTATGCGGCCTGTGACGCCACCTACAACGAGATAGTGACCTTTGAGCGTCTGCGTCCGGTCAACACCAACAAGCCGATGACCAAGAACTCCTTCTTCAAGTGCACTGTACCCGTTCCACAGGATCTACGAGAAGCGTATGTACAGTGAAGCAGCTTGACCCATAGATGGGTCCCTAATTAATTAACCAGCAGGAGAGACAATTTTTGTCCTACCAAGAAATGGCAAATAATAGGGCTCAACTATGAGCGGGACTGGACAAAGGGCCCAGTCTATTGTTTGACAAACAGATCTACAAGTGCACAATGCCTCACAGCAGTGAGCATGTAGATCGGATATTTTTGATGAGCGTGTTGGTACAGAGTAAAAAGAGCAGTACAACTGTCTTGTTAATTGACATAGATGGCTTAAAATGTCCTATTTCTGAAAATATACATGAATGCAACATATTGTATTATAATTGACAAGATCATGTGAAAACAATCAACACATGAGTTGGCACAACCCCTGATGCTAGTGAAAAGGTTTAGGCTGCAACACAATATTATGAGCTATATTAGAGCTATATTAGATTTTAGAGCTAAGAAAAGTATGTGCTACACAGTAACTTAAGGAAACGGCAAACTTGGCAGCTAAGTAACATGACTAGCATCTATCTAAATGGTAAGCAAACAGGAAGTGCTGCAGACACTAAGATAATAAGTAAATGCAAGTAGATGAGTTTTCAGATTTTGGCAGAGATGGGGAGTCAAGTGACTGCAGTTGAAATGATGTCTGATGGAGGGAGGTCTTTCTGCCTCAGTCTTCCTGGGGCATTGGGACAGGAGAGACAGACCTGTGTTTGATTTTTCTCACTCTAGGTGACATGGCCCTATCGGCTAAGTAGGGCAAGTTTTGAATAGAAGACGAGAGACTTGGAGATTTTGGGATGTTGAAGATCAGTTCTGCTTTAGTTGATGAGTCTGCTCTCATCAACCTAAAATTAAATACAAATGTGTTAATCTGGTTGTTGATGCATCAGAATGAATTAACTTTGGTGCGATGCGCCGATGTGTTTTCCCCTAGATCCATTTTTTCCAGTTTTTTGCTTAAAATGGTCCCTCTACTTCCCAAACAGACAACATCACATCAAACCAAGAGTGTCACGTAGATCATCATCCATTGCGCAAAAATACGGAAAACACGAGTTACACGGTCGTACTGTTAAATAATTAAGCATTTATACAAATATGTATACAATAACAACCAAAGCACAAGATGTATTCAAGCTCTACTGTATATGGTGCTTGATCTTATTTGCAGATTGTGAGAAACCCAAGTTACAATTATCCCTTCACTAAGTCCCTCTCCAATCTGTCCTTGTCTAATAGGCAGGTTAGCAGAGGAAAGCTCAACCGGCATAGCAAGCATTGGCATTGGAAAGTGACTAAACCCCTCCCTGAAGGGTGGGGTTTTGTCAAGGGCTAATTGCACCCTGAAAGGTTGACATTAATAGTTTATACATTTTGTTCTTTGATTCCAGGTGCCAGAATGACCCACATAAGGACTTTAAGAAAGCTGTGGGAGCCATTCACATTTCCTACTGCCCTGAGACCAGCCAACTAGTCATCATGGTGAATGTTTATTGAACTTGTTACATTCTGCCCTGCTTCTGTTCCGTGTCTACGATGGCACAATTTGGGATAACAGCAATAGTGGTTCATTAAAATATTTGCTTTTGTTTGTTCAATGTTTTGAAATAATAATTAAAAGGAAACAAAGAAACGGGAACCATAAACTATTTGTGTTTGAGAAATGGACTATTCCTGTGAGAGCTGTGTTCCTGCAGTAGTGCAGTAGATGACTCACTCGTTGCTCTTTTCGTTCTTATCATCAAAGCTACAGGGAAGTATGTGTTAGTGATTCTGTCCTGTGTGTGTGTGTGTGTGTGTGTGTGTGTTTCTGTGTTTAGTCCAATAATGAGGCCACAGTCAAGCGAGTCTCCTTGCTGAGTGACATGCACTTGCGCAGCATTAGGACCAAGCTGCTTCTGATGTCACGCAACCAGGAAGCCACAAAACACCTGGAGGTCAGTGCTAACCATGGTAACAAGTTTGAAGTGGATCAGTCTGGCATTTTGTTTCGATAGGGAGAGGACACATACACACTCAAAAATATTGAGTATTTATAGTAGGATGCTTTTACCCACTGCAAATATGACTTGTAATAGCCGGTCCTGTCCTTTTTTGAGCCTTACCCAACCAGCAATACTACTAGGTGACCTAAAGTGGCACTTTGTGTGCACCTAGAGGCACCTAGAAACATAGAGAATGCAGTATCTTAACTAATGATGATAATAATGTGCGTGTGTATATCTTTAATCTGTCTATTAGAGTTCCAAGCAGCTGGCATCATCTTTCCAGGAGGAGTTTTCGGTGCGAACGGACCTGATGGGGCTGGCTATTGGTAGCCACGGCAGCAACATTCAGCAAGCACGCAAAGTTCCAGGTGTCACTGCAATAGAGCTGGATGAAGAGACTGGCACTTTCAGGATCTATGGAGAGGTGTGAGAGAGGAGAGAATGAACATATGGCTTTGAGCGGCAGGATAAGGGAGGGTGTGTGTGATGTAAAGTATATGTTGGTTTTGCACAGGTTTAATGCACTTGGGTTGATTTACAGGTTCTGAGTGGATATCAATATCTCATTACTCAAATTCTCATTACTCAAACTTCTTTCAAGAGTGCTAATTCATTTCTTTTTTCCATGGTGCCACAGGTTGGTTTTCCAAACAAATGCTGCTCTTTTGAAGCTTGCCAATATCTGTTGTTGTGGTGTTTTTCAGACAGTGGAGGCAGTGAAGAAGGCCAGGGGATTCTTGGAGTTTTTAGAGGATTCCGTACAGGTGCCTAGGAGCCTGGTTGGTACGTTGAGTCTGGCAATAAATGATCCCCAATTCAAATATATAGATCACTTGGTAGTCAAAATTATATTTTTTTGGCTAAAAAGGCTAAAACTAAAATGATTATGATGCTCACTACTCTATATTGCCTATGGTGTTTGATCAGTAATGGATTCTTCCATTCTCTCCATGTTTTAATAACAAAATAGATTTCAAGAAGGTGGTATAATCAGGAGAGAGTACACATTCTTTGGCATCAATTTGATAGTTTTCCCAACTCCAATTTTGTAAATATTTTTGTAAATAGTTGTAAAAAATTGTTTTGTTAGTTATTTCTCCCGATTGGATGAAATTATTAATATTCTGCACCCTGTTACAGAACAATCAGATTATTGACACTAATTCTAGGGCCTTCTTACACTGACAATTCATTCTCCCCGCAATGCAGTGTCCCAAAGTCCCATAGTTGGCTTTGGTTTTCACGTTTGTCAAGTTTTCTGGCTTTATTCCTGAACGTTGGTCTGTCTTTCTGTTTCAGGCAAGGTGATTGGTAAGAATGGTAAAGTGATCCAGGAGATTGTGGACAAGTCTGGTGTGGTCAGAGTCAGGATAGAGGGAGACAATGACAACAAGCAGCCTCGTCAGGAACCTCGACAGGAGCCACGGCAGGAAGTAAGCACCAACCACTCTGCTACTACACTGTACAATCCTGACTCTCAGAGTCACAAATCAAATGCAATCATGAGCACTACAAATATACTACAAAGAATTACCGGTAATATGCCATCTGGTAGCTTTAACATGTTGTAATGTTTCCGCAAGTTTTGTGTATTTCATGGGTGTTCTGTACTAACATTGTGCCCGTGAATTGTGTCTGTGTTGCTGACACAGGGAATGGTCCCCTTCACCTTCGTGGGCACTAAGGAGAGCATTGGCAATGTCCAGGTCTTACTGGAATACCACATCTCCTACCTCAATGTAAGTGCATGTGTGTGTGTAGTTATTTTTCCTCTCTTTATAACCAGCAGATTAAATTCAGTTGGGCATGTGAAAGTGTACAGGAAAGCAACCCATAATTTATATATACTATACAGTATGTACTACTTTCTATATAGTATATAAAGGCAGAAAGCCAGGAAAATGGCTGGCTAGTGATATTAAACAAGAGGGGCATGAAAACAAGCAGATTTTGTAGTTTATTTTCCTATAGTGATATTGTTACAGTATGCATGTCCAGGACACATTATAGTCCACATTATAGATCTGAGTCAGATGTAATTCGTTCAAGTTGTAATTTGCAACAATGTGAATTCATAACCACTGTTCCACAAAATGAAAGGTTCTGTCGGTCCTGCCTTGACATGCTCATGCTGGAGTCTGTCTGTCTTTCTTTCTGCCGGAGTGAGTGAGTGAGTGAGTGAGCGCACGGTGTAGTTTCAGTGTAGTTTTGGCTATGTAGGCAGGTGCCAAATGCTGCTAGAAAAAGAATATTAGCATCAATATAAATCAATATAAAGTCAATTTACAGAGCCACACAGTGCTGTAAAATATCATTTTAGATAGTTGTGTTGAGACTAGACATGGAAAACACATGATTTAGGCCATGTCATCGGCTGGTGCCACTGCCAGTGATGTTCAGTATGTTGGGAAACTTCATTGATTGAGAATATATGAAAGTTTCACTTTTTTAAATTATACTATGGAAGAAAATTTAAATAATAAAATAAAATTATTTTACTTCCCAAATATTCTAATTACTTGAGATAGGCCTGTAATCTTGTATCTGCATTTATGCTCATCACATCATATCTTCAGGCGCTTTTTTTTGTTCTTTAGTTTATTTTTTAGGTAAATTTAACATGGTTTGTTTGCGTCCATTTTCAATATGCATGAATGTAACCATACTTATAACTATCACATGATATATAAGATAAAACACAAGTTTGAACTTTATTGCAATTTGTTAAAAATAAATCATTATTTTATTTGTGATAGATAGAATGTCATTGGGACACGTTACAAATGAAAGCTTAACATCACTATTCCTGTACAGACTTAGTAGGCAATGCATATGCAGCCATTAAGATTTACAATGGGTGTTTTTAGATGTAGCTGTGCCAAGAGCCAGCCACGGGTGTGTCAATGTGAAAAACGGTAGTCAACAGTATTGTCCATGCTTGCAGTTGGCACACCTCAAATATATCACACTCGGAAGTAAGTTTAATAGCCGAGTGGCTTACACATTGCAACACTGTGTACTTAATACGGTTGGTGTAAGGGGCCATTCACATTCATAGACTCATGCATCTTACACTTGTATCTTACAACCTCTGTGTGTTGCACAGCTCGCAATGCATTTCCACATGGTTTGAAGACACAAACATGACTGTCTGCGTCATGGCTGTCTTCTGCCCTTACCCCCCCATGTCACAGGCTTGTATCTTCAAACCATGTGACTCTCGTTGGAAATGCATTGTGATCTCTGTCTGCAATGTTTTGGCCCTTCTGTGGTTTTTAACCTCAACCAGAGAATAAAATACAAAATCAGCCTAAAGTTTCATGTCCCTTTCAATATTCTTTTAAATTTGATTCAGCATAGATTGTTTTGAGGGTGCAATTGGCTGTGTAGGTCACTGATTGATCACTAATTGCCACTCACATTCTCAAATAATTAAGAATATGAGTTAAATATAAGACTACTAATGTGTACACTTAATTAATATCCTCATACGGTGTATTCTAAATTTATATTGGTTGTTTGTTACACACAAGTTATTTTTAAATCACCACATTGGAAATATGCCATTCTGACTGGCCAAGACACATGGGCTACATTATTATGAACAAGAACAAACAAATCTATCTTACTTTAGCTACATTAAACAGATGTATTATTAGTTTTGAATCATTTTCTATTTTCAAATTATGGAGACTTCACAAATTAGATGTTAATGCACTGTGAATAAGTCTGTTATGCGAAAATAACCTAAGTATTTTCTTATAACCGTCTTAGCTCTCAGTGAATTATCAATGACATCTGTCACCAGTTTTGATGAGCATACCTACAGTTTGTCTTTTGCTGTGCGTGTGTGTGTTCTTTGTTTTGCTTGTCTTGTGCCGTTTTGATGTGTGTGTGGCATCCTTTTTTTTCCTTTTCTTTTTTTTATTTTCTTGTGCATGTGTGTGTATGTAGGAGATGCGACAGCTTCATAAGGAGAACCAAGCATTGCAGGAGGAGCTGAGGCAGATTACACAGGGACAAGGCCTAGCACCATTGAGACTAAGCAGCACAAGGCACCCATGTGTTGTAGATGTGTGTATGATGCATATACCTGTGCATGCATGAGCACCCGCTTTGAATGCCAGTGTCAACCCATAATCACCAGCAGGTTACCTACCCATCAAACCCATACATAGGAGGAATGATTGGGAATCGTGGAAGTGAAATGACTGCCACTGAAGCTAGTACATTGTGAAACTGCGCTACGCTTCATGTTCACTGATGTTGCAGGTTAAGGTTAGATCTGGTGTTGTAGTTGGACAACGCGACCAACACCAGGTCGGACAATGACTAAAAGCGTCTCCTCTCCAGTAGAACCTAATGGCTCCATTAAATGGGTTTGATTAGTAACCTACTGGTTGATGACACTCGAAAGCTCTATCATGAAACAATGGGGTTGGTGCTTTTGGAACGTTACCTGGGCCATGAGATAATGAAATAACTTTTTTTTAAAGCTTATTCTGTTGTCTCTGTATTTATCAGTCTTTTCATTCATTTTTTCTCTCTTCTCTCAACGCATTTTTTTATTTCTCATCCATTGTGTGTCATTCTTTTCTGTCTCCACCTATCTCTCTTCCTCTGTTTCAATCCCCCCCAGGAGGTGGAGCAGCTTCGCCTGGAGCGGCTGCAGATCGATGAGCAGCTGAGGCAGGTAAACCAGGGCCACCGGCCGTCCGACAGGGAGAGAGGAGACAGGATGAGAGAGAACAGGGAGAACATGGATGGTGGGGGCGGCATGGCCTCCTCTTCCTCCATGCATAACAGCCGCTCCTACTCTGGCCGTGGCCGCGGACGCAGGGGCAACAACAACTACACCTCTGGATATGGTAGGCCTCATATTACGGCCGCGCACAGTATCCATTGTTGTTGTGTGTGTATGCCATCTCTCCTAACCTACTCATTAATGTGTCCAATCAAACAAGGATGTGTGAAGAGAGACAAGGAAGGAAACAATGTTATTTTTTTCTTTTATCTGTGAGACAAACATCATAGGTTGACTTATTGGGTATAGCGGGTCCTAACTACACACACTGACTTGAGAGACTAAAGGCTCATTCAGAGTTTAGATTTTCGGTGATCACCGCGAGCAACACTCCGAGCACAACAACCACCACTATTCATAGACCACTACCAGCACCTCGCCCCTCTCCCGTTCTCCTCGCTTCCATTGTTGTTTATTTTTCCCGTCTGTTTCGTCTCTCTACTTCCTACCTGCCCCAATTATAATCCCTTCTACTCATTTTGTTCATTTCCTTTGTCATTTATGTCATTGTCTTTATAATTGAATTCCTTCCTTCGTTCTCCTCCAGCCTGTTGCACTGTGGTGTTGTGTGTTCTCTTTTTCTTTTCTTTTTTTTACGTCTTGAGCTGTCAAAAACAAGCCAGTGCTCCAAACTTCTGGACCAATCAATAATGCCCAGCAGCTCCCAGCCAATGTGATTTAGTTTAGCTCTGTTTGGTGGGTGTTCCTGGTGAGCACCGCTGCTGTGGTTCATAAAATCAGAGAGGAGGGCTGGAAAGAGCGGTGTTTGCGGTGGTATGACGTCATATTGTAGTCAACGGTGATTGCTGAAAACCAAACTCTGAATAGGCCTTAACATTTAAGGTGTTGATCAAGGAAATATCATATTGGTGACGTGGATGCACCCATTGATTGTGTCATGCTCATGAACTCTTCACCTCTCCTAATATATACTGTACATCTCCTGTCTACTAGGCACCAACTCAGAGCAGTCTAATGCCTCAGAGACGGAGAGCAGAGATGAGCTGAGTGACTGGTCTCTGGCTGGTGAGGACCAGGACAGGTGTGTGCATTTTTTATTTGCAGTTAGTTAGGTTATCGCTGCAAGACCTGTTAGACTGTCATGGTTGAGCTACTGGCAACTGGTAACACGGTGCAAGTCCATGTCGTTAATATCTCAATCTTGGGATTCTGATGGGATTCTGTTTTTGGGATGTTTTATTGTTTTTATTTCAATGGTGTTGCTTTTCACTTCCAGTACACCAGTGCTTCCCAGGCCCTTTAGTTCTGAAAAAAAGAAATTGGATGTTTGCCGGGGTCCCAAACTAGTGAAAAAAGTAAAAGTTTTTGCATTTATTCATGAAATTATCTATTCTTTAGCTTTTTGCTGTTTTTGTATTTTTTATGTTTTTATGTTTTGAAATAATTAAAAACAAAACGTAGGAAACAAAATTAAACAAATTAGTGACCCATGAGAGTGTGGCTGTGACCCACAAACTGGTCGTGACCCACTGTTTAGGAACCGGAGCAGTACAGAATTATGTTGGCATTGTTTTGACAGTCTCTGTGTGGGTAATCTGATAGGGACAGGGAGCGTGAGAGAGGACCACGCCCACAGAGGGACAGTCGCAGGAGACCAGGACCCGGCAGGGGCCGAGGAGGAAGAGGAAGAGGAGGATACGGTAATGTGTTTTTGATGTTGAACATTGGAACTTTGTTATGAATCAAAATGGAAAATTTAAAAGCATATTCATACTCCAGTTTTACTCCATCAATCAATAATGCATATAGCTGGCACTCCCGACTAAAACAAAAAAGGGGGAGGGCCAGGTGGCAAAACGGCACCTAAGGAGTTAAATAATTGTGATCAGGCGATTACTTAATAATTGTGACATGCCCAGTATATACAGTAACAGTGTTTGAAGCACCCATGCTGCCTGTCACATGTCCAGTCCGACGGTAACTTTTGTTTTTCCCCCCTAGCCGGTACTCGTGATCCTGAGAGTAACCATGGTTATGGAGCTGCCGAGACAAGAGACACAGAGACCGACCAGACGGCTGATACAGACGCTAGCGACTCCAACATGATGGCCAACCGCCGCAGAAGATCCCGGCGGCGCAGAACGGACGAGGATGCCACACTCATAGATGGAATGAGCGAATCAGACAACGCCATGAGCGAGAATGGAATAGGTGAAGGGGGAGGGTAGTCATTATGTCATTTGTTAAGGATTGTTGTCCTTGTTGATATAATTGGTGAAATAATGATTAAAGGTTTCTGGCAGGGCAACCAGGCCAAGAGGGTACCATTGATCTAGGAAAAAAAAAGAGTTTTAAAAACCTATGATCCAAACAAATCATTCAGCCGCAGTCTTTAACTGCCTTTGATGCTTTTGACACATTAAATTATTTATGGACTTAATGGCCTTGCTGCCTTTGATGGATTTAACTATTTTCCATTAATTGCGGCACTAATTTTAGCTAATTATCTTGTTTTTAGCTCGATCAGCTATTGGCAGGTCCCACTCACCTAGAATTGACCAAATTCGAACGCTCGTTAGTGCGCACGAATGGTCTGTATGTCCATCGCTGATCATGATCCATCAATCAGTGCATCATTGAGGCCAGAGCATCTCTCGAACTGAGGCCTTGTCTGCCCCTGTCTCTGATTAAAAATTAATGAAGGGGGCAATTAGAGAATTAAGAATATACGGGCATTCCGATAGGGGAGTGGTTGAGCCATACACCACACGGGCACAATGCTGTCACCGTGTCCACCCAATTTGATTCCCGGACGGATGGACCACTTGCTAAATGCCATCCACACTATGCTGTTCTATCTCCCTGCTGTCTCTGTTGATAAAGACCTTGAAAATACCCCCAAAATATAGTAAAGATATGCTAATACACAAGTAAGCATTCTAGTGTTCAGCCATCCGCAGTGTGCTGCGGTGCTTCCTCTGGTATGAGGAACAAAAGCAATCAGCTCTCTGCAGATGTGGATCTGGTATGGCACAGCCTCCATTTTCTTTTTCTGACGCCTCCTCCACCCTGGTCCCCTAGATGATGGCGAGGCTAAACCTCAGCGCCGTAACCGTAGCCGGCGCCGCCGTGGCGGTGACCGTATGCCTGAGGAGAGACAGCCAGGTAACCGTGGTAACACCTGGCTGTGGGTGTGTGTGGTCACACTTACTAACTGCTTGGCCCAAAGTTGTGAAGTGGACCCGTTCTGTTGCTTGTTGGTTGTGTTTCCCCAACCACGACTCACTGAATGTTTAGTAAACTGGACCTGAGTTGGCTCTTTTCTGTTTCTCAGCGTATTACGGATGCTGGGGTTCAATTGGTTATAATGTGAAGCGATTGGTTGGCGTTAGATGAAAATGTTGATTGAATCAGCTGATTAGCTAAGCCAACTGTTTTTTGAGATATAGGAGATGTATGCACCACTGGGTGTGTGTGTGTGTGTGTGTGTGTGTGTGTGTGTGTGGGTGGACATTTTCACTCTTAAACAAGGCCTGCTATACCAGTGTACCGTTTGACAATAATGCATCTACAGCGTATTTCATGTGCATATGGAAATCTACATATTCACTAACAACTAGGCTAAAGCCTCTGTACAGCCCAAGATACAGTATACTATTTGATATAATAAAGCACTTATATTGTGTGGCATTGCACGGTGTGAGTTGACTATAACTTGTTGTACTTTGACCTACAGCTGCTACTAGCACTCCTGTGGTGATAATTTATAGCCATGGTTTTTGCACAGGGTCTGTCAAGGTAACTGGTGATTGGGTGCCTTTCATCATGACATGTTGGGTATTTCTCTATTGCAATGTAGAGAGTAGGGTACAAGTCAGCATGTTACTGCTTGTACCTAAAGGAACCTTATTTTAGGTCTTTATAGATAACTAATGTCTTGGTTCCAGAAATGTGACAGAAACACACTGACATTTTCCTGTCTTAGAAGAAAAACCTAAATGAAAATGCTTGAAATTGCTGCTTTTTGTACCATTTTTCCATTAGTCATTGGGTAATTAAAGGTAGGGGAAGTGATTTCACTTTTGTCAGATATCACCCCCCCAAAAAAAAAAATTCTGTTAAAATGCTCTATTATAAGGTGTGCAGACCATATATGGAGTTTCCCCCTCCCCCACGTTAGCAGAGGAGCTAATAAAAGTTCCCCAGGTGGAGGGTGAATTCTCCTCCAATCAGGATCGAGCAGCAGTTTCACATAGTGTAGCTACTCTTGGGCGCCCCTAGTGCACCAGGCTGGTACTACACAATGAACTTCAAATCACTTACCCTACCTTTAAAATTCCCCTGTGACTCAGCATGGGTCTCAATCCCTAGTCAGAGAGAGACTGGAATATCTTGACTAATTGGCTTCTCTATTGTCTTGCCAAGTGACAGTTGCTGACTACATATCCAGGGCGGAATCTCAGAGCCGACAGAAGCCTGCCAAGGAACCCAAGAAGAACAAGGTAATGATTAGTATGTTGTTGGAGGCCACCTGTATGTTTTATTTAATGCTTGGTCATTTAGTGCTACAGATAATATGGGTGAGACCATGTGTTACTGTTTGTACTGCACCTTTTTGGTGCCTCATGGAGGGTCACATGATGTATCATGTTGAAGACATTATATAACTATAATAAGCCTATGAATGAAGCAATCTTGTCTGGGCAATCCTAAGAACCATGTAAACATAAATAAGTAAAGTGCACTAAATTTTAAGTTGGACTCCAAGTCTAACCAGTTGATCTGTCACTCTTTTTAGGGTCAGGAGGATACCATTGCAGAACACGGTTCTGCCTCGGCGACTACCAATGGAAATAGCAACAAGGGTAACGGTGGGGAGAACGGCAAAGCAGCCAGAGCTCCCAGGTCTTCCACCGAGAAGCCTGCCAAAGTCTCTTATGAGGGGGATTCAACCCATCAAGCTGTTGTCAATGGACTCTCCTGATCAGACCTCGATAAAAAGAAAAAGGTTTTCAAATCTTTGTGCGTTCTTTCCATTTTTGGACATCGTCTAAGATGGAATGTGAGAGTGAAATAACACAAGCTCTCTTTTCTTTATTACAGATATTTGAGACCTGTAGGTTTTTGCTGAGGTCTGCCACTTTGCAACCCCCCCACCCCAAACAGGTTTTGTCCAACTACATTCATTTTGCTACCGTTTTTACGATAGTTGTTCTTGTTTGAGCTTGCCAAAGATAGTCAAAAAACACAGAGATGCAGATATCGCAGCTCACTGCGCTTTTCAGTCCCTTCTCTGTGGAGAAAAACTTCAAAAGACATAGAGATTCCACTCAAACCCAGACTGTGGTATTAATGCAGTAGCTCTTTTTTCACATACTTGAATATTATGGTGTGGTTTTAGTGTTGAATACTTTATATCTTCTACCAGGTGGACTCAGCGAGATGTTTCCAATGTTTTCTTTTCTTCCACAGAATACGATGTTTTTGTGCATCAAATGTTTGTAAAATTCTACATTTTGCATGAAGGGTACCACAGTGTAGGTTTGCTGGAACTCAGTCTCAGTATGTTTACCATACATGTGATCAGCTGTTGTGCCTTGAGAGTAGATTCAACATGTCGCTGCCTGGCTCCCCATAGCACCTGAAATCCGTTCATTTTACTTTGCGTTATTTGATTGACCTCGCCTGCTGGAACTGTTGAGTTGTCAGTCCCCAAATGAGAACTATTCCCTTCTGACATCAGAAGTAGCTAGGCTGAAGTAAACGTTTAAAGCTTATGGAACTATTTCAGTGGCGCATTCTTTTCTGAATTCAGGTCTCTGTTCTATCCATGGGAAAAACACGAGTCCAGTAACCCTTTTTATCTTATCTGTTGAGGAGTGTCATTAGCTGCTTTCTGTTGACTTGTTGTTTTCTTTTTTCAATATGCAACCACTTCTGTCATAAGAGGCAATGTTATTACAGTGAGTCTGGAAAAGAAACAATCAAACAATATAAGAGTTGTTTTTCTTTGCACTGAATTGTAACTTTTCCTTTATTAATTGTAGTTAAGTCTGGAAAGTGGCCTATTACTGTTTCAGTGCTCTACAGCAATGTAGCCATCACAGCTGGGCTTCTCCAAAGCATCTTGGTGCTACGCAGTGCGTTTGTTTGCATTTAAATGGACAATGATCACGAGGAGTGCTGTCTGCTGTCACATTTCCCCATCCTTAAAGACGAAGAAAGAGATTTGTGTTAACAGAGGCGACTCCCTCACTCTTGTCTTCATCTCCCTCTAAAGACGAGTGGTTCGAGTCGCAACTCACAGGTTGAGAACCTCCCGACTAGACTATTGAAAGGTTAACCATGTGAAACCTAGTGTCCTTATTCAGAGGGTGGGGGGGCGTGCCTAAAAACAGCAAATCTGCAAGCTCACAGCAAGCGTGTTATGAGCTTATAGATTTGTTATTTTCAGAAAAGAGTATCGATTTATAACAGCAGGCAACCTACTATTATAGCACTGTTGGGAATTTGGTCAACTATGGGGTTAATGGCCCTACTGTCGAGATGCTTCTGGGGAATTGAGCCCAGGTCACAATGTCACATTTTCATGGTTCTTCCACAGACTGGCTGGCTGGAGACGGTCATGACTGTTTCACTGAGGAAGGAGATTTATTTGGTTTATTTATTTAAAAAAAGAAAAAGGAAAAAAAAGAATGTACAGTATTTAAAACAAAAAGAAGCTGTTTTATCCTTTCTGACACTAAAACTGGCGTTAAGTCATTTTCTGAGGCAGGTGACAATTTGGACTACTGAGAGTTGTATCTCCCCAAGTGTTTCTGTTGGGTCGACTACAGTATGTTTGTCTGTTTTTTTTAAAGGATCATTCTGGTTGGTTGATGTGCAATATGTTTTGTATGCAGGTAGTTCTTAAATAAATATGATCTTCCATCTAGATCTAAAACACAAACCCTTTGTCTGTGCCTGATATTTAGAATGAAAATAATATATGCTGTAGCTATGAAGTGAAATTATGAAACTGTACTGTTGTACATACATAAGCACTCATCAGAACGGCCAGCAGTTCACATAGCCATAATTCAGAATTGAAGGAGCAACAGATGCAGATGATTTGTTAAATTGAGGTGATGCCTCCTAGGTTCACATTTGCCTGCTCTCCTGTGTAATCCGTTAAACACATTCAATGGTGACTCACTCAACCCCTGTAGGCAGAACCTTGACCGTGGGAACCACTTTCTTTTTTCTTTGAAAGCTGTAGCGTCACCTCAGACATCTTTAACTCTCTGCGCACTTGTTGCCCCATCATTGATAAAACTTCTTTATGGGGCAAATGTCTTTGTGACCTCTCACACTTGACTTCAAAAGTTGAAATAAATTGTTTTATTGTAATAATTCAATAAATTGACTTGTCTTTAATAAACATTTGGTAACAAAAGGTTGAAATACTCATGCATTATTGTTGCTGTTGAATGGAAACTGCAGATTAAACCGTTCATCAATTAAAGGATTTTCAATCTATAAGCTCAAGTACATCTGATTTTCAGCACAAGAAAACAAAGTTGAAATGGGAGGAGGGCTTGTACAGCACAGTACCACCCGGTGGTACTGTGCTGATAGGTCTGATTGTACAGTATTTAGCTGTATGCATTTACCTGGCATTGTAGCTTGTTTGTATATTACGCATAGCAATATTCATACTATTAACTGTTTGAAAGATCAATGAGAAAATGTATATACAGTACATTAAATGAACACAGCCACTAGACAATAAGTGAGAAATCAATACATATTTTATTTGGGCACAATCATTAAGAAAAGACCCTTGATCAGTCAGCAGAGCAGAAATAACATCAATAACAATGGTATGGCGTGGAATAATGTCTTCTAGTTCTTATTCTGGGCATCCATAAGATCCTTAGCTTCATTTATCTTCGCTGCTAGGTAAGGAGATCCACCTGGGAGAAACGCATGCACACCTTATGCATACAACTTTACTTTCCGCACTGAAATTTTATTCAAGACTGAAGGTACAGTAATTTTATTACTGTACCTTCAGTGGAACTACATGACATTGTTGCAGGATTCTGTTTACCTCTATCGGGGTGATTTAGAATCATCAGTTTTCTGTGGGCATCTCTTATTTTATTCTTGTTGGCTGTGGGACTGGAGGACAGAGGAAAATAAAGTAAATATTATATTTTAACATATGATGTATCATATCTGTAAAATGCTTTGTAATTGTAATGTACACTGAGCCTAGTGTAACATAGTCTTTGAGTAGGACTCTAACTTCTACTGCAATAAGAGCAACGTTGTGTTTGAGTGATAAAAACTTAGAATGTATCTCTTGTCCTGCTTAAGGGTCGATTTATACTCGTATTTCAGAGTTGAATAAAAGTCAGATTGGCTCTGTACAGCATGCAATATGACATTCTAGGTTCAGGGAGGTGGTAACTGTCCTGAATTCGGCTCTTTATAGTGAAAATTTCCCGAATAATAGGAAATATTATTCGGCAATAGGAGTATAAATCAACCCTAAGTGTTGTTCCAGAAATCAATAAGATATTTAGTAGATCAACTAACCATGTTTTACAGATTGGGATCTTTAAAAGGTAATGTAATATACCGTATTCTGCTTATCTACCAGTGAGTTGTAAGTAGGTAAAGCTTCAGATACAAACCTGACACCTAAAACCAGTGCAGCTTCTCTCTTGGTCATCTTGGGTTCGAATCCACCTTTATAATATCCTGCCCCAAACGCCTGTAGCAACAAACAAAGCCGGTCAAACTGTGCCCTGTATTCTTCACACATAACATACAATAACACTTGGTCATGATACTTCAAATCACTAGCAACTTTTAGAGAGATCATGCAATATTATTGGCATGTCGATGCTGTTGTTAACTACTTTCCACTTGGAAATGTTTGTGATGTTGGGGCGGCAGAACATTCCCATTATGAAAACAAACTTGAGTTTATTATTGTGTGCACTCCATCGTACCGCCTTGGGAAAGTTCTGGATGGCTTGCTTCATCTGTGGCTCCATATGCTTCATAGCCTGCATTGCATAGCGGCCTGGAAGACAGTAGAACAAACAAAATAAAGGTGCTCATGTCTGGTGCTCTTGGAACAAAAATATAAACGAGATACCATTGGGATCTGTTGGATACAATCAGTGCTTTTCAACCTTTTTCATAAAAGGTCCATTAATTATTCTGTATTTTACCCGTTGCCAACCATTCAATGATATTGCCAAAGCAATAAATAAAATATATTTTTAAATTATATACAGTTGGAGAGGGAGTACATCATTTTCTAGCATTTCATGGTTACCAACTGTTCATGTAGTTGAGAAGTATGGGCCACCCAACCCCCTCAAACGACCACTGGTGTTGGTAGTTCTCAGACAGACCACTACTAAGATCTACGCTCTTCCTTGCCTGACACTCAGTCTTAAAAGGAGAATTCCACACCAAAACACATTGGGCATCAATCTACCTTGATTGACAGGAATCCCCATTTTCTACATTTCACCATGAGGTCAGTTGCAGCCTCTGTTGCTGTTGCACCAGTGCAGTTAACATGGCCGCAGGTTGCCTTTATTCTACTGTGGGTATTTTAGTAGCTCCTAACTTTTTTTCCCCCACACATCACATTTTAATAGTATACTGATAAACATGCTTGAGTTTTATGTCACTCCTTTCCTCCAATCACTCCGGTCTAAACTCTTGTCGCACGGGTGCCAGCTTTTAAAAAAAAACATATAGTGGTCCAATTAACTTGTAGTATGTGGCTTGATGCGATGTATTAAAAATAAGTTTGGAGTTACAGAAATACCCACATTAGAATAAAGAAAAGGCAACCTGCAGCCATGTTAACTGCACTGGCGCAACAGCAACAGAGGCTGCAACTGACCTCATGGTGAAATGTAGAAAATGGGGCATCTGTGACAAAAATCAAGGACATTGTGTATCATGTCACAGGAATCAAGTTAGATTGACGGCCAATGTGTTTTGGTGTGGAATTCTCCTTTAATTATTGTTTCACTTCCCAGTGAAAATTATTTAAACTGGTGATTCAGGGCTGGACCCAGGCAACCCTCTTCCCCCATTTACCTGCAAATCCTACTGCTGCCAGCGCCAGTCCCGCGGCAACCGCTGTGCTGGCCTGTGTGTAGATGACAGGTCAGTTTAACACACACACACACACACACACACACACACACACACACACACACACACACACACACACACACACACACACACACACAGTTTAACCTTTTACATAACTTTAATATGAAGTAAACAACTTCGTCACATTAGAGGAATTCCACCCATTTTCAACATTTTCCTGAGAGGATCCATTTGGTTGCATTTGTACTCTCAGGAAAAAGGGGTCTGAAAGAAAAATCATTAACGTGGTGAAATACATCTTGATGTCATCAGATGTATTTCACTATGTTAATGATTTTTTCAGACCTCCATTTTTAGGAAATACAGAATTGGGGGAACTTTTTTATCATGTCCACACAACATCTCTAAGGTATATTAATGACATTAAAATGTTGAAAATTGAGTTCCCTTTTAATTAGCATGCTATTAGAATTCGTTTGCAGCCTATGATTCACAACCACATGGATGAACCCTCTCAAGGACCAGTGGTGGTCCCCGGACCACTGGTTGAAAACCACTGGTACTGATAGAGGGACGTGCTCGCCATAGTACACTTGAAGCTGCTAACACTTGCTAACAACAACAACTACAACTTTGACATCCTTCATGCACTCGTTCATGTTCGGGGGTACCGACACTCACCATGTTTATGTACCGTTGGCGTCCCTGTACAAATCTACGGTCATAACTTCTGATAATATGTGCTGTAAGTTATAATTAACTGCCTGTCACATTAACTAACTGACTGACCTCTCATGTTTACCTCTCGAGTCGTGTATAAACGCGACTGCCAGAAAGCGAACCCATATAGCTGTCGTAAAGGGAGTGACCATTATGGTGCCCAAGATAATTCTCGCAGAGAAGCGCGATGTTTTCACCAGCTGAGACCACAGCCTGTGGGGCTCTGAACATGTACTGGTGCCCACAGATGTTAGAGAGGCATGCGGGTTGCTTGTGCATTGTATTTGTCTGTAGTTTTCAATAAGGTAGTGTTTTAATCCTGTGTGTGGCAGATCTATTTTTGGCCACAGATGGCGGTACTGAGGAGGCGCATCCGGCGAAAGCCGGAATTACGCTCAACATAAACAGGAAGTAAACGAGAAGGGGGATAATATTTGGGTCACAAACGGGATTCAAACACTTAATTGAAACCTTACCCCAGCACGCCGTGTGCCGTTCTAAAGTCGCGTTCACTCCAGACCTGAATATATATTTATCTTAGCCCAGTTCAGCGCGTTTGTGCCGCGACAGCCAGCTGGTTCCGTGCCTGACCATCCAAGTCTGAACGCACCTGTCCATAATTTGGGCCATCAGGGTAAGTAGCTTGCTTCTAGACCTGTAGAGTAGACTACATTTTCAGGAACAGGTTTGTGTCCCCTTTACATAGGCCTTAAACTGGCAGCATGGTCAGTGTGAATCTGTAATTTTATTTTGTTCCTGTTGGCATTCAACTAATAGTAAATATCAGTTACCTGAGTCTGACTAAATGAAAAGGTTGTTGGAGTCTACTTTCAGGTTGTCTCGCAAGTGTCTTTGAGTGGGGACTGCAACAGGTATACCGTACATGTTGAGATATATGAATGTAAAGGTTAAAAATCACACCCGGGTGAAGTAAGTGGTGCAGCAATGATACATGGTGGTGTGGACCCTAGCACACAGCTCTATCTAATGAAGTGGTTGTTCCACTATGTGTGGGAATTCAATTTTGCATGTTTCGCTGAAACATTTGTCACCCCGATACCTTTTGACCAATTGGGTTAAATTATCCAGTGGTCCCCAGGTTCACTAGTTCACATCCCATCTGCATGGCATACATCACCTTGGAAGACTTTGCAAAACTCTTGCCTATGTATTATTATTATTTATTATTTTTTTTTAACTCTGGGGCTTAGTAGTTGATTGATTATTGTTTGTTTGTTGTGGCTTGTTCACATGTAGTATTGCACGAAAGCGGGGATTGAACTTGGGACCCCCACTCGCCAGTCCAACACACAACCAGTCGCGCCAATAGGGCTGAGCCTGATGGGCTGTTGTGGCTGGCTCATGGCTGCGTGCTTTATATGCTCAACCAAAAAACACGACTGGAGAAAGAAGGAATGAATTCACACTTCTTCGTGGCTGTTGTATGATGGTTGTTGTTGGCTCTATTGGTAGAGCTTTACATATTGTCCAAAAGACAAAGACCGACTAGCCTGGCCTAACCTGAAATGATTTGGCCTAGGGGGGGTGGGGACCGTCCACGCCTGGACGGTAGATCAAGCTGATCTGATATGATCTCACCAACGTGTCATCGTCTCCGGCCCCTCCCCTGCCCCTCCACTGCTGTGCTACATCACATCATTTGGAGCGACGCCCACCCTGAAAGGTTGACTCCCACTTCTAGGCCACCGTGGCCTAGTAGGACAAATGTGTCCAGGCTTTCCATTTTTGCGCAATGCGGATGAAAATGAAAGCCTGGGTGTCAAAACTAAATCTAAAAAAATGCCTGACAAAAACAACACTCATATGATTGATCTGGTCATCATTTTACTGTTTGTATTAACATTCTATCTTGAGAACAGCACATGACAGTATACTTGAGTGAATTTACAATAAATTGATGTGACAGTTTGGTGATTTCTAAAACCATGGCCTAACATTAACAATTAGGCTTACTTATGACTTAATATGGGTTATTCTAATTTAATAAAAGAATACTGGTAATAAGTAAATCGTCTTTCTTTTAAGTATAACGTAAAAGCAAAAAGACAGGCCCCCCACTTACAGCATTTGATGTATTATACTGGACAAAACGGCTAGGCTGTGTGTGCGTGCGTGTGTGAAGAGCTATTATAGGGATCTCCCAAACAGTCTGCTACAGTATGGAAGCATAGTGGATACAAGCAGGCATTGTGGCAGGAGCGTATGGCTGAAGTTGCAATGAACATCTGCAGACTGTCTATGTGTCTGCGAGGAGCAATTTAAAACAGAATGTATCCTACTGTGTTGCTTCTTCTGCCATTGGAACGGAACATTGCAGCAGCTAACACAATGGGACAGCAAAAGGGCCTAATTATTGCCCCTATCATTTGCATAATTACAATGTTTTTCTGAGGCAGGGGCAGTATAGAAATTGTAAATTGTAGTGGACCTGCTGTCTTTCTTTAGTGGGAGTCAGGTTTAAATGGAGCGAGCCTGCTCTGTTCACGAGCCAACCAGGCAGCCAGACTCAGGCAAGAGGTTCCAATCAGCCAGCCACACAGGCTGCTTTTTCAATAGGATTTAAAAAGCCAACTGTGTGGAGAAATGAGAGTTTTGCCCCCCAAATCATATGGAATTACAGTGCTGGTTGCATGCGGGGGGAGCCAGTGGCAGGCACAAAAGCCCACAGGAAGCAGCTATTTCTGTGTGTTTTATTAACCCAACCAAGCAATTTAATTCTTTTGTTCGGGGGAGTTCTACTTCATTGATTAACAAAAGCGGGGATATAATTTTTTCAGCCCCGTTTGAAAAGCCTGAAATGTCAAGCCTTTTAAAGGAGATTATTCTGCCTGTGTGCGATGAATAGAGCCCAGAGTAACCTTTTGTCTACAATTAAATATTCCAGCATAAATATAAAAGAAAATCAGAGATGGGGAAGATTGAGTCAGGAGAGATTGGAGAGGTAGATCCTCAGCCCCGATAGTGGCACCAGCCTGGCTCTAATTAGATATGCCAGGCGGGCTCTGAGCAGTCACTCCCCGCAGCATGCAGAGAGAGGAGGTAGCCGGCAGAGGAAGAGAGAGAGGAAACCTATCTGCTCATCTGTCTGTCCAACGTCTTCCTCTGGGCATCCACAAGGTATTTCAGGAGACTTTTGCTTTGTTTTCCACCACTGTTTGTTTTTTCCGCGCTGTCTTTTCGCCAGGAGAGGCCACTCTGAATAGGCAGTGCCTTTTGGGATCTGCATAAATGGAGAGAGGCTGAATAAAAAGTTGTGGGATTTGTTTATGATTCTGTGGAGTGATTATAGGAATAACAATAACACACATTGGGGACTACGAATGTTTTTCCTTTGACTCAGAGAGCAGAATGGAGAGCTTCATCCATCCATGTTACGTCTAGTTGAAGTTTTGGACTTGACTTTATTTTGAAATATGCATGGAAGGCGGCATTGAATGGATGAATTATAGGTATGAATCATAACTAAGCTACACCTGGCTTTATTGTATAGTTTGTTTATACTATTAACAGTGGATAAAGTTTTGACAATTGATTTGAATTAAGAGGTTTTATTTGTCACATACTAATACAAGTACTGTGTAATGAAATGTGTATATACTCTTCCACACTGTGCTAAGAATGACTAATATACTTTATTGTATTGACTGTCAATCAGAAGTTGTTGAGATAGAGTAGACACTGTAACAGTCAGCTTGAATGTATGAATTATTTGATTGAGAGAAAAAACTGATGGACAGAGGCCTTGCCTTCCACTCCAGTGAAGGAATTTGTACAAACTGCCTACTAGTAGAAAGTTGCTGAGGTTGTGGTGACCCACTGGCAAACTATTGGGCGGATTATTCTTTGGACCAATCACTTGCCAGAATAAGTTCATCATAATGACACCCTTCTACCAATAGAAGTACTGCTGATGGCTTTTGACAGGAAACTTGAATCCACACGTGACATTGGAATCAGCATTATACAGTTTCAGCTTAGTGTTCTTCAGCAAATAACTCTGAATCTAAAACAATTTTTCTCATCTGATGAATCAGTAACTTGATCTTTTAAGTTGATTTGGTTGATTTAAAAAATATATTCTGTTCTTAGTCTTTACAGACTAAGAACAGACTAAGAACTAAGTGATTTCTTTTTGTTCATCAATCACTCTGGCTTGAACTAGCAAGCATAAATTTCTTCCAAATGTCAAATTAAAACTTTACTTTTTAACCTTTTCAATATTTTCATAATAAATTGTATATACACTGTTGTATGTTAGAGAGAAATTATGAATTTCATCATCTGTGTTTATCATGCCCATAATTTAAACAATGAACATACAGTATGTTTGAATTGAAGTTTTATGGGGTTTTATTTCATGGTGTTTTCACACCCTACACATATCACTAATAGTAATAGTTTCATAAGGGTTTAATGCAAAATGGAATAATTGATGTTATTATTAGACATGTATTTTCCTCAAAAGTATAACCTCAAAAACCCTTTCTTATTTCACAGACAGTTGTTAGATTTTTGTCCAAACAAACAAATGTGTGTCAAAGTATATGCAGTCAGTCAAATGAATCAGGCCAACAACACTTCCCTTTTATTATTTCAATTCATAGCTCTTGTGTTCATCTCAAGACAGTGGTCCCAAAACTGTTGAATATTTTAACTAACATACGGTGATGTGAAAGTGTGTTTGTATGGTATATTAACCCTCTCTATACTCAATTTAACTGTTGTAGCTTAAAGCTTGATAAAGCCTATCATTAGTTTATCGTACAATGCGCCAAGAAATAGCAGATCAACAAGCTCAGAAGAGTGCATACAGTAAATCATACAGTAAATCGGTGCATACAGTAAATCAGGCTTTAATATCCTAGGTCTTGCATATTATTTCTGGCTACGGTAATATTACATTGTTTCTTGCACTGTGTGAAGCAGCTCTGCTTCCATAACTTGAAGTTATGTCAATATACTCTGTCCTTACACTTGATTATTATGCCATAGCACAATAACATTTCTTTTATCAATTGTCCTGATATGACCCATAAGTCATATCAGTCATCTAGTCACCGCAACAATTCGGACCATTAATTGTGAAGGACTAAAAATGTACAAGACATGCGGGTGAGGTGGAATGTGATTTCATCATTAGTGCAATATGTGCAAGAACAACCTAGAAAAGTGTGCTCCTCTAAGTGCAGTTCTCTGCCAGGCCGCAAAGAAACTGTGAAGGGGAAATCGCAGATTGTATTTGTGGCACTCCTGTTTGGCAGAAGTTAAGTAGTTTGGCAGTTAAAGTTGTTTTGGAGGTGAGTCAGTAGAGGCCAGTCAGTAGTATTATTAGATGTTGTTACATGCATGATATGCTGTTTTTGTCATGGAATCACAACCACAAATGTCTTACTGTTTGGAGTTTTGATGTCAGTGTCACATGACTTACAAGACCATTTGTGCCTACTTCGGACACTGCATTCATGACTTGTTGCATATGGCAATGACAGCCCAGTCTATGGCTTTTAGCACTTTTAACAGAACTGCAATCAAATCTACATTGGATCTGGAACCATTTGTGGACCCATAACACATTGTTATGGGTCCCCTGACTTTATTTGCTTTTTAATTACTATTATTTCGAAACATTTTCAAAAATCATTACCCAAAAAAACAAAACCCTTCATACATGTTCTGAGTAATGTCATGAACAATAAAAGACCTAAAAGACAAAGATGTAAGAAATTAGATATTTTTTATAAAGAAGTAGTGAAAATGCCTACCATGCAGATCTGCTATCTTGTTTGGTGATTTATGTAACTTTTGTTTTTTTTGTCATCACCGGTGAGAAGTTTTGGGGAGTAGTTTCAGAGATGTACAGTGGTTCTGTACACAGTATTGTCCACTTTTCAAAGAGGTGCATGCTGTCTGGATGTGAGAGGTCAGCTGGGATCATTTCACCAATACTTCTAGCTCTGCTGTTGTACCTGCACTTCTGTGAATTGACCAAACCAAAAGTCAGCCTGTAATTTTCTTGGCTAAGGCCAGACCAGAGTTTACACACACACACACACACACACACACACACACACACACACACACACACACACACACACACACACACACACACACACACACACACACACACACACACACCCTTTTTCATTTATCCCTTTAGGCTACATTAGAATCTGCAGTAGGCCTGTTAAAGGTAGGGGAAGTGATTTCACTTTTGTCAGATATGACCCAAAAAAATCAGTTAAAATGCTCTATTATAAGGTGTGCAGACCATATGATCAAGCAGCAGGTTCAGATAGTGTAGCTACTTTTGGGCGCCCCTAGTGCACCAGGCTGGTACTACACGATGAATTTCAAATCACTTACCCTACCTTTAAGTATAGCATAATCGGCCATAATTGAATTTTTTCAGATACATTGTTTGAATGTTAATGTTGTTAGGGTTAACACACACACACACACACACACACACACACACACACACACACACACACACACACACACACACACACACACACACACACACACACACACACACACACACACACACACACACACACACACACTTGTTTATGATTCTTTATGAATACAAAACAATTGCAAAAAAACAAAACAAATAGATTGTTATTAGAGATAGATATATAGATTGTGTTATTTGTGTGACAATGCAAATCAGTGTTCATGCTTGCCGCCCTGTACCCAATCCAAATGTGTAAACAGGCCTAACAATTGGCCCATTTGGCCTGTTCTGGGCTCAGGGGGGGTCAACCCACTGCAGCCTAAATTTAGAGCTGGCCTTAGACTAGATCTATTTTTGTTTATTTCAGCTACTGGTAATGATGTAATAATTTCTTGTGGATAGATACTGGTAATGATGTAGTTAGTGGTGCATGCATCCGTCCATCTTTACACTATCCGAGCGACCGCGCACATAAACTTCCCACATTTAACTGTCCCTCTTTGCGTCTTCTCATTAATCTTTATCATGGTACATCCTTATTGGTTTGGCTCTCATACTTTAACTTGGATACCATGGTTAGTAGTTTTCAACCGGTGGTCTGGGGACCACCAGTGGTCTTTGAGGGTGTTCCAGGTGGTCCCCAGCTAAGTTGGTTAACCAGATGAAAAGTTGGTTAGCCAGATGCAACTCTTGAGAGCGTAACAATGAAACCAAATGGACCCAAGGGACCATTTGGTTACATGTTTACACTCTCAAGAGTTAAAAAATATCCATCATCTAAATTAGCATTACAGATTAGCATCACTCTAATTGTCTAGACAATTAGATAATGTAGATGAACTAGAAGTTCAGGGCGCTTCGCGCCCCGAACCTCTAGCGCCACGCGTTGGATCTGTGAGGAACTAAATATCATGAGTTAATTGTTTTTAATCAAATAGCTAGTTGATGGAAAACTGCAGGGGTTCTGAAGTAGTGTATTGCAAGCCATACATTAAAGTAATCAACGTTGACATAGACAACACATAAATAATGAGTAATATTCTGAATGGTGTTACAAATCAAAATATTTTTATTGACATATCAAATCTGAAGAGGTTGTCTTAAGTTATGTGTACACCCTGAGCAAGCAGTTTTGCAACAGTGGTAGAGAATGAGTCCTTGTTAACTGAAAGAAACATCAGGCAGATCCTGGCTGTAGGGTGGAAGGCTGAGTGGTTTGAAGTTGTTGGAAGTAGGTTGGGAGGTCAGTCTTGATCTGCACTTGGTGGTCTGTGATATGAGCCCATGAAACTGTTAAATGGAATATAATGCACCCATTATGTTTAAAATATGTTAATGTTATATTTAACCATTATAAACAAATGTACTCATAAATAATAATCATAATAATAATTATTATTATTACCCTAAAAAATAAAACATTTTATTTTTTATAGCACCCTTCATGAAATGAAATGCACCTCAAAGTGCTTTTTTATAGGCCGTATAATACATTGTTATTGCATTGAGGCATTGTGGCAGAGCGACCACAATTTTTGGTGGTTGTTCTGCCACACTACAACCATTGACACCTTTTAAATGAAGTGTGAAAACTTACTATGGTGGGGGAGTGGTACCACCCAGGTGCCTCAGAGGCAGTCAGATGGTAACAGTGACAATCTCAAGTGCTAAGTGCTGACCACTGCAGGCTACATGCGTGCAAATGTAATCAATTGGATCTATCATCTGGGCGTCTTTTAGCAAGACATTAAGTCAAAGGTAGGAAAGAACTTTGCAGAAGCTGTGTGGTGGAAACGAACGTCAGTGTAGGCTACTAAGCACGGCCGCACCGTTCATTTTCACCGTAGTTCAGACTTGGAGACGGTACGGCGTCAGAGAGTGCTGCAGGCTGCGTGTGTGCGCACGTATTGATGATCAATCAGTGTTTTTAAGCGACTTTCTTCACGCCAATTCACGTCTCTAGATCTCCTCTGTGTCTCTCGATCGTTTCGTCTCTGTTGTTGAAATAGTTTAAAGTGAGGTATGGCTGTGTAAGCACGCGCGTCCGCACGATTAGATGAGCAAAACCAGTGTGTTCAGTGATGTGATCCGTTAGATCATTGGTTTACAACCCTTTTGATAGTACGAGGGTCCACTATTTATTGAGCCTTTGAGACACGGACCAGCATGTGATGACATTTTAGCCCCACAGACCCCAAACGCATGATGTCTTTTGCATTGTCCACAATACCAGACTGCCTGGATTGTGGAAACAAAACAGTCAAACATAGATCCAATATAGAACGCATAGTCGAACGTGCAGTTTATTGTTAGACACAACACGTGTGGGATGCATGGGTCGAAATGAGTGGAATACGATCGTGTTTGCAGTGGATCGTGTTTGCAGTGGAGTCCGTTTGAAAAATCAGTGGGCAAAGGTGCTACATGAACGGGATGGGTGCGCCATGGTGGCATGCCTGTACATGTCTACGGAGTTGTCGCAACTCTGTCTACTGTCTGTAACACTGTGGCCATGCAAGGGCATGCAGAGTCAGAGTTGCGACATCAATGGCATGTAGAGTCACAGTTGCGACATTGGGGGGTCAGAAACTGAGCGCTCGAGCGCTGCTCATGCAGCCTGGACAGACGCGTAGTCGAACATGCAGTTTATTGTTAGACAACACAATCAACACGTGTGTGATATGCATCGGTCGAAAATGAGTGGGTAGTATTGGAATATGGACATTGGACAGCAGCGGCAGAGGCTGGACGATGGTAGCTTTGACTGCTAGCAGGGTGTAACCCATGTCGTTCTGCAAAGCTGGATCTCCGTCCCAGTTCGTAAATATGTCCGTTAAGAAATGCTGCTGCAATGGTGTGGAACGTAGATGTCGTAACAACTTGTATGTCGTAACTGTGTCTATAGTGTAAGGCAGTGGTTGAGGCCGGGGGAGGGGCGTGTGTACTGGAAAGGTTGCGACATTGAGGGGTGAGAAAGTGAGATCTCGAACGCAAACAATAAAATAAAAATATAATCGATGACATACGAGCAATGGCAGTTTGATGTGGCAACGCTAAAGATCAGTATGTGTGTGGTGGCTCTGTTTGTGTTGCGGTTTGACAGAGTATGAGCGAGAACATTCGAAAACAAAGTTTAGGGGGTCAAATATGTTTCCCCAAAACTCCTGTGAAACTATTTTCGAGCTTCGGGGCCTAGTGGCGAAATGTGTAAGTGCAGCATGTTAATGGCGGCGGACGTAACGGAGTTGGACGGACGTTCATGACGTCACGTGCGTCAGCCAGGACCAGCTGTGTCACAGTGTCAGTCTTCCGTGTGCATGAGAACGCCACTGAGCAACTTGTATTGAAATGCATAGCAAGGGGCGGGGCTATGGCCACAGTTCACTCTCTAGCCTCGAGTGCTTTATATCCAGATTGTCTATGTAAGGATGATGGTCATTTTGATTTACTGTGTGTCTGCCTGTTTGTTGCAGACACACAGTAAATGTCATCAAATGGTGCTCTGAAGAAATAGTGGGTCCTGGTATCAAAAAGGTTGAAAACCACTGGTTTATCAGAGGATGGATGATGGGGTGATAGTAGGACTTATCAAAGAAGACAGTAATGACCGATGGTCACAAGGTCACAACCCTCTGACACTGACTAAACACTGGAGTCAATTCCCTAAATGGCTGCCTGCGCTATCTGCTGCTTCCTGATAACCTGAAGATGGATATGACCTGTCTATTTAGCGCAGTTGAAATGGGGAAAAATCATCAATATTGTTTGTATTTTTCTTGTATTGTTTGTATTTTCTCCTTTTTCTTATTGCTCTATTATCTTATTGCACTGGGGAACAATGGAAACGTTATTTCATCCCTGTCCTGACATACACTGGATTGACAAATAAAGAACCTTGAACCTTTAAAAACAAAGTATATTATGCCAAAGGACATTAACATTTCTTAACTTAATATGTGTAACAAACTACCTTATGTTGATGTGGTAATAATAATTAGCACTCTGACTAGTTTTATTACATCGATGTCAAACTTTGATTGGACTCCAAATTACACTAGCCTACATGTAACATAATTAACTTGTCTTGGCTAATTTCAGTTAAGTGCAAAGGCAAAATAAATTCATACATCACCAAAATCTATGTAGTGTGAAAACTGCCACAGTAGGAGAAAAGACACATTTAAGTGCAGTCATCTTTTACATTCATTTGTTCAAGGAGTAATGCACAATAGTCAACACATTCTTCAGATCCATCTACTGTAAATGGGTTATTTTTCGTCCCTGAGCAAGCTCTTAAAAGTTATGAGCTATCTATAAGGACAAAT
This sequence comes from Benthosema pterotum, assembly GCA_039105355.1. Lineage (NCBI taxonomy): Eukaryota > Metazoa > Chordata > Actinopteri > Myctophiformes > Myctophidae > Benthosema > Benthosema pterotum. Next base: position 31,629,881 of record CM076979.1, on the reverse strand, counting down.
AATAATGATACAGGAGACAGACCAACCACAGTGGGATGTGAGAAGTGACACCAGTGACCAATTATCAATGCGGTTTGTTTACTTTATAGCCAACCTTCTATAGGTGAATTTGCAGGTCAACTAGTTGGGAGTCACGTCTGTAGGAAGAATGTTCCAGTGATGCTAGGCTCTAACGGAGAAGACTATATATGGATGGTACTTCGCAGTCCAGTGCCGTTGTTGCTCTGTCACCACTGTCACTTCGATCTATGACCCGTGAGTCGATGTCTCGAATCTCAGCTCCTCTTGTCGAAGTGTCCTTGGGCAAGACACTGAACCCAAACCCCACATCAACCAGCCTTGCTTGGCTTCTGACAGAATCGGTCTATGAATGTGTGTTTGGATGGGCGAATGTAATGCACTGTGCCTTGGATTAAGTTATATAAATGCACCATTTTACTATTTTTTTTTTTATAAAGGTAAGGGAAATCTGGAGCGCTCTGGTGGAGCTGTTGCCCCTGGTTGAAGGTGGAAGGATGGATGAATTAAGGACCTATTCGTATTCCAGTTTTCGGTGAAGAGTAGTGAAAACAGATGTGTTGTGTGAGCAGTGACCACCGTGGCATGAAGTCATGTTGTAGATTTCAGCGGTCACCTCTCGAAAACTGAACAGTATGAATAGGCCTTTAATGTGGAAAAATGTGGAATGCCGTAGAGTTATAACTGCATAAAGAAAAGTTGGACAGTGTGTTGTCCATTCTGCAAAAATACATGGAGGTCACTACAGTTTGTATGAAATTGTGTTAGATTATGCCTTTTCCAATGATTTAATAGATGTTTTAATAGACATGAGTGACAGCAGTGTGTGGACATCGTTCTGTAGTGTTGTGTTGGATACCAGTTAAAGTGTATTTTGATTTTCAGACAGTTAACCATTTAAACCTTCAACACTTGGATGTGCTTAGAGGGATATTGTTGAAGACCCCTGCACTAGGGACATGCCGTTAGGAATGCATGTCCCATGGTTATGCAATACCTACTGTCAGAGTACCGGTACTTAATACCGTATGTGGACGTCAACCTTGTTGAAAAAGAATGACCCTTCGGTTATTCAATAGCCGTTGTCTTGTCAACTTGTCATAGTACTGATGATACTACAGTACCTAGTATCATGGTCTGCATGGAACACATATGACCTGGCAGTGGCTCAGGGGTAGAGTAGCCAGTAGAGCGATCAAATGGGAACCACAGGGTTCCCGGTTCGATCCTGATCCGGGAATCAAAAAAGACTGACTACAGACTACAAATTATTAACTATACAGTAATGTTAACAGAAAATCCTTAAGGGCTTGTTTCCATGTTGGTGTATTGTATTCATAAAGATATACAATAACAAAAGAACGTCAATACAAGCAGCAGTACATTTATATTTACAGAAAAACAAGACTAATTCATGTCCAGTTGACAGGTGTGCTCTTATGTTTTTTTGAAGGAGGATGGGGAGGCACAGTCTTGATGATGGCATATCTCTAGTCTAGAGAGGGAGAGAGAGACAAATGGACACGACGAGACATAACCAGGCAGGCACACTAACACAATATACAGGCAGACAGGCTGGTAATGGAGAGATAGGCAGGCGCGCCGACAGGCAGACAGGTAGACAGAAAGATGGGCCAGCAGCAGAAAAACCAAATGCATAAATCTGGCATAATGCTGAATTTTTAGTTTTCTAAAGAGGACTGCAAGCCTGGCAGAAAGGAAACAAGAATTATTCAATCAAACGCCTCTCCTTCCATATCCAGATTTGACTCCAGCCGCATAAAGCTGGCTGCATAATCCTTTTATCAAAACTACCGATGGAATACTCTTATTGGAAAAACCCAGAGAGAGAAATAATATTAAGGTCACTTCTATCTCTAGTTTATTTTCCTCACAGGGGGGAAAAAAGGAAAGAAAATCGCCACTCTTTCCCTATTTTTATCAGAGACAATAATTACTTCAGGTTTGTGGAGGAAGACCCAAGTGCTGATTGTGACTGTTCTCTGACCACAGACACAATCTGTGACCTCATCAGTAATAGCAGAATGAAATTGTCCTCATTTCTTTCCTGACAGTTTCTTCCTAGGAATGTGTGTGTTGGTGGAACATGGCCTCTGGTATACTCCATGGTTACTTGGCTAGGCTGCAAGAAGGTTGGAAGGAATATGGAATTACCAGTGATGATGGCTGGCTGGCTGCATGGTAGTAGTTATATCTCTACAGCTGTAGATATAGAGTCTGCAAGACCTGGAGTTGTGTCGCTGTCAGCATTTTACAGCTCTACGTAAGGAATAAGGGTTCAGTCACTGGGTTAAACTGTAGGTGTGTGTGTGTGTGTGCGTGTGTGTGTGTGTGTGTGCGCGTGTGCGTGTGCGCGTGCGCGTGTGTGTGCGCGCGCACACACATGTGCACACGTGTGTACAGTACATGTGTTGTGTGTGTGTGTGTGACAGGCATGTGTTTGTGCAGAAATGAGTTGTGTGTATAGATTACATACAGTACCTGTGCTATTATGTTACTGCTGTTGCTGCTACAGCACTCCTTTCTATGATTTCCACTGTGTATCTAATCTTATCTTGTGTAGGTTTGTATATGGTTGGTGTTGGTACATGACTGCCTGGCTTCTCGGATACTGCTTTAAAGTTTACATTATATCATCACACTGACCTGGATCATCTTATGGATATGAGGTTAGGAGCAGACAGCCTGCCCCACTGACTGAGTCAGTGATATCTCTGTATAGCCATCTGGTAGCAGACAACCTCAACCAGGGTTATGTCTACAATGCTGACTAGTACAGTATCAGTGTACAGTGATGTTGGTCAAATATTATATGACACTATAGAGCATGCAGTCCATCCACTTGCATGACATCGCCCACATCTAAGAATTAAATTCCCCATTAATTTTCCTCAAAGACCTTTTGAAGTTTTTATATGAAGACATTTACAGACAAAGCCAACACGGGTCATGACAAATCATAAATCCATTCTTATTACAAATTATTTTATTGGCCCAAAACATTATTATGGTCATGATTTGGTATGACCCAAGTTGACTTTGTCTGCGGCATAATCGTCTTCATATAAATCATTCTCAAAGTCTTTGGGTTGCAACCAGGTTGCGACCAGTTTGCAACTAGTTGTAAGGGTTGGTTGGACAGAGGTTTGGTTAGGGGGTTATGGTAAGGGTTTGGGTAGGGTGTACTGGTTAGGGTAATGGTATATTGCAACTATATACTAGTTGCAACTAGGTTGCAACTAGTCGCGACCGGGATGCAACTTGCAACCTGATTGTTGGTCACTATTGGATCTCGCTGTCTCTTGTAATAATCTTCTCTCTGAGTCATGACCAACCTCTCTAGGCCAAAATGTTTTTTAAGGGTAGCTCAGGCTACTAGCAGTGAAGAGTGGTGGAAAAAGTACTCACATTTACAGGGTAGCCTACTACATCAAGGTAATTACTAGCAAAAGTCTGGAATTCAAAATGTACTTGTATACTAGTAAAACACAAAAGTATTGGCATCAAAATGCATTTAAAGTACCAAAAGTATTGCATACTATTAGTACTTTTTAGTCCTGCATAGTAAATACTAAAAGTATTTACTATGTAGGATGTCTAATTTCAAGTTATCAATTAATGTATACAAATCTTCACATCTACAAAACTTCAGTGCGTGAACTTGTAGATAGGCCATTTAGTAGCTAAAACTTTAAAATAAAATAGTGTGGTCAGAGTAATTTGTAGTGGAGTAAAAGTATTGAAAATACTCGTACTCAAGTGCTGGACTTAAGTAAATAAGTTACTTTCCTCCACTGACAGTGACAGCAATCACACTTCCATTCCATGCCAGCTTCCCACCCTCTGAACATGGGCCAACTGTGTTTGTTGGAACACCTGGCCTAGCTGGATGTGCCACTGACGATTCAGAGCCCTGGTTAAACCATCGGTTCTCAGTCGTCAACCGACTACCATCCTACTGTCCCTCTCTTCTCCTCTCCTCTTTAGCTCCTCTGCCTACTGTTCCTCTGAAAATCGTGATTTGCCAGATTAGGTGAGTATTGACTCCTGGAGATCTCTCCGCACGCTCTGCTTGCGCAAAAGTAGGCCATGGCACTATTGAGTGCAGATCTAGGTACTTGCAGTTAAGCGATGGGTGCACAGTCTGTTCATGATCGTCATCACCCGGGATACTCCGATGGGCCGGTTTAGGTAGTGACGTAATGGCGACGTAAGTAAGAAAACTTTAAAGTCATGAGTATTAGCTCGCTCCACTCACACACCAGAAGTAGACCATGGCCTACTTGTGCGCAACACGCAAGTGTGCACTCTACCAAGTGCTAATCTAGTTTCTACTGTGGTGAACATACAGTGCGGGAACCTTATGCCTGTGTCTCCCGACCGCCCCACTGACCTTGTTGCTGCACCACATGATGGAAAGGCTGCCTTTTGAAAAACTACTGTACCATTTGTCATAGTCTGGGTTGCATATATACCTGTGACTTCATGTGTTGACCTTAACCTGCATTGGTTAATGGATGACCTATACTACAGTATATTGCTGCCTTTGAGTCCCACTGATGGAATGACACAGCTTGGCCTTGTTTCGGGCTGGCCGCTCAACGCATCCAGGAATCATATGACACGTCCATTACAGTAGTCTGTGTGGCAAAGACGGGATGTCTCAATGACACGATGCAGGAGTCAGGTCAGCTCCTCGTTCAGGTAAAATGCAGGGGTGTGCTAATGGAGAGAGACCACAGAACCATGTCACGGTTCACCCTTCTCTCCCACGCCTTCCACAATGTTTGTGTTGCAAGAGAGTAACTGAGAGAACGGGAGTTCAGTTTGAGGATTAGGGCATGTGTGTGTTTGCCTGTGTGTGTTTGTGTGTACACATGTGTATGCTTGTGCGTACATGAGTGCCTTGTCCTTACACATATGTGTTCTCAAGGAAAAAGGCACAGAGTAAGTCGTTTATAGAGAAAACAGGATTACAGGCCCATGTTTCTTCTTAGAAAAATGTTTTGTGCCAGATGCTCCTTTCAATCTCTTCTCTTCTTTATATTTTGTGTCCGTGCTGTTCGATGCTGTTGGATGAGGGTCTGTTTACTGGCGGTGCCACCAGACACCCCCTGCACATGTGTGTTGTTTTATCTGGGTTGATTGTCGTTTCACGTTGAACGTGATACCTTGCTTTTGTGGCCTGTGTCCAGATATTGTATTGTCATTAATATGACATTGTGCACACATGCGCGTGTGCGCGCTCACATACAATACACACACACACACACACACACACACTTTTTGTCTTTCACTTTCACAATCAATCATACGCCTGTCTAGTTGGTTTTGATGCAGGTGAACAGCCACAGAGAAAGAACCGGAGAGTGAGAGGGAGAGAGAGTCTTTTCTTTCACAGAGTTCTCGTGTGTGTCAGTCATGTAAGCAAGACGCCAAACCAATAATTTTGCCCCGTTCCTTTTCTTCGAGAAGCGGCTGAAGCGGCAGTGGATTGCCATGTGTATAAAGGCAGACCAGATAAAGCCATTCAACAGCGCTGAATGAACATGCCATCTGTGTGGCTTTCTTATTTCCTCTTCTCTTTTCTTCCCCTCCTTTTTCAAGCCTTGTAATCAAATTTGAGCAAAATCAAACGGCGGGAGAGAGAGAGCGAGGGAGGGTGGTGTTGAGGATGTGCGTGTGTGCATGTGCGCGCGTGTGTGTGTGTGTGTGTGTGAGGGGGGGTTCAATGAAAGTACCTTTTGTTGGTCTGAAACGAGCAAGTAATTTACAAAATGCCCTCCCTTTGTGCGGGGGGCTAAGGGAAGAAAGAAATCAGTAGCTTTTAGAAGCTAGGCCTTGCACTGCGACGGGCAAGATAATGAAAGCCGTCTTGTGTTTGTGGGCTAGAGAGCATCTCAAAGGCAGACCGGGCCCCGGCTCAGGGTTAGCTCTGCCGCTGGAAAAACACAACGCTATCCTTGATGTGTGAGTGTGTCCGTGTGTGTGTGTGCGTGTTTGTTTTGCGTAGAATGGCAAAACGGGAGTCCTGTGCCCGGTTACTGTTGGTGGAGGAGACGCACAGAAGAGGAGAGTTCTCAATGCTGAGGCACGAAGACGGAAAGAGAAGAAAAGAGAGAGGAGAGGGATGACGGAGCACTTCCATGGATGCCTGTTGCGCTCCGAGTCCTACCTGTTCCCGTCTGCAGGTGGTCCTGGTACAGCCTCGGACCTCCAGAGCTGGGAGAGGACATCACTGAGTGTTCTAAATGACAAGGAGCAGGGGGAGATAAGAGATGTCTGCCAGGCTCCTCTCCTTGTCTCTTCTTCTCCACTTGGTGTGTCTTGGCATGGGGGGTGGGGTGGGGGTGTGGAAGCAGTTTACTTGCCTGCTGCAGCTTTTTCTTTATGGAGTACATAGAAGTAGAGTACATTTCCTATGGAAGATTCAACCTACGATAATGGATTATTGACCCTGCCTGGAGATGGGAGTCCGGTCACCGTCCAGTGAAATCCAGTCCTTGGCAGAAACGAGAGTCTGTATGGGCGAACGTAACAACACGACTTTGGTTGGAATTGTGGCCCTGACAGCTCGGATCATGTCCATTCACTCTGTTGTCAGGTCATTTGTGCCCTGTGTTTTGTGTAAATTCAGTCAAACCGCTGTTCAATGAACCGGAGTGCAACCGTAATGACAGGCTCTGTTTCTGTTACATTATACAGACAGCTGGACTATGATGGATCAAAACGAACTGGAGGCTATCAGGGCAACTGAGCGACCGGCTGTAGCTACAGGCAAGGACCTGCCGTCCACAGGGGACAGGACACACTCGGTGAGTTATGACAATTTATAATACTGTATGTCTGTTTATTTCTCCTGATGTCCCTCCCACATGTCATGCATACTCCCTCCTATCTGTATCTGCACCTCCCTCTCTCGTATACCTGTAACAGCCCTCCCCCACACCCCTTTCTCTCTCTCTCTCTCTCTCTCTCTCTCTCTCTCTCTCTCTCTCTCTCTCTCTCTCTCTCTCTCTCTCTCTCTCTCTCTCTCTCTCTCTCTCTCTCTCTCTCTCTCTCTCTCTCTCTCTCTCTCTCTCTCTCTCTCTCTCTCTCTCTCTCTCTCTCTCTCTCTCTCTCTCTCTCTCTCTCTGTCCCATTTATTAGTCGCTTTTTCCATGCCTGGCAAAAAATAATAATTAATAATACATTTTAATAGTATTGACATGATATCGTCAATGTCACTAATGTCATGTGTAACTTTACTGTGTAGTTGATAATCCTTCACAACATGAGATCTTTCTTTAAAAAAAAATCTAAAACAAGAAAATATTTCTTGCACTCCCTTGCGTTCAGACAAAGTTTAAAGCAGGACTTGTGATGGGAACACATTTTTAATTTGCATTCAGTTTGTTTTTGCAAACCAACTTTTAGTAATTGTGAAAAGTATTATTGTATTATTGCCCTCTCACTGTATTATGGTATTTTCACTCTGGTTGACAGAGATATTTTGTGCATTACCTTTTGAGTAGTCTCTTGATACATACGGTTCGATTTCAAAGGAAAAGAGGGCACTGTTTTTCCTTTACCTGCCGATGGGTTCTCAGATTTACCTTTTGAGAGCTTTTAGCTTTCAGTAACCATGCAAATGAGTGATTATAATTCTGAAAGGGAAGAGGGGAGGGGGTGGGGGCGTGCAGTGCAAGTTTGAATCCCTAGATGGCCAAAGAGGGTACAAAGTAAACCTTTAAATTTAAAGGAGCACTTAATCCATTTTCATCTTAATATAATTTGTTTTCACAAATGCTTATTAATTATATGACACTAACTATCCAATGATAGATGGCGATTCCAAGGTAATAGATTTCTTTACAGAAGACTTTCTTTCTCTTCCTGGAAATGTAGCATGCTGAAATAAAATCCCAAGAGCCTGCCAGCTTTTGAAGGCAATAATAGACAATTGGAGTGTTATTAAACAAATGTGCCTGATGCGTTCTGATCATGTGACATCAGATATGATCTGCACCGATATATGCATGGACTAAAGTTTTAGGAGTTGTATGAAATATGCATTTTGAAGAAAATACTGGCATGTTTCTGAAATGTCCACACTCTCCTCTGAGACACAGAGGAAAAAAAATCTCTTTGGAATTTTGCTCCTTTGAGTTGTGACTTTTGAGTCATGTAGTCTTGTAGATAGGCTTCCATTACTGAGGGTTACTGTGTGTTTCATCAGTTCCTCTTTACTGGATTTCTACTCGCCTGCACAGATAATCTTATTTCCATGCAGCTGCAGTACAGCAACCTAAAGTACATGATGTGACCTTTCTCTTCTTATACTTAAATAACTCGATGTGATTTTGCACATGTAAAATAATTTACCATTCTTGCAGTGGTCATTTTGCTCTTACACCATAGTGGGGAAATCTTGTGGGAAAACGGTCAACTAGACTAACCTTTAAATGAACATTTGTTGATTTGCTGAACATTTGTTATCATTCCAAACCAAAGATAGCCAAGTTGTAGCTAGAGTACATTCCATGCATTTCATGTGTCTCTTAGTCTAGAGAGCACATTGCAAAGATTTCCAATATGATGTGCAATAATGATGACAGCACATCTAATATGTTCTTTATTCAAAACCAGCTGTTTTGTGACTTTGGAGGAATGTGCGGCAATGGGAATCAAAATGTGAATAAAATCCTTAAATATAGGACTATTCTGATATTTATCACGTATATATCAACTGGAGAAACGGCAAGATCCACTAGAGACCAACAACCTAGTCGCGACTACTTTACTGGTCGTGGTCTTGGCTGTTGCTGCTTGTGGTCATGATTGGTAAGCAACTCTAACACTAAGCCCTAAACATAACTGCAAGCACGTAGCAGTACCAAATTACTAACCTTATCTCTAACCCTAAACATAACCGCAAGCACGGAGCAATGCTGATACTAACCTCTAAGCCTAAACATAACCGCAAACATGCAGCAGGACATGTTCACCAACTGGTTCATCTGAGCAGCTCCCCTGTCCCCTCCTGCCCTCGCACGCCTCTGTTGTCAAGCCCTCTTCTCGTCTAGAAGCTATAGCCAAACAAGACTAGGTGGACCTGGTTAATATGACACGTGGATTCACGACCTCGTTGCTAGTGGAGCTAGTGGATTTGTGACCTGGTTGCTAGTGGAGCTAGTTGTTTTGCGACCTGGTCGCTGTGGATTTGTGAACTGTGGTCTATAGTCTTTGTTGTATTTTGCCCTTTCTTCAACGTCTTCATGTGACAAGGAAGAAGACAAGCTGATCTATAATATAAGTCATGTTGTGTCTTGCCTCCACTGACAGGGACACCTAGAGATGAAGATGGATGTTGATGATCTTGTCAGCTTGTTTCATGCTTTTCTCTGCACACCTTATATACATTACCATTTACAGTCTCCAGGACTACATTTTACATTCAACAATATTGTTAGCAAAGTTACACAGTATGTCTACATAAGGAACATTTCCACTGCTGGAAGAAACTGCTGTCACTCAATGTTAATAGTATTTGTAGTACATAGTGGTCGACATTTTGAAATATACTCCGTATGGACTATTTGACTAGGGTTGGACTGGAATGCTTAATTACTTCAATACCCATAACAATGTTTTAGTGCACTTCCCCTCCTTGTGGACAGGTGTGAGGCTGCATCAAAGATTATCTATGTCTGAAGATGCTCCAACTTCATTGGTGCCCTAGAAGCAAAGTGGTACACAAAGCCTACAAATGGTCTCCTAAGTAGGCATGATTTTGTCCTCTCAGAACCCCCTATGTGTCCTCTGTCAAATTGCAGATGGACAGAAAGGCTGGGGGACTATTCCTGACTTCTCTCAAATCTCGGGAGAGTTTGTTGCTGGGATAATGAAAGGTCGATAGCAACTAGGGATGTCACTAACAATGAATTTCTTAGTCGGCTAGCCAACCGGACTAACCAGGTATTAACCAGATAGTGGTTGAATTATTTATTTTTATTTTTTATTATTATTGTTTTTGTATTTAGTATTAGTATTTGTTTTTCATACCCAAATTTACTATACAGTAGCATTGGTACACAAATGGTAGCCTACACCTACATTTAGGTATGCTCCTTTTTGAGGGTTGTTTTACAATACTAATAAATGGTAGACTTAATAATAAATAAACAACGTGTCGTGATCTGCACGCATGGCTCTACAAGTCTAGTATACTCTACAAAACATTATACAACGTTGTCGTTTCCGGTCCTGATCTGAACAACTGCTTGGCAATTTTTTTATATGAAGGAAGAAGAATAACATGCATGATGTCAATGTATTCTGTTGACAGGAGGTGAAACTCCTCTCAGTTCATCCGGTAAACACCATGTTTATGATGAGGATGATGATAAGTTAGTGCAACTTCGCCCAATAGCTGTGCCTGTGTGGAAAGAGGAGGACGCAGCTCTATGGATTTAAAAATGCCACCATTGATATGCCAACACAAGCAACATGTTGTATTTATCTCGTCTGTCGTCCCACTATCAATCGGTTTTAGTTTTGACAAGTTCCATGCGGGGACTGGCAGCAGACCAGCAGCTGCTGCTGTGTAGACACACTGACTGTAGAGTAAAGGCGAGAGGTGTTGCAACATTGAGGGGACAGAAAGTGATCGCTCGAGTGCTGTTCATGAAAGAGGGACAAACAACAATAGTTCCTCGTCACAGCGCAAATAAGAGCTATTTATTTACAATAAGACTATTGTACAGTAGCGACTAACGTCTCTGTAATGTTTATGTTGTACCATTGCCAAAAAAGCTATCCACATTTATGTACATTAACCACAAAACCGATAACAATACTTGATTGGATGATAACTGGGCAACCAACCACCCGTTGACATCCTAGCAATGTGGATTTTCTTGTGATTTGTCTCACTAAAAGAAGCCATTTTAGTATTTAGTTCAGTGACCATGGAGTTAGTAAATGAGCTGTGTTCATGTTCATTCTCCCATTCGAAAATTAACAGACTGCAACATACTTCCGGTCTCCTAATAGTGAACCCGCTCCCTTCACATAAAGCAAGTTGGCCACGCTTCTATTGGCATCTTGGGCTCCATGGAGCACTTACCAAAAATGGTCTTAGTGTCACTCGGAGAAATGAAGGAAATGCCTACAAATTTTGTAGGCATTTCCTTCATTTCTCCTAGTGACACTAATGCAAGTTGGCCTATCTCCATGTACAGACCATGGATGAAACATAGGGGGCTCTGAGTGGAGGAGACCATTTAATGGTCTCCTCCTCTCAGAACCCCCTATGTTTCGTCCATCAAATTGCAGATGGACAGTATTTAGGCAACTAGTTAGCTCAGTGTGGATTTAGGGAATGGAAGCTGTGTTTATTGCACAAATTAAAACTTAACATTAATATGAGATCACGTTGCAAACAGACTGCAGTGACCCTTTAACTCTGTGTGGAACTACTAGAGTTACTACACTTGGATTAACTTGTCATTGTTCATGAATATCTTGTCGTTGCAGTCCAGTTACATGATCGTTCTAATAACAATCGCAGGCCTGTTGCTATAGAGAAGGTCACATTCTTTTGTGCAAGGGATTCAAAATGGTAACCATGGGGTTGCGGTGATATTGAATCACTTTCCCTCCAATGAAATGACTTGATTGTAATTATGCACATATCTCTACGGCATTTCCATTTCCCCTCTATAAGTTGGCATCACATTACCTTGGGTTTACCCAGTGTGCCTTATCGGATTCACAAAGTTTCATATATGCACTATTTTCTCCTTCCTTCCATTTCATACAGCGGATGAACAATAGACAAAGCGAGCCGCATTCAAATGAGCTGATTTCTCCCTTGGCATATATTGAAATGTCAGAATTTGCACTGGAACAAATAAGTTGGTTAAAATTCAATTGGAACAGAAAGGGTAATGAGTTATCTTGCTGTTGCCATAGACTAACAGGCACATGGTCCCTCTGTGTCTGGGGGTTACAGCCAGTTAGTCGCACAGCAGAGCATGCACCGCTGCTTTGATTGTTAACAATCCAGCTCAGGTGTAGGGGGGGGGGGGTGTGTGTGTGTGTGTGTGTGTGTGTGTGTGTGTGTGTGTGTGTGTGTGTGTGTGTGTGTGTGTGTGTGTGTGTGTGTGTGTGTGTGTGTGTGTGTGTGTGTGTGTGTGTGTGTGTGTGTGTGTGTGTGTGTGTGTGTGTGTGTGTGTGTGTGTGTGTGTGTGTGTGTGTGTGAGAGAGCGAGACACAGAAAGAATTAGAATGTGTTGAAAGTATATTATTGTCCTACAGTATAATGTATTGATAATATATAGCAACTATCTAATCAAATGCTGCATATATAGACTTGTGTTTGTTTGGTTTGAGGGAATAATGAATGGTGGGGAAACAATCAGTGCCGTGAACATGATCAAAATCTGAATTTCAGATGAAATCCCCAAGTGCCTCTTTTAATCTTTCCCTAAGTACCGTTGTTAGACATCATTATGGGGTTGGACTCTGATGGCCATATGTCTGCACATGGAATAAATGTCCTTGGTTATTAATCTGTCTCAGGTTAGCAGTATGAACCCTACATGTACCCCCCCAGGACCCTCCAATAACTGCTAATGGGCTGTTAAAATGAAGGGGTGGGAACCCGGGCTACTTAGGGGAGGATGGGTGGCTATGACCACCAATTACAGCTCATTGCTTGGGGGGTGGGGCTGGATACATGGGGTTAAATTGGCCCCGTGCAGAGATTAGAGATCTGCTTTTATGACCCCAGCCATTTGGTGGACAAAATTACAGAAAGGGATGCCGGTCCGACCTCCAAAGGGCTAATTGCATCTATAAGCATGTGTGCGAATATGAGTATGTGGCGCGTGATGCGTATGCATGTCGCAGCATGTGAATATGTATGCAGACGCAGGTCTGTGCACGTGTGTGTGCATGTGTGTCTATGTGAGCATAGTGTGGAAATGTCACTGTGCTTCCTGCCTGTCAGTCAGGCCCATTTCTACTTCACTAGTTCTGCAACCCATCATTAGGAGATGCGTGTGTGTGTGTGTGTGTGTGTGAGTGCGCGTGTATGTGTGTGAGTGCGCGTGCGTGTGTGTGAGTGCGCGTGCGTGTGTGTGAGTGCGCGTGTGTGTGCGTGTGTGTGTGTGTGTGTGTACTCGCGAGCCCTGCACATTTGCTTGTGCATGAGTGGCAGTTGTGGGAAATATTTAAAAGGAGAAACGGCCATTTAAGGAATATAATTAACAAAATAATTATATTCCTTAAATGAATCTGTAAATTCCATCTGCACCGGCACTTAAGGCACACCTGCCTCCACTTAACCACTTAAGCCGTACGAGGGTCGCACGGTTTGTACTTTTGTCATATCGTATGACAAATAGCGGGAATAGTTCATCTGCGAGCTGCTCCCCATGTGACTCCGTTCAACAGATGTAGGGCGGATGTAACATTTCCCAATTGGGGGGGCAGGAGAAAATGGTATGGGTGCGGCTTCAACGCACGTGTCGCTTCGTGCCAGGTGATGAGGCCACACCCATACCATTTTTGTTTACAGGGTTTTTATTAGTCAAGTAAGCATCAATAATAATAATATCAGTTGTTGTTGAAGTTGCAACAGACACACCGCATGCATAAAGCTAAAGGTCTGACTCGGAGAGTTTTCTGTTTTCAATGATGAAATGCTGTTGGTTTAGTGGTGCCACAACTGTAGATAGTTAGTAGCAGTAGTAGTGTTTCAAATAATTTTAAATATGCACTTTAATTTGAAATATCTTGGGTTGTTTTGCATGCCATCGTGTTTGGTGGGGTAGACTGGGCATTGCCCCCCATACCCATCCCTGCTGCCTTCTGTTCCTTTCAGAGGAAATGACTTGTTAATGTGTAGCTGTGTGTTTGTATGCTATATATGAATCTTTGACACTGTGTGTGTGTGTGTGTGTGTGTGCGTGTGTGCGTGTGTGCGCGTGTGCGCGTGCGTGCGTGCGTGCATGCGCACGCACGCACACGTGCGTGCGTCTCTGTGAAATGATGCGTATTGCTTGAAGTAAGTTCTCACATATTCACAGATATGGTACATGGGTGAAGTATAGTCTCAAAATTTGAATATCCCCTAATACTTTAAATACTTCCAGCCTGTGAGAGGCTGCATGGATTAACCTCCAGCTACTTTGTCTTAGCCCGCTGCACGGTGTGCTGTAACTCTTCACAAACCCGACGAAGCCCTGCCGCCGGCGATAGCGACCAAAATTAAACTGCTCTTTTTTTCCCTTTTCTTTTTTACCCCAAAGTCAGTCCTCTTTAAAAAGCCCTCACCTTGGCCTCGGAGCTGTGTTAGCCCTGTGGCTAATCCACAGCTAGGGAAGTTAGTCAGTCGATACATAAGCCGACGAAAAACTGCCTCTGCCCCGTGCCTTGTCTTACCCAGATAAGGTAATGAGGATATGAGAGGGTTAAGGTTGAAGTTTGTGCGCTCACATATTAGAAGTTTCGCCACCACATTTAGCGGATGACCAGCAGCTATCTCCGGCGTGTAGTGCGCTGGCTCTCGGGTATAGTGGGGCTACAGCAAGTGGCACGGAATTGTCTTAAAACGATAAGTCAATGAGAATAATATGAGAGGCTTATATTGGCTGTATCACGGATGGGTGAGGAGGACGGGGAGACTCCGGCGGTAATATCCGTTATCAAGATGTGATGCTTCATGTTGCCCTGGAGTGAGCCAGACTGTGTTAATATTACCTATTGTCTTGTCCAGATAAGCTAATGAGGCTTAGTCAAAGAGGTGATGAGAGTGTCAGAGTGTGTATTAACCGATGGACAGCAACAAGAGAGACAGGCAAAAGGTGGGATACCCTGTGCAGTACAGTAGATGTTGCATAGTGCTATTGGCACAGGTTGATAAGGCAATAATGAGAGGAGCTGATGGATGGAGATGACCAATAGCTACAGGATCAGGATTCATGATAAGCTCTCTCTACATCTGAAAGGGACGTTTAATCAGACAAAATATTAGGTGTAAATATTTTTCATAGCTTTTCATCAGCTATTTAGACGTCAGTTTAAATTTCAGCCAGAACAATGGACACGGCAGCAGAGCAAACCTTACACCAGTGCATTCATGTGAATCGCTGTCCTCACCTCACCCATCAGGCCGAGTCGCAGCGCTGCTGAGATAAGGACATTTGCAGAACAAGAGTGTGCATGATTGTGAGAGAAAGAAGAGAGGGAAATAGAATGAAACCTTACCCTGAAATGAAATAAGGGGGGAATTGGAGATTTCTTGTCACTAGCAAGACGGTAGCTGTCATCCCTGATGAAAGACCAACATGAGTAGTAGTGCTGCACAATTAATTGGAAAAAAAGATGGAGATTGCGATTCCTACTATGTGCAAAAACTTATAGTATCTCAAATTGTATAAAATGGCAAATTTTGCATAATGGGCAATGGTATACTTTTTATATTTGTACTTTTGGTATTTTTAAGTATATTTATACTAATACCTTTGTACTTTTACTTAAGTTCATTTATAATTCCTGACTTTAACATGCCTATAATTTGAATACTTTTCCCACCAGGATCATTACTGTAGTTTAGTATAGGGACACTGTAGGGACACCCAGTGGTAGCAGATTGCTATGGCAGGGTCACAGTGTTGGACTGGTTTTAGGTGTCACAGCTGTCTGGTCCACAGCAGAGATCTATACAGGTAGTTCCACTGGTTTACACCTAATACAGAAATGTATGACTCACCGGAGGGAATAATCCAGCAGAGAGGCATAAATTGGGGACAATGAATACATGTCAAACTACTGCTATCGCTTTATTTGTTTGCATGTTCTTGTGAGCCTCTGCCAGCCAGAGGTTGATTGTAAAGTGGCGAGGCAAAGCAACACAGGCTGATGTTGATATGGTGGTAATGCACTTCCCTTCCTTGGCTGGATAGCCAGGGCCATTTTCTGAAGCACATTCACACAAATAATGTTAGGGGCTGCGGAGAATGTGTCACTCACACGCTTGCTTGTGCACACACGCATACACACACACACACACACACACACACACACACACACACACACACACACACACACACACACACACACACACTGTTATCTAAACCACACATTGTGGAGCACTCAGCCAGGGAGGAGGGGGACATATTCAGTCAGCCTATGTTATGCTAGTATAGTATTTCTGCAAAGTGGTTTAAAATTGAGACATAAGGAGGTGAGGGGAGTGGAAGAGAAAAAAGAGGGGAGGGAGACGTGTGGGGAGGTATGGGGCCCCCCTCAAGACAGAAGGCTTCTGGAGAGGAGAGGTGAAAAACATTGGGGAACGTATAGAGGAGAAGAGGAGAGGATGCGGCCAGTGGAGGAGTGGTAACCCTTCTATTAAATGAACAGATCTGTCAGCAGATCCCTATATTATACACATGTATTGACCTTTGGAAGGAATTACAGTGCAATTGCCACAAAATTTGCTAATTTCATGATTTCTTGGTTTTAAATCTTAAATTTTATGTTTCTTCAAGTTCAAGTTTATTTATATGTCCCAAATTGGGCACTTCATATTGCAGCAAATGGTAAGTCTAAAAAACATGACAACAGACACACGTAATAACACAAAAACACAACCTGCTGCTGGTTGCAGCAAGAGCGCCCTCCGCCTTTCTTTAATGTGATTTCATCTAGTATTGTATTCGCCGTGTGTTGACCATGTTTATTTATCTTGAAATGTGACATTCTGCATAATGAGTACTTTTAATTGTGTTTGTTGTCACTAGTGTGTTATGCCAATACTTTTGCTATTGCTCAGGAAGGCTAAAATTCTAATTCCAGGGTATTTCTATATTATGGTATGGTATACTTTTACTTCTTAATAAAACATTTGAGTACTGTATCCACCAGTGAGGTTTGGAGGGTCCAGCAGCTGGAGCCAATGAGTGGTTGTGGTTCTACTGTATATATCCAATAGTGGTGATGAGGCTGTTAACTATAAGCTGAGCGTTAATGGTCCTCCATCCATCACACAGCATGCTGTCAGCAGCACAATGACCAGCCTGGGGAGTGGATGCACAAATAACTCCTGCAAGGGACTCTGTCTTGTACGCACTCACACACTGATACGCAAGCACACATGCATGCAGCACTCGAGTGAATAAGCACAAAGGCAGACATGCATATGCAGGGATGCAAACACTGCCACACAGACATAGAACACAACATGCATATGCACACAGAAGGGCTGCATGCTATAGATGGTATATACTGTATATCTGCGTAATCAGGCCAAATATTGCAATACGATAAACAATATTAGCATTAAAATGTAACTGTATAGAGGACCGAAGTCTGACGTCAATATTGGTAGAGGCTGCAAATCCACTGGAACATGTATTTTTTTCTTTATTTGCATTATATTCTCCATAGGGGCATTTTTACGTCAACTCATCAGAAATGTTTTTGAAATGTAAACAAATACACTCATATGTACAGTATGTGAAAGCTGAAGGCAAGTGATTAAAAGTACTCCATGTTATTCTCCATATAATAGAAATGAAGGATTCTGTGGTGAACCACAGAATGAGCGAATGATGTCAGGACTTCTGGGAGTATTTTAACAAAGTGTAAAATTGAAAAACTAAACATTAAAAGTGTGTTAGTGAGTTTGATATTGCACTGGACGAGGCCAGCAACAATGCAATGGAGTGGTGGTTTATTGTCCGATGTGCGTAGGCTAACACATTGGGATGATGCTAACTGCATAAGTGGACGCAATATCATACATATAACGATATATTGGCGATATACTGTATGTACTGTATATGAGATTGTTAGCTTTTTGCGATACTGATTGTGCATGTTCCTCAGTAAAATAATAATGTATTGTGCAGCCTTAACACACGTGTACACACTCGTACACACACACACACACACACACACACACACACACACACACACACACACACACACACACACACAGTACAGTATGCTCATAGTCTACTCTAATGGATATTATGTTTTTCCATTAATGTTTTGTTACTTGTTAGCACTGCACTGGGAAGAGAATTCTTGTGATTATTCTTGTATAGAATCTTTTGTTTTAATTGTGTGAACTGAGATTGAATAGACAAATGTTGATTGTGGAGTACTATATGTGTGAGACCTTGACACTACGTGTTGAGTGTTCCAACACGTAGTGTGTTTGAGTGAACCATTACTGGCACCTGTAAGACTCAAGGCCTTGGGCCCCCCCCCCCCCACACACACACAGTTCTGCTTTTAAAGCAATTACTGTCAAACAGCTGTTAGCATGTCTAGAAATGCACTATTGATGGTTGAGGAGAGAAACACATGGAGTGTGATCAGCAGGGGCGAAATCCAAAAGCGACCTCGCCCGCGGGAGCCCGCTTTTGAAAACGGGCGCCCGTTTTCACAAAAACGGGCGCCCGTTTTCAAAAGCGGGCGCCCGTTTTCACAAACGGGCGCCCTTTTCAAAAGGTTATGGTTAGGGTTAGGTTAGGTTTAGGCATAGGTTTACTGAGGTTAAGTTTAGGGTTAGAGTTAGGTTTAGGCATAGCCTAGTTTGTGAAAACGGGCGCCCGCTTTTGAAAACGGGCGCCCGTTTTTGTGAAACCGGGCGCCCGTTTTTGTGAAACCGGGCGCCCGTTTTTGTGAAAGCGGGCGCCCGCTTTTGAAACCGGGCGCCCGCGGGCGAGGTCGCTTTTGGATTTCGCTGGCTCTCAGTGTGATAGTGGTTGATGGATAGAAGGATGGATGGATGGATGGATCTGGAGCTGAGCACAATCCCCACTGAGAACATCCTTTTCAAGGCCATGACGAAACCAACACCAATTTAGTCAGTATCATATACTACAATATCAAATCAGAAGCATATGCAGGAATTACAAATTGGCCAGGTTAAAAATCGAATTGAATTGAATTGAAGGAACAACCTTCTCTCCCATATTGTTCTAAGTTTGGCAATGGTGTCTCTTTCCTCAGCAGGCTACAGCCTTCACCACCTTATTGTGACACACCTGATATATGCTGTTTGCTTCCATATATGGAGTTCTGGCATGCCCAAATATATGGGTCCAATATATGGCCCAATATGGAGTGTGATCCACAGACATGTCTGCCTGGCTTATATAGTAATCTTGCTCACAGTGTGTTCACAATAAACACAGTTTATGTTAATGTTGCTTGGAGACATGTGCAGCCTGTGGACTTTACCATCATGTTTGATCAATTATGACAAAAACTCTTGTCAAAGGGGATTTGTGTGGCCTTAATGCATCACTATTTTTAATGATCTCTTTCCACTTTCTTGGAGCCTGCTGTGCTGTCGCTGTCACGATCATGTCACATTTTGGATCCATGTGGAAGAAATATTTCTCTCTTTATAAAATTGCCGCCAAAATACGTTGGTTGCCAATATTTGCTAACCTTTTTGCTGAAGTAGAATGCGGTGATGGATGGATGGCTGGATGGGGCATGTGAAAGCACAGCAGAGAGTGCTGTAGCACCCTTGGTTCTGCGCGCTCTGGCAGCAGACAAGGCCGTCACTGATGCGCTGCTATTGGCTATAAAGAGACTCTGGCAGTCTGTGGCACTCCAGCGAGAAGCCCCATATGTGCTATTCACTGTTTAGCCTTGAGATGTGATGCTGTTAGCACTTGATGATGGACAGATTAGACACACTGTCACCGCACACTCACGCGCGTGCACTGCGCGCATGTGCACATTCACACGCACACAGTTACTTTTGAATGTGTGTACTATGTATGCATCTCCCCCTGAACAGAGCGGAGACTAATTTGATCCTGCTGCTACTGAGTCGTCTTTCACACAACAACAGTGATTCCTATTGCATTCTTTTAGGGCTTATATAAACTAGGGGTGGGCCAAAATAATTTGTCATCTTTTATAGTATATGTTTATGTATTAATTTGTTCATGTCTAGAATAGTGACATTATCTGGCTGCATTGAGGTGTATGATTGAACCTTTCATGGTCCATATTGTTTAAAATTGTTTTAAAATAATATGTTGCAATATCGAATCAATTCCCATAAATTTAGCAAGTATCAATATTGTATGAAATTGGGAGGCGAGTGAATTGTCACACCCCTAATATTAACCCTACAATAGTGCATTGTTCCATGCGGTGGCCACTTTGCTCATTCATACTCCAGTTTTAGGTGATAGGTGACCTTAGTTTTGTTTTTCTTTTTCTTTGAGGAAAGTTTTTTTTTACTGTAATGTGTTGCAGTGACCACCACTGTGTGATATTATGTTTTAGTCTTTGATGGTCACCTTCTCAAGGCCTATTTGATTATTGGTGGTGATGACCTCACCACTGCTTCACTGAAAACTACAATATGACTTCACTGTGCTGTGCTGATTACGTAACCACCTCTCTTGCTTGCTTGTGTAGTGAATATGTACTGTAGTCACAGCAATACAACACTACATATTTTACACACGCACGCAGGCACACACACGCATGCACGCAGGCGCACACACACACACACACACACACACACACACACACACACACACACACACACACACACACACACACACACACACACACACACACACACACACACACACACACACACACACACACACACACACACACACACACACACACACCGCTGGTCAATAACCTGGACGGGCTGGTGATGCCGACGACTGTTTTCATGTAATTTGCCAGTGCATTGCTTTCACTACTATTATTGTTCATTCACACTCACAGCTGTGCATGTTCCAGTTTCATTTTCACCCATGTTTTACTTTGAGCAATCCACAATAGCAAGCAACACCAAAATGTGGGACGCCCTAACAACAGTCACATTAAAACATGTGAATCCCTTGACTCCTTCAAAACTGCTCTCAAAGGGGAAAGCGCATCTATGGATGTCTGCAATTCGAACCCCCCCCCACCCCCACAATTTTCATGTTTATAGATGTGCAGTTTTATATTGATTGGCAGTACGTCAGTTTTGCCTTGAAACAAACAGCTTTAGCCATCCCTTTGAGCAATCAGTCAATCAATCTGGCCACTTAACACAATAGCCTTTCAGCTGCCATGTTAAAATGGTCAAATGGGTTGTATATTTTGTTTTAATGATCACTCAATTGGTTGTGCTTGCTAACTAGTATACTTTAACTTAATATTCATGGGTTATTCTGGGGCCCAATTCCAGTACTTTTGTGGTCTCTAGTGGGCCCTGCATCACAGGTTAAGAACCATTGTTTTGTGTGTGTGTGTGTGTGTGTGTGTGTGTGTGTGTGTGTGTGTGTGTGTGTGTGTGTGTGTGTGTGTGTGTGTGTGTGTGTGTGTGTGTGTGTGTGCGTGTGCGTGTGCGTGTGCGTGTGCGTGCGTGTGTGTGTGTGTGTGTGCGTGTGCGCGTGTGTGCGCACCAGCAATGGGCTGTCAGTGCCCCCTGCCTGCAGTATAAACCAAAGCAAACGTCTGTAATCCATTCCTAGGATTAAAGATAATATTTATTCTCTGGTAACACTTTCTATGAAACCAATGTTTTTTACTGGTCACTATAAGAGGTTATAACTAAAGAACCGTTCAGTGAACTGAACGGTGCAACTACTTGTTATAGTTGCTGTGTGCATGCTTGTGTGCATGTTTGGTGCCTTGAAGTTGCACACAGATGTTGACTTAACCATACTAGCCGTCATAATGTCAATCAGCATGCTGCAGGGGTCAATGGGTCATGCTCAGACATAGGCACAGACATACATACATTCATTTGAGAGGGTGGGCACTGCTCAAAAATAAATGGCATTACATCTACACAAGTACAGTACAACAAAACATCTGTTTACTCCATAGGAATGTCATCACTTTACTTTAAAGCAAACACACAATCGACACTTAACATATAATATATTACAACTATAATAGTCATTATAAAATGCATTCTAATGTGTCTTGATTATTGTTATGAAGCATCATGAATTTGTATGAGTGATTATACTACTAACTATTTCTTAGTGAAATTAGCACATTACAATGCACTACAAGTATGATTGCAATCTACTTGTATTTACTGACAGCATAATCTATATCATGGGTATAACAAAATAAATACCAATATGGTTAACACAATTTTAAAAACACATTTTACAATTTAATATGTATAATCTACATGAGCCCACAGCAGATGGCATCTGCAGTAGAACAACAGCTCGATGGGTGATTATTAATAAGACATAAAGCATTTAAATTAGTATAATTAGTTTTAATTAAAGATTACAGAAGAAAGGAAGAAAATAATAGGTTAAAAAAAAGCTAAAACAAAAAAAAGGGAAAAAAATCATCAGGGAAGGGTTGTGCAATATCAGTACCGTTACCCAACTCCAGGTGAGAACGGATGTTTTTGATAAAGAGCAGGTCTGCGAGGACGGTTTAATTAATGCGGCTGCTTCCAGCGAACAGCTTTTCTTCCTTCGACACAGAAGACCACAGCATGGAGCCGTTAGCCGGGCGGCCGCACTGCCGCTCAGTGCATTCTTTCAGATGGCAAAGGCTTTTTACTAGCCCTGCTAATCACACCGCTGCGGTTTGTCATCGTACAGCCTCTCAAAGGGAGAGATCGTTTTTAATGTCGCCCCTACATTTAAATAAGAAAGGCAAAATCCCTCTGATAATTATTTCAATGACTGGAATATTGTAACTGCGGCGTTTCTGACTGTGTCCCAGGTAATAAAATGGACAGGATCGGTCATTGCTGTAAGAAAAAAATATATAGAGAAAATACTGTACGCTGTTTCTTCTTTGAGAACATTGGCGTAATGGCAGCCAAAATGTTTCTGAAAAATAACACTGGTTCCTATACAAGAAGGAAAACAAAGATTTTAGATTTTAATATTTTCTTTTGTGTTATCTCAATTTACTACTTTAGTTTTTCAGATGTCTTCAAGCTGTAAAATATAAGAAAAAAAAAAACAGTTTGACTTTATTTCCCCAAAATACAACTACAAAATACTATGGCTTATTATGTAGGCCTAATTCAGCATAACATAATGACATCAATGAGCTGTAGTGAGTCTACACACACAGGCCTCTCATCCAAACAGCATCCTATTTTGTCTCATCAGGTGATAAAGGCTGCAGTCAGGGCTCCAATAGATGGCATCACAACACTAGACTTCATTCAAACGCTCTGCTCTGCTCCGCTCTGCTCTCATCTGCAGCTTGGCTCTGCTCTCCTCTGAGCTTCTGTACTCACTCTACCCTGTTATTTTATTTTATTCTGTTCTTGCATTTGCCAAAGAAAAATGTGGACTATTAATAGCCTATATAAAGAAGAAGAGAAGCTTGAACAAGAAGAAAGATTCCTGAAAGCATAATACATTATTTATCATTAACATCAACTAACAAAAAACCCACATAGAATTAAAAAAAAAACAAGGCTGTTGACTTGAATTGAAATGCTGGGTGCAACAACGTAGGTTTTGATTTGGATGTTATTTGGAGTGAATGTGGGTACGTTCTGCGTACACACGTGTGTGTGTGTGTGTGTGTGTGTGTGTGTGTGTGTGTGTGTGTGTGTGTGTGTGTGTGTGTGTGTGTGTGTGTGTGTGTGTGTGTGTGTGTGTGTGTGTGTGTGCTTATATATTACATACATACATACATAAGGGAAACAAAAATGTCAACAATGATGTCTAATATATGTTCTGTAAAGCAACTTGAAAAGTGCTATATACATTCTATGTAGTATTGTTATTATTGCAAATGCAGATTTGAGACGGAGACAACTCCGGACAAGTATATTTACTTAAGTACTGTACTTGCTAGTACAATTTTTGAGGTATTTCTAGTACTTTCCCGAGTATTTGCAAATTACAATACGTTTTATTTCTACTCCACTGCATGTTGGATACATGCATTCTGTGCCCTGACCAATGGACACTGTTTGGCTTTTACTGCCATTTTTACTGCTATTTGATCTTTCTTATGGCCAGACACAGTGATACATTTTATGACACTGATTGACTGCATATAGATTCATTGTTGTTTGCTTTTAAAAAAAATGATTGTCATTTTATTTTATTATTTTTTGGTGTTTTTTGCCGTTAGTGATTGGAGACAGTAGGTTGTGAGGTTCGGGACTTGAATCCGTGAAACACCGGGTCGCTGGATCGCCTGTCAGGAGTCTCATGGAGCGCTGAGCCACAATTTAGCTATTTGGCCTGGCCACAGCCCAGGCCATTATTATTATTGTTTCTACATGCATCTTGTCTTTACTTTGTAATCTTAACACGTATCTTAACACATATATCTACAGTATCTATCCAAATATTTATACTCCATTACATTTATTTAAAAACTTCAGTGACTAATTGCTTTGTAGATTTTGATGCCTATATACTTTTGTACTTTCACTCAAGTAAGAGCACAGCACAGGTCTAAATGCTTGACCCCTACAGTGAGAGAGGTCAGTGCAGCTTTATTCCGGCATGATTTGGGCCAAGTTGTCCCCTTTAGGGGAGGAGTGGTCTCTTCCACAATGACAGTGGCCTATCCATCGTAGGGTGGAAGGCAGGGCTCTTCTGAAGAGTATGAAAATGAGGGAATCATATTCCAAAGGCTTTCGCAGTCAACAGATTTCTAGTCTTAGAGAGACCATTTTTGGAGTCCCCACCAGCAGCGTGAAAACAACAAATGAGAGAATCGTTCTGCGTTTACAGCATGCCGGCAGATGCAAAGATACAGTTTGCCATTCAATGGAATCTATGCAGGAACATGGAGATACAAGGACACATGCATCTGACATTTGTAGCTGCTGCAAAAGCTGCAAACTAAGCTTACAAAAAAACACATGGTTTTAACTTCCGATGAAAAGATACAAAGCTTCAAGTACGCAGTGTAGCTTTGCATTTTTGTATCTGCCTGTGTAAACGTGAATGGAGTTGCCTGCCTTTACTAAGGGTTCTAGAGACTTGAAGCTGTTCTTGGAACTTTGTGTTGCATTTTCCTTCAATTTGCTACCCCAACTATTAGAACAATTGCTGACACAAACGTAGCAGTAGTAAAAAAAAAAGTGTGTGTGTGCGTGTGCGTGTGCGTGTGCGTGTGCGTGCGCGTGTGTGTGTGTGTGTGTGAGACCACACCATCTCTCTCAAGTGATTCATCACGGCCCATTATGCCACCCTCATTTGTCCCGTAATACGCTCCTTTATTTGGAATTAATGGAGAATTTTCATTGGCTCATACAATAAATCAGCATCAATGCCATACTGTCACATGAATATTATTTACTATATAACAGGAGCCCATCATGTGTGTCTTTACTAATGGACAGTATACAGGCCTTCTATCTCAGTGGATACCTCTGAAAGCCCTGTTTTCTATTAGTTTATTATTTTGTATTTCTGTATTCAACTGGCTAAAGGAAAATGGATATCATTAAGTGAATGTGCCTGTTTTTAATGTGTGAAAGTGTGCGTGGGTGCATACAGTATGTGTGTGCAAATGTTTGTTTGTGTGCGTGTGAGCGTGTGCGTGTGTGTGTGTGTGTGTGTGTGTTTTGTGCAGTGCATGTAATCATCCTTTTACTCAAAAATAATTTAAATATAGTTATATATAACACAAAAATAATAAAAATTCAATTCATACACACACAATATCTTATATTATTAGCTAGCCTAGCTAGCCTATTTTCATATTTTTTTTCAGTGCTATAAAATCTGCAATAAAGTTTTTACTTCACACATGTACACACACACACACACACACACACACACACACACACACACACACACACACACACACACACACACACACACACACACACACACACACACACACACACACACACACACACACAGTCAAAAGCAGGTACGCATGAAACTAATATTTTTAAGGTTATAATGATCACATGAAGAGCTGGAAACTCTCTCTCTCTCTCTCTGTTGAATTAAGGCTCCATCCTAATTTCTCACGTCAACACACAGTGTTGGCTGCAGTTTGGCCTCAATGGAGAGAAGAGCCATGCTGACCATTTCATTTGAATAATGAAAAGAGTCTGAGACAGTGGCTTCTATGGGTCTTTTAAATAAATACCTGTACAATTTTCAACAATGTCTCCACAACAATTACCATAAGTCTACTGATCAGCCTGTGTCTGTGTTAAGAGTTATGGATGGATAAGAATTATGGAGCAATTGAGCAAGTGTCGTATTAAAACTTTATTTTACAGATGACAACCCTGGATACTATTTTTACACTCCAGTAAAAGAGGAATTAAGGCTTTAGTTAGCACTGCAAATACAAACCCACATGGAACAAACATGAAATATACCTTTTTACGAAGCTGTGTTTACAGTAGGCATTTTAACAGATTAAACAGGTGTGTGTGTGTGTGTGTGTGTGTGTGTGTGTGTGTGTGTGTGTGTGTGTGTGTGTGTGTGTGTGTGTGTGTGTGTGTGTGTGTACATGCGTGCCTGCCTTGTAGAATGATGTGTACTATCACAGAGAGACCTTTACAGTGGAGCGAGGCGGCTGCTATCCGACTGTAACATCACAGCTGAAAGGTTACGCCGCAACACTTCTGCTGTTATAGCAGTTAATACACTGCTCTCTGTGTAGAGAGATAATTGTGCACTTCGCCAACATGTTTGTGTGTGTGCGTGTCTAGAAAGCACTTTGTTATTATTTGGTATTATTGTATTATTACAGCTAGGTGTGCCCCGATCACTTTGTTTTTTGCTCCCCATCCGTTTCCGATCATTTGATTTTGTGCATCTGCCGATACGGATCTCTCACACACTCGCGCACTAGTGCATCTCTAACATTTTTTGTCTAGGTTGTTTTTGTTGGCAAAATTGTCAATATACTTAGTCATACTTTTAGTAGTTATTATTCACATGCATGCTACGTCACATGCATGCTACGTGAAGCATCATGAAAATATGAAAATCTTGCCATATAGGATGTTAATGATGTATTGTATAGTCACATAAAACATTTCTCAATGCTGGCCAGCAAGTGGACTCATAAATGTATTCTAATGTCCGATACACCTTTTCGTTACCGACCCATTCGCGATACTACAATTTCTTTGTTAGCTGATACAGAATATTGATACCTACAATATTTAAATTAATACAAAAATATAATGATTTCTTTTGTTTTTGTTCACAATTCCTGGCTGGATTTCACAAACAAAACTGTATCACAATGGATGGATTTGTTATTACCATAGTTGTTATTGACAATTGAGTGACACAATGGCTTTACTATGTTGACCGTGACACTGTCACGTCTGTGTTATTGTAGCCCGTTTTGTACATGTTTTTAATGGAAACAATATACTATATATTTTGGGACGGCTATGACTCAGGAGGTACAGGCAGGTTGCCCAATTTGTGAGTCGGTGATTTGAATCCCGGGTCCCCCTCTCTACATGTCAAAGTGTGATTGGGCACAATACACTAAACCCTATACATTGCCTCCAATGAGTCCGTTGGAGGCAAGTGGATTTATTAATGATCAGATTGATTGAATAATGACTTGATCTAAGAAAACATTCTTACACACAAGCACAAGTTTAAGTTGTAAATGTGCTCACATTTAATTTGCTTTAGCATGTATCTCGTCCTGTCTAAACCCACGGTTCTCAAAGTGGGGTGCAGGGACCCCCAGGGGTCCTCGAGGTTGTTCCTGGGGGTCCCCACCTAAATGAGAGCTAGGAACCAATTGGCCCCTTATGGCTCTGTAACTCAGAGAGTGTACAAATCTGTACATTCTAAAAGTTGGACAGTGAGTTAAACATTGATTTCACAACACAAATTGGGTTCTGAGGGATTACAATGCCCAAAGCCGGTCCCTCAGATATTAAGCAGTTCACATGTGCTACTACTGTACATGCCGGCCAGCATCAGTGATCATGTCTCTGCATCAGTAATGAATTCCAGTACCTTCAGACTTTCTCCCCACCAACACTTTTCCTCTCCTCCCACTTATTCTCTTTCTCATTTTCTCTCTGTGTGCATCTAGCAGTGGCAGAGGTTAGACAATCACTCCACTGCCTGCCTCCCTCCCAGCCAGCCAGCCAGCCTCCCTCCCTCCATCCCTCCTCCTCTCTCTCTCCCTCCATCTGCGGGTCCCAGAGGTACTTTTTGCTTAACGAGGGAGGATATCTGTTTCCTCAAATCAATCGTCTGTCTTAACTGAACATCCCCGACCATCTGCTGCTGCAGGGGGCTTTCACACACACACACACACACACACACACACACACACACACACACACACACACACACACACACACACACACACACACACACACGCGCACATAACGTGGTCCTCCCTTTGCCAACGCCGCAATCCCAATATTTGTTGAGTGTGTGATCCAGCAGGTCCTTTGGGGAGCCCCTGAGGCCCAGCGTTGGGGACCTTCTGAGGCCCCTCAAACTGGCAGGCTGGCCCTGCTGCCGTTCTCTATATTCCCTCAATCCTTCTCTTCCTTCTCTCTCTCTCTCTCTCCCCTTCACTCTCTCTCGCCCCCTCCCTCTGCCACTGTCGTTTGATTAATCTCTAAATCTGTGTGACACACGGAGAGGGGCTCTGAGAGTCCTCCAAGAGATGTGTGTGTGTGTGTGTGTGTGTGTGTGTGTGTGTGTGTGTGTGTGTGTGTGTGTGTGTGTGTGTGTGTGTGTGTGTGTGTGCGCGCGCGACTGTGCGTGTTTGTGTGAAAATGCACAGCTAATCTCTTTAGCGAGATGATATGTGTTGCATTGTGTGTTTGTGTGTGTTTGGGGGTGGGGGGGGGGTGGGGGGCGGGGTGTAACAGTAGCAGAACTAACAGTAATAATCTCACAGCTCTATTAGGCACGGCTCACCCGCATGTTGAACTTTCACCTTTTAGTACACTCTCTCTGGACGGCTTTTTATGCTTTTCATCTTTTTCAAATTTGATATGTAGTTAGTATTTTCAATTTTTGCTTTTTAGGGCAAACAAGACGCCCATATTTGTATGTTTAGATTGTACTTGGCGCATAGAGAACATAAAACTGCTTTATACAGAGAGAGAAACGGGCGTCTAGACGTGACTTGCTCATTGCCTGCATAGTTCCCTGAAGTACGTTTCTTAACTTGTGTTTCTTGCAATAGCCACTCTCTTTCTCCCTCCGCCCTATCGCCGTCCCCCCATTTCACCTGACTCTCCCAGTTTCAGGCTGGGTTGTCAAAGCTCTGTTTGGGTATTTTTTGTACTGTGTGTGTGTGTGTGTGCATGTGTGTGCGCACATGTGTACATTTGTGAGGTGATTTATCACTGCTCAGTACTTCTCTTAGCTGTCTCAGCCACAACAAGCCTTGTTGGTGTGTCCACATCAGAGGCTCTCTCATGATGGGTTAGCCATGGTGTGGTGTGGTGTGTGTGTGTGTGTGTGTGTGTGTGTGTGTGTGTGTGTGTGTGTGTGTGTGTGTGTGTGTGTGTGTGTGTGTGTGTGTGTGTGTGTGTGCGTGTGCGTGCGCGTGCGTGAGTGCGTGCGTGCTTGCATCTGTGTCAGGGTTTCCCCCAGCGCTTTATTATCAGGGCGGCCGCCCTGAGTGAAGCCCGGCCCCGCCTTGGCTACGTTCCCCCCCCCCCCCCCCCCCCCCCAAAAAAAAAAAAAAAAAAAGTAAAAATGTGTCGTTCATACAATGTGCATGTTAATAAAGTTATCTGCACTAAGGCTTCAAACCGAAAGTGCGATTTGAAACCATGTCATTAGCAAATCTCAACGGCCGCGATCATTCAGTATTATTCAGTAGTATCAGTATCAACCGGAGCGAGTCTGATCCAGTGTTGACACTGTCACACTTCTGTGCTGCGCGCTGCCCAATCAGTGCGTATGCAGTGCTTCTGTGCACGCACACGGAGCAGTAGCTGGTGGCTGTCTGGTCAACGCATACCGTCTGTGTCCCGCCCGACTCCCGCGGACCCCCGTCATGTCAGCCTAACCAAACGACATCCACGCTGAAATTATTGCGTTTCAACTGGTGTGCAGCTTCAGCTTAACGTAGTCACCCTCTCCCTGTCTGTTGAATAATTAGCACATAGGCTAGCTTGTAGCTCGTGTGTGCTGCTTCTGAGTGTGTGTGTGCGTGTGCGTGCGCGCGCGCGTGTGTGTGCGTGTGTGTGTGTGTGTGTGTGTGTGTGTGTGTGTGTGTCTTGAAGCGTATTTTGCGAGTATTTTGAGGGTGACCAGATATCCCCGTTTCTGTGGGACAGTCACAGGGTGACCAGATGTCCTTCTTTGCGTGGGACAGTGTCTCATTTCAAAGACCCTGTCCCACATTGTGACTGACAGACTACAGTGGTCAATTGTCCTAAAAGTCCCCCTTCTGTTTTCTGTTGTAAAGTTTTCTCACTGTCTCTGTTAATGCTAGATGTGTTTTAAGCCTGTTGAAATAACAGGTGAAATACATACTAACATGAATAAATAACAAATTCATGGCTAGGGACTACTTATGGACAAATGATGCATGAGGCATTTTTAATGCCAACTGTAATGTGTTGCTACCCTGCAATTAAATGTCCCTCTCAAGTAATACCTCTGTCCCTCAAATGAACAGTTTTGGTCCACTTAAGTCTGATTGATCAATCTATTGTGAAAGAAAAATATCTACCAGTCTGCCTGTTCTGATAAGAAATGAAATATGGCCTAATAATGACATAACTGCAGTAAATGGCCATTGAATATGTGATGACCGCGAAAATGCAGTCATTCCCTTATTGACTATAAGGGAATTTATAGTCATTTTTACTGTGGCACTCTGAGTGTCAAGGACAAAATCATGGCACTTCATGTCAAAAAGGTTGCCTACCCCTGGCCTACGGTATTGTAATTACATCACGTGCACGCGCACATGCACGGACGTGCACGCGCACGAGCACAGACTCGAAGCCTCACCACCTTGACTAAACAATTTTCTGGGGGAAACACTGTGTGTGTTACGCAGAGAGAGAGAAGGTTCATTTAAACAAGCATACACAAGATGTAGTGAATGTGGTGTCTATAGAGTTAGTTAGTTAGTTAGTAACCTTTATTTCAGGGAAATCCAATTGAGACCCCGGTCTCTTTTTCAATGGCGCCCTGTATACAATTTACAATGATTGCTGTAAAGACATTTACAGCAATCATTAAACAAACAGTACATGTCATAGATACAATATACAAAAATAGGTATTGCAAAGAGAGAGAACCTAGAATTAAAACCACAAAGAGAATCATAGGCCGACTTATTATAAACAGCAAGTGCATAGTCCTTCTTCTCCTATCAGCTATCATTCTTTTAATAATAGCATAAGAAACAAGGACATCCAATTTCATTTTACATTGACAACTGTTACAAAATTGAGGAGCATAGACCCTGAAGGCAGTATCCTTAAGCTTAGAATTAGTTTTTGTGACCTTCAGCAAAAGCATATCCTGCGATCTGGTACCATGCAAAGATGTATCTGGTTCAAGTAATTCAGTCAAGTAAGGTGGTAGTTTTCCAATTAGACCTATGTAAGTGAACAAGGTTCACTTACATGTTTACTCCTGAGTGCTAATGAACACCACCCTACTGAAGTATATAGTGTGCAATGATGGGTTCTATAACTTGCTCCTGTAATAAAGCCTAGTGCACTGTAATAAATTGCATCCAGGGGTTTTAGAGTACTTTCAGGGTATCTCCATAATCAAAATTGGCATAATTGTTGCTTGAATTATCCTCCTTCTATTCTCCTTGGAAAAGCATGATCTATTGCGATAGAGGGAGACAATTTTGGGTTTGACTTTCTGTGCAAGATTTACTATGTGTGTTTTAAAAGAAAAATCTTCATCAAGCTAGACCCCCAAATATTTATAAGACGAAACACGTTCAATTTGCATCCCATTTAAGGCCAGCATGGGATCACCAGTTTCCGTTTTAGTTTTATTTGAAAACAAGATGTTGTTCCAGCAACTATGAAATGCTGATTGAAGAAGTCACACATCAGATGTTTGTCTGAAATAGGAGCATCTTCAGTCTCAATTGAGTTTGGCAGAGTACAGTGTAGAGAATGTAAGTGTAACATGAGTGGTTGATATATACTCTACCGTAACGACACACACACACGCACACACACACACACACACACACACACACACACACACACACACACACACACACACACACACACACACACACACACACACACAAACAACAACACACACACATGCACACACACACACACACACACACACACACACACACACACACACACACGCACACACACACCTTGTGAGCATGGGGCTAATAGGGTTAATTTCCAAATAAACCCTGCTCTGCGGTCTACTTCACAGCCAGTCTCCGTCTCTCTCAAGGGACCCTGACTACCCCAGATGCGTAATTTATTTATTTATTAATATAATTCTGTGTGTGTGTGTGTGTGTGTGTGTGTGTGTGTGTGTGTGTGTGTGTGTGTGTGTGTGTGTGTGTGTGACCCTGACTCCCAGGGTGTCACTGGGGGGGTTGCCGTGAACAACACGCATCTTCTCCGTCTAATTAATTTGCCATTATATAGCACCTGTTTCACAGTAGATAGAGATGGGAGCACGCGCACGCGCACACACACACACACACACACACACACACACACACACACACACACACACACACACACACACACACACACACACACACGTCCCTTGACACACAGAGAGACGAGCTGCAGGTTCAGAGAGGGAGAGAGCAGTGAGAAATGGAAGGATGAACATCACAGAGTTGTTGTCAGAGTTGATTTCTGTGTCAAACCCTCTGATTTTGTTGTTGGGGTATATCTGGGGAACTCTAGATACAACATCTTTGACCAACAGCAATGTTTGGCCCGGGCCCATGCATTAATTATTTTTTGGCCCGTGGAATTATATTGAATTACTGGAACTCTGGTATTTTGCACACAGATAATTATTTTACTTACTAAAATGAATTGATACAGTACTTACTCATTCACTTCACTCATTTTAATATGAAAGAATTCCTTAGTGAGGATCATAGAACACGACATTAAGCTTTTGTAATTTATTATCACTTTTTAACACGTGCAGTTTCATCTTTGCATTAATTTTACTACAATGTACTTAGGGGCATTGATATTTGAAGAATATTACTTGTCCGGGGCGTCCTTGTAAACCTGTGTCCGTGAAGCTCAGTCCGGCCCTCGACTTGTACCAATTTTTCTATTTTGGCCCACTGTGTATTTGAGTTGGACACTCCTGATGTAGCAGTTTACGATTCGGAACATGGAAAGCAGGGAAAAAGGTTTCCATTGAAATGGTGTCCATCTTGTAGACATCATTAATGCTTGCAGTCAGTCTGAGTGACCATATCTCTCCTCTGGGACCATACCAGAAACCTGTTGTTTAAACCATCTGTGGGTGTCAACATCAAATGCATAAAAATCATTGCACCAAGGCTGACCTGCTGAAAGGTCAGCATATACTCTATATGTATATTATATTATATTAGCTGAGTGGCGTGGCCCTTACACTTGGATGAAACCTCCAGGTGATGTTCTCCTGTTCCAAGTGTTATTGGGGTCAACTAACTCCAGCACAAAGACACTGTGTTGAAGACCCATACTTCAGTGTTATCTCTTCTCCTTTGGCCCCTGACTTCTCTGAAGCAGTAGATCTCATATCCGACCAACCACAGCAGCCAGATCCTTCCCAAGTCCTAGTCCTCCTTGGCGATGTATTGTCCACTGAGGTATAACTAATTTACAGGATGAAGGCAGCTCACATTACTAGTTGTAAGTCACTAACTGGTGTTTAGTGGACCAAACAAGTTTTTGAAGGAACAATTAGGAGGTTGTGTGGAATTTTATATTAGCAAATCAAGTGCAACTGAGTATTTGTTAGGCACATTGATGTGAGCCGATGGATGGATGGATGGATGGATGGATGGATGGATGGATGGATGGATGGATGGATGGATGGATGGATGGATGGATAAATAATGCTGGATGGAGGTAGGGAACTAGAGAGGGAGAAAAAGAAAGAGGGGGAGGCAGGGGTGTGTGTGAAGGGCTGGTGATAGGAGGAGCGGGAGGGTGGTGGAGGGGTGGATGGAGAGTAGCAGCAGTAAATGGGTTTTGAACTGATTATATTAAGCCGATCCTTTGATCATGTAAAGGCCTTAAAATGGAAATATGTTTTCTCTAAGGAGTGGGGTGGGGGAAGAGAGACAGAGAGAGAGAGAGATGATACAGAGGGAGGAAATAAAAATATATGTGTGTATATATAGTAAGTATACAGATGGGATTTAGATAATTAGTCTTACACTGTCAAACGCGCACGCTCACACTAAGGATCCTGCCACCTTGTGACCTTGTAGATCGGCTGTTTCCGGTGCTACAGTACAGCCTCAATCTCCCTTCAGGTCAGCTGTCAGTCGGTGAACTGGATCATATAAAAGTTATACAAGATTATAATTTTAGGGATTATTTCAATGCCGAAAAGGATGTCTTTTAAGGCCGTGGGTGGGCTAAGTGGAGCATCAACAGATGTTGGCAGTACAACAACGAAGCCTAGATGCTTACCAATGCTGCTGAGCACAGGATGATCGCACTGCGTCTGTCTCTCTCCTTCTCCGTCTTTCTGAGTTCATTAGTTTCCAGACCGGTGCCTCTCCACGATTACCATAACCCTTCAGCCGTGAAACGCCACAAAACAATTTTCTTCTTGTTAAAGCCCCACCCCCTCCCCAGAACCCGCCCTCCACCTAGGAAAAAAGAGAAGAAAACGTCGCACAGCTTTACCAAAGTGGAGAGGTTATGCTGTTTGCCAAGCAGTGGGTCTAGAATAGATGCATTTGTGAGTCATGGCTAGCTCTGGTCCAGAGCTCCACTGCTTCTATGAGTCTGCCTTGTATTGGAGCTCTATAACATACAATGCAATCTGCCATTACCTGATCCGACCAGACTCTTTTCTGGAATAGATATATAAAGAACGTTTTACCTACTTACCAAAACAAACACAGTGTGTGTGTGTGTGAATAGAAGGCCTACTTTCCTTAGTGGAAACCGTCTGAGGCCCCCGGCACAGGGATAAAATTTACTTTTTGGCCAGAATGCGATTGTTTTTCCCCAGAAAAACAACCAGTTTTTGCGCCCTCTACCAATATTGCCAAGCGAAAACCTTCATAGGGAATATTTTCCCGGTGAAAAACAACCACGTTCTGGCCAAAAAGTCCATTTTATCCTTGTGGTGGGAGGCTCAGACTATTTCCACTAAGGAAAGTTGGCTTTCTAATCACACAAGCCGTGTTTGTTTTGGTGAGTAGGTAAAACGTTCTTTATATTTTCACTCCAGAAGAGAGGCTGGTCGGGTCGAGTAATGGCAGATTGCATTGTATATTACAGAGATCCAATGTAAGCCAGACTTACCGCCCACTATGGGAACAAGTATCCAAAGAGTTAAGAAGTAGTGAAAATAACTGATACAGTAGATGTTGTAAATAGTTGTAAATAGTTATCGAATAATATTGAATGTTTCTTTTGGGTAAAAAATAAAAATCACCCTTGTAAGAAGTGAGGGGTGCTGTGAGAGCAGTATTTATATCACCCCAATGTCGCCTTACGTTGTCATGTATTAGCCTAATCAAACATTAAAGTCCATAGACTTCAATGCTTGTTCTGTAACTACTCATGATCTGTAACTATCATGAGTTGTCATTAAAGAGGGAATTTCCGTTAAGGCAGGGCACAACTCATAGCCATGTTGCAATGCAAGTTTATTAAACAAACACTGGTGTTTTTGCCATTTTGCCATCAACTAAAGAAGGGAGCACTGATGCTGAAAGATTGGAGATGCTCGTTGCAGAGCTGTCAAATATTAGGACCTTTCCGTCGCCCCTCAACCACCTGGCAGCTCCATGCCCCGTGCTGTTAATGTTTCATTTCCTGCCATGGGGTCTAGCTATAGATAATGTTCCATGTCAAGTGCTCGTGTTCAGGTGGAGCTTTTTCAACACCTCAGGTTTACAGTTGCCCTGCGTATTTGTTCTACTCAACCCACTCTTCCTGAAAAATTAAAATTCACATTTCCTTATATTGACAGTAGTGCCGTAAGTGCTGAGGGTGTATTCCAATTAATATTGACCTATTATTTTAGGCTGGGCGGCTCCATTGTTCTGCAATGCTGTGATGCATGTGCTTTCCAAATCGTCAAGGTCGCTTGCTCACGCATGTGAGCAAGCACGTGCCGCACACGCGCGCGTGCACACACACACACACACACACACACACACACACACACACACACACACACACACACACACACACACACACACACACACCCACACACCAGCGCTTTTGCCCTTGATACGCTCAGTGTATTTAAAAAAAAACCTCACAATTCTACAGTATAGCTCTGTTATCATCAGTCCATTGGTCAATCAGTAGGCTGGGCACATGTAGGTATAATACTCACAGTTCTACATTATAACTCTCAGCTGCGCTATTGAGAGACACCTGAACAAATTACTTTTCTGTCACAAGTCCACTTCACTCCTCAGCCAGCTCCACCCCTATGCAGGAAAACACAGACACATGCACATGTTTGTGCAAGCGGGCACACATATCATTCAAATGCATATTTCACACCATGCCTATAAAGGTTACATCTATGAGACATTCAGACCAATCACTCCCTACACATACAGTACATGTCCATCAGTAGTTTATGCTTTAGGTGTATTCTACCTTAATTCCATCATCTTCCCTCACGTGTGTGTGTGTGTGTGTGTGTGTGTGTGCGTGCGTGCGTGCGTGCGTGTGGAGGTGATTACAGTCTGAAGGCGTCCATACTTACCTTGCTCTTAACAATAGAGAGCTGTGAATAGAAGCTGGTCACGTGACTTACTATGAAGGCCTTCCAGGGCCAGACACACACACTCTGTGTGTGCGCGCGTGCGTGTTTCAGACATATATAGACAATGCGTGTGCTGTTGGCTCTATAATTACAGGCTTAATCTTCCTTTGCAGATGGTTTTATTCAGAGAGAGAGAGAGAGAGAGAGAGAGAGAGGGAGAGAGAGAGGTAATGACATAAAAAATATAGGTTGCAGGGTATTAACAATAATATAGCCTTATTGGCTTTTTGCTATTGTAACAGTTCCCCCGTGCTGTACTCTGGAATAATAGCATGAATGTTACAAGAAAGATGAATATTGCAGGGTATAATTAGGAATAATGGGGCTCTATGCAGTTCAATGTTGATATCTATGGTATACCCTTCCTTCCCACAGGATTGAAAAGACTATACCTCTGAATTCCTCCATTCACTTTCCTATATGTAGAACATGCTGTACAGTATGCCCAAAGTAAGTAGAAATATACTTTTGGCATACAGTATGATACTTACAGTACCTTTATATAATTAAGATATTTACTTAGAATAAGTATAATTTTGAGCATTTTCCAAATTCCAATACTTTTACTCATACTCCACTACAGCTTGGATCCAAATATTGTACTTTAAAGCAATGGCTCAGAATTTTGGAACTTATACCGTATGAAATACCATTAATTTAATATACTCTCACCACTCTGGAGATAAAGTTGACATCACTATGTTAATGGAGAGTATTTCATACAGCTTAATTAAAAAAAAAATCTGAACTATCCCTTTAACTATTAGGGCCCTATTTTGCTTGTCTTAGGTATCTGGTCTTAAGTCTTAAGTCAAAACTTGGAGGTGTGGCAAAGCTGTTTTGACACTCAAAACATCAAACAGCTTTGCCACACCTCCAAGTTTTGACTTAAGACTTAAGACCTGACATTTAAGACAATCAAAATAGTGCCCTTAATTTTTAATAGTTTTTGATTATCATTGATCCTACAAAACGTACTGTGCAATGACCACTTCAGCCTTATACAGTACATACATTTCAGCCATTGGAAAAATGCTGAAATGCTGTCTTCCTTTTGCTCCTCGATCCGATTGTAATCATAAAGTTTTTCCCGATCCGTGATTTATAATTTCAATCCAGCATGATAATATCATGATATGGATGCACATACAGCACACTTGACAGTAGGGATGCCCCTGCTGTGTTTTTGGCCCCCGATACAATTCCGATCATTTGACAATGACTAGATCAGTCTTGATTTCCAATCACCCGATCCGATCCTATGAAGACTACCTCTTACTTTTTGTTTGCTCCGATGGTCTCCCTCTACTCAATTACACTCATTTGTGTCAATTTGGGGGTCCTTGACATGATGAGCTAATTGAATTGACTCATTTTTTTACACAGTGACCTGAAAAACATTTGCCAGATGAAATGGATTTTTCTGCCTGGGATTTGTGTGTTTGAAAATCCCACTATCAAAGTTAATTTAACTTTGAGAGTGTACTGGTTCCATTGGAGTTACAGACCCATAAGGGTGCGTTTGGTTCCAAATCGTCATTTAGCTCCCTCAGTGACCCCTGGAGGTCCCCGGACCCCACTTTGGGAACCACTGTAATAAATGATATAAATGTTTTGATACAATAATACTCCACATAAACATTTTGCTTTCCAGTAAATGAGCTC
Source organism: Benthosema pterotum (assembly GCA_039105355.1). Classification (NCBI taxonomy): domain Eukaryota; kingdom Metazoa; phylum Chordata; class Actinopteri; order Myctophiformes; family Myctophidae; genus Benthosema; species Benthosema pterotum. The sequence goes on along the minus strand of CM076979.1, from coordinate 31,591,251 downwards.
CATTGTCTTGTGAGCTAACAGAGCTATAACAGAGTCTCTGTCAGATGAGCGTCTCTCTCTCTAACCCACACAGTGTTAGATAGAGATAAAAACCAATACTCCTAATGGACTTACACGAGTGAAGATCTCTCCCCCCTCTTCTCTCTGGCATTCTCTGTCTCTCTACCACCCCCAACCACCCCTCTTCCATCCCTCTCATTGTCTAGACAAGATTACAGGAGGAGAGATACTTAGAGAGAGTGTGGTGGTGGTGGTGGTGCTGCTGGGGCTTCCCATGCAAAGTATTTAGCAGCCAGTTAATGTACAGAGGGATAATTGGACGTGTCCACAGGCAGCGTCTTTATGTCCAATGTGTTTTTAGCAGCTTCTCAGCAGCTTGGCAGTGTTTACACACTCTAATAACAAGTGGACGTCTTTCAGGGAGCCTTCCGTCCATTCACCATTCAGCTCAGCCGCCACTTCGGCTTTAGCCTAATCTCCCCCCCCCCCCCCTCGGCACACCACACCACACCACTCCCACACAAAACACAAGATTTCAATTTTTTTCTCACTGTAATTGCCTGGTTTTTAATTCCGCACAATCCATCGCGCCAAGATTGGAGCCACAGCCAGATTGTGGGGGGGGGGGTCATCCAGGGACCGTGTGGGGCATGCAAGGGAAGATTTTGGGGAGGGAGAGGCGCAGATTTGGGGAGCTTGGGTGTGGAACTAGGCAAAAGGGAACTAGTCGGAAAGTGGTCTGTGCAGTTACGATAAAAAGTATAAGAAATTAGAATGTTCTCAGTTTTGAGCGGTGGAGGCAGAATCTCGCTGTCTTCTGCTGTGGCTCTGCGACAGCACGGAGCTCCACTGCTAATCTGCCTTGTATTGTGAAGTAGAACGCAGGCTGGCGGCCCCTGAGGATGCTCTCTGGGTGGACAGAGGCATGGACATATAGATAGATGGATGGATTGGTGGGTGGATGGATGGATGGAGGGAGGCATGGACACATGGATGGATGTATGGGTATAGTTAGGCATGGACATCGATAGATGGACGGATGAATGCATAATACAATGAAATAAATCCAGCATCAAGCTTTGCTGTGCCTATAGCTGCATCTATACTGTACTAAGTCATACAAGGGAAGCCGGGCATGGGAGGTTGATATTTGTCACTACAGTGCAGATACGGTGAGTCTATGGACTACAACAACAGTGACGACACAAAATGAGTGTGGTGACGTCCATTTGTACACACTTTGTTACGCGCCCCCACACAGACTTCACATACATTTATATGTACATTATTTTAGTAGTGGCCTACTATAACAGTAGGACAAATGGGGACGTCGGAGAGTTGTTTTGGATCGATTTGTGACTGCTGAAACTTCAAGTCAGTGTTTGTGCTGGCCTAAGTGTGGCCGCAGAGATCAGATGCAACTCTTCCAGAGATAGATGGATACATGCATGCATGCTCTATGCGGCTATATCTGTGTCGCTCATTGTGAGTGATTTACTATGGCGTTGTCCCTCTAGTAAAATCCAAAGAACACTGGAAATAAGGACATTGTTGTTATTTCTCCCGGATACACTTGTTTGATTCACAGAAAATGTAAACTGATTTGTAAAGCGTCAATGTAATTTCCTTGAGCTGTACTTCCACCAGAGTTAAATTCCCTTTGATTTTTCCCTTTAATTGGGTCCCTGAGATAGAAATGGCATTAAATAGGGGACCATAGCCTATTCAGGTCAAATCTGGGGGACCCTTGAAATAAAAATGGTTGAAATTCAATTCTAGAGCTGTAAAAAGAGATTCCCTTGGCATATATCTTTGGGGTCCTTGACATGAAAAAGTTTGGGTGCTACTGGCTCAGAGAGCGACAGAGAGGGAGGGAGAGGAATCAAGAGAGAGGATTAACATGCTCTCTTCTAAGGGGACATTGATATTTCATGCGTGCAGCATGGTGGCCGTGCGTCATGCAGCAGGCTCTTGGCATGGCAGGAGGATGTGTGTGGGTGTCGGTGTGAATGGAAGGTAATGGGCAGCGCACCTGGCCGGCGCTCCGCTTAAATACCGCCTGATTGTTTTAGCTCAGCCTGGCTTTGATGATGGAGGAGAGGCGACCGACGGTGTTGTTGTTGAACTGGTGGGGATACAGTATGCGCAGCGCAGCCACCGCTGAGCACACACATCTGTGGCACGCCATAACAGGTGTGTGTGGTGGAGAGGGGGCGAGAGGGGAGGTGGTGCGTGTGTGTGTGTGTGTGTGTGTGTGTGTGTGTGTGTGTGTGTGTGTGTGTGTGTGTGTGTGTGTGTGTGTGTGTGTGTGTGTGTGTGTGTGTGTGTGTGTGTGTGTGTGTGTGTTGTGTTCGTTCGTGTGACAGAGTCAGTGTGTGCACGAGAGAGAGATTGGAAACCAGACCAACTTTCACTAGAAACCAAATTAAAGAACGTGTAAGCTTTGTTCATCCTCCTCTTAAAGATGAGAGATGAAAGATGAAAGATAAGAGAGAACCCTTCCTCATCATGACTCCTGCATTTAACAAAAAGTCAAGAAAGGCTAAAATAGGCAAAGATATTATCTTAATGATTTATATAAAGTACAAAAGATCATACATTTAAATGAGTTTAAATTAGATGAAAAAACTTGGGTGGGAACCGTGGGATACACAACTACACTGTATAATGAAATGCAAATTGCCAAAAAATATGAAATGTAAATATCAGTTGGCCCTTGTTAAAAATATGCTTGTTCTTCATTGTTATGTTTGGTTCATGACTGTGCGATTCAATAGACCATTTGCATTGTAATGTATCAACCAATCACCCAATACAAAATAATTCTTAAAAAAAAGAAAAGAAAGGCTAAAATAGGCAAGGATGTGATCTTAATCATCATACATTTAAAGGAGATGAACATGGGTTTTTTACATCTTGCAGTTCAATGTTGTCATAATAGTGTAACAACTATGAGCATTATGGAACTGTGTAGGGTTTTCTAATTCATGATAAACCAGTTTTGAATGTTGCAGTGCATTATCTAATCTAGAACCGCTGGAGTCAGAAAGGGCGAAATCATTTGTGACCTCAACCATTTTTTTAAATGGCCTTTTTCAATGGTCACAACCTTTTTACACCTGCCCCATTCCACAAACCTTTGAAGAAGCATCATTGTCGTCCATTTCAGTTCGTTTGATTAAAATCTACCTTGAAATGGTGCGATGGTTTGTTATAGTGTTTGATAATCACCCACCGCTCAGACAACAACAGCCAGTGAGATCAGCAACTAAACACACCAACTTCATCAGTCGTAAGCTCCCATAATATACCATCACGCCTGTATGTTTAATGTTACTGTATATTTCTGTATATACCTGCTAAATGTGAGGTTTACAGGCATAGTGCCTATAATTGCCCCATTTGTCATGCAGTGGTAGGTTTTAAAAGTTCAAATGAAAAGGTGGTAGGTTTTAAAAGATCAAAAAACGGCAGATTAAACGTATACAACAAAAGATGGACTTAGCGTGTCCCACAGGGAAAAACAATGAATTGGAAAAAAAGAAGGCTTACCTTGACTGCGAATCATTCGTTCAATTGTATTTTATTAATCTGTAATAATAGCATGTGTTAATAGCGTGTGTTTTGTTTCGCCCCAAACGAATATTGAGGGTTTCACCATGTGGGCCTTATAACAAGTGGTTCATGATGGGGTACTTGGATCGTTGCTATGCAGCGTGTGTGTGTGTGTGTGTGTGTGTGTGTGTGTGTGTGTGTGTGTGTGTGTGTGTGTGTGTGTGTGTGTGTGTGCGTGTGTGCGTGAGTGGAGGTGTTCCCAGCGAGGGGTGTTGCTGTGTGACGATACGAGGCGCGACAAAAGCTATAGACTTCATCAATTACCTGCAGGCGCTAACCTGTGGTCCTTGCGTTGACCCAGGGGCCTGAGGGGTTAATACACTATCAATGCTTTATGTGAGTGACACCGTGACACGCACGCGCACACACACGCACACGCACACACACACACACACACACACACACACACACACACACACACACACACACACACACACACACACACACACACACACACACACACACGTGTGGGGGATTCTCCTCCTCGAGGGAAATAGGCTCGCTCTGATGGCTTCGCTGTCTCTCTATTCCTCAGTGCTTTTGTCCTCGTTCCTGTATCTCCCCATTCATCTTCTAGGCCCCATGCCTCCATCAAACTACCTTATTCATTTCATAGTAGGGTTAAAGCTACATGCGTGTGTTTGTGTATGTGCGTGCACATGCGTGTGTTTGTGTGCCTTGCGCGCGCACCCAAAACGAGTCGGTGTGCTCCGCACGAGCATGTGTTTGTGTGCGTGCAGCGCTCCGTATCGCTGCTCGTGCGACGCCTTGGCGAAACTATCACTGTTATCTGCTAACTTTACCACCAGGGCCAAATTGAAGGCATTGATGTGGAAGAGGTGTTTACCCTCCTCTCTTCTACCTCTCGCAGCATATTCTCTCCCTTTCTCCCTCGTTCAGTGTTCTCTCCCCTCTATATCCTCCCCTCTGTCAAAGGGAGTGTGTCTGAGCCATGCAGGCTGCATGGGGCATGCACATGGCACAATCCAATAGCGACCAGCGACCTGGGCACAACCTGGTTTCGACCAGTTTCTTACTTGTTGCTACTACTGGTGACTAGTCGGCAACTATAGCTGCATACTTGGTCCCACTTAGATATATAATATATAATAATTATTATAATTATATATAATAAAAGTATTATATATAATAATTATACCTGATGATGTTACCTTCAATATAGTTACCTGGGAGCTGAGAAACAGTGTGCAGACTGCCTGCAGCTTTTGTCTCTTTTGTCAATATTTACCATTGACAGTGAAAGGAGAAATCAGGTCAAATGTTCTCCAAATGCGATGCCAATTTCGCCAACCTATATACAGTAAATATAAATTCAGTTGTTCATGAGATGAAGCAACATATGATGATGAGAGCACTTATCATCACACAGGTATGATTTTAGTTTTGCACATGCATACCTGTCCATGTGACCAGTGAGTGAGGCACAATTTGTGCTTCTTTTTTCTTTCTCATTGCCGATTTACAAATGACACACATCTGATAGTATTACGTAGCTCTAGTTCCCAAAGTAGCACTCACAGGCAAGCCTCCTGGACATATTACCTCTTTGGGCCTCTCCCGACCGGGTCAACATTGTGATGTGTGGACTGTGGACGTGGTGGATTTAAATCCGCAACATCGCCAGACGGTAACGCCATGCACGCCACCGTCTACATCGATCAAACCTGTTTTTGTGTGTGTTTTTTGCAAACAGGGCTAGATTGAGCTATGGTGTGCGAGTAGTGAGTGCGCGCAGGTGTGTGTTTGTGTAGCTAATCTTCTTCTACCTCGGGGTGCCTGTGTACAAATACACAAACACCACACACAATCCTGTGTGTGTGTGTGTGTGTGTGTGTGTGTGTGTGTGTGTGTGTGTGTGTGTGTGTGTGTGTGTGTGTGTGTGTGTGTGTGTGTGTGTGTGTGTGCCTGCTGTGATAGGGCATGTACCATGACTCCATAAAGGTCTGTCTCTCTCAGTAGATTTCACCCCTCACTACATTTCCTTAATGACTCAAACAGCAGCAGTCTCTCTGCTCTCCTCTTTGGAACGGTGGGTTATCACTGCAGAACGCACGCCGGCATTACCACCCCAGCCTGCAACCACCCCCAGCCCCTCCCCTTACACACACATGTGCACGCACGACACACACATTTACGCACGCACAAACACATGCGCGCGCACACACACACACACACACACACACATACAGTTTTAGTCTCATCCATCTGACTGTACATCTGAAGTATTGCCATTTTATGGAGAATACGCTCCCATATGCTGTACCTTATTTGCGGTTACATACTGTAAATAAGTCAAATGCTGTACGGGTCAAACAAAGACTATTTAACTTGGTCCTTGGAAATTAAATCTTATATTCTAAATGACAAACCGATGACTTTCATGGAGTGGCTGCAATTCTCCTAAAACAAAAACTTAATTCTATATATTTTTCCTATACACACTGGTAGTGGTCATAGGGACATCCGACATGAACATAATCTAGATACACGTAGAATGTAGTGGTGGGAGGATTCACTTACCTCACGGTACAATGCAATATTGATATTTAGGATGCTGAATCGATTCATATTGCATTTTTTAATTATGTTGCAATTTGATGTATTGATATATAGTGATTTCTTCCTCACAAATTACTTTGCTTTTATTGTGCTAGAACATTTTAAAACGATTCTGAACAATTTGTACCATGAAAGGTTCAATCAACTTGAACATTTTTAAAGCAATTCTAAACAATATGGACCATGAAAAGTTCAATCATAGACTTCAATGCAGCCAGATAACTGCCAGTCAGTCCTTCTGACACATGAATGAATGAATAGATACACACATTTGATATTGATATTGTGGCATTAAGAATCGCAATATGTTGCTATTGATCAGCCCCGGCAATTCTTCACATTTAGGGAAAGATGTGAAGAACCAGCGACCTGGCCAGATGTATGGATACCCTGGATGACTGGAAGCTCTGATAGAGGACTTGTCAGCCTATAGAGAGGGAGAGATGGAGAGGGATTTTCTCCTTCTAGTCCAGGCTGCTCTTTTCCCTGTGAAAAGCTCTTCTATCGAGGATAACCTGGACATTAACAGTATCCCCTATCCCCTTGGCCTATAGCGTCAGAACCGCCGCCGCAGTGCCGTAAATGAATATCACAACCCAAGAAGGGTATATAGATTAATTTAATCTGCACAGTCCTGTACTGCCTTGAGGAAATGCTACTGTATATAATGTGTTCGTATCCAGCTGAAAAGTCCTCTCGTTTCTCTTTGAGCCGGCGAGCCTCACATTATTTTTTTGTCAGGGAGCTCCTTGAGTAAGTTTTTCCTCTGTTGCTGTCTGTGTGCCTTCATATAGCTACGTGTGTTGGGGGGTTTGGACTGTGCACACACACACACACACACACACACACACACACACACACACACACACACACACACACACACACACACACACACACACACACACACACACACACACAGAGTGGTGGAAATCTATTGAAGTGGTTCTGTAAAATGGACTTTGTTCAGGTAGTCACTTTGTTTTCATGCTGATAATATTCGTTTAGGGAGGGAGATCTTCCTGCCTTTTCTTCTCAGCTCCTCTCCCTCGCGGGGCTCTCCCCGGGTTTAGCCCCTGGCCGCGGGATTAGCCGCCGGGGAAAATGCAGGGTAAAATTAGACTGCGGCTGGCCTGGCGGGCCGCGACCATTGATTTTCTGCCGCAGATGGAGGAAAACGGCAGTGCTTAACGTTCTTAATACCAGCGGGGAGGTAGAGGGGTTCGTCATATTGGTTTTTTGTGGGTTTTGTTTAGCTGTGCATCTCTCATGGTTTGTGCCCAAATAGAAAGATATCTTCAGAATACAAAAAGTAGAAATCTGCATTTTTGGATAAATAATGATGATTCTTACACAACCAGCTGCACAAGGTGACGCGTACAATCATTAAGTTCACATATAAATTGCATCCTTGACATATAGCTACCCGTATGTACGTGTTGGTCTATATTACTTAGGAAAGTAACTTCTTTACTTTACTCGTTACCCCTTAGACAAAGTAATATCATTACTTTACTTATTACTGGATTTGAAGAGTAATATATTACATATTACGTTATTACTTTCCCAAGTTCTCAGCACCGCTTTTGAAAAAATAGAGAAGTACAACATAATCCATTTATTACAAAATAAAGCAGCAAGCGATTTGTAGTGTACATAACTGCGCAGGATGCAGTGTGTGGACTGGATCTACAATCCACTGCACATCTCTGTTGTTACAGTACCTGTCAATAGCTTGTACATCTGTTCTATTTTTGCATGCAACAACAAGCTCATTTTAAAAAAGTAACTTGCCGTTACTTGCAAAGTAATGCGTTACTTATTACCCATTTTTGCAGAGTAATCTCGTTACTTTACTTTTTGGAGCAAAAGTAATAATATTACAGTAATATGTAATCTAAAATTAGTTACTGCCCAACACTGCCCGTATGTACGTTTTTTTATATATATACTGTATATATTATATATAAGGCTAAGTAGCTTTAGTTTTTTGTGGATATGGTCAGTACCACAATATACATTTCAGAGACACATACTGTACTACTAAGCAAAGTGATTCTGGATGACTAACACATGCTTAATGTAAAACCCCTAGTGCTCTGTTCCTGTTCATATTTCAGTTGGTTTGAATTTCTTAGTAAAACTAGAGTAAACATGATCATTGTTGTTCAGGATTCCTTTGAAATGAATTCCTTATTGATCTCACATGTGAGCATTCACTAGACGGACGGAGGTAATTAAACTTGCACAGATTTGGCACGTAAACTGTTTACTGCAGGCTGGAGTTGAAAAGAAGCAAACAAACCAATATTCACAAGGTTGCCACTGAGCCCTGTGGGGATACGTTTGACAAAGGGATGCATTTTTTTTGTTTATTTTTTTTCTTCCCATTAACGTTTTCTTATGATTTGCTTTTTGCATTGTTTAATTATTATTATATTGTTTTCATGCTCGATTGGCATTAACCCATTAAAGCTCAAAAGTAGCAGATATGTAGTCAGGAAATAACACATTGTGAGCTTGCACCTCTGAAGAGGGCTTAGGACACATTTACAGAATTGGCCTTGGTTCTTAATTAGGGATGTCTCTCTTCATTTCCAATCCTGATACCACAATTTCTGTGTTAGCCGATACCAAATACCGATCACAGAGCATAAAACATTAAATAATACAAAAAAGAATCAATATCTTATATGAAGTCCACCAACAGGACTCAATAGCAGACTCCTCACTCAAAAGTGTGCTTGGGCAACTCCAAAGAAAACTCCACATGCATAGACATAGATCTAGAAAATATGGGCCCCTGGGCCACCACCAGCGAAAGGGCCCCCGCTACACCAGAGGATTTTTCTTCCTGACGCGGTGCATAGTGTCTGCACATATCTATTATGACATATAGGCGTGTGAAATTTCAGCACGTCATTTCAGCAGGATTTACAGTAGGGAAGGGATTGCTTAAAGCACAATAAACAGCCAAAATAACTAAGCCAAATAAACATTAGCAGTAATGTACCATATCATGATGGTTTAAGACTTTTTGGGTTATTTTATTGACAGAAAATGAATAAAGCCCTTGCAAATAGCAGTGAAAAGGACCTTGTGACACTCAACCTCAGACGCCCCCCCCCCCCAGCCCAACATGCACGTTGGATAATCCTCCCCTGTCCGCATGGCCCAACATTTTATTTAACTGCCATAGTGTCAACCCCTTACCCCTGTGTCGGATCTGGGCATCGGCTGACATATTTGCCAATACTGATACTAATATATAATGACAAATAAGCGCCGGTAGGGCTTAACAACAACAGTCAATCATAGCCAAGTGTTGCTTTTTCCCCCCTCGACCCCGAAGTTCCGGCCCACTTCCTCCTCCACCCTCCATTGTTTACGGTACACATTTTGCATGTCATTCTAAGCGAGAGTTCACGGTTTGTCCATCGCCCGCTGTTAAAACGTACTGTGAGAGTCGTCAGATGGTGGTCTGTGGCTCAAATGCATGATGTACAAATAGTCGGCCCTGGTATGAAAATGTTTGAAAACTACTGTTCTACTCTACCACAGCTGAGAAACAAATTCCCTTGCTATAATTCTGAGTAAGAGAGGGTAGGATTGTGTGAAGTCTCTCTCTCTCTCTCTCTCTCTCTCTCTCTCTCTCTCTCTCTCTCTCTCTCTCTCTCTCTTCGTTTTCTTACTTTCTCTCCCTCTATGACTTGGTGCCCTCCATCCACCCACCATGCCATACCCCCCCATGCAGTCATGTCATCTTGTCCGTACTCCACCTATCTGCTCGGCTACATCTCCGAGATGCTGTAATTTCCTTGGCCCGGCTTGATGTTTATTGTGAGGTTGAAATTGAAAATGGCTTGTAATGGAGTGAGCCTTGCAGGCCCGGGACCAATTCACAATCTAAATGACTTGCTCCTTTTCAATGGCATCGACTGGGAGAGTCTTTGTGCTGCCTCGTACCTAATCAACCTCCAGTGTGACCCGCGGCTGTCGGGGGCCGCTGTCGGATTAATGATAAAATCATTGGTTCAAACAATTATTCGACCTGAAATGGCTGGCCATTTTACTCTGGAAAATTAAAGAATGTGAAATTAATTTTTTCTTCCCCACACCCTGATGTAGCAGCGCCACTTACGGCTGAACTATGCCCCTTAAATTCTTGATTTCATATGAAAGAGTGCTTTTTACTTTGTCTAGGTTTCCTAGCTTTTCTTTTTTCTTAAAAAAATAGATAATATATATACTTTTTCTGTGCCTGATTGCCAGTACTGGCATCAACCCTCGAGTCTGTCTCTGTCCGTCTGTCCGTCTGTCCGTCCGTCTGTCCGTCTGTCTGTCCGTCTGTCCGTCTGTCTGTCTGTCCGTCTGTCTGTCCGTCTGTCTGTCCGTCTGTCCGTCTGTCTGTCTGTCATCCTGGATCTGTTAGATATGAAGGCTATACATTATGTGCTTACCTGTGCATGTGGCATATTTGTCTTTTCACTAACATATTGCAGATATTACTCGTATCACCTTGTGGTGTCACACCTCCTTATTTAAAAGTTGACGTCATGCCATCATGTACAGTATTGCCATCTCTATATGAAGATCACACTGACCTCTTTTAACCCCAGATAAGTTAACCATATGTGAAGGAGACGGCGACTGTTACCGTTTCCGGTTTGCGCTGTCGTCCTGTTATGTTTACCGTCGTGCTCTCGTCTTGCCGTCTACTGCTTGCCTGGGTCCAGATCACATAGGTCATTGTTATGCATCTATGAAGAAAACAAACACACACACACACACACACACACACACACACACACACACACACACACACACACACACACACACACACACACACACACACACACACAAATCCTCTTTTTCACATTACGTACAGGTATACTATAGGTGTATATAAGCAGGAATACGGATACAAAAGATATGCATATTTGGATTATTGTGTGTGTGTGTGTGTGTGTGTGTGTGTGTGTGTGTGTGTGTGTGTGTGTGTGCGTGTGCGTGTGCGTGTGTGCGTGTGCGTTTGCGTTTGTGTGTGCGTGTGCGTGCGTGCGTGTGCATGTGTATGTGCATACATACAGCCAGACTCTGATGAGCCCTGCTGTGCACCTCTGTCTGTCAGACTGCACTTGATTAGTGGCTGTGTATTTATGATCACCATCGTCATCATCATCACACAGCTCTCTCCTCTTTAAGTATGAGACAATGGCCTCTCATAAAGAGGCTCTTATTGAGCGGCTGCAGTGTGCTCCAGTCCTCCCCGCCCTGCCCAGCCTCCTCAGCCCCCCCAACCTCCCTGGCACTACGGCGGTCTCCCATGCAGCCAGGCTGCTGCGTACGTAGCCGCCGGGGTAATTACCCAGGGATTGATTCCCCTAACAGAGACCATTTCCTCACCTCCTGGAGAAGCACTAAGAGGCTTATAATAAGCCCAGCTCACCTCCATATAGCTTCTCTAGCTAATGTCTCTGCTCACGCTGGAGCTGGAGCCTCTATTGACTTGTTGATGGAGATGCCAGGGTGGTCCATGCGGTGAAAAGGCAGGGAGGGAACGGGCTGCGGGCAAGATTGCTTGATTATTTAAAAAAAAGGCCACGAAGTTCCGTTTTTTTCCTGTTCTTTATCTCACCTGAGCTTTAAGGTTTGGTTTATTCTCAAACATCAGTTGAGAAGGGATGCCATCAAATCTGGGCCACGGAGATAGTATACTCTCAAATACATCAATGGATGTTTTATTCTGGACTTTAAACAATCCTGGACTTTTATAACAGATATATATACATATATATACATATATTTTATCTCGGCAACTCACAACAAGGTCTCTGTGCCGAGAAAAGGCTACATAAGGCCCTCCCCGGCGGGGGGGCGGAGCCGCGTTTGAATTGGCACCACGTAAAATGACAGTTAACGTTCAAATGTTCGCCATTCATCCATCCTGTGGCTGCCGTGGTTGCTAGGGTTACGGGGCATCAGAAGTCAGTAAGGTGACCAGAAGGTTTGCCTCATTATGCGCCGCTTTTAACAATGCCCCGTGCTCATGGCTTCACTAATTATCATTCTGAGAATGTAGCAATTTGTTACTTCCAATCTGCCAGTCAGCGTCGTATAAGGGCACCGAGGAGAGAGCCAAGAGCCAGCCAGGGCTGGCATTGAGCACAGGAGAGAGAAGAGAAGGCAGAGAGTGTGAAGGACAACAGAGTTTTTCATTCATAAGGTCCAGGAGTGGGGGTGGGGGGCATGGGGGGTCAGGGGAAGCAGGAGATGCTGTCACACTATTAGAGTAGTGATTTCAACCAGTGGTCTGGGGACCACCTGTGGTCCTTGTGAGGGTTCCAGCTAGGAAGTCCCCATGTTAAACTTGGTTACCCTTATACAAAGTGGTGAAAGTGGTTTGGAGTTCTTGCTGGAGCTATCACAAATAAGCATCCGCAACGCTTCTGTGGATACGCCGCAACCTACCAATAGCCCTAAAATGCATAAAAAAATGCATTTTGGCATAGTATATACCAACGCAATACAAACTCATCAGGTCTTAAATCATTAGTGCAAATGTCTCCTGCAATGTGCAATGTGTCTTCATCTAAACATATCATAGTAACTGTTTCCCCATAAAGCAAATTAAATTACATTAAAAATAAGCATAGCTTTTTACTCTTACTTACTATATTATATTTTAACATTTTGATAGCTCCTGTGTGCTCCGGCTGGCAAAGTCTTACCAGAGCTCCTGTGTGCCCCCCCAACCCCCCCCCCCCCCCCACACACACACACACACACACTTTCACCCCTGCTTATATAGATGTTTGACTCTTGACAACTTGACACTTGAAATGTAGCATGAAACCAAATGGACCTTTGCAGTTCCCTCTGCTTCATTGTACACTATAAAGGGTTCAATTATTGTTCAATTATTATAAACATCTGCATTACTGAAGTTATTCTTACATGAAGTCTACATGAGTAGTGTTTGTGTGTTTAGGCACCAGACAGACATTGGACTTATGCAAGCAACAGTGAGCTCTGTCTCTTCCAAAATGCATCCATTTCCCACAATTGTTTTGCTTGTGTGCTATATGGCAATGCGGAATCAACACACTCACTTTAACTGTGTGTATTTTTGCCAAATCTGGGTTGCACATGGCTTGTTGCATGCCCTCTGGTATTGTAGGAGTGGACTTTGTTGACATTAGAGAAGCATATGGACGTGTACATATTCTCTTATGATGACATAAGAGAAAGTTTTGTTAATAAGATGTGTTCTGTTTGTGGGGATTTCCCAGAGTTAAATGACTATGAAAAAATAAAGATATGCTTTGATAAAGGGACCTTTACTGTGGCAGACTATATCTGTCAGGCCTGGGAAAGGAGACAGAGTACTATGTATAATACTGGCTGTAATATGTAAATTATTATTTAATTGTAAATGCGCTGTGCTTGTACTTGGTGTCTTATAAACCCATGAGGGTTGGGCACTTTGTGTGCAGGACACAAAAATAAAGGTATTGATTGATTGATTGATTGATTGATTGATTGATTGATTGATTGATTGATTGATTGATTGATTGATTGATTGATTGATTGATTGATTGATTGGTACTTTGGTAGTGTGGAGCAGACCGACTGCAAGAAGCTGTACTCAGTCATCAACCCCATGCAAGCCAACCCAGTCTGTCAAAGTGAGTCCAAGTAACAGCCTGAGCAGTTTGTATTTTGTATTACTCAATTAAGTAAAAATTTGAATTCCAATCTTTTACTTGTAACAGAGTACAGAGAAGTTTTGATACTTTTACTTAAAGTAATACATAATACAATTACTTTGTGGTCTCCCTCTCTCTCTCTGAGAAGAGCGCATGGACATGCGGTGACCTACATATCCACACCTCTTTTCATACGGTGTCAACAGAATGCCTGCACTGGATGCATTTCTGCAGGAAATGAATGTTTATGTATGCAACGAAACGGTCTCATTTAAACTTGTCACAATTGAAATGCAAAACGGTAAAACATTTGCACATACCCGCACGGGGGACCGACCTCTTGTCGAGTGTGTGATTTCATTCACGTTTGTTCATGCGTTTGTCGTTATTATGCCTTCTTCTGAAAAAGTGAGCATTTATTTTTATTTATTTATTTATTTGCTAACATTCGGTTTTCCAGGATGGAACGGCGGAATGCTGACTTGCCACTTTTTTTCTGCCCGTGTGTCTGTTGTGGTTGAAGTGACTGAGTAGAAACTCTGTTTACAACTGAACTAAGACTCCTGTCGAAGCTTGTTGGAAAGCTCTATATTAGTCTTTTGCAAATTTGGGACCATTGACGAGTTTTTAAAAGACCCAACCACCCACCCCGCACAAAACGGGAATATGTTCAGGAAGTTTGTGCCCAGCCGTAATGAACAAACTATTGGGGGCAGACGGGAGAAATGATGAGCTACAGCAGTGATTGCCAAAGTGGGTTCAGGGGACCCCCACAGGTCCTCCATGGAGTTCCAGGGGGTCCATAACTAGATGATAGTTCAGAACCAAACAGATCCTTATGGATATTGGTTCATCTGTTTGTTTGTTTTTTGTACACTCAATTACACTCCATTTTTTGGGATCCTTGATATGAAAAAAGTTTGTGAGCCACTGAGTTACAGTGTGTTTTCCTGTGGTCAGTGTTTCTAAAGTTCACATTCAAAGCTCCACCCGTCCCACCATTCCACGCCACCTCTCTCTCTCTCTCTCTCTCTCTCTCTCTCTCTCTCTCTCTCTCTCTCTCTCTCTCTCTCTCTCTCTCTCTCTCTGTCTCTCTCTCTTTCTCTCTTTCTCTCTCTCTCTCTCTCTCTCTCTCTCTCTCTCTCTCTCTCTCTCTCTCTCTATCCATCACTCCGTTCTCACCCTCGACTCAACTCCTAGCCTCCTCCACCCCACCCATTCCAACCCACCCACCGTCCTAACTGGGACAAACATTTCCCTAATGAGGGGGTCGGTTGGGAAAGCTGTGGGGAGTGGAGCATGGATGTGACCTCTGGCATAGTTGGACACTTATTATTCATGGGATTCATGGGACACACACTGTGTGTGTGTGTGTGTGTGTGTGTGTGTGTGTGTGTGTGTGTGTGTGTGTGTGTGTGTGTGTGTGTGTGTGTGTGTGTGTGTGTACACGTCTATATGTCTGTGTGCATATACATTTGTGTATTATGTTTTTGTGGAAGACAGAGACAGACCGTCGGAGACAGACAGGCAGACAGACAGACAAACAGACAGACAGATGGGGGGGGCAAGAGGGCCCCAGTTTGTAAGGATGCTCTGTTTCTGTGTGACTGAGGGACATTGTTCCAGCCCAGGGGATGGGAACAGGGCCTTTGGCAACAACAGCAGAGGTGCACACGCGCGCGCACAGACACACACACGCACGTGCGCACGCACACACACACGCACGCACACACACACACACACACACACACACACACGCGCACACACACACACACACACACACACACACACACACACACACACACACACACACACACACACACGTGCAGAAGAGATACAAACTCTTTGTGACATAACCTAGTGCCTATTAATAGAGTGTGATACGCCGTCAGTCCAATTAACACAATTCTTTACTAGAAACCTGACTATTGAGGTTATGAGTGGAAATGTAAGTTTTATTGTTGTTGTTGATCAAGTTATTATTTTACCGCTATTTGTCGAGCAGGAAGCAGTGCTGTGACAGATTCTACCCCATGCCTGAATCAGGAGTTGATGTGAGCTGTGAGCTTTGTTATTTGTGACTGTGCAAACGCAGACACACAAAATAAAGAAAAACGCAAAGATCTAAGATTACACAGTTGCTTCCCTGTGTTTAGTAATATATATAAGAAACTATCAATATAACAATGTATATATTTCTGCCTGTCTACAACACAAATCCTGCTATTTCTTCCTTGATAGCACTTGATCAAAATATTATTTTAATTACAGTGCCAAGCGTAACATTAGCCATTATGCAGGATGGTCCATTTCACAATCATTACATATAGAAAAGAATACCAGCACGATATGTTATATACTGTATGATCCACTAGAATCGGAATCAAGAATAAAACTTTATTTTTATTGTCACTTGGGTGAAAAACTTGCTGTGTAGGCTCATCATTGCAGTTAAAAAGGAGAAAGGAGAATAGAAAGCATAACATGGCGAGTACATAATAAAAAAGACATACATACATATACATAAAATGAACCTGTTAAAATATGAATCACCTCTAGCTCAGCAGTCTTATTGTTGATAAGTAAAACGCTGTTAAGGTGTGGTAGTACTGCTTCTGATGTGATAGGTGATTCAAGCAGCAATTGCCAACGATGCCCCACTGTACTATACTGTAATGCTTGCTGTGGATGTGGAAGTACTCTTGTTTATTTTTTATTTCCCCACAACAGTCAGCAAGCAACACATGGGCACATGGACTGTACATACTGTATCCACGTGACTGTCATTTCTCTGAACTACTCAACTGTGTTCAACCGTCAACTGTGAGTGTGCACACTTTTCTTCCATTTCACAATCATATCTCTGGGTTGTAATTAATAATGCATATAATTAATGTGTTCATCAATGTGAGGCTGGGGCTGATATTAATGACTTTTGTGCAAATTTTTACCTTTTTACAGTGTTATTTTGCGGTGCACTAGTTCATGTGGTTTGTGATTCTTAACTAAATCTGCACAGTAAAACTGAAGTGGTCCCATGATATAAGAGCGTGAAAACATAGAACTTTTAAATTGATGTAATATTTAGACACACAAGAACAGCTGCGTCAGAATGACTGCAAATGTGCATGCACGCATGCACCCACATGCGTATGGCATTTGTGGGGTTCAGCGTTAGAGCATGACATTTTGATGGGACTCCCGTAGGGACACGTGATTCACGCAGGAATCCCGCGGGACAGGATTAATAATTTTATAAATCCCGTGATCGGGACGGGACGTGAGTGAAAGTCCACGGGAGCGTGCAGGAGCGGAAGTGACTTAGGTCTATGATCATTTTCAGCTGGCAGGAGTTTCCAATATAAAGCAGAGCACAAATTATTTGTAGTCATCTTACAGTGAGCCAGCACTGTTTTGATTTGCGTCGGATAGTCAAAAGAACTATATATCCCAGAATGCAGTGCAACCAGCCTGCCGTTTCAGAGGCAGAGCAGACGACTGACAGACAGCCGACAGCACAGAGCGCAGCCAAGAGTGTCAGCAGTAGTCAAACAGCGCTGGACTTATGGACTGGACTTTTTTTTTTTTAATAAAGTTTTAGATGAAGACAGTTTGCTTGCAAGCAGCTGTGCATGATTTTGTATCGCTGTGACGCCGTGATCTATAATAGTCTGACGGATTTGTTGTCCTCCTCCAGCATGCTAACGACGCTAACAGCTGGTTTACAGCTGGTTTACATAGCGTTCTATATTGCAACATAATGCGATGCGATGGCATTGCGTCTCCCTTTATCCATTCCCAACCAAGTCTTTGATGGATTAACCGTTTACAGATAATAAATAGTGGGCCCTGGTGTCAAAAAGGTTGAAAACCCCTTGTCTAGAAAAGACAAACATTAAATAAAGGGCCATTTCACCCCTTTTGCGGCCTATTTTAATAATGTTTAGGATACAAGGAACCCTTTCTTTTTAGATATTTTAGTTCTGAATAGATGTTCATGAGGTCTACAGTCTATAGCGCCCCTCAATAACAACAGAAAACGTGTTTATTGTAAAAAAAAAAACAACAACAAAAAAAACGGGAGTGGGACAGGAGTGGGAGTAATTTCGAGTGGGAGTGGGACAGGATCGGGAGCCATTCTACGGGAGTGGGACAGGACGGGAATTTTTTTTCTGTCCTTGTTCGGGAGTGGGACAGGACAGGATTTTTTCTGCAGGAGCGGGACAGGACAGGAGTGAAAATCCACTCCCGTGTCAGGCTCTATTCAGCGTGTCTGTGTGTGTGTGTGTGTGTGTGTGTGTGTGTGTGTGTGTTCTGGGTTCTGTCAGAAATAGAGTGTGAGAGTGTCAACCTCCCACCTTGTCACATGGTGAAACGGTCAGCTGTGGGTGGCCCATCTAAAGGTCAGCTAGCCGGCTTATAGTGCAGAACCAGTGTGTGTGTGTGTGTGTGTGTGTGTGTGTGTGTGTGTGTGTGTGTGTGTGTGTGTGTGTGTGTGTGTGTGTGTGTGTGTGTGTGTGTGTGTGTGTGTGTGTGTGTGTGTGAAAGAGAAATGAGTGAGGAGTGAGAGTGTGCACATGCTCGTATACATACGTACATTTGTGGTTCCAATTTGAAACACAGTGCTTTCTTTCTCCTCCTAATGCCCCAGTGGTTTCTGGGTAGTGGCTGACTCAGCCACGCACGCACGCACGCATGCACAGACAGACACACACACATGCACACACAGAACACACACACTTCCAGTAACCCCCTTTCCACCAGCACAGCAGCCCATTCTCTGTTACCATGGCAAACTCTCCGTCTTTAATGGCAGCCCGATGACCTGTGACATCATCAAGGGAGCCGCCGGTTCATTGGCTTGTTGGTAACCATGACACATAACGAGCGGTGCTGTGTAGGTGTGCCAGCCACTGTTAACTACTGTGGCCCTTTGTAGGAGAGGACCAGGAACTCTCTGACAAGTCACTGTGGGAATGACACACACACACACACACACACACACACACACACACACACACACACACACACACACACACACACACACACACACACACACACACACACACACACTCCAGTCTTAAGAGGAAAACAGTCAGAGTGGAAGGCCCAAGTATGGTTGTAAGATATTCAGTACACATAGTACAAGTATTTTGATATTGTAGACTTGACAACAAATGCTGCAAAACTTACTATTTTGACTATTGTGAGATGCAGACATGGGTAATGTCACAAATGGATAATAATCACAATCCTTTAAAGTTTAAAGTAGAGATTGATAGGAAAGAGATAGGACATACGCCGCAAAGGTCATCATGAACGAGACTCAACGACGTAAACAGACCTCTAATGCATTTTTTCGGAAAGTTCCCTTTTTTGTGAATTAGACAATCCAGCACTAACGCACCGCGTGTCCACAAGTGTCCACTACAACACGAACTACCCATGCGGTGGGCGCATACCACCAGCAACAGTACTGTTACGCACCCTTGTCCCTATTCAGGTTGCATGAACAGCGCTCGAGCACTCCGTTTCTGACCCCTCAATGTCGCAACTCTGACTCAACATGCCCCTTGGCCAGAGTTACAGCAGACAGAGTTGCGTAAACTCCTTAGACAGAGCATGCACAGTCCAGCACATCATGGCGCAGCTGCACATCATACAGCGCTACCCATTTTTACCGTCTGCGTCGGTACTGACTTTAGTATAAAACTCTTTCAAATACTCACATTGTGTTTCTGAACGTGAGGGTTCCGAGGTGTTGCAGCTACTAGTGTCTGTGTGATCCATGGTGATGCTGCTCTCTAATTCTGCTCATATTGTTGTGTTGACGTATTTGCTGTGGGACACGCATGGCAGCTCGGTTGCCAGGTTGGGTGTTATTTTTTGCTGGGAGGCTCATGGGAAGGCTTCATAGAAATCTGGCACCCTCTTGGTTTTTGAACGAGAAAAGCTGCATTCAGAAACGGCCAGAATGAACAAGTTCTAAAGACGGTTCAAAATGCGGAAATGCACTACGTTCAGTTCAAGTTCACTGAAATTACGAATGGGCTTGTGAACGATAGTTTTTTGAACGCATTCGGCACATCATTGCTCTAATGTTTGTTTTAGAGAAGTTTTTACAAAGTGGCAAACAAGTGTTTTTTTTTTTCATTTGTATACAGAAGTAAAGATCATATGACATCATTGGCAAGCCAATATGAATATATCTTCTACCTCTCACTTCACATGAGTGTGATTTGTCTATAATGTAGTGAATAGTAAGTAGTAAAATAGTGTTCGTTGTATGGTGCAGAATTTACAAATCAACACACTTTTTTATTTATTTTTTATTTTAAGGAACGGTTTTGGACATTTCCACATGACAGCGGCAATATATGTGGCGACAGGACTGTCTGTCTTTTTCTTATCACAGACAAGTTGATGGAGAGAGAGGAGACAGTGGCATGCTGGCAGGTGCATACCACCAAATTACCATCACACACACACACACACACACACACACACACACACACACACACACACACACACACACACACACACACACACACACACACACACACACACACACACACACACACACGCACACACACACGCACAAAGCAGGCTACTCCTGTGCTGCGAAGGCTGCCATTATCATATCAAAGCGTCTCTCACTGAGACATGGCAGTGCTTCAATTTAAGCAATTAATGCAGAGAGAGAGAGAGAGAGAGAGAGAGAGAGAGAGAGAGAGAAGAGAGAGAGAGAGAGAGAGGGAGAGAGAGGGAGAGAGAGAGAGGGAGATGGAGCGAGAGAGCTCTCTCCTGTAGGACTCTGAAATAAACGTGTTAGGAAGCTGTGATCCAAATTGTCAAGGCCGTCTTGTTTGTCTCACCATTCCATGCTCTCTGTTCTGCAAGCCTGCATGGAGAACAGCAGTGGGCTTGTATGTACTGTAGGTCTACTGTATTATTTTTTCCAGGGGGGCTCTGAGGTAGGCTTTAGAGTTTAGAGTGGACTAGCACCTTCATCCTGTGCCATTTCACCTTTGTTCTCGTCTCGATATATATCCCAGTGAAATGGTTTTAAATTATAAAAACCCATTTCAGCGGCACTCGATCTTGTCTGAGTGTTTCAGTGTACACTTACCTACATTATTATGTACAGGTAATTGGTTTTTAAAAAGGGATTGTAAAATGCCCTAGCCATTTCGTATTAGTGGAGAAATACCTGCACTTTCATTCATTTTTCATGGGGGTTCACAGAAATATCGTGGTTTTGTCTTGAATTTCTACTGAAATGATGAAGGTTGGGAATGGGGGGTATTAAATTAAAAAAATACTTAATTTGTCGGTGGTAACTGGTCAATGACTGCAATGCCTTTGTGTGTTTGCATTAGTGTGTCTGCATGTATGGGTGTTTACATAAGCTATAGCTATATGACCATGATTTTTAATCAACATTACTTATTTTCTGCCTGTACTGATTCAAAGTAAATAGCAAACGGTGGAAGACACGGAGCAGAGTTCGTCAGGACCGGGACTTGAACCAGCCTGGGTGCCTGGACCATTGTTGTTTTGAATTGACCATAATGTTAAATACTATATAATTTAGATAGCATGTTATTTACAGTATATAGATGGATGAGATAGAAAGAGAAAGAAAGGCTATTACGTTATATATTTAGTGATTTTGCTTAATTCAAATGATACTTTTTTCCTTTTTCATTTGATAATCCTCCCTACATGTGCTGTTCTGACCACATATGGTGTTCCTCCTTGTCTGCCCCTGGCCATGTTGGGCTTAGCCACACTGTAGAGTGTGTGCATGTGCACATCTTATTGCAGGGGTGGTCTTTTTCTTCCAAATCACCCGTCACACTTAAATAGGGCTCTGTGATGCATATGAAACTGTTGGTCCTCGAACTTAACTATACTGTGCTGGCCCTAGTGGCACATAAAAGTACTACCGTATATTCTGCAAGTCACTGACCCTCACTATATGATCCATCAGTTTTGTTTCTGGGTCAGTGCTGTGGAGGTTGTTGTTTACATGAGCGGTCAACGTTAGTGACCTATTCTTTGACGGGGCGCTATGGCCGATCAAACAATACTTTTAGTTTGTGATGTCATTTGGCAAGTCTAAAGGCTTTAATGAACACAAAACAAAACATTGTGATAACTGTCGATACGCATGCACACTCACAATTAGAGCTGGACCGATATATCGGTCGTACCGATATATCGGCCATACCGATATATCGATAAAGATATATCGGCATCGGTATCGGTGATATCCGTACCGATATATCGGCCGTTACATCGGCCGATATATTGGTAACATCGGGCGATATATCGGCCGATATATGCCTGGAACAGAAAAAGAAAGATAGAAAATGGAATTATTTCACAAAAGTAAATGATGTCAATGAGGTATCCTACTGTTTAATTGAAAGAG
Organism: Benthosema pterotum; assembly: GCA_039105355.1. NCBI lineage: Eukaryota > Metazoa > Chordata > Actinopteri > Myctophiformes > Myctophidae > Benthosema > Benthosema pterotum. Next base: position 31,568,913 of record CM076979.1, on the reverse strand, counting down.
AAAATAAATTTGGAGTTTCGAATTTTTTCAAATGTATTTTTTATTATTTTAAATCATTATTAAACATTGGTCCAAAACATCGGTAACATCGGTGTAGTTTTTTCCAAAAATCGGTATCGGTATCGGCCCCAAAAATATGGCATCGGTCGGGCTCTACTCACAATGCTATACGATAAATATGTACCGTATTATTACTTTTGTGTGTCATGGAAATGGCATTAATTTGCCATTTCCCAGATATTTAATTTAACATTTAAAGGCCAGGGGTTTAGAAGACAATCTTCCATTTACCATGCACACAGGTTGGTGATCATGGTGTAATGAAAGCCGTGCATGGTATCATGATCCATGGTATCATCCATCCATGATGCCGCCTGCCTTCATCCTCGTTTCTTCTCACATGACCTGACCCTCCATCCTCTCTCCTTGTTTACTATAAGCCGCTTTCTCTTTCTCTTTCTTTACCGCCTCCCCGCCAGCTCCTCTAGTTCCATCTCTGTTTTCTCTCTCTTATATCTGTGCATCTATCTCTCTTTCTCTCTCTGTCTCTCCCCCTCTCTCTGGTATCTGCCAGTGGATGGTGACAGCTCCTTGATGTTTGTGACAGGTGTACAGATAGCGGTTGACAGGCTGGAGAGCAGTGTTATCAGTAGGAAAGAGGGGATCCCTGTCTGGCTAAATTGAAAAATCGTAAATGAAAACCTCCTTCCCCCGCTGTATCGCTGAAGTATTTTATTTTGATTTATTATTTTTTTTATTCATCAAGCCGTTATGTCAGATGACCTTTGCAGCTTGGCTGATATAAAACTCCAAACGGGCGATGATGCTGACACCTTGCAGGGCTCTGATACAGTTTACACGTACGCACACACACACACACACAAACACACACACACACACACACACACACACACACACACACACACACACACACACACACACACACACACCGTTCAACCTATAAGAGCAGTGAAAATGATAGGCTTTCAGGACAGCGTCCACTGATGCTGGAGATGAAGAGGTTATGATTGGAGGGGACGGCCTCTCTCTCAATCTGGGTGTGTGGGTGTGTGTGTGTGTGTGTGTGTGCGTGTGTGCGTGTGTGTGTGTGTGTGTGCGTGCATGCCTGTGAGAGAGCGGGACAGAGAGAGAGAGAAAGAGAGAGGGCACTAAATGTCCCCACATGTATAGTAGAAATTAAGGAACATTTTCATTTTTATGGGCACTCCTCGCTCCAATGCATGGCTTTTGAAGACGATGCTACTTAAACAAAAGTAGCATAGTGAAAATCGCCAATCTGAATATAAGTGACACATTGTGAGCATGTGGATCTGCTATTAAGCGTAATAAACGTATTGTGCCTTCATGATTTACTCAGTTGTGTTCTGATGTCACAGACAGAAAAATATATATCTAGATCTGCAATTGTCTGGCCATCCTATTTTTTAAGCCTGTTCACTCTGTTCTTTAATTTTGATGTCCTCATAAGTACAGTAATAATACTCATATCTCTATTTGTGTGTGTGTGTGTGTGTGTGTGTGTGTGTGTGTGTGTGTGTGTGTGTGTGTGTGTGTGTGTGTGTGTGTGTGTGTGTGTGTGTGTGTGTGTGTGTGTGTGTGTGTGTGTGTGTGTGTGTGTGTTACATGTGCCTGACTGCCTGTCAGTCAGCACTTCATGTGCACTATAGCTTGACACTCAGCCTGCCTTTCCATGTGACGACTCATAACAAATCCTGTAATCTTGTAGTGGGCGTGGCTACTGATTCAGGGGTGTGTACACAAGTATGATGTGTGTACACTACAGTTTATCATCTCTGTCGGGTGGAAACCTCATGTTTATAGAAAAAATAGAACTGCATTCTACCAAGTGCCAACTTGCGTGTTGAAACACACGTAGGTCATGACCTACTTGATTGCGAGCAGAAGGCAAGTACCCCCGACACCTCCAGGAGATAACTCTCATGACAGTATTACTTAAGGATATGTTAATTACATCACCATGACATCATCAACTAAACCAGCCAATCAAAGTTTTTAAGCGGCCCACTGACCAACTAGCCTCTGTCTCCAGGCTTACCTCATCTGGGCTGAAAAGAGGAAAGCCTGGGCACCATGTAAGGCAGAGAGTCAAAAGGCAGGACTTCCACCGTGTAAACTTTCCCCCTGAAGTTGCCATTTTTCAGCCAATTGCGATGCAATGCTCCTGAAAATTCTCCTGGAAACATTTTCTTTCTCCCTTTGCACTCGCAAATAACTGCTTTGCTTTGTCACAATCTTTGTCGAAATCCATTGTTCTGAAGATCATCATCATCTTCGGTTTAGAGTCCGCTTTCCAGGCGCCGCTGGGTTGGACTTGGCTCTCGATATGGCTTTCCTCCACCGGGGACGGTCCATGGCCACCTCACGATCGATGCCGAGCACTTTCATGTCCATTGTTCTGAAGATAAGAGTCAAGACGCCAGTGAAGACTGAACAGGCTTGTTTTGCTGCGGACTGTAAATACAACCACACCGTGTGACGGAAG
>CM076979.1:31551389-31563889 GCA_039105355.1 Benthosema pterotum | reverse complement strand
CCGCATTGCCAAAAACCCAAGGGGCCCGGGGGCCAGACTGCCACAGCGACTACTCTCCACCATGACATGTGTACACACACAGCCACATTTTTTAAAGTATTTCACTTTTAAAATGCTCCATTTATAAGAAAAGTGCAATGTGCATCTGGTCTTTCTAACATGCATCATATTTGAACCAAATCAAAATACACGTTTATAGTGCAGCTTATGAAAAAGTTGTTCATATCTGCACAACAGCAGCAAATCACAACATCTAAGGCACACTTATTGTGCTCTCTCTTTAATTCTCAAAAGGCTTGCAACAGGGGACAGGACTAGCCTACACACAGGCAACTAATGACAGTGATGGCACATCTTTGACTGGCCAGTGGCCATACAATAGGGCCCACCATGTTCATTTCATCAAGACAGACAAATACAAATATTCACTAATGCAAAGGTAAACAGGGAACAGGGAGGTAAACAGGGAAAGAAATAGGCTCTACCTCCTGCAGCCAGCATGCACTCGACTCTTCATCATCTCTGGGTGTTTTTTTTTCTTCTTGACAATAATCCATGCAACAGTGGCGTCTTTTACCATCGGATTATTTTGCGACAGCATTGACTTGGTTACAGAGCAAATGCGTCTGCCTGCGCTCCCTATGGAGTTTCAATTTAGCCATTATTTTTCGGTCCACTCGTTATTAAACTGGCGATTTTCTGAATCAACTTTTCTTCTCAGTTTCGATGGCGACGCGGTTAAACAAACACACCATTCATTCATTCATTCATTCATTCATTCATTCATTCATTCATTCATTCATTCACACCACAATAGTTGGGAGTGATCCGAAAGAGCTGCTTGTTTGGTTTGTTTACATCTGACTTCACGTGCAGCAGGAAGTGGAGCTGTGATTCCCCGGTGGGAAGGGACCATAGAGACTAGTGACAGACTAGCGACATTGAGGGGTCACAGAACAGAGCGTGCGCTGCTATTCAGTTAGCTGTACTCATGCTCAGTGGAAATGAAGAGCAGCCGCCATTAGACCATTCCATGGAAGTGAACGGAGATGTCAGGCCACCAGTTTAGTAGCCCTGATATACTCGCTCGAGCCCATAGACTCCAATGCATTCCGCAACTTTGTCCCTATTTGTTGTCCCCCTTTAATAGAGTCGCCAGCGAGTGGAATCACATCCGAGACAGAGCATGCGCTCGCACGAGCGCGCGCGCGCGTGCGCACGCGCGTGCATGTGCGTTAATTACGTTAAAAAATTTAACGCAAATAACATAGAAATTTAATCAACGCCGTTAACGTGTTAAAAATCAACACCATTAATATATATATATATATATATATATATATATATATATATATATATATATATATATATATATATATATATATATATATATATATATATATATATATATATATCCCGCTTATTACATGGCTTACGTCAGTGGTTTCAACCAGTGGTCTGAGGACCACCAGTGGTCCTTGAGAGGGTGACGGCAACGGCATGTAAACAACCAAATACGTAGCTAACCAAATGGACCCGCTAATTGATACATCGATATATCGATACACTGTATATCGCTTCGTGGCCTCTTCATCGTGATACATATCTATCGTGAGTGTGTGTGTGTGTGTGTGTGTGTGTGTGTGTGTGTGTGTGTGTGTGTGTGTGTGTGTGTGTGTGTGTGTGTGTGTGTGTGTGTGTGTGTGTGCGCATACTATCCGTGTGTTTATATTCTGGTTGTCATGGAAACATTGGTTGGACAGACGCTTTGACGTTTTGCGCGGCATCATGGGATACAGCTGTCACCTGACTACTCTGCCACCATGGAGATAACCTTCAGGGTGACAGCCAAGACAATGACACACACACACACACACACACACACACACACACACACACACACACACACACACACACACACACAGGTGTACCGGTACACATGGAAATTTATCACCTTCACACAAATACACACGCATAGACACACACGCATAGACACACACACACACACACACACACACACACACACACACACACACACACACACACACACACACACACACACAGGCAAACAGATCCTGATATACAGGGATACGCATGAATGCACAAACACACACACAGACAGGACTCCACACCTGCTGAGCTAAACACAGTGGACTGATCCTAATTAGTACTAATCAATATGTTGATTGATATGGTCTAAAAGCAGCATCAAAGAGGACTCAGACTGTCCACTCCAATGAAGCATATGGATTGAGCTATGAGCATGGATCAATGTATGGACTGAACCGGACTCCAATGCAGAACTCTTGGTTTAAAGAGTTGATTTTTATTATAGTCATTTGGATTATATATAGATGCCTGAGTGGCATGCTGTGCACCAAAAATGCCCCTCCCTAAAGGCCAATCTACAAGCCCATAACACTGTGACATGTGGGCATGTAGATCTGCTCTTTTCTGTCATTCTGTCATGTTAAGATCAAAGGAGTTGATCAAAGTTATTAAACTAGAAATAGAGAAATATTTGTTCAAAAGCAGACATCAAATAACAGGAAAGCCATGTTATTTTAAAGGTAATTTCTACTGTCAATCAGATGATGCCAAGATGCTCTGACCAACATATTAGAGTACATGTTCCAAAGCATCTTTCAAAAACACAAATAATATCAGAAATGCCATAAAGGCAAGGGTTAAGGATGAAGCCCCAAACAGTGATTTCCTCTTCAACCATTTGTCTTTGAACAGCAGCAACCTGGATTTAGAATGATTATACCTGAAAATCATAATTACACTTGAAGTCATGAGATTATATTTAGCTTCATTCCATGAGAGCTATGAGCATCTATCAGACGGACTGCGTCGGACGCCTGGCCAAGCATGTTATATGCGTTGTTTTGGCCCTTCTAATCATTCATTTTCCGTGTGATTACAGCTTAGTATGTACTGTATGTTGGCACGAAATTAGTAGTGTAGGCTAATTATAACATCATACTGTATAATCTATGCTTTATTTTTTGGCTATACCGCGTGTCTTTGGGATTTGCAAATCATAGTAAAAGACATATTATGGGGCTGAATGATTGTTATGTAGGCCTGGGAAATGTAATACTGTAAATATTCTGGAATGCTTTTGGAAAGGTTTAGAAAATGAATGTACAGGTATTGGAACCCTGGATCTGTGTCAGCACAGAAAGGACACACATATCTTGCATGGTCCCACTCTGTCACAGCCAGAATGAATGGGTCTACATGAGGCCATACCACGTTGATTTGGTGTCATCTTTTAGATATGTTCCGCACATCTTTATTCCGAACTAAGCTTGGCATGTCAAGTTGATTGTGTAATGGAAACAGGCTGAAAATATTCCACATACACCTGGACTATTATTTCCTCTTTGCCTGCGATCAGAACAACCAGACTGCTGGCTCAATACGGGTGTCGCGCGTGTGTGTGCATTGTGCACACACGCATGCGTTGTGTTTCTCGGCTCATAGTCAAAATATCATACTTCAGTGACAGAGCGAAGGCACGGTGAACACACACAGAGTTGGAGATCAGTCCGGGTCAGTGCTGCATGTAGCTACAGTGCTGGGCTCAGGATGGGGGTAGACTGCTGGGACTGCAGCAGCAGATGGGGGTTGCTGTCATCAAAGCCCTTCCGGTAAACCAACCAATGACGGTGAATTATTTTCCGTTAAAACAAAAGGAATTAAAGTGAACTGCTTTGAGGAGGAAGTACTTGACAGTTAGAACTAGTTTGCAGCACGTTGTGTCGAAGAGGAAATTCCAATTTAAGCTTTTAACTACACATAGTTTTACGTTTGAAAAGCTTCTGAAAAATGGAACAGCATTGAAATAGTGGATGGTATAGTTGGTATAATTGTAATAGTCCAATGTTTCCTTTCCCTGTTGGGCATGCATCCTATGCAAGGAACTTTGTATATCAATTAGACAATGGCAATTTGGCAAGATTTACAGAGGGCATAAAATGGGTGGTAATCAGTTCACATATCGTTATATATGGTAGTACCGCGAGTAAAAGAACACATCCCGACACATAGGCCCACAAACTTCATCAATCAATACACATACTAATCTCTAGCAATCAAAGCTGACGATAGTGGGTACAGTATATGTATGCATGTAAGTGAGTTTAACACCTCACTTACATTGAGTTTAACACCTTTTGACAATATTTAAAGCAATCAGATTTTCTGCTTGGATGTACTGAATGGGCAGCGATCTATCTATCAATAAATTGCCGAGATCAGACACTCAAAAGTGTTTTTCCTGGGTGACCATTTTAAGATGATGGACTTGTTTTAGTCTTCTCTGTGAATGTGTGTATGCACGTGGTATTTCTGTTCATACCTTTATTTTAGATGTTATATGAACATACAGTTGTTGCATTTAAAGTGAATAGAAGCCACTAATAATGCAGAATGCTGTGTGTGTGCGCATGCATGCGTGTGCGTGTGCGTGTGTGTGTGTGTGTGTGTGTGTGTGTGTGTGTGTGTGTGTGTGTGCGTGTGTGTGTGTGTGTGTGTGTGCGTACGTGCGTGCGGCGGGTGGGAGAGTGAGTGAGTGAATGCATGTGCACATAATAAGTCATTAATGAAATAAGTTAACCCGGCATTTCCTGTCTTAGGGAGAGCTCAGTGGTGTTAGCCAGGGTTTAGCACCTGTTGCAGGGCCAGGCTCAGCAGCGTTGCCTGGGAGATGAGGATTATTGCTGCTAAATGTGTGCTAAGAGCATTTTCCTGCTGCTGGATTGGCTTTGCAATAATGCAACAACTTCCAGCAACAATGCAAGAACTGCTCGAAACTCCCACAAAATCCTGAGTGTGCATTTTACTATCGCAGTATATAAGTGAACCCTTACAGGACAAGTTGTTTGTACGCTCTCAGTTACTACATGTTCTGAAGAAAACCATATTTTTGGTTGAGCGGAGTCCATCCAGGAGGTATAGCAGGTCGTCCAGTGATCCGTGGGTCGGCGATTGGAACCCCAGCTCCTCCTTGTCTACATGTCGAACTTCCAACATTGCTCTAAATGTGCACCCTGGGCACAACGGTAGTTGTGGAATTTGCTGTATTTACCGTCCCCAGAAAAACAATGCTGTCCTCACAAGCGTCTTGACTTGTTCATTCTTATTTTCAGAAAAAATGATTTCAACAAACAAAGCAGTCATAGAAGTGTGCAAAGTGCACACAATTCCATCTTTTAAGCCTTTACAACAGCCTTGTGAGCACAAAGGGAGAAATAAAATGTTTCCACAGGGTATACATTTCCGGGAGAACTGCGCCGCAGTTGGCTGAAATATGGCAACCTCTAAGTTAAGTTAACAAACTGGAAGTCCTGCCTTTTGATAGTCTCTCCGGGGTAACCTGTCTCCAGCCTTTCATTTTACAGTGCAGACGTAAGCCTGGAGATCGAGGCTACCCGATGTGTTGGTTGGTACCTTGCATGGCTTCCTCCGCAGCCAGTGTGTGAATGAGTGGATGCAATGTGCCATGTGCAGCACCTTCGATAAATATAAATGCACCATTCACAACTTACTGTTGTGAGGGATACGGATGCTGGGGTTTAAGTGGTTAAAGTCGACTGAGTTGTACAGGAAGGCTCCGGCTGATAATCCTGCAGAAAAAGTAGGTTATGCACACAGACTGGGATAATATTTTGATGACCAAGGGACTTGGTCATCAAAGACTTAAAGAATATTATGTAATAAAGATTTAGAATATGGACATAATGTTGCCTGCGTCATTGTTCGAGTGAAAACGTGTATTTGAACGGGTCGTTTTTCAAACACTGAGCTCCAGAGACTTCACTTGAATGCTGGGCAAGTTACCTTCTAGGAATTATTTAAATAGTGAATGAACAGTGAACTGACGTTTAATTGCTTGTTTAATAGCAAAGACAAAATGAGTAACAGACTTAACAACCTTAATATAGCCTAATTCGATAGAGCTTTTATTAGAAAAGTAGTAGCAAGCCACCAGAATTGCAGTAGACTGCTGTCACAGTCTTCCCCATTTAAAGGGACTCCATCATTAATTTAAAATCTGATCGAAGTGTGTGACGCACGCACATAAATTTAAATCTAGGGCTGGATTAGATATAGTAAATGTATTTTATAACTGTATGAGTAGTAGTTGCATAAGTAGTTGCAATGGTCCAGTATTACACTGTAAAATTGTTCATTTGTTCAATTGTACGAGTGTTCATTTGAATCTAAAAGTGGCTGCGATAATTCTTTTGCTCTATTTCAAGTAAGCACCTGTTTTTGTTCTCACTGTGGGTGTGTCGATGGGTGTGCTTTATTGTTCATTTCTTTGAGTCAAATCAAGTATAGGATCTAGAAGTGTGTCGTTGTAATGAAAAGACCACGTTGTAGGTTGGCTATACTCTCACTATTTAATGTATATTTCTTTGATAATGTTTTAATAATTTAAAAAATGGAACCACTTTACTCATAATGAGGTTTCCGGGTGGCAGTAGCAACATCCAAGTAAGGCTTCCCTGCTTCCCCTGGACTGGCCAGTGTCTTGGTGTCTGCGTGGAAGACACAAGACTAATCACTCTCATTGTGGCCTATTTCCATGGTAACCGTGCAACGAACGGTAATTTAGCCCCGCTATAGCTAAAGACACAGAGCGAGTCATTATCTTAGCGCCAGGCAAGGGCCTCCTATTTAGGGATTCACACCATGAATGAACAATTAGAGAACAGTTTGCTGGCCTATAAGTGGGGAGGGAGAGAGAGAGAGAGAGAGAGAGAGAGACAGACAGACAGACAGAGAGAGAGAGAGAGAGAGAGAGAGAGAGAGAGAGAGAGAGAGAGAGAGAGAGAGAGAGAGAGAGAGAGAGAGAGAGACAGACAGACAGAGAGACAGACAGACAGACAGACAGACAGACAGACAGACAGACAGACAGACAGACAGACAGACAGACAGACAGACAGTATGAAGTTTCCCTGTCCATTTGTCTGTCCATCCAGACTATCCACTCTTTCTGTCTCTGTTTAGACATGTCCATTAGTGTAAATACTAATAAGTACATTTACTCACCATTGCGACGATTTTTCATACCAGTAGCGACCATTTTGCAGTCAGTCGCCACCGTTTTTCATAACAGTTGCTAACCCTATGCAAAGCGGTCGACCGTCTTCCCTACTAAACCTAACCCTAAGCCCAAACCCTAAACCTCAGTAAAACTTATGCCTAAACCTAACCACTAACACTAAACATAAACTCAGTACAAGTGGCCTAAACCTAACCTTAACCCTCGACCATAATGCAAACCGTCACACAAACATTTTGCATACCAATCTTGACTGTTTTGCATAACTGAGAGAGCTCAATGATTGACATTAATGCCATTTTTTAAATCTATTTATTTATTTATTTTTGTATACATGGGACCGAGAGGTCTTTTTTCGGTTATCCTGTTGGACAAATGTACTTGTACTGTAATATGTACTGCTTCATTTTTTTCTATTTTATTGTCTAATAATTAAATCAAACAATCAAAAAAAACAGTTGTAGTTGTTTTGCATAACAGCCGAGTGTTACGCAAAACGGTTGCAATGGTTTCACAACCTTCAGTTATAAAACGACCTGCAGCACAGTCACAAATGGATTTCGTCTCTCCTGATTTTACTGGAGTATAGTATCAATAGGCCTTTACTTACATCTCAGCGGCGATTATTTTCAGGGCAAGTTTGCTTCTTGCCCTCACGTGTCTTACGGATATAGTTATGTTCTTAGATGATGATGTATCTTGTGTTTCTTGTCACATCAGTTAGACTCACCCCATACATAGGAAAAGTCCCCATGTATTGTATTGTGCCCAGATTTTGTGACATCACTATGACATCCTCAGGGATAGTAAATCAGGGATCATATCATAGAAATGCGACATGCTTTTGCAATTGAGCCCATATTTGGAACTCCCTGATGTCATGAATGTTAGTATATGAATATCCATATGATCCATATGTTCATCCTCCCCCATCCATCCTTCGATGTCTCCCTTTTGACTGGCAACTGCCCATTCAAACTCTAGATGGGCCTGCCCTAAGTGAGGTGCAACTGCACTCGGCAGCCGGTGAAAACTAGTTGTGATGCTTTCAGAGGTACTTGCTCACTCTACTCATGAGACAGTGGCTACCCGAATGTATTAACTTTTAGGTTTGGCCAAGCTTAGCATGACATTCCTGCCGCTTTGCTTCTATAAGTGGTCATTTGTGGTAGTTGACTCAGTTCCTTTACACAACAGAAAGAAGAAGGGCCAGACGGACCCAGAACCAGTGAAGTGTTTTTAAACTTGATGAAAAAGTTGATGAGAGAGCCGAGTCCGCGGTCTTATTGAATGAACTGAATGAACGTGAGTGATACTGTTCAAAGCACCAACATCTAATCTGATGTGCGAATATTTCCTTTGAAAACGAAAGAGACTCATAGAACACAGAATCTGATCCACAATGTGTGAAATGATGCGCTGGACAGTGCACCTGAAAGTAGAGCCCAAGAGAGATGACCATGCTGCTGTGGCGGTAGGCCACAAAGTCTACTCGTTTGGAGGCTACGGACAGAACATGGTTCAGATTGAGGTACACATATTCAACACAGTGTCTTTGCGCTGGCTGGACCCAGTGACGATTCGAAAGGGAGAGCATCCTACCGAGGTCCCCACCAGGCGCTACTACCACACGGCTGTGCTCGTAGGCGACACCATCTACATCTGGGGCGGGTTGAGGGCTACGGAAAGTACCGACAATGTTCTTTATGCGTTTGACGTCAACACCCATAAGTGGTTCATACCCAAGGTCTCTGGAACAATTCCGGACGCAAAGTGGGGCCACTCAGCCTGCGCCCTGGGGAAGGTAATTTATATCTATGGGGGATATACGCAGGTGATTGGATGTAGTAATGACATCTGCAAGCTGGATACCACCACTATGGTCTGGTCTTTGGTCGTGATCAAAGGCCCTCCGGCACCTGCCTTGGCGTGTCACTCTGCCACCATCATTGGGACAAAGATGTTTGTATTTGGAGGATCGGGCCAGTACAACAAAATCTACATTAGAGTGTTCGACACGATGACTAACCGCTGGCTCAGCACCCCTCCTACAGAAGTTCTTCCAGAAGGACGCCGGCGTCATTCAGCCTTTACCTATAACGGAGAATTGTACATATTTGGTGGCCACAACCTTCTAATGGACTACACCTTCAATGATCTGTGGAAATTTAATCCTGAGACCTTCACCTGGAAAAAAATTGACCCCAAAGGGAAGACCTCGTGTTGGAGTTATGGAATGTGCTGTTGTATGGTGGGGGGTCGCGTCATCGTCATGGGCGGATCCACGCCCAACGACTTGTACATCTTAGACTTAAGTCCCAGCCTGAACACATTGTGCAAGCTAGTAGTTATCGATTACAAACTGGATCAGTCGCTACTCCCAAAAGACCTCAAGTGGGAATTGGAAACTATGACGAGCAGCAGCAAATTTAAAACTAATATTCCCCTGAGTGTGCTAATGGCCAGCCAGCCTACATAAACAGCTCACACAAAAAAGATGACAGAGAACAAGTTCCTTGAAATGGAACAGAAGAAAGTGAAAGAGACATTGCCGCCGGTAAAATGGCTCCCTTCATTCAAACTGGAAGGAAAGCAAAGCACTGGAATGTGCTGAGTGAATGAAGAAACAATGAAATGCGTTTAGCAAAGGAACAGAACATGTTTGTAAAGGAGAAGAACGGAATATGACTGCAAAGGTGGAGACCTTTGTGTTTTTTTTAAGTAAAGTTTTTTTTTAATCATAATTGAGGCAATATTAAAGTGAGCAATAGTGTAGATGTTAAGTGCCAGTTACTTCCCAACACAATACTCGCAACTCACAGTCTCTCAAATATCTCTTTTCTATCACAGTTCCAGCAGTTACACAATGGCGTGTTTAGTGTGGTGCCGTGTAAACTAAAATGACTCATTTCGAATACGATGCCTCAAATCATAAGTGCAGCGTCCAATTGCAGTGAACCTTATTGTTATTGCGAAGGATAAATATACTCTTGTAGCTCTTGTTTGATATTACTCCTGCAGTTTACACATTACACAAATCGGTACATAAACTGGCCCACATAAGTTTGGAAATCTAACTTCAGGAATTATTTTTTCCACCTTAATACCAGTTGGTATTGTATCTTGTTATCATTGATTCGTCACTTTTACAAGATATGGCATGTAGAGATCGAGCATTCCTGGAATGAGTACACTGCTAAACGTGGGGGTTGCACCCCCCAAAGATTTGCCAAAATGGCAAATCCAACTTTGCTTTGAAAGCAAATTCTGAAGATATGGGGACAGACAGTGTGAAGTCAAGAAAGTGATTTCATGCTGTGTATGGGGACAGACAACATGAAGTCAAGAAAGTGATTTGCCGGTACCTCACAGACTGAATGCCTTACCAACAGGAGACCAAAAGAGACCGAACCAAGGGTTCTGTGTGCACTCGAATACTCACCTGTCACCACAGACATTGAAAAGTCCATTAAAAAACATTGGCACATTATTAACACTGACCCTGTCCTGAAGGAATGTTTTCCTCATCCCCCTCGGGTGGTTCACAAGAGACCCCCCAACCTACGAAACATGCTGGTTAGGGCTGATTTGCCCCCCCAAACACCCACACATTTCTTGAGCAACATACCCTCTGGGAATTATCCCTGTGGCAGATGCCAACAATGTAATTTCACACGCAAATCAAGATTTTTTAATCATCCACACACAGGTAAAAAAATTGACATTAAAGGCATCATCACATGCTCCACAGCCAATGTTATTTATATGCTTAAGTGCCCATGTGGTCTTGTCTATGTTGGCAAAACTTCCAGACCCCTAAAAACACGTATATCAGAACATCGGAGCACTATTCGCAATAACACCATCACCAGTCCTGTAGCGGTCCATTTTGATAAAGCCGGCCACAATGTCTCTACACTCAGATACACAGGTATCGAATTGATTGAACCCCCACGGAGAGGGGGTGACATCAACAACATCCTATTAAAACGTGAACTCTTTTGGATACACACACTACAGACTATGTCTCCTAGAGGTTTAAATGAAGAGTACGACATCAGACCATATCTTTAATCGACATCTGTGAGTTACCAGCTATGTATGTGTCCATGGATACACAGGGACCGGGTAATAGGTCCAGTGTGCGTCTAAGGCCATATATATAGTATTTTCCTTCGTTCTCAAATGGATCCACTCCTATGTTGTTGTATTGTACCTAGGGCTCACTCTCCTTTTTAAACTTGTTGTTTGGGGTATATGTGTCATTGTCCCTACTATACATGTATTTACTTATACTTATATTTAGAATAGACAGAGGCGCCTCTTAGGCAGCGTTATGACAGCTTGTGCTTGAATACTCTGTATACCTAATGGTTTGTATAAAAATACTGTGATTTGTAAATTTGTAAATAATGTAATTGATATGTGTTGTCACCTATGCTGGTCACCTGACAGGTGACAAGTGGGTAATGGACCACAGGTGTGCAGTGTCATTTGGGGTGTCTGTATATATATATGCATGTCTGTCTAGTGTTTGTAAAGGTCTGAGGAAGGGCTCCGGCCCGAAACGTCACCTTATAAGTAAAACAATATTCGGGAGCAGCAATTGGTGTGCAGATTTTCTTTCTTTCATGAAGTCAAGAAAGTGACAGAAACCATGCTCATGTGCCTTGCACACACCTGTGACTGAGTGGCACACCTATAACTGAGAGGCATACCTGTGACTGCTACACACCTTCAAAATAACAGTGAATATCTGATCCTGGTACCACCGCTCATGTGGGTAGCACCCTAAAAAAATGAAGGTGCTACCCACATTGTTACTCATTACGTTACGCAGTGCTACTCATTCCAGGAATGTCTGTTATCTACAAATCATACCATATGTTGTAAAGGTGACTAATTAGCGATTAAAACAAGCTATCCTGTGGGAAACTTTAGAGGGAAAAGAAGAGAAGGGGCTCGCAACTCACTTTGAAGTGCTCCAGAATTTATTTAGCAACAAGGGTTAAAGACAGCAGCGATGTTTTGACCTGTCAAGGTCTTCTTCAGGCATTCAGGCATTCAGAGGGAGCTACTAGATGGTCCGATTAGTCTTTCACCCCTATACCCAGGTTGGACGACCGATTTGCACGTCCGGACTGCTGCGGGCCCCCACCCAAGTTTCCTCTGGCTTTGCCTTGCCCAGGCATAATTCACAGGATGCAATAAAATTTTCTATTATTAAGGTGTTGTTCCAAAAAACTGGCATTTTTTTTGCAGCTCACACGTTTAGCAGTATTACTCGTTCCAAGAATGTCTGATCTCTACAAACTATACCTTGTTGCAAAGGTGACTAATCAATGATTAGAACAATATACACTAAACACTTTTAAGATTTTTAAAGTGGAGAAAATTACTCCCAAAGTTAGGTTTCCAA
>CM076979.1:31533889-31546389 GCA_039105355.1 Benthosema pterotum | reverse complement strand
TGCCACTTCACATCTTAATGCATGAATGAATGGACCATTGTAAAACACTTTGAGTAAGCATGTATTGTGCATTGAAAAGCACTGTAAAAAGCAATACATTATTATTCTTAGGTTGTAGATCTGCTCTTCTCAAGGTTTTTAAACAATTTGGGGTCAAGGGCAAAACGTTTAGGACAATACCTAGCCTAACTAAGCTAGCTATTGTAGTATAAACTGATATGAAGTTATAGAGCATATTACAAACGTACACAGATTTAAACTGATTATTTTCAGTGCAAGAAACACACACACACACACACACACACACACACACACACACACACACACACACACACACACACACACACACACACACACACACACACACACACACAGTGTACTGTCTCTGGTGTGACACTCTTTCTCCATCACATTCCACCCACCAATCCAGAGATAGAGAAGAAGCGGGAGGTATTGATTTTGCTGTCTCCAGTCTGCAGTGTGATGCTGAGGGTGTGTGTGTGTGGGGGGGGGGGGGGGGGGGGGGGGGTGTACTTCCGTGTGCCTGTGTGTGCATGCGTGTGTATGTATGTATGTGTATAAAAGGGATTAAGGCCCTTGCTCAGGCGGAGATACCATCAGCCATCAGCCCGTGCTACTCCGCTTCGGGCTTTCCCGGCTGCCGCATTGTCTATTCTGCTCCGCTATGTGAAAAATGTTGAATATCAACAATGGCTTTCAGTGGTGTATTGTTGAGTTTTTGTATGAACTAATCTTGCCTCTGTGAAAGAGACCTAGGGCTTGGACAAAACGTCTAGAGCCACAGCATTCCTAGCTGGCTCTCTCCCCTTGAACACCGAGCACAAGACTGGGGCTGAGGCAGAAGGGGAAGGCAGGCAGGGAGAGAGAGGCAGAGCCCTGGGCCCAGGGTAGCAACACCAGGCAGGGCTGCCAGGGGGAGAGGCTGAGGCAGGGATGGGACCCAGGAAGAGATGGAGAGACACATGCAGGGATGTTGGCTATCAGGAAGAGATTCTGGGGAGTAGATGTTGGGGGGGCTGTGAGGATGCTGATAGGGTTGCAAACGGGCAAGAGAAGCTGCAAGGAAAGCTGGGGTTTATTGCACTGGGCAAAGCAGAGGGTCAAAGCAAGCTAAGGCCATGGCAGGAGTGTCATAGTTGGGAGGCAACAGGATGGCAGGCAGAGAGAGTGGGAGGGAGGGAGAGATGGAGAGAGAGAGAAGGCCTTGCATGGCCGAGAAAGAGGAAGCATTGAATGGGGCAGTTAGTGTAGTGTAGGAAGGACAATAAGAGAGAATAATAGAAATGAGAAATGTGGACTGATGAGAGAGAAACAGAGAGCTGAGGAGGCAGCGGGAGTTAGTAGCTGTGAGGCTATGGAGAAGACTGTATGAGACCAATGGGATAGGGTATAGGTCCAGTACTGTGTGCAAGGGGAGTCAGAAGTGTGGCAGACAGGGCCCTTGAGAGGTGGTGACAGACAGACAGACAGACAGATAGAGTCCCCACAACCCAGACAACAGGATGTACAGGTGGGAGGAGTCAGATTGTTTGCCTACATGCCAGGATGGATGGATTGATGTAATGCTGTATACTGGATCAGGGATGCTGAAGTCCAACCGTAGAAGTACAACCATGATGAACCCCACATCAAGGTAATCTCTCTCTCTCTTTCTCTCTCTCTCTCTCTCTCTCTCTCTCTCTCTCTCTCTCTCTCTCTCTCTCTCTCTCTCTCTCTCTCTTTCTCTTTCTCTTTCTTTCCTCATTGCTAATGATTTGATTAAGTGATAGCTTGAAGACTGACTGACTGACTGACTGACTGACTGACTGACGTGCTGGACAGCAGGCTGTCCCAGTGGCTGGTTGTCTGACTCAGTGACTGGCTGTTTGACTGTGTGACAAACTGTGACATGATGGTTTTGCTGCTCCAAAAAGCTATGAATAATCGGTCCCACCCTTGAGGTGGGTGTGTCAGTCTCGCTGTCAGAGGGGCCTCTGGCAGGCTGTGTGTGTGTGTGTGTGTGTGTGTGTGTGTGTGTGTGTGTGTGTGTGTGTGTGTGTGTGTGTGTGTGTGTGTGTGTGTGTGTGTGTGTGTGTGTGTGTGTGTGTGTGTGTGTGTGTGTGTGTGTGTGTGTGCTCGCTCCTCTCTGCCCTCCCTCTCTGTCGCCAATCTGTCCTGCTGTGCTTGATGATGCACCTATAGAGAGAGAGAGAGGGAAGAATGAAGTGGAGAGATGGAGGGGGTTATCTCTGTACCTGCGTCGGTTTTCAACCGACAGTGTGCTCAGTTTTCCGGGTCTGTGTGAACTCAAACATTGGCTTGTGATTGGCTGATCACCCCATTGCTGATGATTTTGATCAAAGCAATGTACATACAGTACATAGTATGATTTTATGAGTTTCTGGCGGGGCTGACTGGCGCTTGCCGTGGCGGTTCTGCATTGTGGTATGCTTGTGGTTACGGTTATGGTAAAGGTTTTGTTGGGGGTTATGGTAAGATTTCTGCTAAGGTCAGGGTTAGGGTAAGGTTTGGGATTGCCACATAAAACACTGCCGACTGCAGCAGCTTTTCTGCGGCAGCTGCCACTGCCGGTATAGTTGCACTAACTCTCTCTCGGTGTACTGCATAAGAGCAGTGTTGAGCAATATTACTTAGGTAGAGTAATATCTTTACTTATGACCCTTAGAAAAAGTAATAATGTTATATTACGTATTACAGTAATATGTTATATACTGTATATTCTTTGTTACTTTCCCGGGTTACCCCCTTCTACCAACTAAAGACTAGAGATGTACAACACAATCTGTTTAGAGACAACTTGTGACAACTGGTAATGTATGTACGAAGTGTGCAGAATGCTGCGGTGGATTAAGATCCACAAACTGCTCATCTATGTTATCTGTTGAGAGCTTGTAAAACTGCTCTGTTGTAATGAGTAGTGTTTTGGTGGTATTGCATATTACATATTACCCATTTTAGAAAAGTAATATTGTTACACTACTTTTGCTGGAAAATGTAATAATATTACAGTAATATGTAATATGTACTGTAATTCATTAAAAGCGCCCCTCACTTCACACAGGTGTGATTTGTCAAAGCATGAGGACCAATATTTATTCTGCATTTAAGCCACATAGCACCACTTGATGATGCCTAAGCCTTTGAATTTTGGCCACATTTCCTTGCTGTATTGATGTTGCTATAGGCTATATAACAGACATGTGTTTATCAAAATATTATTATTTTAGATTCTGTAATTATGTGGACTCCTTGTAAATTTACTTCACATGAATTAATTGAAACTGAAACTACTGAATACTGAAACTGAATACTATTATCACATCATCATTATTATTATTCATTCATTCATTCATTCACTGAATTACCTTTTGGTAGTAGTTTCCATTTTAAAGCAAAAGTAAGTAAGTGTATAATGTGTAAGCTGATAGGGGATGTGTGTGTGTGTGTGTGTGTGTGTGTGTGTGTGTGTGTGTGTGTGTGTGTGTGTGTGTGTGTGTGTGTGTGTGTGTGTGTGTGTGTGTTGTGTGTGTGTGTGTGTGTGTGTGTGTGTGTGTGTGGATTTAGGGTTTGAGGTCAGTGCCACGGAAACCAGGAAATAAAGAGACAGCTGCCTTAAACACACACAAGCACGCACGCTTGCGCGCGCGCGCACACACACACACACACACACACACACACACACACACACACACGCACACACGTGTACATCCGTGTGGTCTAATCGGTAGCCTCTGGCGATTTGTCCTCTCAGCTTGAAGCCTTGTCATTCCTCCCTGCTCTCCTCACAATTATAGCCCTGAACTGAACTAGAAAATCTGCTCCAATCTAGCAATTAGTCCCAAGGCCAACGCTGTGTGTGTGTGTGTGTGTGTGTGTGTGTGTGTGTGTGTGTGTGTGTGTGTGTGTGTGTGTGTGTGTGTGTGTGTGTGTGTGTGTGTGTGTGTGTGTGTGTGTGTGTGTGTGTGTGTGTGTGTGTGTGTGTGTGTGTGCGTGTGCTCGCGCATACGTGTCATTTCTTCCTCTTCCAAACATCATGTTTTGGTATCTTGTGTCCTTATACTCCTTGCAAGGAAGCAAATTGAAGGCCATACACTCCAAAGTTGTCCATAAAAATAAATAAAGCACTCTAAACAAGTTATGTTCTTATCATAGAGGAGAGGAAATTCCGTGTGTGTGTGTGTGTGTGTGTGTGTGTGTGTGTGTGTGTGTGTGTGTGTGTGTGTGTGTGTGTGTGTGTGTGTGTGTGTGTGTGTGTGTGTGTGTGTGTGTGTGTGTGTGTGTGTGTGTGTAGAGTGATGTAGGTAGGTTGCTTCTTGTGTCCAGGGGGAACGGCAGGCCTGACTGGGCAGCGACAGAGACGCTTAGTGCCGCCTGGCTTCCCTCTAAAGACTCGGTCTCCTTTCCCCCTGCAGCTCTCTCTCTCTCCCTCTCTCTCCCTCCTCGCACTCTGCTGCCGCCGCGTTTTCTTTTCATTCTCCTCTCCCCGTCCACCCTTTTGTCCTCTCCCTCCTTCACCCTCCACTTCTGCACTCGCTTGCTCTCTCTTTCTCTTCGTTCCGTTTCCTCCATCTCTCTCTGCGTGGTTTTGCTCCACCACCCCCTTTCTCTCTCTCTCTCTCCCCGCCTGGGCCATTACAGACACTCAGGAGAGGGCCGAGGGGTTTGGGGGGGTGGGAGTGGGGTGGGGGGCGATGGGGATGGATGGGTGCGCGGGGGTTTGGGTGTATAAGGGACAAAAGCTGCAGGGATTCGACGGTCCAGCTAGAGTGGCCAGGGTTTTGAAAAGGAACCGGCACACGGCCCTTAATGCAAGGAGCGCGCGGGCGATACACGAATGGACGGACGGACACACGGAATGGACCGACAGGGCGGACGCGGCCCTTTATCCTCGGCCCTTAGCCACGATGCCCGTTTCGGTCCAAGAAGCACATCATTTATCTGGTGATGGCCGTTCCTCCACGCCTGACGTTTTATCAAACACATTAAGATGTGATGGGGAGCGCGGGGGGGGGGGGGGGGGGGGGGGGGGGGGGGTGTATGACTGCAGGCGAGGCACTTAGAGGCCATATGAGGGGAAAAAAGTTTTTTTAAGTCATAAAGGAGGATGAGTGAATGCTTAGATGACCTGGTAGATACAGTATAATGCACACATCTCTGTTTTATAATATTTACTTTCCAGTACAACTGTACCTCTTATTATCCCCGCCACAATATTTTTCTTTTCAATTAGTCTTTCACCAGCATAGAATATTCCTCTCATTCATTTCTGTTTTTTCTATAATAGCTGTTTTCACACTCCTCATTTGTCCTTTTTGTGATGAATATGTGATATATTTAACATCAAACTTTTTATACATATTATAGCTTTGATTCACACTCTCTTTTTGAAACATATGCTTATGTTGTCACTTTTTTTGTTCTGTGTGGATGTACTGCAACAAACTCATGACAACTCATACTCTTTTGAATCTCCCTCAGGCCAGGCCAACAAACCAAACGTTTTTTATTGATTCTGCTTTCGTTTGAAATGTACACATTCTGCTGTGGGTCAAATAATCAATCAATCAATCTAAGAGCTGGATTTAAATATATATTTATTATTTATAGAGGAGAACACCTTTAGTACCTGCATTTAAGCTACATGCTGGACCTCCACAAAACTGTATTACAAATTGTATTTAACTGTATTTATTAAACATTAAATAAACATCCCAAGCAATTAGATTACAAGTGCAACATTTTTGACCATGATGTTTGTTGGTCTTGTCTGAAGTCCTGTTTATGCTTGAAACTACATTGCATTTTATTTTCAAATGTGTATAATAGTTTTCTGATGTAATCATATGAACCATATTATCTTCCTTATTCTGGGGAAGATGTGGTATTACCGTAGAGAGAGAACAGGAGTAGAGCAAATACAGAGCCCTGGGCATCCCCTTGTCCACTACAGTACAAAGAGCAACTCAGTCAGAGGTGCCCAAAGGGTACCAACTATAGCTTATAGCTCAGCTCAAACCCACTTCAAGATTGATGCACACAAACCTCAGTAACATTACAAAGTTATAAACCAAGAAAACAATTATATAACATAAGCCCCACAATTTCAAGTAGTATTTTCAGCAATGGAATAACAATTTATTTTGGTGGATAGACCTTGTTTAGCTGGAAAGTTTGAAGGCACCTCTCAATTCAAAAAGTGTGTGCACCCCCCAGACACCTGGTCTATAATCATGAGTGATTAATTAATTATCACACATGTTGTTGTGTGGGGCTATATTAGTTACGACTGTAATATCTTTACTTATGACCCCTCAGAAAAACTAATGCATTACTTATTACTTTCCCAAGTTTCCCCCTCCCACCAGCAAAAGAGTAGAGATGGATAAGACAATCTGTTTAGTGACAACTTGTACATCATATGCAGAATACTGCGGTGGATTAGGATCTACAAACTACTGCGCATCTCTCATTTGTAATAAGTAATGAAGCGTGTTTTAGAGTAACATATTACATATTACCCATTTTAGCCGAGTAATATCGTTACACTACTGTTGCTGGAGGTAATATTACAGTAACATGTAATTTGTTACTGCCCAACACTGCACATTTTCAATTTAAATTATTTTATTTGATCCGTAGGAGTACTCCAAAATACCTCCATTTGTGAATCACTGAAGTAGGCAACCCCGTTCTCTGCTATTGGTGCAGAGAGAAAGAGGGAGAGAGAGAGACCTACAGTATACCCCAGCACTTTTTGCTGTAAAGAAAACTCTTCTATCCCATGTTATAATGGGTCCGAAAATTAATAAACTAAATATGACACAGATTTTCAAACCACAACTGAAAGTTATAACTACCTCCGCTGCCAGGAGGAGATCTGGCGACCCAGAAGAAGAATGGTCACACATTGTTTTAAAAACAAATTAAACATGTTATTATCGCCATCACTCCTACAACACTGTCTTTGTGAAGCCTCCCACGTTCTTTTTACTTCAATTTCTAGTTCTGTTGTAGTTAAGCATCAATAACAAACACTATAAAGGAAAACAATTTCACTGCTTTGCGAGGCTAATCCCAAAACGTCGATGTCCTCTAGCTGAGTGTGATGAAAAGAACGCCAACCAACCACCAATGAGGATTTGTTACAAAAATGTACGTATATACAGCTTGGCTGCCATCTTTTATCAACCTAATTCTCTGACCATTTTGGTTTCGTTGGGTGGTATTTTCCTTTATATACACAGCAAGAATTCTCAGTGCTAATCTATCCATTTTGTTCAAACGTGTACCCTTCTCAGAGTTAAAGGAACACTGAGGGGTTTTGGCGGTGCAGATGGGTGGGCCTCTCCAGTGATGTTTTCTATACCCAAGTTTATTTACTGGTGTTATCTGTGGCTTTGTTGCGGGTGGTGTAGGAGTATTATTGTGGATTTGGCTCAGAGAGCTTAGCTTGCTCTGTGATTCTGTGCTATCAGCCCGGGCTTTGATCGGGAGCAACAAGCTGAAAATCCAATTTAATGAGAAGAGCATTCGTTTAACTGGAGAGGGAGCGGTTCATGGAGGATTCTGAGGACACAGGGAATGGCCGCACACGCCTCCATGTGGCTCATGAGGCCCAAGTTAAGCATTCTACAGCCGGTTCCGTTCTAGATTTCTGGAGTACTTGGTACTTTCATTAAAACCGGTGGCCATTTTTTTGTTTCCATTTCCGAACCAGATAGATTTGCAAGTTTAACCTTTCATGACATGTTAAACTTGTGACAGTAGTATTCGTACATTGCAGTAATCGTACATAGCAGTACTTAAAATATGAAAAGTGAAGTGAGGGGTGATCCTTATACTGCACTTCATCATACATACATCATCTCAGTCTGGCCAATCACAATTTGTGTCCTCACCTTCATCAATGTTTATGTAAATGTTTGTGTTTCCTCGTTTGGCACCCAGTGGCCAAATGTCAGTTCCCTTTTCATTTTCTCTCTCCCTCTTCCCTGTCCATCTTCAGTGTAACTATCAATAAAGGTAAAAATGAAGGGCCATGGGAGTGACAGACCTGTACTGTATGTTAGGGAAATAGAGCCGTAACTCGGGAAAAGGGGCTCCTGTCCATGCTGTTTGCTCGATTGATTGTTGTTTCTTTTTAGCTATTGCTGTGGATTTCTTTTAATGATGAGACTTAAACCCACTTGCAGTATTCTTGTGTTGTTATCAAAGCTTTATAGGATGGTGTTTCTAGAGCTTTGGTTGTCAAATGTTGTTCAAGTGCCTCCAGTTTGATATGCAGTGTAGCCAACCCCCTTTTAATACCGTTTTCTGGCTATGGATCACCAATCTACACTATTGACTTCTCCAGGACCCCTGGGGGTCACCGGTTGCCCTGTTCTACTCTAGTAGAGGCATTATGCTACTTCTATACAGGGTTAATTTGCACTATTATGAAATCTCTAATAGGGTATATTGTCTGATCACAGAGCCTTCCAGCTTTATGGATTCCATTTGTTTGTTTGCATTTAGAGAATGTTTGCTTACGTACCTTTTATTGTGTTTTCACAATCCAGTATCTTGTTTTCATATGAACTCAGGTTGATGTACATATACACTGCATTACTAATGCCCATTTCATATCCTTTTATCAGCTATGATGAATGTAACTATATGCTGAAAAGTGGAAAAAGCAGCACTTCAAAATAAAACCTAATCTCATTTCATCATTTATTATGGAGTGCTGCTTATCCCACATTGCTGCTGCTCCTGTGTGAAATTGTGTATTTTTTTGTAGTGAAAGTTTTACCCCATGCATTTTTTGCAACCAGAAAGTGTCATGAACGAACTACAACGAAAAAATATGTTGATTACCCCGATAAACCTGGGTAATGTGAACCTGATAGCATGGTTGTCAGTTAAGATAGATAAGAAGGCCTTTAATCCCTTAATTAAAAAGCCGCATTAAGGAGGATGGGATTGATGTGAGTGCAGTAATGTGTTTGGGCCGTGCTGCATGTGGATAACAGCACCACCACCACTTGGCCGTCCAACAAAGAGGTTATTGGAGATGAGAGTGGATGGTTTTACTGCACAACAATAGCTTTATAAGGCTTAAACCAATGTGGAGCATACCTACAACCCCATGCCAAGCACGCATGCACATACGTGTATGTGTGCACGTATACAGCAACACACTCACCACTGGCCAAGGAACCACACACACACACACACGCCAAATCCAACTAGCTTCAAAGTCCAGCCAAGTCCATCTTCTCCACTCGTGTGTGTGCACACAAGCTCACACATGCACACAAGTCCCAAGACACAGTGACGAGGCCAGCGCGCCATATCATGCGGACACACACACACACACACACACACACACACACACACACACACACACACACACACACACACACACACACTCCCATCCTGCAATACAGACGGAAACGTGGCCACACAGCTTTTAGCCTCCCATGCAGTGAATCCTCCAGTGGTCTATACCGTGTGCGTGTGCGCGTATGTGTCTGTGTGTATGTGTGTGTGCGCATGCACACACGCTTGTGGCGGTCAGTACTGAGGCTGTGGTTGGAGAATATGGACGGAGGAATGGAGGGAACGGAGGAGAGAGAGAGAGAGGGAGAGAGAATCTGGAGACAGAAAGAGGATTAGAGTGATATGGGGGACAAAGAATGACAATACTTTGTCACATTTTGTCAGAGAGGATTTTATGGTAAAGCTGATTTGGAGTCTGCCACCAACAAACAATGATGATTGGGAAGTATGGGATTTATTACCGCATTACTTTGACAATTTGCATCAAGTTCAGAAATGCCTAAAGTGTTGGTGTGACCAACAACCACAAGATAAAGTCTGTTTCCATTTAATATCCGTAAAGCATGAATACTGTGCTGTAGATGTTAATTATAAAAATAACATTGTAGTTATAAATAATAATAACTAGATTTTTTGCAATTCCATTGCCATTGTCACTTGTATAGGCTCTTCCACGACTTGAGGCAACCAGGACACCGTGGATTTTACTTAATGTTTAGTAAAATCCAATGGTTTGCTGTGACGCTCCCTCAGATTCTTAAAAACAGTGGATCTCTTATAAAAATGCAAGCAACAACCAACAAATAAGCCAACAAATAAGACTGCACACAACACCAAATCATTATCTGAGCTAGTCCACACCCATATCGTGAACATGCCTGCAGAAGATTACAGGAGAGATGAGCGCAATCACCAAATGATTTGTGTTAACAGAGCCTGTAAAGGACTGACAATTCCTGACAATTTGCAAAGACTACGGCGAGACATGGGGAGTGATTGCTATGGGAAGTGCATGAGTGGGGAATTTGGGCGCGAGTGGAGCATTGGCCAGTCGGTGTTACTGCTAGCTTCTCTTTGTCAGCTGATCAGAGTGCCTGGGAGGGCTTGTAGGGACCTATGGGACTAGCAAGATATGGTGGTGACATACCTTTGGTTGGTTTGAATGCAAGTGTGAGAGTTTTGAACTTTGAGCGGAGAAGGGAAGTGACGTGAGAATTTTGGCTAGTTAAAGACCAAGCGGGCTGTGGCATTTTGGATCAATTGGAGGGGCTTAAAGGGAAGTTAAGTTGGATGAAATATTTGTTATTAATATAGTGGCGTCAACTGTATGAATTTATTGCCAAAGTCCCATGGTGGGAGTTCTGCTCTGCTTTTGGTCAATATTAAGTAGTTCCGGGCCATCTTGTGGGGGTCCCTGGGACCACGCAGTGAAGTAAATTAATCCACAAAACTGAGCAGAACTCCCACCACAGGACTCTTGACATTAATTAATACACAGTAGAGTAGACGCTATCCCTTTAAGTGGCTCAGGGGTAGAGTCTACCCCTGGCAGTGGCTCAGGGGCCAATACCTTGTGGTTACCGGATGGTAACCACAAGGTTGCCGGTTCAATCCCAGGCTCCTGCAGAGTTGGTGTCGAAGTGTCCTTGAGCAAGACACTGCCATCAGTGTATGAATGTGTGTGTGTGAATGTGATGCACAAGCTATGTAAAGCACCTTGGATAAAGGTGCTATATAAATGCAACATTTACCATTTACCAAGTATGCATGCTGTTTGACCATTAATTAGGGAGTTACTGTAGTCCAGTTTTGATATGACTGAATGTGAACCTACAAATGACAGCTGAGATGTGTGTTTTGTTTACAAAAATAAAAAAAATGCATAAAATATAGTTATCTATATATGTTTTGGCTAAAAATTGCCTTATACTGTGCCTTTTAAGGGGGGGGGGGATAAACAATTACCTCAACATAAAGGTACAATTATTAGTGTGCTGGTCTGTCGTTTAGCTGACTTTTAAACACATTTCAGGCAATTATTCTCTTCCAACTTAGTGCACTTTGACTTTTTAGGGCAGCAGGCTTACAGTATAGGCAGTGAATTCTTCCA
Organism: Benthosema pterotum; assembly: GCA_039105355.1. Lineage (NCBI taxonomy): Eukaryota > Metazoa > Chordata > Actinopteri > Myctophiformes > Myctophidae > Benthosema > Benthosema pterotum. The sequence continues at coordinate 31,534,937 of CM076979.1, read as the reverse complement.
CATGTCCACCACGGAGGAGACACAGCAGGATCAGTTATATGTGGATGAAATGATTTAATGTTCCAGAGTCTGTTTGCCCCAAGGGAATGGAAAGATGTGGCTTTCTAATTGACACCAGGTCAACTGACCCTCTCTCTGTGTGTGTCTCTCTCTCTTCCTCTCTCCCTCTCTAACATAAGTTTAAACTCAAACCATGGACACTTCTCCACATTAGACAGACAGACAGACACTAGCCAAGCATCCATGGCAGGCCAGGACAAAGGCCTGCTGTGTCATATAGATGACCAATGCATCTCTCTATCCAGACCATCATTTTTATGGGAGATTTCACTGGAGTCAGTCTTTTCCCAGGCCATGTTACAAGTCAAAAAGCCTACTATCAAGTGGCCTCTAAAATGTTATACTCAACTCCGAAACTAAATTGGAAAGGTTTTATGGTTATGATTACATTAGGGCTCTGAATTGGCCATTGAGAAAGTAACTTAAGAATGTGATTATCAGGGAGTCGATGCATTTTTGGGCTCCAAGCTGTCAAAGGTTAATAGCTGCCATTGTTTTGTTTCTGAATCCAAGCGTCTTTTGTCCTCCACTAATAGGCATCTATGTTTCCGGGCATCTCAGTCGGTACAGTACTCGCCTTTCGGCTGTAAGTCATGGGTTCAGTCCCGGACATGCCAACTCAGAGTATGAGCATGGCTTGAAGTCGTGTGATAAGTACTGGGAGTTGATGGTAGGTGTTTCACTCCACCTCAGCATTCCATCTCCTAGATGTGTAGTGAGTTGAAGGGATAGACTCCCGAACCCTGGCTAATACTGACAATAAGCCCCTCTAACTTACTAGAATCCTATACTGACGATACTGATTTGAGTTATATGTTCTGACTATCAACCAGATTCTAAAGTGTTTTATTGTTTTTCCTTCAAGCAGCAGGCCTATATGCTTAGGTATAAGGGCCTTGAGTCCATGAAAAACGTGTTCCAAGGCGTGATGTTATAAAGCATGACCATAATTATTATATGAAGCTGTGACTGTGGGTTTTGTAGGTTT
>CM076979.1:31526389-31531389 GCA_039105355.1 Benthosema pterotum | reverse complement strand
GCATCACAATTAGCACATCTGCAAGCTCTGCGAAGGTGGCGCTTTGTACTGATTTTGGTGCTTTGGAATATTAATCCTGAAAAGTAACCGTTTTGGACATACTGTAGTTCCCATGCAACCAGACAGAGGTGATAATATTAACACTGCATAGTTTACTGTTTCATTGCATCTGTAGTGACCAGAACAGCCTGAACCTGGAGGTTTTTACAAAATGTACTGGGGGTTTTATGATGACAAAACGAGTTCCATGAACCACGTGACTGGGCAATTTTCTGTCCCCTCAATGTCGTAAATTGTCCATGCATTGTCAATGGAATTTAATGTTTGCATTACGCAAAGTCTACAGTTGTTTATAGCTAATTATGTAGGGGTCCACTTGCAACCCCCTCGCGGCTCACTGGCGGTACCCCTGCCCCACTGCCGGTGCCCCTGCTCCACTGGAGGTGCCCCTGCCCCACTGGCGGTGCCCCTGCCCCACTGGAGGTGCCCCTGCCCCACTGGCGGTGCCCCTGCTCCACTGGCGGTGCCCCTACTCCACTGGAGGTGCCCCTGCTCCACTGGAGGTGCCCCTGCCCCACTGGCGGTGCCCCTGCCCCACTGGCGGTGCCCCTGCCCCACTGGCGGTGCCCCTACTCCACTGGCGGTGCCCCTGTCCCACTGGTGGTGCCCCTGCCCCACTGGCGGTGCCCCTGCTCCACTGGAGGTGCCCCTACTCCACTGGCGGTGCCCCTACTCCACTGGCGGTGCCCCTGCCCCACTGGAGGTGCCCCTGCTCCACTGGCGGTGCCCCTACTCCACTGGCGGTGCCCCTACTCCACTGGCGGTGCCCCTGCTCCACTGGAGGTGCCCCTGCTCCACTGGAGGTGCCCCTGCCCCACTGGAGGTGCCCCTGCTCCACTGGAGGTGCCCCTGCCCCACTGGCGGTGCCCCTGCTCCACTGGAGGTGCCCCTGCTCCACTGGCGGTGCCCCTACTCCACTGGCGGTGCCCCTGCCCCACTGGAGGTGCCCCTGCCCCACTGGTGGTGCCCCTGTCCCACTGGCGGTGCCCCTGTCCCACTGGCGGTGCCCCTGCCCCACAGGTTGAGAATGACTGGCCATGGGAATAGTTCCTGTTGGGATTAACATTCAGGATAGGGACCCCTTTTGGTGTTTTAAGGATTATGCTATTGCGAACGGAGTGAGCCCTTATGTGGAAGCCAGGTCGTGCGTGTGCGTGTATGTGTGTGTGTGTGTGTGCATATTTTGGAATATCTGACCCAGAATGCCACCAGTTGGCAGACTCATATTTGGGTATGCTGCAGACTCCATATTTGGCTATGGTGTTATTGCAATTTACGAGCTGCATTTGCTTCCGGCACAAGTAAGACACGCTCAGGCTTCTTTCCTTTTTGGGGGGCCCTGCTGGAACAACATATTTTGAGAGGTGTGTCCGAGGCCAAATACTATTCTACTATATTCTCGCTGGGGTCATTGACATGAAATACTTACTGACATGAAACCATTGACCTATAGAGACATAGGGTTATTTCAGAAAACTGATTTAGAAGACATGTTGTAGGGCGGGAGCTTGCCAGTATAACATCACATGATGCCATGCACCACAGTGCTATACGTGACAGAGAAGACTTTCTTTTAATGCCAGAATGTGGTTCATTTGCTCTAACAATACTCCAGTCCTCGCTGTCAGTGTGCACATGTCTGTGTGCCAGTGTGTGTGCCAGTGTGTGTGTGTCTGTGTGTCTGTGTGTGTGTGTGTGTGTGTGTGTGTGTGTGTGTGTGTGTGTGTGTGTGTGTACGATGTGTGTGTTGTTTTGTTAGAAAAGCCTCCCCCCTCTATCTCTATCTGTCGTATGTGTGTCTGAGGGATTTTAGAAACAGAGTAATTAGTTAGCCAAACGGCTGTGTACAGATAGAGAAGCCATCAGCCTGAAATGATAGCTGTCCCCCAACACAACCAAAACACACACACACACACACACACACACACACACACACACACACACACACACACACACACACACACACACACACACACACACACACACACACACACACACACACACACTGTCTCTCCATCCTCCCCGGGAGAGACAAATCAATCAATAAACCTGCTGATTTATTTCGCTCCCTTATCGCCTAATTTAATTGCTGTCTTTTTGTATGGCGTGTGGGGGGAGGGGGGGGTTGACAGAGAGGCGGGCTTGAGGGGAGATAAAGGGGAGGCGTAGCAAAGTAGAGGAAGGAAGGAGCAGCAGCAAGTTTTTGTTAGTGTGTGTGTGTGTGTGTGTGTGTGTGTGTGTGTGTGTGTGTGTGTGTGTGTGTGTGTGTGTGTGTGTGTGTGTGTGTGTGTGTGTGTGTGTGTGTGTGTGTGTGTGTGTGTGTGTGTGTGTGTGCGCGTGCGTGGAAGGCGTTGTAAAACTCTGTGAGGAGGCGTTTCAGCCTGGTTCTTGTCAACAACAGTGAGAATAGAATAGCCAAAAATAGGGTTGTGGACCATCGTGGGCTTGTAGATATGGTATTTTCAGAATAGGCTGCGGGCACCACTCCGCAGTGACGTCAGAGTGGCAGCAGTGAAGTACCCGTCCATTCTATTATTTATTTATTTATTTATTCTTTTATTTATTTGTACGATTACACCACGATAAAACATGACAACAATATTTTGGAACAATCCAATTTAAAAAACAGCAGGATACAACACTTATGGTTAGTTTTTTGTTACAAATTATTTGATTGGCCCAAAATTGTCATGAATTGTCGCAACCAAAAAAGCAAATAAAAACAATTTTATGAAAAATGATAATTTAGGAAAATTCTCTTCCGGAATCATCAAAGGGGTGGGGCTGCAGTGCTACTATAGCGGATCAACTTTACCCATGATTGTTGTCTGCTGTGATTGACAAGTATGTCAACATTATTACTCTGCCTAAATATGCAACTGTTGTTTGATTATGACTGCACTTGCACTGGCAATGTTTGTCCTTTTTACATAAGTCTGTTGTACTTCTGCTTATGTGGACATAAATAAAGTCGTCCGTGCCTGCGTGCATGTGTGTGTGCATGCATGTGTGTGTTTGCAATGTTTACATTGAACTGGTAGACCCCATAGTGGTTGACTACTCTATAGTAGACCTTAGGTCAAAAAAGGTTGAGTAACCCTGGTGTAGCCTTAACCTACCTTAACCCACCTCCACGGGCTCTCCCCTTCTCTCTTTCCCTGTTCCCTGTCTGTCTTCACTAATAACTATCAATGAAGGCAAAAAGGCAAGATCAAAAGAAAAAAAAGAAGCCACCTGAAACCCACTCAAGGACCAGTGCTAGAAGATTGAAAACTCAAGGAAGGGAGAGGAAGTGTACCTGTAATCGTATAGTGCCTAGATAAATGGCACTCAGTGAAAGCAAAAACATTTGAAAAGGAAGGTGACATTAAAACATTTTTGTTTTATTTGTGTTACCTTTTTGTAGGTTTTCTAAGTTAAATTGACCTTTTTACCAGATTTTCTGTGCTCTGGGCTTTTCGAGCTCAAACAAGTTCTCTGATTTTCCTGTTTCTAATTTTCCTTGTTCTACAAATCCCATATTATGTTGCCAGCAGATGACACTGTTTCCATTGTTTGGACTGTTTTTAGTTGTTGCTCAAAAGCTTTCCAACCACCAGAGAAAACTCCAGAACACAGAAAATCCATCGAATGTTCAAAGTTTAGGTTATTATTCATTTCGTATTGTCATCTATAGGCCTAATGTTGGTATGCACTGGCAGTATGTAGGAAATGTGCAGTCAAATGAAGTCTTGATAATTGTAACCTACTGGTGATTATGGGTGGATAACATTTCAAGCAGGTATTCACTCACACATGTAAACACAGTACTACTTATTGCTACTACTCATAGCAATAAATTCATGAATTATATGGGTGATGCGGAGTTGAGAAACATGCCTCTGTTTTAACGTTATCAACCCCCCCCTTTACAAGTTGCATTGTACTCCCTTACCAGACCCCTTGATGTTTAGATATTTTATTTTAATTTAAAGATCTCTGTGAGCCTGAAAAATATCTCTGTGGGCCTCTCGATGAGCCTATTGTATTTGTCAACATGGTCATTATTTTCAATAAACCTATAATCAATATTTATTGATCTATCAGTATCATATTGTGGTCTCTGAATTGGGATACATCTATTGTGAGATCCCAAACACACACACTCACTCTCTCTCTTGAAAGAGAAATGCCTCCACAAAATGAGCAGAAAAGGAAGGAAGGGGGTAGAAGAAAAAAATTAATTAGCAATATAAATGCCAGGCGGAGCACATTATGTGCAATTGTCTTGCTATCTTTCCAGAAATTAGTCTTTTAAAATGAATTTGCTGTATTAATCATCCCGCCAAACATTTTTTGATCACTGAATTAATAGTTTTGCGTCGGGGCTGCCGTGTTTTTTAGGTATTCATTGACATAGGTGATTGCCTCTTAATTAGGACAGAGTCCTCGTCCTATCCGCGTCTATTAATTCCTGTGTTGTGGCGTCGCCCCGGCCCGCAGCCCGGCCCTGTATCTACTAATTACTTCTCTAATTGAATTTGCTCTCTGTTGCCTGGCTGTTTTTTTTAAGTGGCTGTTTTGTTGCCGGGGCCTCATTGTGCCTCTTTGTGTGACAGCTAGAGCTGCAAGTAGACAGGATGCTCTCTCTCTCTAACACTCTCTCTCTCTCTCTCTCTCTCTCTCTCTCTCTCTCTCTCTCTCTCTCTCTCTCTCTCTCTCTCTCTCTCTCTCTCTCTCTCTCTCATTATTCTGTGTTATATTGCCTATACGTCCCAGACCTATGCAGTGTTTCCAGTGCATTCAAAAGGAGGAGAGGGGGGAAATTAATTAATGAGAATAATCGCTGAAACAATTAGATAAGCGTCATCATCCCTAACCACCACCACCACACACCTCCACCCCCACCCGCCCGGCTGTCGTCTGCGGTTCAAGCCTCCGTAGGATCGTTTGTGATTGAT